>OZ026615.1:55543349-56743349 GCA_964020975.1 Hermodice carunculata | reverse complement strand
TTTCCCTTTTTGACCACCAGATGTCAGTACACAATGGTACATTCAACATGGCAGCCAAGCACATTTTAACTACACGTATTTACATGTACTTGTACATTTCACTTACTTTTGCCCCTCTAGAAATGTTTCATAAAACCCCTGTCTTTGATCCTTAATGGATAAATACAGCATTGTGACAACAAACTAGTTATCATGAGGACCAACATTGGAAGTTTGAAGTCACAATACAGTCTCAAAACAAGAATGTATTTTTGGTCAGGTTGATTTGCCTTTGTGACATTGGTAGGGAGAAGAGAGAGAACTTTATGCCTGAACTTAGGAAGAAACACAGTAATTTATGTGTTTAAAATAGGTTTCCTACTGCTGAAGTCCAATTGAAGTTTACTAAAATTTTCTTTCCACTATTTTGATGATGAAAGTACCTTTTTCTGCAGGGAGATTTTAAGGGAATATCATTCATGCAGAATTTTTATCGTTGCCAAATTGGCAAACTTGCGATTTTTTTTTGCCGGATCAACCATTTCTTTTGCCACTGTCGAATGGCTAGCGCTAGCCCCGAATTGGCAGAAATAGCTCCTCCCGTCTGGGTGTCCGTGTCACAATTAGGGGGGGGGGGACGTCAGGTCACCGGACACCCGCCAAAATCGAGCCCTGGATATATCAAATAGTTGTCTGACAATCTGACGTTTGTTTGCAGTATGTCAATTTTGTATTTCAGTAAAACTAAAACACAGACTAGTTCAAGGGTAAGTCAAATTATGTTTATCTGAAATTCTTCCACACTATTTAGTAATTATGTTTGGTTTGATATGTATTCTACTTTCATATTGAAGCTCTGCATTAATAAGCAAGTCTTCACCTATCTAGCTTATTCATCATTTGCCACATTCACATTTATTCATTATTATGTGGGTTGTTGTCTTTGCTGCATATCTAGCTTAGACAAGGAGCCGCTACTCAGAGAGACATATGGGTACAGGCTCTGAAACATGTTCTGAGTAGTTACCTGCTGAAGACCCTTAAATTTATTTGGGCTAATACAGCTAAAATAGAATGTTACAATAGTACTTCCATGTGTATACAGGTTAGACAGTGCCAGGTTAGCTTATAGAGCATAGACAGTTCAGACTACCGAATAGGGTAATGACTACTAGGAAGTGGTTCTGGACAAAAAGACACAAATACGAAACAGCTTTGTTGAGACTTGCTTATTTAAAATTTACAAACACACTATTTGATTGAGATTAAAAACTTCTTAAATATTATGAGATACTTCAGAAAAGATAATATCGCTAAAAATGTGAAACATACCTTCAGTTTTTCCAGTCTTTTGATTTCTGATTTCTTCTTTTCATCATAATTTCTTACTTTGTCAGGTTCATCCTCCTGTTGGTTAAAGTAAATAAAAAGCTATGACACTACTGCAAATTCTACATGTGGAATAAGTACATGTCTAAGTCAATAAAATAACAACTCAAAAGCTTGAAAACTTTTGCTGTATTTTGATATGTTTGAGAAAGTATGCAAAAACATACACATATTTCATATAAATAGTATGTAACTATTCACATTTAGAATTTCCATGTTGTAATTATAGTAGAATCTCCAATCAAGGCCACCTCCATAGAGACCAGATCTATAGCAAGACCACCAATTAACAGACCCATTTTTGTTCATTCTTCACTTAATTATATCCTCTGTGAAAACCACTCCCCTATAAGACCACATTTTTAGTCCCTTAGGTAGTCTTAAGTGGGAGATTATACTGTACATCTGTTGTTATACAAAACAACACTTTCCCCTCATTTTTTAATCATGTAGGCCTAAAACTGATGGTTGTTCCATGGGTTACATTTAACAGTATTTTCACAAAAGCCCACACTGTTCCTTTGTATAATATCTGTCACCCTACAAGACATCAGTCAGACAGTCCCCTTGGAATCTGTCTTTCAATTGTAATCAGCCTCTGGTTTGGACACTCCAACTTAAAGCTATTAGTATCTTTAATGTACAAAATGAGTACAGTGAAACCTGTCTTGAAAGACCTCCCCTAAGGATTATCAAGTTTGGTCTCTCAAAACAGGTTGTCTTTCATAAGAGGTTCCTTTAAGATGAAAAGTACTGAGCAAAGTATTGAAAATGTGGTCTTTCAAGGCAGGTACTCTGTCAGAGAGATAGTCTCTCAACACAGGGACCACTCTATCAGCAAACCAACAAGGCAATGTAAACAAAAAAATTTATAACCGACCATGTGGAGCGTAGTACAGTACTGTTCAAATCCTATGTTTATAACCAATCTGCATAGTTTTATCCCCCTCCCTTCCAAGACAGCTGGCTGTCAATCATTGTATACTTCAGTGTTTTTACATTACATGTATTTCAGTTTTTAATGACAGGCCAATTTCAATTGTCTGTTAGTTCAAAGTATGTTATAACTTTTCGAGTTACTAAAGAAAAACAATAAACTTGGATAAGCGCCCAAGTCCGTAATAATTCGGTCATGGTGACCCAAAAATAGGTCACCAAGTACAATGTACAAGGTACTCAAGTGCAATTTTTGTTGGGAGGCTCAATTCTCTTTGCCATTGATGCATGTCCAAGCTACACACTGCCATTACAAAAATCTCCTCTTTCAACTTTACAGGCCTAGTGACCTAACAAAATAAGTCAAGGTCACTGATATTATATAACATACTAACACTGGACATGATCTGTATGTCCTATAAATTTGGCATGTCTAATTTAATCCCTTTTTGAGATATGAAATTTTATATCTTTCCACACATTTTGACTGGTAATTTCTGCCAAACTGTTGGTGGTACCACCACTACCACCTGCAACTGAGATTTTGACCTCCTCCACAATCCCACTTAATTTCATGATATTCTATTACACATTAAGGATGCTAGTGTGGTCACAAGATTTTCACAATTTGACCCATATACATGTATTACATAATGGTGTAGGTGAGGCCATCAATATCGAACTTGACCTAGATTTTCATACACTTCATAAGTTCTGAAAGATACATGGCGCTATCTTAAAAACTGTGGCTGTATCGCACTCACAAGCAAAAGTTTACAGACAGACAGACTGACATGAGTGATGCCATGAGCTCTGCTACCTATGGTCAGCAGCACTGAAAATTGACCACAAAAGATAGGCTGTCCCATATATATATATATATATATATACAATGTATATATATCATATGTATGATGGAAATATAGAATTCCACATGGCCATGCATGTCATGGGGAATGGATTTAAAGAGCATGAATATATATATATATATATACAATGTATATATATCATATGTATGATGGAAATATAGAATTCCACATGGCCATGCATGTCATGGGGAATGGATTTAAAGAGCATGAGTTTAAAAATTGTTCATTGCGTGCCTTTGGCGAGCAGTGAACAGTTTGAAACGATCGAGTGCTGTCTAAATCCATTTCCCATGACATGGGCATGAGGAATTTTTTTTCTCCCATAGAACATCAAATCCTATGTTTTTGTCAAAACCTACTTGGTTTAGTGTGCTTCCAACAGCCGTTTTGACTCCATTTTGTTCACTTTCAACATTGCATTGCTTAGGTGCCTAACTCAAGAAAGAACTTTCAGTTACTCTTTTCTATCTTACATAATCTGATTGGCTTATAAATAAAACAAGCACCAACAGGAATCTCTCTTTTATTCCATTTCAGTTGTAAAATTGTTCCATACATATGTTGGGCACAACTATGTTTCCACATGGATAACTATGGAAGAAAACTTGTATCTTATATGTCTAGAACACTTTTTGCATAAGAAGGTTGTTACCCATAACGAGGTAAAACAGGCCTTGTATTATAGCGGGCATTTTGCTGAAAAATTTCCAACAATTTAATGGCCTGAATCACATGCTGAAAATAAGCAAAGAAGGCAAAGCAAACACTTGTACCCTAGGAAACAAGTGAAGAAATACATGACACATTTTAAATGACTATAAGCAAACTTACTGGTTTCAGCTTGTTGACATTGGAGAGCAGAGTTTCCACTTGTTTGGTAGCAGTTACACATCTGGCGAGAAGTATATGACAATGTTAAATAATTTTAATAATGTTACAACTGGGTAGCATTTTATCGTGTTTATGACCATACACTAAAATGAAATTAGGTATCATATCATTAAAACACAATGACTTAAAATCAAAGTATACCTTGTAATCTGATTCAGTATTTCCATGGTAACAATTTCCAGCAATTGACTCTGTGGACACACAACACTGTAATTCATACTAAATTTTTATTGTAAAAGCAAACATTGAAACTTGATTTGACCTAATGTTTTCCAGACTTTACCAAAGTCTGAAAGGTTGTTGCACAATGTGCAACTGACATGTATGGCTCAAAGAAGGTTTCAGACATTTTTTGTATCTGTGTTGCCTGATTAACTCATTCCATACCAGTCCCTGATTTTTCTGTATATGTACCCAGATTTAAGACGACAATTGCATATTTAAATTCTTCATGAAAAGAGCTTACGTTCAAGTACCAACATGCCTATAGTCTTAAGTCAGTAATTCTGGCACTGCCTGGCAAGTCATGCTGTAGCTGCCCCAAGGACAGCTGCAGCATGACTTGCCAGGTAGTACCAGACCCACTGACCAAGGCCTGTGCCTATAGTATGGAACGAGTGAACAGACTATGTTCCATGCAGTTTATCTCACACCAAATGCAGTAAAAAAAAAGACGAAAAAAAATAGAGCTTTATTTTCATATGAGACAAGCATGTGCTTTTTCAAACAATTTCCCCTGCCTTCTTAATTTAACCCTGGTACTGCTGAATTGTTTTGGTTTTTTTAACCTGCGTTTTGGACCGTATAAACACGAGCCCCCCAGCACTAGGGTCAACACACTCCTCCCTTTTCATCAAGTACACATAACTGTTACAACTTTCTATACAAATTATTAATATCTGCATAACTAAAAAGCTGATGGATATTTGATTGAAATTTGATGTACATACTCATCCTACAGTGCAGAATTATTTCAAACATTAACCATACATGAACCTAACACTTCAAGCTTCTTTAGGCTTACCAAAATTTGTAGTTGTACATTTTCATTTGAAGTGGCTGCAAAACATTGGATTCATACATGGCCCTTCTTACTGATATGAATGAAGTGTGTAGACAATAAAGGTGATGATGTGCCAAAACAGACCAAACCAACAATGAATGAAGGGTAAGATTACAGAGACAATTCTGGGAGACATATACATTTTTGTTGTTGTTTTTGCAATACATATTAGTTGCACTGCAGAGCAAAGGCATGAGATGTGAAATGCTTTGTTGCTCTCTACCAACAGTTCAAGATAGTAAGTTTGTTCTCCAGTACATATACTAGTAAATGAACGTGCTATGTAGCTTGAGATTGTACTCAGTACAGATGACCATTCACCTTCCCATGCTGGAGAATTACAGCATGAATATTAGTAGATAATAAGCTGATCATGACATATAGCCTAAGACTGGTTTTCATGGGTCAATTTGTGCAGCTATTTCTGTCACTCACACACTGGAATGGCAAGTACAGAATCTCAGCACACTCACAAAAAATAGCGTTCACAGAACAGATTACCCTCTGCACCCACAATCTTCCTCAATTCTGCAATTGTTTAAGACTTCATAGTAGAACATTTTACATACAATTTCGATATTGTTGTTTATGAAATGAAAGAGAAATTATCTATGTTGAAAGACTTATGCAAGGGTGAGAAGAATAAGCACAAAACTCTGGACAGAAAAAGATGTCTTTTGGGATAATCAGCCACTCCAAGCTGGGACTTTCAATTATGAATATTTTCTACTATAATACATAGAAGTATTTGTAAGCAGCCTCTATTTAGGACAGGTGTCATAATACAATATAACTGCACCAAAAATTTGCTGAAGTTGTGATGAATCCTTCTTGAGATATAATGGTAACATTGTCCACTTTTCTGCCTCTCTGACCACCTTCAAATTAATACTTCAAAAGTTTCATAACAAGTTTAAAATAACAAGAGGAAGCTGGTGTTCAATAGGAATGAGGTCCATTGTAATGTGCATCTCTGATAAAAATTTAGTGAAGCTGCAATGAATCCTTGTTGTGATATTATGGTAATGGCGCCACTCGAACCCTTCAAATAAATAAGCTTCATAAAAAGTTTATAAATACAAAGAGGAAGCTGTTTTAAATAGGAACCTGGTCCATCATAAGATGCATCTCCTACCAAAATCTGGTCAAAAAAATATTTTTTGAGATATTGTGGTAACATTGACAAGATGGACAACCAGACAGATGATGGAGGGATTGCAATACCCTCCGGCACTTTCTGTGCCAAGGGTAAAAAAGCACCTATGTTAGATTTGTGAATTTCCTAGTAGTTATAACAAGCTGCTTATCTATATGTTTCCCTCTTTCTTTCTTCAAGGACAACATTGTATACCAGATCATGCTCAATACGGGCTTCCTATAACCCAAAACATATATATGTGATACAGCTGCCAGATGTGGGTGCCACCTAGCCATTAACAATGGAACTAATCCACTCATATCACAAAAACAAAAACAAAAAATAAAACAAAAAAAAACAAAAAAAAAAAAAGCTTAAAATTTGCAGCACCATTACAATTTACCATGGGGCACACTTAAACAATATCCCTGTTCAAGTCTTTCACCCAACAGCATGGCTGGAGAAGATGGCCACACTCTGGCCAGATGGATGAACAAAGGATATACATGCACATATAAGTTCTGCTGACTGGTTAGTCAGCAAGACTAATGGTCAACCTTCTTGAAATACATACCATGCATATGTCTGACCTTGTGGTTAATTGCCACACAAGCACATGATAATGCATGCACAGCACGGTCACAAATTTGTGAAGTTGTAAACCATGGAAACAGTAGTTGACATAAACAAAACAAGATAATGACTTGCCACACCTTGTTACCATCCTATGTGCAAATAATTCCTACTATGGGATCCAAAACCACCAAAAGTGTATATTTTCTACACAGAAATATACTGCCAAGTGTGGTTTTGATTCCACCCACCTTGCCTCAACTTTGATGAGTAATGGGTGTGCCATTGTTTTTAATCCAAGATGCAAACATTATAGAATGCTGCACTTTGCATTCTGTGTTTGGCCATTAAAGACTGTGAAGACTGTGTATTATGTTATGTATTTTTTTTTTCTATTTTTTTTTATTATGTTATGTAGACTTACCTTTCATACAAAGTTGACAGTTTTTGTGGTTTGTCTTTGATTTTTTCATTCTTCAAGGTTGCCTCTGTCTCCTTGACAAGCACATCAACCTAACACAGAGCAAGTTATGATAATAAACATCATGCATGCATTGCATGCAAATTTTCATTGAATGTTGCACTTTTAATGAGTGTAGTTATTATAAATAAATTTTTCTTGCCACCTTCTCTGATGCTAGTCTGATTAATGCAGACATCAATGGAAATGACATGCTGCCATAAAATCCAGAAGCTTATTTCTGAAATATTGCTTATTACTGAACAGGGTTGATTCAGTGTTTCAATTTGTACAGAAAACTGTTTGTTTATCAATAATAAGAAATGATTACACATTGAATTTAATTCATTATCTATGGGTGGTACACAAAGAAATTTCGAGTAACATTAAAACACATTTTAATTAATGTCATACTGGTTTAATTGTGCCCTGTTGAAGCAAATTACATAAATGCCTACATCTTATTTGTACATGTTCCAACACTCATCTTAGAAGTACAGTTGATAAATGAGATATTCAATCTGACGAGGCCTAGATTTACTAAAGCCAAAGTAAATGTTTTGTAATATGCATATACACAGAAAAAAAGGATTACAAGGGTACATAACATGGCAAATAGGCTAATGAATCAATCAATCTGAAGTAAAATTCCAATTTTAATTGAAGTCAAAGAAAATAGGTATGTTAGCAATACACAACAAATTTTGAGTCAAGAGAAAACTACAAACAGACAAAAAGTTCATCCAGCATGTCCAGTGAATTTGACTGATGAAGCATTGTACTCCAGAGTTCTAACCTCTTGTTGTAGATGTGTAAAATTTTAATTCACATTTGACAGACATGTACACAATGTTTTAAATGGTCATTCAATTCATGTATACACTCTACATGTTTCCCTAAGGTATAGTTCTCCATAATTCCAAAACTAACATCATATGCGGCTAAAAAAGTGTCCCATAGATTTTTTAACATGGTAGTGGTTTTGGAATTATGGAGAGCTGAACCTAGTCTGGTAGGAGGAACTTTGAGGCCCAATAACTGCAAACAAAGGCTGTGTTGAAAAATCTATGGGACAATTTTGTAGCCAAATATGTGGCCAGTAACTCTGTATAAACAATTTGCAGTTTGAGAAAACCATTAAGTAGTTATTTCCACATTTGTATGCCCATGTTACACTGTGTTTGGAGATCAAAGAAATCATTGTTCATACAACAATTTATATCAAAGGGTCATAATTTTAGGTTGTTTGTAATCTTTAGATCATGATCTTTCCAAAAATATATACTTTGTGTATGTTTACATGAATAATTTTTACTTTAGTTGGCCAGAAAGGGGATAGTCGGCTGATTTTACTGGGGCATGGCCATTTCACCCTAAGTACCCAGATTTTTCAAGTATTTTCCTTATTTTAGTGCACCAATTTTGTTTCCAAGGGGAGTCTAAATGCCTGAGTGTATTATATGCCTGCTTATCAGGGTGGTTTTCTGGGAAGTACAGTAATCTATTCCAAAATTTCACAGCCTTCATCTGTTTTCTGACATTAAGTGGAAGTCTGCCAGTTTCTGCATAGGCTGCATTAAAGTTAGTTTGTGTTCTCACATTTAGGGTTGACTTTATAAATTTGAGGTGGAACTTTTCAATTTCATCTAAGTTACTCATCCAGATTTCTGATCTATATTCTAAGATAGGCAGTATTAGACTATCAAAAGCAAATCGTGGGCTGACATATTGTTATGGTCCCATTTGTATTAGCATGTAAACCATGATTTCTCTTCTTTGCTTGTTTTTGTAAATTTTGTTGCAATGTTCATACACTTTAGTTTTAATGTGTATGTAAGTTGGCAATGATGAGATTCTACCCTCTTAGGCAGAATGTGAAAATCCTGTACCAAAGACGGATCCCTTGTATTTGTCAACAGGGGCTTAGTCAAAAATACGCTGCGAGGCATGGCATGGCACAGCATGGTGTGGCGCGGGCAGCGGTCTCATACTTGACCTGGACTAGGAACCTCAGACCAGAAGTTTCTATTGTGCAACCAAGACTACACATTCTACTGGGTTTCTTTTGTGTTTAGTGCAACAAATTTGAGTAGCATACTTCCCATTTCTACTAAATCATGCAGTAGGCTACCAGTTTTGGAACATGGCTGATACCAAGTGCACTTATAAGATTTCAAGCCATTTTCAAAAAGTTTTTTTTTTCGTTTTCTTTTTTTTGGTCACATGATGTCACAATACAATGTAACATCTAGATGTCCCCTAGCAACATTACACAGCCCTATATAGACCATGCACACAATGCAGCATTCAGTTTTGGTTGAACCACATAGCTGTGGAGTTGAAAGATTTCAGCTCTCTGTACTACTGGGCATAAGATTAGAGTTATGCTCAACCTGTGGTCAATCATTACTCATTAGCCTCTGATGAGTCAAGTGAAGGACAAAATGCTTCAGGCTTATTTGGCACACTGTGTATCTGTTCTTTTCAACACTTGCCTACTCTTCTCATTGCATTTTCAAAAAATAAACAAAAAATAGTTCCCACAATAGTCCCCCAATATCAGATCCACTGCAAACTGTCACAATTATTGTTTCTGTGACAAATGCCATTGAGACATAGTTTGTGCATGCAACATGATGTGAAGCTGTCAGAATCTTCTTAAGGTGGGGGATCTGAAGTTAGCACCTTTGGATAACCTCTAATCACCTTTTTCATATTTTTGGATAGTTTGATACTTAAACTACATGCTCCCAAATACTCAGATGTGTGAACATAAAATTTATATGAGAAAATTGATCTCATAACTTTTGTTTACACTGAAAAGTTGAAGCAGTGCCAAGCACATGGGGTTTGTTTGCATGGGCATGATAATGAAGCATGTCATTGCTGGCACAGTCATTAGTCCATGAACCTTGGAAACCAATTGACAAGGGTCACTGATAGGGAACAGGAAACCATTAGCCGTGGAGAGAAGAATGGGTTAGTTCAGACTAATCACTACCATTGTTCTTATTACCTTGAAATTCTCTATTGATGTTAAAACAAATTAGTACAATCCACTTACTGGGCCCCAAATATGGACAGCTGCATGTAAACCCACACCCAAACAAGCCAAGTATGATGTTACCAAGTTAAAAAAGTCTAGATTTAAGCCACAAAATATACCTTTTTTAATGACAACATCACAGAGGTAAAGCTACAAGTTTATTTCACACAATAATTAAAACATGGAACAGAAGAAATGAGTATGTGTCATATAACAGTCATAAATGTTTAAGAATTGGCAACTTTTTCTTTCAACATTGGGATTTTCTCGGAACTGTTTTTTGCTCAACCTCTGCAATTTGTATCTTGCCTCACAAATGCATGAATTGCCTTATCACATTAAAATCAACTGACATCAAAAGTTAAATATCAAATCCAGGAGTGGTTCCCAGGATTTTCTTTCTGACAACTCCTTCCGTGACTTTTGGAGCCATTTATAGACAAGAAAATGAACAATCTGTCACTACTAATTTACAAATTTTATAACTTTTTATTTATGCTATTTCAGGACTCACCATTGAATTTGATCCTGGACTTCGATACATATTTTAAATTTGTTCTGATTTCAACTTGAAAAAAACAAAACAAAAAACAACAATCTTGTGCGACTTCTGTGGGAAAAATGTGAAAATCCTACCAAGTCAGAAAGAATTCTATAAAATCTCAAAAAATTCCAATCCTGCAAAAAAAAACCCCATAGATACAAATGTATGGATATGTAGTAATCATAAAATATATAGGGGTAATGTGCTTGTCAAAAAATTAAATGGGTAATATTGATTCAAAGTTGCCAGTCTCAATGCGCACTGGCTTCACAGCTTCCACCTTAATGCCATATGAATCAATGGATGACTTGACCAGACAAACATGTATGCTTGTCTGTTGTATTTCATTATAATTTAATCATGATACATGTATGAACTCTATAGAGGAAAATTATGAGTTATTTTAATCTTGAAATATTGCTGTCAGAATACACCATATGAAGTATCATTTTTGAAAAACTCTCCAGCTTGAGAGGGAGGACCACCTCTCCAAAACCCTCTCCCCCTGCCCCCTCTCCCCCATGCTCAGTCCTTGCACTCCTTAATTGCTTATAAAACCTTCTGATTTGGAACCTGAAATGTTGGCAAGTGTGGAAATAGCACTGAAGGAGCTAATATATGTAGTAGGCCTATGTAAATCTTTAGTTTTATGCATGTAAGCATATGAATATTATCATCAAAGAAAAGGAAATATATGCATATGTGGCACTCTATCACTGTCATGCAGAGAGAAAGTTTTTTTTTTTTTTTTTTTTTTTTTTGTTGGAGGAGGGGGGGGGGGGGGGCTACAAGCTATGAGCGTAGGGGGATATATCCAGGACCAGGGGCCCACCACAGCTGTGAGGGAGTGTGTGGTGGACCCTTTGCCTCGGCTCTGGTCCTGGAAAACATGACAGCATGAGCTGATTAGGATATCCATGGTTTCCTCCACCTCATCTACTTTTTTTTCTTTCCTTTTTTCCAAGGCCACCTGTGTCACACAGGACCGTAGCACAGAAGCAGAGATCCACAGCAATATTAGCAGTAGTAGTAAAAGTGAGCCGAGCAAGCTCTATATATAACAAACAAAATTTTTTAAAAAGTAAGGTTATTCATCAATCCAAACCTACAGTCTATACAACTTGAAAAACACGGTCACATCCAAATTATCATTATCAACCTTCAGTAGCTCCCCAGCACAGTGTTTGGGAACCCACTAATGTGGATCATTGATTAACATTAAGTTCTCTTATTAGCTGTATTTGGCAACACTAGTTTTGCCAGAAATAACATCATTTGGGTAAATTTTTGTTCATCCGAGGTCCCAATTTTCTTATTATTGCCATTTTTTCATCCATGAAATCTGAAACTTCCAATTAGCCTGGTAACACCTGCGCATAGCAGAAGTTTCAGAATGCCAATCACTGTGTGAGGTAGCTATATAGGGGTGGCTTTTTGCATGTTGATCAGGACGTCGAGACCCCCAATGGGCATGTTGCCAATGAACGCTCAGATTTGGTGTTAACGCACAAGATTAAAAAAATCACTCTTTGTACCCACTATGTCTCTGCCACAGGTTACGACACTACCAATGGGGATATAAAGATCTTGGGCACAGTGTTTTAATTTGTGGAACAGTGTCTAACAAAAAGAAAGGCTAGACGACAGACCGGTTCATTTAGCTACTCAAGGTACTATGGCCTCGCCCCTCTAGACAATACTGGTTTAGCAAATGGCCGCTAGAGGGACCTAGCAACCAGGTGATACTGCCTGATCCACCGACGTTATTGTCGATACAAGTCTTGGTAATGCGGACGTTCGCATCCCAGGCTATGCCTACAATATATTTCGTATAAATGCTCCACTTACTACTAGGATGAACTCACTTCCATAGTAGTAGTAGTTGTAGACAGTACATAGTAGTAGTAGTGTTAATGCAAACCTCCAACTAAAGCTCTGATTTTGAACATTTCTTATGCCCAGGCCAGGGCCAGGCTTCATACACATCATTCACATGTATGATTCTGAATCACTGTTTTGTATCTGTCAGTTTCACCAGGTCCAGGTTATGTCAGAGGTTCCTTTTTACATTTATTTCCATCAAAAACTTACTTGGAAAAGATTACTTTAAATTTAGCATCCCTCTTTAATTACCCGTACTTTGATCACATTTTTCATTTTTGAAAGATTAATCTTTCTCAACCCAGCCCTGGGCTCCTCAGAGAGACAGAATGAAAATAAATTAACTCACCGTCTTCTTCAGACCATCAGCTTCACGTTGGGCACTCTGAAGGGGTCCAGTTTCTTTCTTGGGCATCTTGACGCTTTTTTTGTACGTTATAGGTTGCGATGAGAGTTGCACTAAGAAAATTATTCGGAAAAATGTCTTAAAAATCCAAGCTTGTTACAACTTGTTACTACGATGGGCGCCATGTTTAAACAATGAATTTCTTCAGAAAAGTGATCAAGGTAGTCATTTGTGGAGTGTCTCGTGTTCTCGTGCAGATATCCACCAACAGATGTCGCTCAATGCTCTGCCGCGTCATAAACCATATCAAACCAGACATGGCTGTGGTGATTGCAGAATCGTTATTCAGTTCAGTGTCTTTTTCGCCAACACGAGACAATAAAACCCCGTAAAACACACTGGATACACAAATCGCCAAGGGAAGGTTCAACATTTTCATCATTTTTAAATTAGTACTTACAGTACGCAAGGGGGAGAGGGTTAAATGGGCCTGTACACTTTCACAGAATATGGAAAATGATGGTCAGTTTTTGGCCTGTTTTGTGCAATTTTGTTATGATTTTTTTGGAAAATCATCATTTTTAAAGTAATAAATTGGGGGGGGGGGGGTGTCATGATATAATAAAGTACCCTAAGTACTAATTAAAAATGATAATAATGTTGAACCATCCCAAAAAGAAGCATACATATGGTGGGTGTTGTGGAATAGATGTAGCAATACCAGGAATAACGTAATACATTGAAACATTAATATGTGGGTCAAAATCTCGCTTTGGACACCATTTTGGCAATTGTATGTCCTAGACAGAAGCCAAACCTTATCATGCATGTTGCAAGTGATAGACTCTGTGGTATCTTATTATTCGGGAGTAAAGAACTTTCAGAAGAACGCAATACAACAATTTTCAGAGCAATGCAAAATTTTATTGTTGAAACACGCCGATTTATATTGTAACAGGGTAGTAACGTATCCCATATGTAAACGAAATCAGCATATATTATTGCAGTGTATTTATATATTCAATGCATGTACCTTTAGTACTACTATGTTCTGTATCGAATCTCATTTGCATATTTATACCTCAGATCATTGGTTCATCCATCAGGTCTGTAAGAAAACATTTATAATGCTCCCACATATGGGTAAACACTCCACAGGTGGGCCCGACAAAGACAAGGCGGGA
This sequence comes from Hermodice carunculata, assembly GCA_964020975.1. Lineage (NCBI taxonomy): Eukaryota > Metazoa > Annelida > Polychaeta > Eunicida > Amphinomidae > Hermodice > Hermodice carunculata. The sequence goes on along the minus strand of OZ026615.1, from coordinate 56,729,050 downwards.
AGGAACACGCGAGCTGCTGGGCGCACTGGCGGCTCCACAGTGGCAGTGTGAGTTTGCAGCCAGAGTGCTTCGGCCGCGCCCAGCAGGCTATAACCTCCCCTTCAGTTGCTCCCTGTGTTGAGGATGCATAAGCTTGTTACTAAGTGTATTTGTGTATATATGCATGTCTTTGATTGGATTGCAATCTAAAATATTGAGTTTGTTGTTTAATTGTATTAAAGCATGTCTACCTAAGTGCATAGTCACATGTTTGTCTATGCGTCTTGTATATATCATTTTGTGCGTCTCCGTGTCTGGAGAACCGATTAGTTCTATTTTGTACTATTGGGTAATCCAGTGAAAATAAATATGTTTAAACAAATACCAAAGCCAAAATGGTAAAACAGACCTCTGAACAAACTCTCTCACATGGAAGTTCAGAATTTATGGTCACCTATCAATTAAAACAACGTCTTTTTAAGTGTCCCTATTTTTATAACATTATCAGGCAAATATTCAATGTAAGTTTATGTTTATATGACTACTTTGTATACATGAACTAGTAGTATCATGTTATGTATATGTAACATTTAAAAAAAATGAGACCTTAGGGGAAAACAAACTATCAATAATATGGAGCAAAGCCCTGTCTCTACTTTCCAGCTTCAGCAGAGAGAAAAGAGACAAGAAGCGAAAAAATGGAAAGCAGACGACAGAACTAGTTGGAAACAGTCTACAACAGAGTTAACGAGACTTTTGGAATACAGGAGGAGAGGGAATGGTGAAAACTGTTCTTGTACCTAACCAGAATAAGGAGCCCATCACTGCTGTGCGTTTTGTCTTGTTTGTTTCTTTGGTTTTTGAGCCCATCCTGTACACTGACCGCGGCAAACCAGCGAAAAGCCACAGAAATATTAGGCCTATAATATAACATTATAACGTCATATCATTTTCATTAAGATAACAGCACAGCGCAAATTGTAGAATTTGTTCAATATTCAAGTTCTGGAGGACCCAAGAGCTTCATTTTCACATCTGGAGGCCCAATCAAATAGCTATATTTTATGTTCGGAACGAGCGGGACTCGATCCTAAAACCTCCGACACCAGTCGCCCAGCAGAAATGGGAAACGCACACATCCACTTGATCAAATCCCCATTCTTAAAAAAAAATATTAAAAAAAGAATGGTTCAATGGAGGTAGTTATGTGCGAGTGCCATATCAACACGGTTATGCAGTATATGTACTGAGTTGGCATTTATTTCCAGAATCGAGGACTTAAATCCACCAGCAATAAGGAAATGCTGAAAATATATATTTTATGTTCGGAACGAGCGGGACTCGAACCTGCAGCCTCTGGCACCAGTCGCCCAGCAGAAATGGGAAACGCACACATCCACTCGACCACATCTCCATTCTTTGAAAAAAAAATTGGATCAATGGAGGTAGTTATGTGCAAACCCGGTTGCAAAACAGGTACATCTAGCCGGACAACTACCCAAAATATAGCATGTATAATATAGAATCTTCGTGTCGTGGAGAGTGCGATACGCACAAGACACTTGTATACAGTATTAAGTGCCACAGGAAAGGCTTTTAATCTGTTGTCGTCATTATTTCGACCTTGTGTCCATTCACGGAGCTACCGTTTATAGCTCTGTGGTCCATTCGACCTTTCACCCAATCAAACTTTTGTCCTGCCGCCGCCTAATGGTCAAGTTGACCTTCTGTCCGTCAACCCTTTAAGCTTGTCGTACACCGGAGGGAAAAAGGAGAGATGGACAACGTCCCAAACAACAGGGGCCGGGGGTGGGGGTGGGACAGCATCTCCAGCCACCACATCATGTCCCGACTGCAGTTCGTTGGAAACGAAATGGTCAAGATGAACTATCTGCGTAAGTTAAAATTCAAAGAAATTGAAACAAGTGCATGATGATCCAGAGGATCTATATGAAAACAAACGCAAAAATTAATAAAAATAGCAAGAGAAAAAATGCAGCACGACCCAGAATATTTTAGGATCTGGGGTGTCCGGAAGTGTTACAGCAGCTGTGTAATTCCAAACTAAAAACAAGACAGAATGGTTTCGGGTACGATTTTTAAGATTTGACTGGAAAATGAACACAATTAAAAATGCTTTGAAAATTACAAATCACTGGAGCGCGACCATGCAGTTGAACAAATTCAGTAGAACCCAACCAAGGTGCATCCCTATACAGTTTGAACTAAATCTGGCTGACGGTTTTGGAGAAGTCGAAAGTGTGAATTACAATCCCAATCGACTTAAACAGTAATCAATAGAGATGTATGCATTACCTGACAAGTATCCCAACTGAAAAATGCAGGAGATGCATTCTGCAACAAGTACTGGAAGTCCATAGATTGAAAAGTATTAATGCAAATATGTTAAAAGTATATATTATTCAAAAGGGTATTCAGCAAATATTTCAAATCCGAATAGTATTTATACACTGTGAGCTAATGCTTGGATAAACATAAATATTTGTAACAAAGATGAGATAATTTACATGTCTATGTAAGTGTAAAAATAAATTTTTGTGCGTAAAGTAAAACTCTTCTTTTTTTCACAGAGTTAATGCGGACACATAGGACTTCAAACATGTGTGACGGCTTGAAATCTTTTGATGATTTCCTTTTTAAAATATGTACTTTTAATATGTTTGCACTTATAATTTATTTAATCGATGGACTTTCAAAGGTGACAATTAAAATGCTTTTGGTGTATCTTCTGTCGTTAAGAATCGCGGATCCAGAGCAATACTACGTACGCAGTGAACAACTGTTTTCTTTAGCCTTGCATAGGGTACATTTCCGCAAAATCCCAGGATCACCTGAGTGACGGTTTTGGAGACGAAGGAAACATCGAAAGTCCCACGGTACCCAGAGGCGTCCCTTAACAATTTTGAAGCGATTGGTCCAGCGGGGTTCGGAGAAGGCGATTTGAAAAATTTATAAAACGTAAATTGTCAGTGGACGGACAACGGAGGTAGACCTATCCTATAACCTGAGCTGACTGACTGAGGTGAAAACTAATTCAAAAGAGTTCTAAATATATTATCCAGAAACCGAATTCATAAATGTTGCCGTCTGATCGTGACGATTCGATTGTGGTCATCCGAATGTAATCTCAGTCTTACATACTTAGTTTTATTTGTTGTTAAACCACAAATTAGCGAGCATATTTTGCAGCATTCTCAAATTCTTCACTAGTTACAATGTGCACCGTAAACCTATCCACGTGTATTTCAATTAGCTCTTCAACTACAGCATTGCTACTCATAGGTGTTTCGTTGAGTGATCCACACGCTCTAATGTAACAATGTATTAAAGTGTTCCATCCATTAAACGCACTCATACTGTATTTTCCTAAAAGTTTTACCACTTAATGACCATGGACTGGAGATATAGACAGGTATGAGCTTGTCTTAAAATATCTATATTTAATTGAAGATGTTATTGGAAAAATGCGTAAACACACATTTCAATCTGCATCTCCATCATATATTAAGACAAAAATGGGGGGGGGGTTCAAATGAAACAAAGGTTACTGTCTTGTGTATTGAAACGTGTATTTGTTTCCACTTCATACATTTTATATCATCTCTGAGCATGAATATGTATTGTCTTTTTTTTGTCTATTTGTGTTTCTGTTACAGTTCAGTATTCTAATTCTCTTTGTATTCTGTAATGGTAAATGGTACCTGAGAGCAATTGTACCACCTTGCTCACATATTCTTTCAGCGTTATGTATTTGCATACATCCTCACCTCCAGAACGTTGCCTGCTTGTTAAATCCGATAAATCCACTAAGCAAATTATTCTACATTAAAAAAAAAATCTGTATAATTGTTCTCTTGCGTAATAGTTTACACGTTCATATACCTGTTTAACAAATGATTTCGTGCAACCGGCAATTATTTATTTCTGTTGGCAGTTTATTACAGGCCACCTGGTTAACACGGCCAGCTGCTTTTAGGGATGTATCCATTGTTAACCTTGACCATTCAATTACCAACGTACCCGAGTCAAATCCTCAAGCTTTAATCCCAACTGGGGATTTTAATAATCGATGCCGGTTTTAGGACGGGGATCAGTCTGATAGTGTATTTGGTCTATGTCTTGTCAATGTTACATCTCGGAATAATTCATTTCAGTCGGTAACTGGTCCTACTCCTGCTATTGACGTAACTGAAAGTAATTTGGAATTAATAATTATTGACTTGCCTATGTTTATTATGAACTCAGGCATCTTGCGATCAATCTCAATGTCTGATCACCTAGTCACATTCTGTGCCGTCTCTATTTCTCATAAAATAGACGGTACTTTTAGGGAGAGATAAGAAACCAAAGCGAATTTGGGGTACCTACCTATCGAAGTTTATAGACAGAAAAATATTAATGGAAACATGTAAAACAAATACATGTACGTTATATGTATGGAATGGGCATGACCCAACATTCTAAATCTATAACTTCAGCCTTGTCATCGAATTGTTAAATAAGTATAAAGTTTTGCGGCAAACACGTCAAATATCAGACCCCTGTCAAAGGTGGAAATAGCTGTAATAAGGTTAAATCAAATTTTATTTTGGCACAAAAAATTTAAGTGTGCCTGTGTGGCTCAAAACTGAATTGTTTTCATGAGCGTTTGTTTTATGATGATGAAAAGACAAATTGGGGTCTCCATGTCTTGAATTCATTCCATTTTTGAAAGCCCATTTCGGGTAAACTAAACATATAAAAAACACTGACATGGAGTCACACCACTGTTCATTATTTCTATGAAAAAAATGAATGGACATGTAAACAGTTATTTCGACCGAGTCTGGCATGAAAGTCTTCCCTTTAACTTGGGACAGCTAGGTATAAAAGGCTATCTGCTGAGGCTCACTAGCAGTTATTAATGTAACTGCTATAAATGTGTATCAATTAGCAGTAAAACATCCTACGTGTTTCTTATTGAGGCAGAGGTTCCACAGGACTCGATCCTAAGCCCCTGTTCTTCTTGGTGTATATAAGTGACATCACTGATGGTATCATGCACTGTATGAAACTTTTTGGTGATGATTTTTTTTTTTTTTTTTTTTTTTTTTTTTTTTTTTTGAGGTAACACATGATCCACCAGTTTCTGCGGGATGCTTTGATATTGATCTTGACAGAATTTCAACTTGTGGTAAGTAGTGGAAATTTACATTCAATACCATCTGTGAAGAGAAACAAAGCTGATCATCCTCCGCTGTGCCTTGGTGATTCAGTCATTTCAGAAGATATCAGTATTACCCGTTCAGGCATTACAATTTCTTCTAATTTGAAATTAGATTCACGTATTTCCATATTCGAAAGTAAAACAAGAAAGAAAGTGCTACCTCTACTCCATATAGACTCAAATTTACACTTTTTTAGATTTAAACTTTACATGTATGTATGTATGTATGTATGTATGTATGTATGTATGTATGTATGCATGGATGGATGGATGGATGGATGGATGAATATACATATGTATGTATTTTGCTCCTGGGCCTGATGGCATTAGTGCACTTCTCGAGGAAGCCACACCTGCTATTTCCTTCTCACGGGTCGGACTGTTCCGCTTGACTAAATCATTTGCCAAACAAAATTCCCTTCAGTTTGGAAAAGATGAAACGTGTCTTGATTTTTAAGGCATTAAAAAATCAGGTCACAATTACAGGCCCGTGTCGCTAAGGCATTTTTGTGTGGCATTTAAATGTAAGTATCTTTTTTGCTAGATATACTGAGGTGTACCCTTAGGCACCTTGTGCCCGAATTTGAAATCCTTTTTATGTCAGACTCCGAAACTTCATTCCTCCCAGTTTTTGCAGGTGGCAATCCATCTTGTACGTATCTCCTGTAACCATCATGATGCATCATTTTGTGCCATAGCTAATTAGTTAGCGCTTATATTTCATGTGTAACCTACCAGAATAAGGTTCTAATAAGTGATTAAGCCTTGGTAATTTATCTAACCCGCATCTTCTCAAACCACGGATTTGTGCATTATATTAGAATGGTCTTCACCTGATTGAATGAAACTGGTATATTTACTCAAGGTCAAAAAACTCCAGTCGTCCACTGGTAAGTCTACATAATTTTCCAGATTCATGGTAATTTACATCTTTTGTGACAATGTGTCTTGCGTCGCATCAGTACTGTGACACGTTGGTTGTTACTGCAAGGTCTCCAAACACTGTTTATATAATTTGTTTCACTGTCATTTCACCTCGTATTCAATATGTGAATTTTAGATGAACCGGTATAAACGTTACATTTATTGTGCGACCTAATCAAATTGAAATTCGCCGCCTTTTCAACTTTCATGCCGAGACTGTCTACGTGAAAGATTAAAACTAATTTAAGTCCAATTCATGTTTATGTACAGTAAAACCTCTCTAATGCGGACACCTGTGGTTCTGGCAAAAGTGTCCGCAATAGACAGGTGTCCACAATAGGCAGGGGCTGGAATTTTGGGATCTCAGAGTACATTTGTATCAAAGGCGATAAACTTGTATATAGACTGTCATGAAATATGCACACGTGTACCCATCTACAGCATTTGCTCTCAGTTTCTGTACATTATGCCCCTGACACTTTACTCAAACTCATCTTAACTTGGGATTTTACAATTTTTATCTTTTAAGGGAAAAATTGTGCATGTATGGGCTTAACAGGCTAAAGAACGTTTGCGTATTTTTTTTTACTGACAGAAAAGAAACAAACAACAAACATACCACAGGGATATCATATCCTTTGAGTACAGTATAACTGTATGCGTCATTGTTAGAAATTATGAATAACTTAACATGAGCCTCAGTGGGTCCTCACTCAACAGGAGCACCAGTGCTCAGAGACACCTGGCATGCTCGTTGCGCATTACAGCCTAACTGCTTGGTTGAGTGAGCTTATTATGTGTTACAGGTCACTGACCAATGGATTAATTAGTCTTTGATTCCAGCTTAACATGCACGGCATTGTTCAGGCATTACAGAGTCAGAGTCAGAGCAGTTTATTTGACCAAAAGAAAAAAGGAACATAGTACAATGCAGCAATGCAATAACGAGGTCAGGATGACCCCAGCTAAGGATGCATAGATCCGCTAACGCTGGGGCCACCTGTGGTGTGTTTAAACAAAATTTCAACATTGCAACTCCAGATAACTTTAAATAACCAAAAGACAATCGTTTACTCAATCAAGAATATAACAAAGTAAAATGAGAGTTAGTAAGGTATTATGTAACTAATAAACATGAGGGTAAGAAAACATGAATTACATAACATGTCGTATACAATCATTTTTCGTAAGAATGAAAGCAGTCAAACATATACAATGGTAGAAAATAATAAAATAATCTGATTATTGATTGCAGACATGGCAATCAGTAATGGTGCAAATGTCGGAATATTGAGAGATTAAATATGATTTAAGGTATAGAGAAAAACCAGAGTATGAATGAGTGTTTATTTTGTCTTTTACAGAATTAGGTGTGTTATCAAGTACTGTGGGGATAAAGACTCGGATGCGTTTTTTAGAAAGATTGTGGGATGGGACTGGGTAGCGGGGAGTATTACGATTGCGGGTAGGATAAGGGTGAGATATAGGTAAAGGTGAGAACATTTGGTTGAAATATCCAGGTAATTCATTTTTACGATATCGGTAAAAGAATTTAAGTGCCCTGGAATGCATCAAATCACCTAATTTGAGAATATTCAATTTTTTAAATAGGGGCTCAGTATGGGCATTGAAAGTAGCGAAGCATATTGTACGTATGGCTTGTTTTTGAAGTTTGTTTATCCTATCACATCTATAACCCCAGGCGAGAATTGAGTAGTTGAGATGCGGGAGAAATAGAGAATTGTAGATCGTAAGGAGTGCTTTCAAGGGCAGAAAGTTGCGAACTTTACTTAAAAGGCTGACAATTCTGGAGAGTTTAGTTGCGATTTTATTGTTATGATTCTTCCAACTTAAAGTTTCATCAATGAGTACCCCAAGAAAGTCAAAATGGCAAACTTTTTCAATGACTGTGTTGGCAATACGGAAAGTAAAATTTTGGGCAATTTTGCGTTGCGGGAATCGAAATATAATGTATTTTGTTTTAGAAATTTTCAAAGACAACCTGTTAGCAGACAACCATTTATACACTTTATCTAATTCCAAATTAACATTGGCAGATATACGCTCTTCGTTTGGAGATGTTGTTTGGTCAAAATAGCATAATGAACTTACTAAACTAGTATCATCAGCGTAATAAATAGAATCAAATTTAGAAGATGCTTTATGCATGTCATTTACATAAATGAGAAAGAGAAGGGGTCCGAGAATGGACCCCTGTGGAACTCCACAATTCGTTGGTAATAACGTTGAACGCGCGTCATTCAAACAAACATATTGAAATCTATTCTGCAGATAATTTTCAAACCAGTGCAAAGAAAGACCAGTAACACCATAGTAGTTCAACTTCCGAAGAAGGATGTTATGATCGAGAGTATCGAACGCCTTTGACAGGTCTAAGAAAATAGCAACGGGTAATTCCCCGGAGTCTAAGACTTTATGAATTCTATCAACGAATTCAAGAGCAGCCGTTTCTGTTGAGTGTAATTTCCGAAAGCCATGCTGGCTTAAGTGGAGTAAAGAATGTGTAATAAAGTATGAATAAAGTTGGTTGTAAGCAACTTTCTCAAAGATTTTAGAGAAAGCTGGTAAAAGAGATTTAGGCCTATAGTTATCAAGAGTTTGTTCATCATCCTTTTTATATACAGGCATCACTTTCGCAATTTTCAGTTTATCTGGAAAAATTCAAGTGTTGAATGATTGATTAATAATGCGAGTTAGAGGAAAAGCTAAAGGACTACTAACGTATTTTAAGAGTTTTACAGAAATATTATCATGTCCCGTACTAGTTTTAGGTTTTAATTTGTTAATAGTTTTCTCAATATCGCTTGCAGTTACCGGGGAGAAAGAAAACCTCTGCTCAATTTGGTCAGTTAGATAAATGGAAAAGTCGGTAATATTTTGTGTACTAGCTTTGGTTGCAAGCTTTGAACCAATGCTTGCAAAGAAGGAATTAAAACGTTCGGCAATTTCACATTTGCTTGTTACCTTTAAGTTGTTTATGATGAAGAAAGAAGGGAAATCTTTTTTATTTTTTTCATATGAAGAACGGATCTTATTACGTCCCAAGTCTTTTTGGTATCATTTTTAAAGTTTTCAAATTGACGGCAATAATATTCTTTCTTTAAGGAACGGATATTACGGTCAAGTATTTGATTATACACTCTTAAGTTATGTTTACGGGTATAATACAAAGGTGTATCAACTATAGTACATTTGAGTGATTTATATAAATTATCTCGAAATTTAAGAGATCTTAGTATACCATTTGTTATCCAGGGGGATTGCTTATGTTTTTATTTGTTAAACCTGACAGTTTTGACCGGAAGGTGTTTATTTTTAGCATGTATGACAACATTTTGTAGTTTATTGTAATTTATATTAGGATCAGCATGTGTTTCGGAATCTAAGACCATTGTGAAGTTAATATTACTGATCTCCTGTACAAAATTTTGTATAGACTGACTATCTTTGGTTTCAACTTGCATGTATTTTGGTGGATGTTGCAGATTTAGCTTTTGATCCAAACAGATAAAATAAGGTAAATGGTCTGACAGGTTCGATACAATAATACCAGATAAACTAGCCTTTTTCGAATGGGAAAGGTTGCAGAAGATATTGTCAATTAAAGTTGCCCGTCTCATTGAAAACCGGGTTGGTAATGTAATATGTGGCCAAAAGGCATTATTCAGCATACAGTCCAGAAATTCAGAATATTTCTCCCTTAGGTTAATTCTTAACAAATCAATGTTTAAATCTCCAAGAAAAAGCTTATCAGATCGTTCTTCTTCAAGTGAGGATAAGATTGGCGCAATGTTATCAACAAAGTTCAAAATGTCCTCATTTTTGTCACGAGGTGGCCGGTAAATATTACACAATGTTACTTTTTGCTGTAATCCGTTTCCAAAACATCAATAAATTGACCTTCCCAACTGGCATTCGGAGAATATATTTCTCGAGTCTTAAACTGAAAATCTTTGTGTAGATAGATAAGCAACCCGCTATGAGAGCTACAAGAGGCTCCAAGAGCGATTGGTACATAATTATCAAGCATATACAGACTGGTGTCGGGTACAGGGCCTTCAAGCCAGGTTTCCTGGATACAAATAGCGCTGAAGGCAAAATTACTGGTATATAATTCATTTTGGAATTCAAACATTGAATATTTAGACTTCATACGGAGAAGTTCTGAGAAAATGAATGGACATATTCGGCAAGATCATTTACATTTACATAAGGGGAATCGGCAACAATCGAAATAGCATTATCAACGTCATCTGCATTTTGCAATAGATCATTCAGATTAATTTTAGTTACGCCACCGAAGTTACGTAACATATTTTCCAACTAGATCATCCGTAGCCATAGTATTGTTCCAGAAAGATAGATACCTGTCTAATAACTATAACATCAAATGCTGGCTGAAAATGGTTGCCATTCTCATAAACAAAAAATCCACAAGTAGATCCATTGGTAGCAAACATGCAGATAGCATATGCGAGATAACTTAATACACATAATATTGACCACAAAAAATATAGCAAAACACAGTACTCCATACCCTATGGCGCTGCTATGCGTCGGCATCCACCACGCGTATGCATCCACGGTTAAGAGCCCGTGAAGTACGGACACTCCCATAGTATAGTATTGTATCAGATAGATAGACACATTGTCTATACAGACATAGTATACTGAAAAATGAAGATGGTTGCTATTCTCACAGGCAAAAATAAAAAATCCCCAAGTAATAAACTTGCAGACGACATCTGTGAAATAACATAGTACACAATATATTGCCCACGAAAATCTAGCAAAAGACAGTACATGTATAGCGCTGTCGTGCGTCGGCATCCCCCGTGGATCCACGGCTAACAGCCCGCGATGCACGGGGAGTCCCTTGCGGCACTCTATAATAGAAACCTTATCAGTGCATGAGTGGGTATGCAAGTATACGGAAACGCACCACATGAGCTATGCATTTAACGAAATGTTCAGTATAAAGATGTTATTACATCTAAACAAAATCAACGTAGAATCATTTGTGCATTTAAGTAAGCCATACATTTTAACACATAACTTCAAAAACTTTGTGTCAATACAGTTCCATATTGTACCATACGGACATGTGAAAACGTGAGCAACTACAAGTATTTGAAAACAACAGGGATGGTGTATATCTAAATGTGATACGCCATAATATTTGTTCCAGGGAGGACTCATGTGCTCAGAATAATCATTTGTGAAATATTTACCCTCAGCTGAATTGTTAGTAAGTATTACAAAAAATATGAGCCAAACGCGTGACCCTCTCACGCGTATGATTGTTGGAAAAGAAACCACTTGCAAAATGAAAATAAAATAGAGTGTTCTGGTGGTGAGCATAAGATATAATGACGGGGTTTGAGAAAAGTTAATGGTAACTTTGATATAAAGTATAACACTACGTCAGCATGTGCTGGATTAAGTAGCCAACGATATAAATAAAAGCTGTCCTTGTGTCGTGATACAAAGAGTGATCACTCAATAGGTAAAAGACATCGTAGTATCGTGATCCAAAAAGTTAATTGCCAGTTCTTTTCTTGATATACTTGGATACAGTGGGTCGCGTCCTGGGATGGATAGTTGCAGATATGGCCAGCATTTCAAATATTTGATGGTCGATTTACCTTTGAGATCGGGTGGTAGGTTCCGTCGCTGATCTAGCAGATCTTTCTTCACAGGTCGAAGGACAGGGGGCAGGTCGGGGTTTATCCAGATTTTATCTGGATGGTTCTTCAAGTTCTTTGCGCCGGCAAGCCAACGATTACGTTGGTCTAGGTCCACAAAACAGATTATCACACTAGCATCCTTGCGTTGGCTGAGCCGATGGCAGGCACTAAATGAGATAGACTCGGCATCCTCCACTCGTAAGTGATTCTTTGCTAAGTTTATACAAGCGAGTTTGGTGTCTTTCACATTTCCCCCCGCAGGCCCCTTCAAGTCATTTATCACCAAGGACCATTTTCGGTCGTGTACGTCCTTGTCTATGATTTTAAGGGTTAATTCGGAAGATACATCCTCAATGTTTTTAGCCACTGATGGGAGAAAGTTGTTGGAAATAGTATCCACTCTTTCGCTGATGTCCTGGGTACTTGTCTCCAGAGTACTCAGTTGGTCTCGTATTGTTTTAAGTTGATGCTTGACCTCAGTCACTTTTGACTCCAGGCCCTTCATCTCCTCTCTCACAACGGATCTGATAGCGTCCAGTAGGGATTGGTCTATGCCTGGATCCGAGTTTTTTCTTGCAGGTTTGCCGCGCCTTCCTTGGATTTTTTCCTCATCTGCCATAGTGCTATACAAGCTTGATTGCACCCCATGTGCAAGGTCCTGGTTGGGTTAAGCAGACATGCTTACAGCTTGGAACATCACAAGTTCCAAAAAATGCATTGATATATTGTGTCCGCAATAGACAGGTTGTTTTTGCATTTGGTACCCAAAAAAGTGTCCGCAATACACAATAGACAGGTGTCCACTGTAGACAGGTATCACCAATATGAAATGACTTAAAAATATTCGGTTCTGGCCAAAACTGTCTGCATTTAGCAGGTGTCCACAGTAGACAGGTATCCACAAGGACAGGTTTTACTGTATAGCCCTCATTATACAACCATAGTTGTAAGACATACATTTCTGCTATTGTTACAGAGTTTTTCTATTTTTTGATATACATCTATAGATATAGCTCCTTTTCTCTCATCAACATTGCGCTAACCATATTTTCAGTTATTTGTGCATCTTTGTCTCTCTTTTTGCCTGTGTATTTTCTTGTTACATGTCATGTTACTCTCAATGACATTCATAAAACGACTGAAGTTTGCGTGCAAATGACACATCGGAAACAATCATATGGTGTTGTGTGCTTCTTTACACCTTCCGTTGACTCTGCTGGTATGGATGTGCAAAATATCACATTTCTGACAAGTACTTGTATTTTTGCCGTTCATACGTTACCTTGGTTTATAAATAATGGGCATCAACATTGATCAATACCGAATGACCATTGGTCTCTTTTCGAACAATTATATCTCTTTTATGCTACACTTCCATCCAGGTCCACGCGTCGAAAACCAAATAATATGCTCCTACTCCTTATTGGCTTTTCTACACATGCATAAACACACTTCTCTGTGTTTTTTCCTATTTAAAATACATTATATTGTTCCTTTATAAGTTCTCGCTGTCTTCAATCGACATTCACGCGAACCCCGGTCCCACTCTTAACTCAAACAACCACCTGAAGTTCCTTCATTTTAACGTTCGCAGCATACGAAGTACCGGTAAACTTGACGAGATTAATCTCTTGGCCCAATCAGGTAACTTTAATATTATTGCTTTGTCTGAAACCTGGCTGCATGAATATTTCCCCGATCAGCTCCTTCTCATCGATGACTTCCAACCTCCATATCGTACAGATCGCACAACGGGAAGAGGCGGCGGGGTTCTGACGTTTATTCACTTCTCTCCACCGTGCGTAAGATGCTCGGATCTTGAAAGCCTAGATTGCGAAGGCGTCCAGGTTGAAATTTCGACCCAGCGCGGGAAGGTATTACTTGATAACTACTGTCGTCCACCTGGCCAGTCTGCAGAAATCCGTGATGCATTTCTCAGGTCTTTGGCATCTTCCATTTCCTCTGCCACTGAATGCAACCCTCACATTTTAATAGTAACTGGCGATTTCAACGCCAGATGCTCTGATTGGAACTCCCAACATGAGGATAGCGATTTAGGTTTATCTCTGGTCAACCTGGTGAATCAGTACAATCTCTTTCAACTTATAGATGAACCCACTAGGATAAGTGAATACCCAAATAATTTATTAGACCTTATAATCACTGATTCTCCAGGTATTGTTCTGGACTCTGGAACCCTTGCCCCAATCTCAAATTTTGACCACTGTGTAATCTTTGGTTCTTTCTCCCTTTTCCTTCATGAGGACAAGCCTTTCAAATATCAGTATGAGACTTCAATAAAGCTAATTTTTGTGACCTCAATGCTGCCCTTTCTATAGCCCCTTGGAACATTGCTCATGATGTCTTTGATTCTATTGATGACGCCCTATCATACTGGTCTAATCTCTTTCCATCTGCTGCAAAGGACTTTATTCCCTTTAAGGAACGTTACCATTCACCCTAAAGACAAATCTTGGATAACTGCAGACATTTAAAACATAGTCGACGTCGTAATCGTGCATGGAAACGCTTCAAAAGAGCATCCAACAAACCTCGCCCCCATAATCACGACCTTCAGCTTAAGATTGACAGGTTATACCAATTCTACAAAAAAAATATCGAAATAAGGCTGTAACCATAATAAGGAAATCTATCTCCTCTTACTTTTCTAATCTGCAGCTTCGACTTGATGAAACAGACGTGAATCCTAAACAATGGTGGAGCTTGTCCAAGTCTGCCCTGGGATGCATAATTCACCAAGATATACCCCCAATCATTAACGATAATAAGATTGTATCATGTATCACGGAAAAATGTGAAATTTTTAACTCCTACTTTGCCAGCCAGTGTAAAACACATCCTGATGTTGATGCCCCACCCCTGCCGGATTTCCCGTTCCGAACTGAGGCACGTTTACGCAATATTACCATTCATGAAGACAGGGTTAAGAAAATTCAGTCTTCCCTGAGACTATCCTCAGCATCAGGCCGAGATAAAATAGGGAATATCATACTTAAGAGCACAGCAGATTCCATCTGTAAACCACTTACATATGTCCTGTCTTCAAAAAGGCCAACAGACAGATTAAAAACAATTATCGCCCTAGTTCATTGCTCTTTAATGTTTCAGGTGTTTGAACGACTGGTCTTTAATGTACTCTATGAATACTTGACACAAAATAACCTACTCACTTCCAAAAATTCTGGCTATAAGGCCAATGACTCTACTGTCAATCAGCTTGTGTACATTGTTCACAATATCTAGAACGGCCTAGAGCAGTCCACAGAAGCCACAATGGTGTTTCTAGATGTGTCCAAGGCGTTTGATAAGGTTTGTCATCCTGGCCTTCTTTCAAAACTTCGACAACTCTGCATCTCTGATAATCTTGTAGCCTGGATTGATAGTTATCTCTTAAATCGATTCCAACCAGTGATTATTCATGGCCAATCTTCATCATGGCTACCTATCGAAGCTGATGTGCCCCAAGGTTCCATTTTGGGCCCACTTCTCTTTCTGGTCTACGTTAATGACCTGGTTGACAATATTACATGTGATGCCACACTTTTTGCTGATGACACCAGTCTACTTGAAGTTGTTAATAACCCCATAGAATCTTCTAATCATCTCTCCATAATATATAACTGGGGAAAGTTGTGGCGTGTTATTTTTAACGCTATCAAGTCTCTTTTTGTCATAATTTTAACCAAACTTGTTAAACCACAACATCCACCCGTTCGTCTCCAGACTCTGAAATACCTGCGGCAGACTCACACACTCATCTTGGTTTCAACTCTCAGTAGCAATTTATTCTGGCATGGTCACATAACTCGTATTACCACTAAAGCTAGCCAACGACTTGCCCTTCTGCATAGATTCAAATATAACTTTCCCGCAAAGGTCTGATTAAACTCGACCAATTCTTGAATATGGTTGTGTGCTCTTTGACAACTGTGGTCATGGCCTTTCTGATCTTATTGAATCCATACAGTTTGAAGCTGCCAAAATATGCACAGGTGCATTAAGACCCACATCACATGCCAATCTCTTACGTGAACTTGGTTGGACAACACTCGCCAGCAGAAGGAGGTACTTTAAGTTACTTCTTCTTTACAAAATGTATCACAACTTAACACCCTCCAATCCCTGTCAACTAATTCCTCCAATTATTAATGCCCGAAACCTCCGCCACATTAGCTCCATACGTCCCATTAGTTGTAAAACTAATCGGTTAGACAAATCTTTCCTTCCTGACACTATTAAGCTGTGGAACAATCTTCCTTCCAATATAACAGACTCGATCTCCCGCCATATATTCAAATCAAAACTGAAAGCAACTCTACTAGCAGTGGATCATGTTCCTGTTTACTATACCCAAGGACACAGATTTGCCAACATTTGTCATACCCAGCTTCGTCTTGGATTCTCGAGACTTAACTTTGACTTTTTTTAAAGTCAACATCATCCCAGAACCTACATGTTCTTGTTCCTACCCCACTGAAGATCTGCAACATTTTCTGTTCTTTTGTCCAAGGTATTCAACTTACAGAATTCAACTCAACTCCAACATCCCTATTATTGCTCCCGGCGTCCACCCGAATCTGATTGTACACAGAGCGAGTGACAGACTAGTTCATATCCTTCTCTTTGGTAGCAACGAATTGTCCATTCCCCTCAACATACAAATTTGTGATGCTTTCCACAGATACATCGTAGACACAAGACGCTTCATATTTTAGTTCTGTTATGCATAAGCAGTCATTTCAATTGAGTTAGTCGCTGATTTACATAAACTTATTTCCTAAATGGCCGTTATGAAATTTCCTACTGCTAGTCCGTATTATTGTGAACAGGGACGTATATGTGCACATTCTACCTGTAGTGAACTATCCTGCTTTGTCTTGCATTTTGGTGACTGACTATTTTGATTTTTGTGTGCGGGGTACAAATCTGAAACGTGTGTACAGCTTCTTTGTTAATTGGGTAACTTTTTTCTTATTTTGTCCTGTGTATTTTGTAATATACATTTTGTGTCACTCCATGTTCTCGAGAACCCCCCCTCCCCCGAATTAGTGACATATCGATGTACTAAATGGCGATCCAGTTGAAATAAATATGTTTAAACTAAAATCCAGGTATGCCTGGCTGTTACGATATTATTAGGAAAGATGGGTGAGTGGTGATGCCGCCATTTATGTTTCGAGATCTTCACACGCCACTTGACGTCTGGATTTAGATTTGGTTTAAACATATTTATTTTTTAAAAAGGGATTCAGAAAGAGAGCTGATCCCTATATGAAAGGATTTAGATTTACATTATCTGGAAATTATAAATGAACCAACTCATATTATTGACAATTCAGCTACATATTTATATCAAAGAATATCTATTATCCATAACTATATACGTGAACCTGTGTTCAGGGTGCGCACTGGAGTTCTTGTTTTGCTTTTGTCGATGTTGATACATGTTGTGATTGTTGGTGTACAATGCATTCCAATGAGGAATATTAAAGTTAGACTGAATGATTGCCATGGAACAATTCCCGTCTTCGTCCACTTAAAACGTCAAGTTAAAAGGACATATGCATATAGAAAGTCATAATTTTAATACCCATGCTAGTCTAGTTCGATACTCTATTACCAACAATTTAATTGCTGAGAAAAGGTAGGCCTGCAATAATAAGCTCCGTGGAGGATAAGGAAAAGGAAAAGGAATGTTCCTTTTCCATGCAGTATGTTTGGCTGCGGATAAACTAAAGGAAGAAAGAATATTTTTTCTTAACATCAGTAAATTTAAGCTCCTGACAGGAGTTCGTATTCAGACCTTCTGTGTAAATTAAAGACAACAGGGAAATCTTCATGATAGGCTCTCGGCCCTTCTAAACTCGTTATCAACGCGTGGGCATTCAAGGAAGAGCCTCTGTTTGGGACCAAATTTTGTGCTGGTGTTCCACAGGTTCATGTTCTAGGTTTATGTCTCTCATTAATATTAACATCACTGTGTATCTTATTCGATCTAATTTAAAATGTTAATGTATAATGTTTCCTGAGGATACTTCTTTGCAATTGAATATTGGGATACTATTACCGCAGTCGACGTTAAAAAATTCGGATTTTTCAGATATTGACCGACGGTGGAAAGCTTAGCTTGTGATTAATGCTTGTGTTTTGCAATAATGTTTACATACTCTGAATTTCCTTTAATGCTTTAAAAACTGACTCCATTCTCATGTCTCGTAAAATAGACAAAATTAATCTGAATGACCCTTCTATTCATTTTCAAAGTCATGCAATACAAAATGGTACCCAACACAAATGTGATAGAATCATAATAAGCTCTGATTTAAGGTGGTCTGATCGTATTTGTTTAATTTGTAACAAATCTAGTAAATTAATTAACAGAATGAAGAATTAAAAATTAAATTAGACAAACATTGAAAACTATTTATACCAATTTCGTCACTTGAATGTGGTAGTTCAGCGCAGAGAGGTTGTGCAATACTTGATGAAGCAAAACTGCAGAATACTCAGCTAATGCGGCTCGTGTCACAGGTGACGGGGAATGCTAAATTATACCCGGTAAACGGACGTTTAACTTAAGCTAGTTATAGAGAAATATCTAATTTGACATTAATGTATAATCATGGCGGAAAAGGTAGCTTATTCCTCTATGGTGTAAACTTGTAAATAAGTGCGATCCTGAATATTTGTGCTCTATTTTTTCGCGGCCTCAGACCTAATAGACTCTCCACAATTTAATCTTCCTTATTTTCGATCTGGTAATTAACTAATTGATGCGTGTTTTGTTCCCTGAACTGGTGAGTTGTGGAGTTTACCTCTCTAAAGTTGGAGACTATGCGTCAATTAAAACATTCAAATGGAATACTGTGGAGCCAGTTGTACGAATTCTCGAGTACCCTGAACTGTATCATGGTATTGGCTTTCTTGGCAGTCCAACACACTCGCCTGACTTCAGTTTTGAGTAAGTTTTATATTTCACACACACATTCAAATGTCAGTCCTAACTGTAAACAAACAGAATATATGTCTGTGCATTCGCAACGTGTTTTGAAAAGCACGGACTAGAATATCGACATGACAGAATTTTGCGGTTGCTTCATTGTGTACACAGCTACGCACTGGTTTTGAAGGTGAGAGTTGTAACCCAATCTGAAACTCAACACAGAAGCCTGTATCCTCCACATGCCCACACACTGCAGGCAACTACCTCCCCTTCCATTAATGACCATTTCTAGACTAAGTCAACAATATTCCTCGGCGACTGCATCAAATGTGTGACAAAGAAAGTTGTTGACCTAGAACATGTACGTTCTCTGGGAGAGCTGACTTTGAACAGGGCATTATATTCTGGTGTTTGAAGAGTAGCCTTCGCTTGAGAAACTAGGTGGTGGAATCGTTGACAAAAAGGACAAAGTATGACATTTATCGTGACTAGTGTTGAAAGGGTGAGGAAAGAATCAGCACTTTTCCCCGGAATGTGCAGATGTTCAGTCAGAGCAAGAAAAACTGCTGGTATAACACATGCTATATAAACAGATCCCTTTTTTTTACAATTAACTCTCCTTCAAGATATTTTTTGTTCTGGTGGATTTTTTAGCAAAATAATTCAAGCAGACGTTTAAACAATAAGAACCGCATTTACCGGACAGCGCTTAGCGCGAATCCAGCATAAATAAAACCGCAATGTGTATAATCAGTTACCTCGCTTCCTAACTATAAAAAGAGCATGGACTGAAATTTGCATATGTTGTTTACTAAGTATCAACTTTGTTAGCGCTGTACATGTCCCTATGATTTATTACGAAAACCTTGACTATGTCTGGCATTATACTTAAATGTGAAATGACCATCCTGTTTAGGGGGGGGGGGGGTTTCCATCGATGGTTATTGTTTTCACCGCACTTTCATTGAATTGTTGATCAAACCGAGCAATATATTTTTCAATTTGCTATAAAGGGAATGGTTCTCCATCATTCAGCTTAAAGAAAGACAAGCATGTTTGGTGCATACGAATTTGTTGGCCCGGTGATAGTGTCCTCAGGTATCTGCAAGTTTACAATTGGGACAGTAAGTCGGTCACGCCGTTTAGGATGGAAGCGACATTTGAGGTACAGAATAAACACCTTTTTAGGTTTTTAAGTGCACAGCTGAGTGTTTAAATTCCTTTTCGAGCGATATAATGCAGAACCTAGCAACGTCAGAATGCTGCACGTTTCTTAAATGCAGTAATACACATGGGTTAGTTGCTGTTTTATGCTAGGCAGAATAAAAAATGGAGAGACGGAGAGCAGGCCCCGTACACTAGTCAAAAATGTTATTGATAATGTTCACGTCACTGCTGCGGAAAGTTAACTGCAAAGTCGATTAATTCCAGAATGTCTTTTTCAAGTACATGCACATATAAGAATTACTTATTTGTACTGTATATGTACACACACACACACACACACACACACACACACACACACACACACACACACACACACACACACACACACACACACACACACACACACACACACACACACACACACAGAACAGATAACTACATTCCCCATTAATCCTTAAAGTACTCACATGTAGACTGTTGGATCCTTCTTGAGATATTATGGTAACGGCGTCCCCTTGTGCATCACTCGGACGGCCTAAAAGACTAATATTTTAAAGTTTCACTTAAGTTTTTTAATAAAAAAAAGAGGCACCTAGTTTTAAATAGGAACCTGGTCCATCATAAGATGCATCTCTGACAAAAATTTGGGAAAGCTGTGGTCAATATTTTTTGAGGTATCGCGGAAACGTCGTCAGGGTTGACGCCACTCAGACGGCCTTCAAATAAATACATTAAAAGTTTCATAAAAATTTTGAAAATAATTAGAGGAAGCTGGTTTTAAATGGGAACCTGGTCCATCATAAGATACGTCTCTGACAAAAATTTGGTAAAGCTGCGGTTAATGTTTTTTTAGATATCGCGGTAACGTCTTCAGGGTTGACGCCATACATTAAAAGTTTCATAAAGAGTTTTAAAATAATAAGAGGAAGCTGGTTTTCAAAAGGAACTTGGTCCATCATAAGGTCCTTGTGTGACAAAAATTTGGTACAGCTACAGTGAATATTTTTTTTTAGATATCATGGTAATGTTGACAAGACGGACAGACGGACGGACGACAATACCCTCCGGCACTTTATGTGCCGAGGGTAAAAAGGGCATGATTCTCCATTTACCTCACAGCAAAACAAAGAATATGCGGGATTAACATAGGGCATGGTCCTTCTCAAATACTTTGTTTAAATGATTTCTGTATTGTATGGAGTAATAAAAATAGCTTTAAACGAAAGATGTCCATTCATGTTTGGTGTATACACATTTGTTGGCATGAAACTATATTTTTTTTGTACCACAGAACGGCGGGGTGCAGATATTTTGATTTTGTTATTTTATCAAATCCAATCGACAGTGTACCCTATATAACTTTAATATGACTAACAAATTTTCACTTTATATATGCACAGCTTGGATGCTGCTTGGGTGAAAGACTGTGTACCTGAGACAATGAGAAACAGGTCGGATTGGGTGAGTGGGGGGGGGGGTAGGGGGAGGGGAAGGGAGAGAAGAGTGGAGAGAGATGTACTGTAACCTATTTTCTACCACTGTGCATGGATTTCGGCTTGTTTTGGGGTCACAGTTCATGGTTATTCTGACCAACTAGCAGAGGAACGTGCAATGTATTAATGTTTAAACTTTGTAATTCACCATGCCTCAGTGCACATGATGGTTTTCCATGGAGGAAGGAAGTGGATATTTATGATTGATCTTGCTGGAGACGAACAATCAAAGGTCACTCTTGGTGAATCATTGATATATATATATACTGTTGGTGATTGGTCTTGTTAATTTTCTCTTGATCTTTGAAGATCAGGATAAAGTACGCACTGTTTATTATTACAGTACCCTTGTGGGACTTCTTGCTCCATCTCAGCTAACAAAGATGATAATAGCTTGTGAGTGAAATCAGTGAATTATTCTTTGTCTTCAGTGAGGAAAACAAACATTGTTTCTCATTACCTTGCTGCTCATTATTCAAAGGTATGGCGTAATCCTACGTTGTTTCTCAGGAAACATGAACATGGCCTTTTCCTTTTTGTTCCCGTTTCTCACAAGTTGTTGTTGTTTTTAATTTTTATTTACTTCGTATAAGATATCGACGAAACCATATGTAGCATCGCACACGAAGCGTGCAGAGTAGTCTGTCATCGCATGGATCTGCATCACCACTCGAACAGGATTGTAGGCACTCATGCAGATATGCACATTAATGCCCCAAAATATTACTTTAGGATGTGTATTCCGGACCTGTGATGTCCCTTTCACCTTGAACGGAGCGACTCCCTCAATATATGACGGACCCAAGCGTAAACTCGCCGATACCTGAATACACCATTATATCTAAATTTTTAAAGATATCGCTTTAAATAACAAATTGGTGATATCGCTAAACGATTTAGTGATATCGCCAAACAGGATTAAATGTAAAAATGGCTTGCCATACACCTGTGGCAAAAAGGTATCATCTTATAAATAGTCAAATTGTGTTTAACTGTTGCAAACTGGCGCATCATAACGTTTCAATGACAGCTGAATGTGGGGTTTACCGTATTGTCATTTGCCTCCAAAGCACACCCAAGCTGCGTATTTTGTCTACCCCACTGGGTGTAGTAGCACGGAACTTGGTCTGCTCTGCAGGTCATATCCAACGTATAAAAAATACCACCCACAACAGTGTTACACGCAGACATGGATTTGTGAGGTAGCTGTCAAACCGACATAAATGCACAAGAGACATCCTTCTAATAGCAAAGAGATCATGTCAAAGAATTGACACTTGATCTGGTTAAAGCCAGGTAACATTATACTGCAGATGAACCATGTGGCCACATTCGAGCACATTACTTTGAAAATTCAGCGATGTTTAGGTGGTACATTGTGCTTCAGCACGCCTTGAGGCGCAACTATGCAACTTGTGCAAGCCACTTTCATGGTCTATGGACAAAGTTGCAACTTCTGAAATCATGACACCATGCGCTGTGCGTACTTTGTGACCAACCATTGGTCAAACACATGTGTGTTACCAAAGGCATTGTGCTAATGGCGAGTCGCCAGATGCTTCTGGCATATTTGGTTGTTGAGCAGGAGCATTTGGCGATGTGATTTTTTTCTCGCATGCGCCAGATTTTATGTCAGCACGTTTGAGCATGCTTAAAAATAATGCTAGCACGGGGGGGGGGGGGGGGGCTGTACTGTATTCAAACTAATACTATAGCAAAGATTTACCATGAGAAAATTTGTGTTTCCAAATGTAGGTTAAGTTAGCAAGTACAAATTGTAATGGAAAGTAATAGAAATTGAAAGACCCAGTCCTCCTTCTTACAAAGCCCTCTGCAAACAACCGTCCTAGCTGAATCAAATGATCTTGACCTTTGTCATTGGCACCAACAGCGTTCACAAGATGTCAAAACATAAACACAGAGGCAATAATAGGAAATTGCTAGAGCGTCTGGTGTGCAGACAATATTCAGCAGTGGCCAGACAAAACTGAGAATTTAAGCTTGAGATTGTAGCATTCTTGCTCTGTGGGTTCGCCCCAAGAGGCTCTCTGCAGAAGCTAATGACATTTTCATCAGTGGATGGTGGGACCATTCTGCCAACAAACGACGGCTGCAACTTATGGTGTGGCCTTGCATTGATAATGCCCAAAAGTCGTAGAAGAAAACCTGGCACCCTTCTAGTTCTACCCCTCCTTTTCACATGATAATAATGAAACCACCCATGGGGATGACTGACTTGTGGTCTGTCAAGACAGGTGGTGTTTCATAAGTGGTGTAAATAAGATTAAAAAGTACTGAGCAAAGTATCCTGCAAAGGTGGTCTCTGAAGTTGGGGTTGTATGTAGAGGTGGGTGAACAGCCTCAACGAATTAACTGTGCCCCTAATGTATATAGAGGCCAAATTTTGGATGTCAACAGAAAGTGTGCGCGTTGCTCTACAGCTTCCAAACAAGGAGAGTACTTTTATTGGTCCAAAGTTACTGGTTCCCAGTGACAAATCCAAGAAGATAGTTACTGATGCCCGAAACAACCAGTGTTGCTTTTCATGGGCCAATAATGGAACATCTGCCATTTGTATGGAAAGATAGTGATGCTGTTCTCAACAATCCTGAATGTGTGAGTGGAAGGACGCCAGTGGAATGGCGCATCCTGAATGAGACATGGGAATCCATACATAGCAAAGTCCAGAACAGTCTCACCCAAATAATGTAACTTGTAAGAAACAGTTTCTTCCTGGAAAAAGACGGAGTTGACAATAAATTCTGAATGAAGGGTCCTCTGATAGACGACAGAAAAAGAAATAAAGCTGTTCATCAGCAGATTGTCGCTTACTTGTGCTGCAAGAAAAAGCATCACACATCTGGGTTGTCTGAGAAATCAACGATATCTTTCGGGCCATAAATTTGTCTGAGTATACCAAACGCATCAGACAAACTAAATTGTCTGGATGGGCAGTGGCCAGACAGGCAGCAAGCGAGTTTAACCTGGTCTTGGGCTGCAAATGCCGTTGGTTTATAGTCATACGAGATTTTAAGTAAGTTCCAAACTATGATGTACAGATCTGTACCAGGCCTCATTTGTCCTCGTACATGGAAGGTTAAGAAAGTGCACGGCTGAGCAGTTTTACTCATGTAGATTTTTGTGATCAGATGTATGGAATGACCAGTGGTCCATAAACATTCAACTCAATTAAGGCTGCTACAGCCTCTTTTTGTCAGGAATTGTCACAATAATGTGAACCACAACAGGTTGTGATTTGCAAACCATTATCCAGAATTGGAATGAGGTAAATTGTGTAACTTAGTACAGCAGCCAACATGAGATATGTTCCTTGTATTCAACCCAGGAACATTTCTGTGGGGCAACCTGCCGCATAAGTCTACCATCTGTACAGTAATTTGTGCCAAGGCCAATGCTGAATTTTCTGTTACAACAGAAGCCAATGTAACCAATGTTACGTGCAAGCTGGATTTGTAGACCCAATACAAGACCTCAAATAGGGTCAGAAAGTACTGGAAGTCTGGGTCTATGTTTCAATAGGGCAACCCAAGGAAGACTTAAAAACAACCTGGTCCACTCTCGATGCCTTTTGTGGAAGCTGGTCCAAACGATTAAAAACTATCGAAAAAAGAAGCAGCTAACTTTTCCATCCTGTTGTTTCCAGCCAATGTGTATCTGAACAAGTGCATCACCCACAACGTTGTTGGTCCCATGAAGCCATTGAATGGGTGGTCCTCTAATTCAGTCATTATTCTGCCTTCATACAGGGAAAAGGAATGTGAAATTGAAGGTCCTGTACATTATGTAGAGATATGTATGTACCTGTGGAGTGGAAAGTCTTGGACATTATGTACTGATATGTGTGCAGATAAAAATAGCAGCCAAGGAAGCAAGGTAGTCTTCTGTTATGTACTTGAGCATAAATGGAATAATAGGGTAGTCTCTGCAATGTATCTACCCTAAATGGATTTCAAGGAACTGTCTTCTTTCATGTACCCCAGCATAAATGGTATTCAAGGGCAGTCTTCTATCATATACCTTAGCATAAATGGAATTCAAGCATTGACTTGTATGTGCACCTCTTGGCACTGCCAGCAGAAGTGGTACATGTTATGCTAAACACTGAACAATCATTGCTAAACACAGAACAATCATCTGTCGATGAAGAGGATTACTCTACAGTCTCTTCAATTATATACCTTAAATGTCCACCTTTGATACCAACCTGCAGCACAAAAGCTGTCAAATCAATCTGAAAATGAAGAGACATGGTTAATTTATACAAATGGTGTATACGTAATTAGAAGTTACTGATTTTAATACAAAATCAAATGCTTCCTGTTGGGAGACTTAAGATGTATGCGATAAAATATGTATGTGGAGAGCAGGAGGAAGACTGATACGGTTGCAAGCAATCATCACTTGAATTCAGCTTATCAATACTTCTCAGGACAGTGTATGTCAGGCTTACCTGCACCAAGGTTCAATTGTCTTGTAAGTAATCTCAGGTATGTAAACAAGCTGATGCTCGGTGGAAAATCATCAGAGTTCACAGTTTAGCCAGCTAGACCTGATGCATCCAGCATGAACCATTTGAAGTAAATGATGCTCACTTGTAAGTTTACGATGTGAATTAGGTGGAGGTAGTGCCCATAAGTGACCCTGTCGTCTTGAGAATTGGGTCAACATGATCCAGACATAATCCCGACGTAGGTCTTACTTAGATGCATATTCCTGCCAAGTTGCACGAAGTTTCATTGAGCTCTTCACAATTCACCGCATAGAAACTGATTTTACATAACTGACTGTAACCTTGAGAATTAGGTCAAGGTGACCCAGAAACAATCCAAACCTAGGTCTCAACTTGAAACATAATCGTACCAGGTTTCAGGAAGTTTTGTTGATTTCGTTGAGACTTATCACACAGAAACCAAAAATGTTGGAGGAGAAGGAGGAGGAGGACGACGGAGAATGAGAAGGAGAAGGAGTGGGGGAAGGAGAATCAGAAGGAGGCGGAGGTCTCCTGGACATTACAATTATTTTATTGATATGTTCTCTTGATATTCCTTTTGTGTGTGTGTGTGTGTGTGTGTGTGTGTGTGTGTGTGTGTGTGTGTGTGTGTGCGCGCGCGCGCGCATATATTCTCAAAGGTGATAGCACTGTCCGTCTGGGGCCTTGTCTATTTTTCATATCCCTGTAAAAACAATTGAGCCATTGGAAGGATGAATTTTCTCAGTAGGAAGGGTTTAGCTGACTTCCATGGCAACCATATCGTTCAGCAATTTGCTTGGACCTATTTGTTTGGTCACCATCCAAAACACCTGCATGGGTATCAAAACAAGACAGATTAATGTCTGAGATGTTTACCTCAACTCCCATTGAGACACTGCAGAACCTACATGCAGTACACACATTATTGTCACATTTCATTCTAACTGTACGTAAGGTTAATCTATTTTTGTCTGTTAATAACACAAGGCTGTGTAGACTGATCCTGATTAAAATTGAGCAATGTCATGCACAACCTAAATCTGTGCTGCTCATTCTACCACCGCAGAATCAAAGAACAAACAAGAGGACTATGGGAGTCCTGTGCTTGGTCCATCTTGCATTCACAAAATGAGGTGGTGCTGTGATCTTTAAAATGAGGGTGTCCCTTTCTTGAAGGCTGTCATGCACAAAATCAAAGTACTGCCTCAACACTCAAAGTCCTAATAAAGATAGTTTTCAAGTTATCAGATGAACAATAAAATTCGTGAAAGCGACCCTGTAGCCTTGACAATGAAGTCATGACAAAGTCACTCATGTACTGTGTAAATCTTGCCAACATAGAGGACAACCACCATCAAAGTCCTAGCTCAAATATATCTTAAAGACATATAGTAAAATTCACCAAGTGGCCCAGACCTAGGGAATGAAGTCAAGGTCACCCATGTACTGTGTAAGATTTACCCTCCTACCCAGAAGTCCGTATGATATTTCAAAGCAAATGACAAAGTGGTGTCAGAGAAGAAAGCAAGCAAGCAAGCAACCAACTAAGCAATTAAGCAAACAAACAAACAAATAAAATAAAAAAATATTATTGGAACATGATCATTTGCACAAATTCAGTGGACATCCACCCAAGGTACATACCTACCAAGTTTTAGTTGAGCCTGGATGATAGTTTTGGAGAGTTAAAAATGTGAATTGCGATCAACATTGACCTACATAGCAATCAACAGTTACATCTCCATTGACCTGTAAGTACTTTAGTTTGACCTTTTAAGGTCAAAATAAACCACACCAATAGTAGTAACATAGGTGTTTTTCCAATCATGTTCATTAGTAACCATGGATCTATGACACACCATTCCTGAGATATAAGCCAATATGTCTGCATGACCTTACGTTTAACCTTTCAAGGTCACTCAAGATCAAAAAAAAAAAAAAAAACAAAAAAAAAAACAAAAAAAAAACAAAAAAAAAAAACCCACAGGTATTTTCCCATAAACATTTAACAGTAACCATAGGTCTAGGATCAACCATTCCCAAGATGCAAACCAAAATTGAGTTTGACCTTTAGTCATGACCTTTCAAATTCACTCAAGGTCAAAAATAACATCACCATCAGAAACCCCATAGGTGTTTTCCTATCAATGTTTAATAGTAACCATGGGCCTAGCATACACCATTACCAAGATATAAGCCAACATATGATATTTGCTGAGTCAGCAAAAATTAGATTCTATATGTGCATTTACCGTTAAGTGCCCCAAATGTAAAATCCATTAAAAATCAGGATTCCATAGTTACACCATCTAGTGAAGAAACTTGTCTGTGCCTTCTACAAGGAACATGTACACCACGTTTCAGCATAAACTGAGTGATGGTTTTGAAGAAGAAGAAGTTGAAAACAACAAAAACACAGGACATATTTTTTTAAAAAGTTGCAGTGCCACTTGTTGAACAAATTAAGGTCATGGGGTACCCATAAGTGTCCCTATGCAATTTTGAAGAAAAAGGCCAAGTGGTTTTTAAGAAGATTTTGCCAAAAAAATGAACAAAAATATTCATAAAAATTCCAAAAATCACTGGACCATGACCATTTGAGCAAATGTGGTAGAGACTCACCCAAGGTACATTCCCAACAAGTTTGAGGTGAATCTGACCAGTGGTTATGGAGACGTTGAAAATGTGAATTGTGGACACCGACAGATAACAGATACTGAATCACCACATAACCTCAGCTGACTGACATGTTAGCTGTGCTAAAGTCACTGGACCATGACCATTTGAACAGACTGGCAGGGACTCACCCAAGGTACATCCACACCAAGTTTCAAGTGAATGTGACTGACAGTTTTGGAGAAGTACAAATTGTGAATTGTGGACAGACAACAGACAATGGACAACAGACCATCCTATAAGCTCAGCTGACTGACAAGTCAACTTGCTAAAACAAAGAAAAAATCTCAGTGCCACCTGTTAAACAAACTATTGGCTAGGGGTACCCAGAAGTGTCCCTCTGCGATTTTCGAAGCAATTGGCCAAGTAATTTTGGAGATTATTTTGCCCAAAAATGAACAAAAAGTCACAAAAAGTCCAAAAATCATTGGGCCAAGACCATTTAAATAAACTTGGTAGAGAGCCACTTAGTTGGAGGTGAATCTGACCTGTGGTTTCGCAGCAGTTGAAAATGAGAAATTGTGGATGGTGATGGATGATAGAAGATGGAGGGACAGAATGTCACTAACGGTTTTGGAGAAGAGGTCGAAAATATGAATTCTGGACGGATGATGGACCATCCTTTAAGCTCAGCTGACTGACAAGGCAGCTGAGCTAAAATATAGAAACAAATTGCAGTGGTACCTGTCGAACAAATTAAGGTCCAGGGGTACCCAGAATTGTTCTTTGCAATTTTGAAGCAATTGGCTAAGTGGTTTCAGAGATTTTTAAAGATTTTGCAACAAAATAAACAAAAGAAATTATTTAAAAATAATAATCACTGGAAAGTGACCATTTGTACAACTTGGTAAAGACCCACCCAAGGTACATCCCCACCAAGTTTGAAGTGAATCAGAAGTTGAAAATTAGGATTGTGGATTGATGACAGAACTTCTTTTAAGCTCAGTTGACTGGCAAGTCAGCTGAGCTAAACAACAGAAAATGATATCAGTGCCACCTGTGTACACATTAAAGTCTAGGGGTCATTAGAAGTGGCCCTATGCAATTACACAGCAACTGCTTGCTTGATTGCAGATTCTTAATAAAGATTTTGCCACAAAAATCCAAATAATTTGCTGCAGCATGACCATTTGAATGAACTTGGTAGGGGTTCAACAAAGACAAACATCCCCACCAAGTTTGAAATGGATCTGACTGATGGTTTTGGAGAAGTTGAAAAGTTGAAGCTCAGCTGACTGTCAGATCAGCTGAGCTGATGATGGTAGGTCTTCTTTAATGCAGTGCTGACATGCAAGATTCCCCATGTGAGCTAAATCTTCTGAAGCCACTAGATGTCACTGGCTGATTTAGGTTGGTTCCCTGCTAGAAACTGCTGGCTGCAAGTATTTTTAAGAAAATACTTTTCAACGTTGTTTGCTGATGTGGGGAGGAAGCCACAACATCCTCTTCAGTTTCCTATTTTTCACATGTATGTAGTTAATAATACAGCTACTCAAAGACTGTTAGTCCATAGGGCTAAGGTGAAACTGACATCCATAGCAATCCCCAGGTTCATGAGAATGTACTTTTTTTTCTTCATGGCAGCCCAAATGCAAAATACCAGTATGCATGTCAAAACAATTAATCTCATGGCAAAAATAAGGCAGTGTTTGTGCCAGAACTACTCACAAAATCCTTCTAGAATTGTAAAGAATTGAATGCAGATATACAAGGTTTACCCCCACCAAGTTCTGGTAGTTTTTAACGATTATGAAACAAATGACATCTGGTGCAGCTGAAATGCTTGTTGGTAATGGTGGAGCCTATTCAGAAGATAAATTATGCAGTGTCAAAGTGCTTGATTTGGCATTCATAACGGAGAATTGATTGGGCAAAAATCCCACAAATTTAAGCTTTTTAGGTGCTCTTTTCACCAAAAAGCCTACTTTTCTCCCCAAATCCTACCAAAGTATGATAATTATACAGAGACAGCAGACACACCACATTGGAAGTTGACTTGGACTTTCATCCTAGTACAAGCTTTACCCCTAGAATAAAGACTGAGCAAAATGTTTTCCAAGGAGCATACTACTGTAAATTGTTTTATTTTCGCGTGTATAAATTTTCACGGTTTTTGTATTTTTCACATTTCACTGTAGTTTTAATTTCACTGTTTTGGACATAATTCCCATTCAAACAATGTTAAAATACTATTTCACTGTGTTTTTATTTTCACGGTTTTGTGCCATTAGCGAAATAAGCGAAAATAAGAATACAGCGAAATTAAAGCAATTTACAGTATTCTACAATGGTGTGTCTACAGTTTTATGATTTTTTTTATTAGCACTATTTTTTAAAAGTCATTGTTAGCAGGCCACATTTGACCAGCAGCTGGTTTTGGTTATTTTATTATGGGGGAAGGGGTTAAAATTTATAATCAAACCCCATTCTATGAGAGATATCAGACAAGAATTTCCTGAAATTCATTCCCTTCATGACCCCGAAAAATTAGCCAAGGTCATCCATATGATGCAACATCAAGCTCCCACACAAACACACATTTAGGGTACATGTGGTGTTAATAGTGCCTCTTATTCTTCATCAATATACTGAATCTAGTGTCATTTTCTCAAGTGCTTAATGCCCTTGAAAGATAGGTCAAGATCATACAACATATTACAAAATTTTACCAATGGCCGAATGGATTTGCATTTGTTTCAATTTATAGTGTCATAGACATCACAATAAAATAATTACATGATATGTATTCCATCCCTGACCTTAAGACAGTAGGTCAAGTGACCTTAAGAAAGTGGTACCTTTGAGTGTTGTTTTCCTTCTTATGTCGCAACACGCCAGATTTTGTGCTCATAACTACATCCTTAATGACCTTGAAAAAAGGGTCAAGATAAAAATGGCCAAATGCATATCTGTGGGTAGATTAAGAAGTTCCATCTTAATTTATAACAAAAATAATGAATTTAACATGCTTTTAATACCTGTGATGCTGGATGCATTTAATACAACCGGTGGTGCCAACATGACTCCACATGTCATAGACTTTTGTCTGTATAACAGTGCTATAACAGTGTATTTATACATGTGGACAATGAGTTCAGAGGTAATGACCATAATGCAAAAATTAAGTCATTCAAAACTTTACCATTGGCCAACACCTATTTGGTGTAAATTTGGAGGTTGCATCTCAATTCATAATCAAAATAATGAATTTAATGCATTTTTTACACCTGTAATGATGGTTCTACTTTGTACCCCAAGTGGTGCCACAATGACTGCACGTCACAGCCTTTTGTCTGTATAATGCTTCTGTAATGGTATACCGACACATCTGCAGAAGTTCAGATCCCTTACCAAAAGTACTATGTATTGACAGCCTGTTGACAGCCTATTGGCAGCCTGTTGACAGCTTATTGGCAGCCACTTGGTGAGGTTGGCAACAGGATGGTAACATGTAACTGCCAATAGGCTGAAATTGGTGTCAAATTTTGCTATAAAAATTTAAGTTTTAAGGTTGCCAGCCTATTGCCAGCCACATTATCAAATGAAAATTTTCGCCAGACTATTATCAACTACACACGGCTTGCATGCATGCATATATATTTTGCATCATTTGTTGCCAGCCTGTTGACAGCTACATTGTCCCTATAGCTTGCCTCAATTAAGCTAAATGCTTTTGTAGGTACAGTGAAACCTCATTATAATGACACTCAGATATCCGACATGTTCAATCTAATGACATAAAGTTTCCTGGGAAAAGATTTATTTTCTTTGTTATTTGACTCATTTATCTGACACATTCAGTTATCCGACACATTTCCTAGGGAACAGATGGTGTCATTATAATGAGTTTTCACTGTATATTGTTGCCAGGCAGTTGGCAGCCATCTTATCACAGGTATATTGTTGCCAGCCTGTTGACATCTATGTTCTCATGGTGGTAATGTTGCCAGCCTGTTGGCAGCTACGCTATCCCTAGGATACATACCAAAAATGCTATGTGTTGCCAGAATATTGACAGCCTCTTGGCAGTCTCTTAGTAGGGCTGGTAACAGGCTGCCAATAGGCTGTCAACAGGCTGGTATTAGGCTGGTGACACTTGACTGCTTCAATTAATTAGGTCAACTGTTCTTGCTTGGTGGTAAACATGCAATGTGCGTTTATTTCGTATTAAGGAATGAAGTTGGCTATTTCTTGTGTTTTCACTGTTCAAATCTTTTATCAGTGATTTTGGGTGATGATATAAAATACTAAAATGACATTTTCTTGAAACTGACTCCCACATTCCCCATCTTGTGACCAGAATTATGAGGAATATGTCAACTGCTGGAAGTGAACAAAATGCTTGAAAGGATTGAACTTAGGTTATCATAAAAATATATAATATGCTGTACTTACAATGTATATTTTATATTTGGAACAAGCGGAACTCAAACATGCAACCTTTGGCACCAGTTGCCCAGCTGAAATGTGACAAACCCTCCCTTAGCATCATCATGAATCTACTCAATCATCTTTTTCATTGAAGATTCAGCAGCAAACATCTCTTCTCACAAAAAGTGACAGATAGTACAAAATTATATCCAGCATGGCTGCTATTTTCCCTCCTCAAAGAACAAAGGATGCTGGGAAGTCAGTTACCACTCCCTTTTAATGGTATTCTTTGATTTTTCAAAGTCCAAGTGTTGCCAGCCAGTTACCAGCCACCTGTTTCTTTTATTTTTCTAAGTTCAGATGTCGCCAGCCAGGGTTTTAAAAAAAAATTAGAGCTTATATGTCGCCAGCCAATTGACAGCCTATTGGCAGTGCATACTTTTGCATAAAAATAGTGTGCCAGTCAGTTGCCATCCATCAAAATATGCTCCAAAAGGGGTTGCCAGCTTGTTGACAGCCTGTTCCCAGCATGTTGACAGCCTACTAGCACCCAGTTAGTTTTGGTAAGGGATGTAGTGACCATAAAAAAAAATCATTTCCTGAAATGTTTCCCTACCCCCACCCCCCATGACCTTGAGAAAATAACTCAAAGCCATCCATATTATGCAACATAGAACTTATAAATGATAAACATTTGTAGTATATTTGGTATTATAAGCCTTATGCTTTCTCAACATAATGAATTTAATGTTTTAAACACCTTTTGGTCCATATCTTGCTGTAGGTGGTACCCCCAAATTTGAGTGCATTTTTGTCTATTTGCCATACCAACATTTCCACCAAGTTTCAGGATGATTCACAAAAAAACTTTTCACAAAATAGAATTCTCAAAATTTTCCTATTTTGGTCCAAATATTACATACTGTCTACAAGGGATGCAACCAATATCAAACTTTACCTACATTTTAATACCCTTGACAAGTCCTGAAAGCTATATGGTTATATATTCTATAATCCTTGGTAGAAAGCTAAAAGTACCCAGTTCACAAATAAATATGGGAATTTTTCAGTAATTTCGGTATCACTAAGTATACTTACGTCTCCACCATCATTGCCAAAACCTCTGTGTCTCGGCAAATCGCCTGACACAATTTAGTTGGGTTCACTCAATTGATTATTCCAAAAAAACTGGCGGTCCCGTGCCACCTACATTCTCATACACTTGACAAGTCCTGAAAGTTATATGGGTCCAACATGAAAACTGTGTCACATTCAACAAGCAAAAAGTTTACAGATGGACAGACACAAGTGATTGCATAAGTTCTGCAACCTATGGCCAGCAGAGCTGATAATGTGCTTTTCAGTCATTTATGATTCATGGTCACATCTGAAGTAAAAGAGTAAACTGTAGGGCAAGCCAGGACTACAAAAAATACATTTCTCATTTGAAACAGAAAAATTATAAATAAAACAAAACAGATATATTTCTCATTTCAAACAGAATAATAATAAATGAAACAGACAAAAAAAAAACCAAAAAAACCCAGATATTTATCATTTAAAACAGCATAATCATAGATAAACCAGCCCCAAAATAAACAAAACAGATACAGTTTGCATTTAAAACAGGATGATTATAAATAAAACAAACAAAAAATACAACAACACAGATATTTGTCATTTAAAACAGAATTACTATAGATAAAATAGACAAAAGATAAAACAAAACAGATATTTCTCCTTTGAAACAGAATAATCATAAATAAAACAGACAAAAAATGAAACAAAAGAGATATTTGTCATTTGAAACACGTTTGTGAAGAAAAAAAAACAGACAAAAACACAACAAAACAGATCATTTTCATTTAAAACAGAATAAATATAAATTAAACTGACAAAAAATAAAACAGGACATAAATATCATATATCAGTTTTGTTTTATTTTTTGTCTTATCTTTAATTATTCTGTTTTAAATGAGTAATATATGTTTTGGGGTTTTTTTTGTCTTTTTTATTTATAATTATTCTGTTTTAAATGAGAAATGTATCTGTTTTGTTTAAGTTTTTTATCTGTTTTATTTATAATTATTCTGTTTGAAATGAGAAATATCTGGTGGGGTTTGTTTTATTTTTTTTTTGGTCTGTTTTATTTATAATAATTGTGTTTTTTTTGTCTGTTTTATCTTTGATTATTCTGTTTTAACTGAGAAATATGTTTTGTTTAAGTTTTTTATCTGTTCTATTTATAATTATTCTGTTTGAAATGAGAAATATCTGGGGGTTTTGGTTTTATTTTTTTTGTCTGTTTTATTTATGATTATTCTGTTTTTAATGAGAAATGTTTCTGTTTTGTTTCACTATTTTGTCTCTTTTTTCATGATTATTCTGTTTTAAATGACAAATGTTTTTTCTGCAGTCTCGGCTCGTCATAAACTGTCATCCCTTGAGGTTAGGTTTATGGGCAGTCATAAGCCATGTATTGTGACCAGGTGACAATGAAGCTAAGTAATCCCCTAGGGCAACAATCAGGGAATTATGGATAGACCAGGGTACACTCACATTGAGCAATGCCGTAGCACTGCAAGGACTCTTCTGTTGGGAATGATTCTTAGTTAACTGTATTTGTGTCTTTTTGTCTGGAACCACTTCCCAGTAGTCATTACCCTATTCCGCAGTCTAAAGTCTTTACTCTCCATAAGCCAACCTGTCACTGTCTAACCTATATACATATTGCACTTTCTTCTGTAGAAGTTTGACATAGGCTGTATTGGCCCAAATAAATTGAAGGGTCTTCAGCGGGTAACTACTCAGAAGATGTTTCGAAGCCTATACCCGTACATGTCTCTTGAGTAGTGGCTCCTTGCCTAACCTAAATATTCAGCAAAGACAACCCACATAATACTGAATTAATATGAATGTGGCAAATGATGGATTACCTGTCAAACAAAACATAATTACTAAATTTGTACGGTACAGGTTCAGATAAGAACAATTTGTAATGTCAAGTAATAATTCATTTTCAAAACTACCCACCAGGCAGGAATGTCCATAATCAGGAGTCCAGAACTATAAAATACACTTGTAAGGGTAAAAAGTTTTGAATGTAATTCTATAATCATCTGTAGAAAGCTAAAAGTTCCCAGTTCACAAGTAAATACGGGAAATTTTTAGTAATTTCGGTATTACTAAGTACACTTACGTCTCCACCATCATTGCCAAAACCTCTGTGTCTGGGCAAATTGCCTGACACAATTTAGTTGGGTTCACTCAATTGATTGTTCCAAACAACCTGGCGGTCCCGTGGCATCATCTCTCAGTTCATCTTGGACCCATTGGTGACTCCTGGTGCGCACGCGGCTCTAGTACCTCCTTTCTCTTTGATGAGTGGTCAGTTGATGTCATGTGTGTGAAGGAAGCTGGGTGGTTGGGTGGACTTCTCTGGTGGTGAAGAGGTAAGTATACTTACAAATACTGAAATTACTAAAAATTTCCCTTATAAGTTACGTAATCTTACCTCTCAACCACTATTACCAATATACAAATGCACTGGAGGATAATGTAACATTACTGGCATACTGACCACAAAATAATACTGCCAGGACCAACAGCCTATGGGAACCATTGGTCCATGTAATGTCTGAAAGGAAAAAACTTGGACTTGAAGCTGCCAACAGCAGAACCGTCTAAAGCCTGGAAACACTCCTTAGTACTTTACCCACCCCCCCACCCCCGGAAAATCACCTGTCAACCTGGCCTGTAGCTGCTCACCGCATGGGTGGACACAGTAGATTTCTACTTCTCCAGTCCGAACATCTAGCAAGACATGCGAGTCATGAATACAGGCAGGCGTGGGGGGGGGGGGGGGTATAGCATAAGGTTCCATGAAGCAGGATCCAATTCATTTAGGTTGGACAACTGTGGGCTTGAACACCAAGGACAGCTGCCCAATATGAGTCCAAATGAGGTCAGGCCTACTCTTCACATACGTAGCTAAAGATTTCTACCTATTCAAACCCCAAGGGCAATATAAGCAGAAACATGGTGACGCCCTGAGTGGATACAGAAAGGCTACGGCCAAGCATGAGGAACCTATGCAAAGGAGCCTGTTATGCCTGCAAAGGCATACATGCCCTCCTCAAGCACTATCAAGTCATGGAAGTAGTGCTCAGGAAAAGTCATGGACAATCATCAGTGGCAGGACCTAAGGAAATCGACGACAACGACATACCTCAGGGTGCGCCAGGGGGCATTTAAGGCTTGCACCTCATCAGCTCTGGTAGAGACTGGCTTTAAGGCTGCAAGCCAATACAAAGCATTCCTGTAGGCCTTCAGGATCATCTGCTGAGATTGTGTTTTGGCAAACTTGCTCCTGACACGGGTAACCAAGGGGCAAAAAGAGGGTAGACCTCAAATCCCTGATACCATCTGTGTGAGAGAGATACCAGAGTAGCGCTCTCAGGGTACACAAGGTTCTTTCCTCCGTGGAGGAGCTGTATTCATGGCATAAAGGGTGAAACCCTTAAAGGCTCTAGAAGGATCTTGAGCCACTTGGCTTTTTGACAGGAGGCCCAAAGGAGGCCTCAGGGTCACCTGGGATTGGTCAAGTGACCATTGGATTTCGTCGTATGCTACAGCATGAATCTCGCTTCTTCTAGCCCCCAAAGCAAGTGTTAATAGAAAACAAGTTTTCCACGTCTAGTACTTGAGGTCCCCCCATCTGGGGTCCTCAAGACACTTAAAGGGCCACTTTTTCAACATGACTAAAATGAATGGAAGGTCCCACCGTAGCAGGACCTACCTGTCTGCCGTTCTTTCAATGTTGAAGGATATCAACTGATAGGGATCGCTCCCAATGCGAATGTTGAGGATGTTCCCCAGGGTTGAGGAGATGGTTGATTGAAACCCGTCCATAGTTCTCAAACTCTTGCTGAGCACTTCCCACTGGTATAGCAGAAAGTCAGCAATGCACGGAGAGGCACACTGATCTGAAAACACTTTCCAAGGAGCTGAATAAACCACAGGAGATGAGGATCACAGCCCCCTCTGGCAATTTTATCTGTGACAGATTCCAAGAAACCTCTGTCACAGATGTGATATGCAACAACCACGAAGTGTGGAGCACTTGAGGGTTCCTGTGGAACACACTCGTCCATGGTGGCATCAGAAAGTTTCGGCCATGCCAGTAAATGTACTGGAGGCTCAATGCTTAATTCCAACAGGTCCATTGACCAATCTGTCCTCGATCACCAAGGGTTGACCAGGATCAAATTCGAGTCGTTCGACCCAACATTTCACAGCACCCTCAGGAGGATCTGCAGAGGGGGAAATGTTGCTCCAGTCCATGGGTAGAGCATCCACCGCCAGGGCCTGTGTATCTGGAATGGGCGAGATTTAACTCGGAGCTTTGCATTCATGCTGGTCACAAACAGGTCCACATGGTCTGAATGACCCTTGGGTGGAGTAACCACTCCATCCCTACCGGCTGACCTCTTCCCAAGAGTTGGTCAGCCAGAACCTTTTGTAGTCTGGAGACATGCCTGGCATGTATGCAGGTGTCGTGTACAGAGCACCATCGTACAATGCGTCCAGCCAGCTCCGTCAGCTTTTGGGAGTGAAATCCACCTTGCCGGCTCAGGTAGGTGATCGCAGTCCTGTTTTCACACATCATGAGGATGTGTTTGTGCTCCACTAGGTCCTGGAAGTTGAGGAGTGCTAGGGATATCGCCTTGAGTCTCAACCAGTTTATGTGGTGGGATACGGACTGCTCAGCCCTCCACATGGGCTTCACAGCTGGACCATAAAAAGTCCATGTGTATGGTGAGTTGTGCCTGAATGGGCCCCAAAGTCTGTCCTAACATGATATTCTCCCGAATGGCCCACCAAAATAAGTGCTGGCAATCCTCTTGGAGGACCAGCACTGGGGCTTGGAAGCTGTGGTCCCTCAACCATCTGTTCTGCAGGGCATGCTGCAATGGATAAGGCAACCCAGGGTTTGCCACTGTTGGGCTGACCAAAACTAGTGAGTCAGAAACGCCTTGAACATCAACTGAAGTATCTTACACCTGTCTCTGGAAAAGCGACAGATGAAGGCAACCACATGAAACTGGATGCCAAGAAAGACAAAGATCTGCTCCAGCATTAGGCTGGGAAATTCACAATATCCACAAGCTCCAGAACAGTCTGTGTGCAACACTGCAAATCTAGGCACCAAAACGCCTGTACAAGCCAACCATCCAGGTACACGTGAATATGAATGGTGCCCTGGTGAAGGTGTGCAGTGACTGCCTGCATGAACTGGGTGAACACCAGAAGGGCTGTGGCAAGGCCGAACGGGAGCGAACTGCGATCCACCACCCGCTCTTTGGCACAGTTTGTTCCAAAGTGTTTCCACTGCCCCTAGGAAAGCCGCTGCTTAAAGTTCCTGGGAGGGAGGTGGGAACAACTTCCTTTTATGGCACAATGGAGGCCTGTCTTCACGGAATGGCAGCAAATAGCTGTGTCTCCGGTCATTTAAGACGAACCAGTCATCTGTAATGGACTCCCATTGAGCGCAGAAGGAGGAAAAAGGACCACCAACAGGTCACTCTGAGATGCATTAGAGTGGTGGTGGAGGGAAGCCCCTGAGACTTGCGAAGGGGGGGGGGGGTCCCAAAAGCAAGAATCCAGAGCCCTGAGGCTTGTCCATCTTCTTTGCTTTGGCAAACCGCTTGCCCTTCTCTGATTACTTCCTGCTTTTTCTGGGACCACACGAGGCCGAAGAGGGTGAGCAGGCATGGTCTGAGGACCACGCTTCAGCAGGGGTGGTATCCATGAGGGCACAAACAGGTTCTGCCCATCCCACAGAAGCCACTGGGCTCGGTCGCTCAGAGTGAATCGCTGCCTCAGTCGCGGCCTGCATTTGCTCTTCCCACCTGGGACGAGCAAGCAGGACTTCAGAGAAACTCGACAGGGAGTCACAACTGCCTCTGACGCAAAAGTCTGCTCAGAGAAGGCCATCTAATGTGGTTGCAAGAACTCCAAAGTTTCCAGTAGGCGCAGCGCTGCCTGCACAACTGCCGCTGACCCAACGGTCTGCTGGCTGAAGTGAGCCTGCTGCAGCTGCGAGACCTCCTGAGCCTGAGGGTTGAGCAAGAGCCGACTCAACATGGTGGCAGCAAGCTGCTCCTATGCAGAGGGCCGCTCAAGGGCAACAACAGTGCTGGCAGGGGCAGCTAAAGACAAAAGTCTCCTCTCTCAACTTCTGCTCCTCGAGGAGCTCGAGCTCAGCTTGCCTCTCAAAAGAGGGAGGCAAGCAGCCTCAAACTCAGGGAACAGTAGAACTGCTATCAGCTCTGTCCAGGATGAACCCAGTGGGGCTGACACAAGGGCCAGAGGTACTGAAGAAGGCACGTAGGTCACAAAAAGGGGCTGCCACCACAGTAGCCAAAGGACTCACTGCATGTAGAGGATACCCTAGCAGACTTGCATATGCTCTTCTGTACTCCTAAATGCCTGGACTTTCGACCCCAGCTCTCAGACCCGGGAGCTCGGAAATTAGTCTGGTGACCTGGGATGCCCGGACTTTTGAGCCAAGTGCTCAGGGAATAGGCCATGGTGTTGGGATGCCAGGAAAAGAACCAATAAGTTTCCATGCTGGCTTCACCAACCTGCGCTTGCCGGACAACTTGCGCTTAGCTTGCCTCTTGGTGATTGCCTGATTGGCACTGATCATTGAGACACCATTTTGAAAAGGTTGGGTTCAAGCCAAAACAACCAGCTTTACTTCTACCATTTCAACAATATCTGCAGATCAAATACAAGCTATCCTAGTCTCTGAATAGTCCTTGACCACTTAGAAAAGATTTTCCGCAGAAGGGAACGTGTGTGAAGCACCAAACAGTGATTTGTGAAAAAATTTCACAGAGCTTCCAACTCAGATACAACCACGCCATGAGGCGCCAAAAGTGTAAGGAGGTACCAGGGGAGCATGTGCATCAGGAGTGACCACTAGATCCGAGAGGAACCTAAAGATGGTCTCACAGGACCATCAGGTTTTGGGGAACAATCAAGCGAGTGAACCCAACTGGACTGTGTTGGGCGATTTGCACAGACATATAGGTCTTGGCAATGGTAGTTGAGAGGTAATGTTATGTAACTAACAGATTATTCAATGAAAATGCTGGCATTTGGGAATGCAGTGCTACCTCACCAGAAAACCCTGACAAGCCAGTCTTAGAACCCATGCTGAATGATGTCTCTAATGTCAATCAGATAATGGTAGGAGGCATTTTGTGAGTTTTGGGTTCATACATGTGTCTAAAAATTGCACAGAGATTAGGGCCCTTGACCTTCTTTGGGCATGATATGGCAATACAGCCACCTGTATCAATACAGGTCTTGTACTCATCTTGATTCAATTAGTAAATATGTTTGCTTCACAGAGAAACCTGCCCTCAACATGTAATCACAAATGCCAAGCATACCTTACAGGTATTTCATTCCACACACATGTACTCACATTTGACAGGTAATTAGTATCAGGAAAGTGGTTTTCTTGGAATTGTTTTTTTTGTTTTGTTTCTTTTTCCCTCCCTGTTGGTCTCTCTCACAAAACTATGTGGATAATATACCAACATACTAGTCACATAGACACAGTGCTATGTTTATCAAATCAACAAGGCCACTAAATATGTACACAAATGCCAGGTTTTATTGCCTGAAAGATATTTATAAAATGCATTGAAAGTCCTGCACTGTCAAGTTACTTAAGCATGCGAGCCAATGACACTTCTGTTTTGTAAATACAGATTACTCAATTTCTCAACAGTCTAATGCAACATTCTTATATCAATATAAGTCAAGTAAAGTATGAATGTCATCGGAGTATTATAATGCAGGTTAACATATCTATTGTCATCATGCAAATACTAGTAAGTTTCAAGTTTCAACTAGACAACCAGATAGTCCAGCATTATTAGAAAATAAATGGGCAAAGTATGGAAAAATTAACAGAAAGCTCATTTTTTCAGGAGAGGTGCAGGAACATGTAAAGATATCCCTCCCATAAAGTTCACCAAGTTCATCCTTGTGGCAACTTCACAATTCAAGATGGCCACCAAAGCTATCCCCAATTTTGTCTATTTCAAAACATGTAGTATTTTCGAAAAACACAACTGTCAAGATTAAATTACTTCTAAACGGAATTTGATGCAAAAGTGTTTTTTCCCTCTTAACTGGATCAAAATAATGCCAATTAAGATTGGCTAATTATCATAAATCAAAATTTAAATCAGCAGTTAGTATTGTAAAAGATATAAAAGCATTTTATTAAAGCCTCCAAGTTCAAATGTAGCATCGAAATGTACCCTTTCACCATGCTGACTGTGAACTTTGCATGCGTTGGTGTTCACTCATGCACAAACACATTGGACTGAGCAGATGTTCTCATTATGTAATGCAAAGCAAGCATTTGAAATACAATATTTGAGCAATAAGTGTCTACACTCCTTGATTGCATTTAGACTGCATTACTTAAGTTGACCAATAAGGATGCTTCATTCCCCTTCTCTTGGCCTGCTAAAAACGCTTTCTGTGTGACACACTTACAGCGCCAAACGCCGATGTTATGTCAGCCCACCTTTAGTGGGCATGGCAAAACACTCTGCGACTTGCACAAAGTGTGTCACTCCTAAAACAATGATCTTTCCAGGCCAAGGAGAGAGGAAAAGAAGTATACTCACAAGTCACTACCACAAACAGCAATCACGTTTTGATGTAGAAAATAAAATATTCCGAATGTCCCTTTAATGCATGGATTAATCACAGAGCAATAATAAGTTTTTCTGAAATAAATTCTGACTCAATCATGGTTCCCCAGAACGATAAAATGAGCATAAGACAAAAATTAACTAACCCATTGTGCATAACTAGTGTTAATAATGCCAAACTACAAAAGTTAATTTAAATTACATATATATGATCATGAGAAACTAAAATAAGCACATCAGAAGGGTAGGTTTTCCGTCTAGACTCTTGGCCAAAAAACACATCCAGTGGGCAAGTTTGGGTGCACCCATATCATTTAAAGTTTCAGATAATGGGTACAAATCATCCCTTGTAGTTTCTAGCTGTCTGTTTCACTAATCATTCCAAACGCCCAGAGCCCACTTGTTATTTTGCCCGGTTGATTTGGGCAAGGCTTCTGCCACTTTTTGCTGTGGTATTTCTGGCATGACAATTTCTTGAAACCATTCATTTTTTTCTTCCTTCTGCTCC
Organism: Hermodice carunculata; assembly: GCA_964020975.1. Taxonomy (NCBI): domain Eukaryota; kingdom Metazoa; phylum Annelida; class Polychaeta; order Eunicida; family Amphinomidae; genus Hermodice; species Hermodice carunculata. Next base: position 56,685,795 of record OZ026615.1, on the reverse strand, counting down.
TTAACTTCTGGTTAATCACTTTTGAGTAACTGCTGTTTACTAACCAAGTCAGCTGGTCAGTCATCTGACACTTGAAAAAACAAAATCGCCTGCCTCAGGCTCTGTATAATCCATTTTTATACTGTGAAGCGTGGGATGCGTTTGTTGGGACATTGTAAAGTTGCATAATTATTCATGAGGTTCAAGTGAGACAGAAAATTATCTAAAGTGCATGTCTTAAGCTGATCTCATTGGTCAATTCTGGCATTAATTATTTGTGTTCGAAGTAGGTAAGAAGGCATTAAGAACCTCCACAGGATATTATGCCCTGCGCTTTGCTCTGGTCATAATATCACGAGGAGCTTCTTAATGCCTTCTTACCTTTACGAAATCTATGTACAGAAAATGGGTCACAGCAAACTGTATTTGATCATTCAATCACATGATCTGATGGATGTATGTCGAAACATGAGCACACTCTGAAACTTTTCTCCTGAGGTTCTAGTGTGATACTGCCTTTTTGTAGAAGTTGGTCTCCTTTGGGACCAGTGAAATTTGTGGAAAGTATCCACAGGAATACACCTTTTATATTCATGGTTTATATCTTATTTCTGGGTGTGTGTTGGGATTTGAATCTTTACTGGTAGCTTCATGGACCTGTGGTTCTGACTCTGTATAGCACGTCCCTGGTTGCTTTCTACTGATGCATTGGTTGTATCCAGTTTATAGTTTCATACCTGAATACACTTTCGGCCTCAGATTGGCTCTGACAGAATTCCTGATACAAATCTGCTGGTTATGTTGGTTTACCATGCAAGTCCAGACATGGACATGTAATATGCTTTTTGGGTGGAATCCTTAGATATACTGCATTGGTGACATTCAAGAACCCTTTGATGGTCTAAAACAACACTTCCTCTTTTTACATGCAGTTACCATGTGTGACGCTATGTCTGACCTGCACAACCAAGGGAACAAGAAAGATAATTATTGCTCTCTTTATAGATTGTCACAACTGGGTGTTCTTGAATGTGTTTTCTGAAGCAGACAATACACGACCAAACAGCACAGGCAGGTGAACAGTTTCTTCTTAAACTGTATGGAGCAGGGAAATCAAAGTCTCTTGGCAGCCACTGTTATTCAATGTATTTTCGTTCTGTCCATCATGCATCCATATCTTCTAGTTTTAAGTAAGAATCACATCAACCTACACCTGCAGCTGTGACATTCCACAGCTTCAGAACATACCACCCAGTTCAACAGTGATATGGGAATGAACTTCTGCCAACTGACTCGGGTTTGTATGATATAAGGATGGACTTCTGGTTCCAGTTGAAACTAGAACAGACTGATTTTCCAACAGAAAATCAAATGTCTCCAGGTGGAACACTTACGTCTCTGAATAATCTACAGGTGATAACAAATTACAAATGACCAAGTTTGTTTGAAAATTACAATCCTATTTTAGCTTTCACCTAGATACATTTCTCTAGCAATTTTCATCCAGTTCTTCAAGACTTATTGCAGAGAAACCAATTACACATAAATGACCCTGTGACCTTGAAAATTAAGTCAAGGTCACCCAAATACAATCCCAGCCTTGGTCTTACCTTGATACATAATCCTACCAAGTTTCATCAAATTCCATCCTGTTCTTCATGACTTATCGAACGGAAACCAATTTCACATAAGTGACCCTGTGACCTTGAGAATTCGCTCAAGGTCATCCAAATACGATCCCAACCTAGGTCTTGCCAAGATACATAATCTTATCAAGTTTCATTAAATTCCATCACGTTCTTCAAGACTTATCGCACGGAAACCAATTTCACATAAGTGACCCTGTGACCTTGAGAATTCACTCAAGGTCATCCAAATACAATCCCAACCTAGGTCTTGCCAAGATACATAATCCTACCAAGTTTCATCAAATTCCATCCTGTTCTTCATGACTTATCGAACGGAAACCAATTTCACATATGTGACCCTGTGACCTTGAGAATTTGCTCAAGGTCATCCAAATACAATCCCAACCTAGGTCTTGCCTAGATACATAATCCTATCATGTTTCATCAAATTCCATCAAGTTCTTCACGACTTATTGCACGGAAACCAATTTCACATAAGTGACCCTGTGACCTTGAGAATTCACTCAAGGTCATCCAAATACAATCCCAACCTAGGTCTTGCCTAGATACATAATCCTACCAAGTTTCATCAAATTCTGTCAAGTTGTTCAAGACTTATCGCACGGAAACCAAGTGTTGAAGAACCTGAACAACAACAACAACAAGCGGATGAAACGGGCACTAAAACAATATGTCCCCCGGCTTCCACCGGGAGACATAACTGACAAGCCAGTGGCCCCACATCAAGTCCTGAAGATGGTATCCTGTGGCTGCCAGACAGGATGTGGGACAGCATGTGGGTGCTTCATGGCTTGCATAGAATTTTCTTTGTTGTGCACTGTTTGCTGTGGACATGATTGTAAAAACTCATCTCGCATTTATGTACAGAACGACCGAATTACAAGAAATTTGACACTCTATGAATTTTGCAGATGTTGGCAACACTTGTATGTTTCAGTATATTGTTTGTGCATTCAGCCTGTAGACCCTGTGCCACATGGTGTTGTGAATTTTAACATCTAGCATTTTTTAAATGTATGAAAGGGACCCTCAAACGCCCTGATAATGATGAATAATGGCCAGTCTTTGAAACTACCCAAAGAAACAAGAATGCACTTTTTTCTATGTAGATGGGGCTATCTTCCTCCATTATTTGAGTGGTCAATAGCACAGCTTCTATAAAGAAATATGTTGCTTTCACCAGATTCATTACAATTTCCATAACATAGAAATTAGTATTTACAAATGTCTTCATGTTACCTGATTGCAAGCTTGTACTTGCATTTAGGGTCTCTACATTTAGTGAAAGGTCCTAGTAGCCATCTTGAGTTTATGTTAATTAGTTGTAACCCAAATAATTTCTCAGTACATTTCACGTATGAAATCCAAATTCCTATTAAATCAATTTATGGGCAGGTGCAATACACCATTTTTAACATGGCCTAAGACACAAGACAAGACCAGCCATTATGGAGCAATGTTTATACATGTATAATCAAAAAGGTCAAAAGTTGAAATAATACATTTTATGGACTAGTACATTTAAAAATAAACTTGTGTGAAAACGACTGTTTACAGGTTTCTGCTCAACATACATGTATTTAGGTGATATTGGGCTTTTCATTCAATTTTGACTGGTCTGGCGGTCATCTAAAATTCTGAAGTTGCCACAAGGGTGAACTTGGTGAACTTTGCAAGGTTGGCTTCAGGATTGGTTTCTGGACCTTTCTTGAAAAAAATCAGCTTTCTAATGGCCACAGACTACAGTTATAAATCCTTCTATTTTTCATATTAGCATTTTTCAGTCTAAAAAATCAGCATTTTGGTATTTTGAAATTCCGTGAACGGCATTTAACAGATAAAAATGTCAGAAAAATGTGGACAGATTTTTGTCATACAATTCCCAGCTCGTTAATTTGTGATAATTGAAATACGAAACAACACCTGGATGTCAGCTTTATACAGGTGTATGAACTGTGCTCTTGCCAGGGTCACATCATTGTCCTTCCCCACCATAAAGTTCCCACCTGGCCTGGAAGACAGTGCACCTATATGACCTCCAATGAAGCAACTCTGCGATGCAGCAAACCTGACTTAGCTAACTTTATTTAAACAGAAGCTACGGCATGCTGAAAACACAGTATTTTCGCAATTACGGACTATCTCCGTTGGGATGCGCAACCAGCCAATCACAACTGTAGTCTGTAACCTAATAGACTTATCAAAATTTTTAAAACTTGTTTAACTGAAGCCACAACTTGTTTTCTGCAAAGGATTTGTATTAACTTTACCAAACTTCAATATTAAAGAAAATATCAACTTTTTTGCAAGCAACCTTTAAATCTGAAAAATCAGTTTTTATGACAAAAAAATTAATTAATTAAAATTTTGAGGAAAATTATATAATTGCATCCAATCAATTCTTTTCTGTCCCATATGAATACAATACACAATGGGCTATGATGCAAACCCATAATCACTTGCCTGCATGTCCTGCCCTTACAATGAGAGATCAAATTACAATGCCCCACCCCTTAATTTTAGCCCCAAATTTGAATATATTGCTAAAATTTTATGAATTTTTAGGTGAAATTGGTGATTTTTTTACTATTTATGGATAGATTCGTAACATTTGTCTACAAAAAATATGACATCTATCACTGATGAGGCATTAATGGTGGATGGGGGGAGTATCAATTACACCAAGTCAGCATCTAATACCAGTCATTATGGCAGTATTTTCCTGATATAATCTGAATTATGGCAGACAATGGAACAGTTTCAGTGTTTTAACATTATTAGCCCATCAAAGTGCACAGTTTAGGACCAGTAGGTCACAGATTAGAGTAGCAGTATTCAGCAAATTATGTTTTTTGGTACTAAAATTATGGAATTTTAACGCGCCCTTTGTTTGAACATTAGGAGGGCAGTTGGGTGATCCAGCTTCCATAAACCAATAGTGCTGTGCCTTTTTTTCTGCAGTAGACTGTATAAGTTGTGGTTTATTGACATGGTTTCTGGTGTATGTGCACATATTAGAAAGAAAATGACAAAATTTTGTACAGTTACTCCAATATCATAAATGCATATTTGTATTCACAAGTGCTCTGATTTTAAATTTGATAAGCATCCAGTTATCAATCCAATTATCAGGCGCAAGTGTTTTCAGGCAAGTGTTTAATGGAAGCTAACTTTTTTCCCCTTGTTTCACTTTCTGAAACTCTTATAATTTTATGTGGTTGTATGTCGAAGTTCAAATGTTTTGCCACCTATGTACACTAGCTTGGTAAAAGTTATAAAATCTGCAGTTCATAAGTGCTGTCATCCATATTCATGGATATAAATTGATTCATTTATGTGAAAATAATATGCTGATGAACTCAACAGCTCAACAAAGTCAGCATGCCTGATTTTAAATGATTTACCCCAGTCAAATGACACACATATATGACAAGCTTTTGTCTACCAAAAAAAAAAATAATAAAAATAAAAGGGGATGGGGTGGGGTAGGGGGGGGGGGGGGGAGAAACAAAAACAAAACCAAAAAACCAAAAATTTACATTTTACCTAAGATTTGTACAGCTCTACTGACAGACAATGCGCATTTTTTTCTGGTATGCCGAAAATCACTTTGACATGATTTTGTATAAACAGCTCTGCATATGAATGGAGGCTGTGGGCCTACAATGACAATGCCACAAAATTAAAAGTTTGAAACAGAGGGTCACTAAGTTTCATATCAATGGGATTAGCATAATTTATTCATATCATATTAACATTGTTAATTTCTCATACACACATGATTACCTGTGTGGTACCTGTGAGGTATCACTAAATACAAAGGGCTATGGAAGCTATCTATCTACCAAGCAGTCAGCAAAGGAGGCATAGCCTGTGCACTTGTTAAATGTCTTGCAGCGAATCCTGTTATTATTTATGCGGTGTGGTTCCACTGATAGGTGCAACATGTCTATGCACAATGATTTGTGACATAAATGTGATACTTCATGAATTTTTAGAAAATTGAGACTGTTAAATTTGATATTCACAGCCGATCTATGGGTGTAAAACTTCTTTTCTCCTTTCATAAGCTGGCCTGAGGTACACAATACCATAGCCCGAACCATTTGCCTTGTGATCTACAGTCCCAGGATCATATCTTGCATGCTCCATCCATGTAAAGTTGTTAGGATCACTCAAAATTGTCCAGGCAGATGTCAAAAAGTGCCGACTTCCCATTTTTAACTTGCTTGATGGACGATAATAGAATAACAACATGACCATGTGAGTCCCAATACATACAGAGTTAGCCCTAATAGGCCACAGACTACAGTTATAAATCCTTCTATTTTTCATATTAGCATTTTTCAGTCTAAAAAATCAGCATTTTGGTATTTTGAAATTCCGTGAACGGCATTTAACAGATAAAAATGTCAGAAAAATGTGGACGGATTTTTGTCATACAATTCCCAGCTCGTTAATTTGTGATAATTGAAATACGAAACAACACCTGGATGTCAGCTTTATACAGGTGTATGAACTGTGCTCTTGCCAGGGTCACATCATTGTCCTTCCCCACCATAAAGTTCCCACCTGGCCTGGAAGACAGTGCACCTATATGACCTCCAATGAAGCAACTCTGCGATGCAGCAAACCTGACTTAGCTAACTTTATTTAAACAGAAGCTACGGCATGCTGAAAACACAGTATTTTCGCAATTACGGACTATCTCCGTTGGGATGCGCAACTAGCCAATCACAACTGTAGTCTGTAACCTAATAATTTTTTCCTAGTGCTCCTGGACTAAGAGCAGATACCTGAACCATCATGGTGGTACCATTGTGCACACAAATATGTATTCAAAACAAATACATATAGATGTGCACAACAATACCACTTGAACACATTTTATATGCTGATGTGAACTGTCCTTCACTGTTAATACATACAACTCTTAAAAAGACCAAAAAATTGTTCAAAATGATTGTGATAGCAGTATCTGCCAGCATAAAATGCTGCATATTTTTCATCACATCTTTATTTTAGTTCTATTAACAAAGCCACCATAAACCTGAGAAAAAATATCCAAGAAATTGGGCTTCAAATGTTTCATACCTGCTGAAGAGATTGCCTCGATGGCAAGAGACATTGCCAGAATTTTTTGCCACACAAATTTAGATACATGTACATGTGTATATGTCTTTAGCTAATATGCTGTTGACCTGAAAAATCATATAAACTTGAGGGCAGTGTGAACAGCGAATGCTCAGCTGACCTATGTTTTCTTACTAAAGGTAAATTCCTCAGTAAGCTCACCAGTGCTAAGCTCAAGATGTATCTATGTGTGTGTGTGTCAGAAGTGAATATAAATCAGAAGTGAATGTAAATTCGCATCAGAATGTTCACTGGCATATAGAGTGATCAACAGGATTGTATGCATAAAATTTAATGACAAGCCCCCAAAATGAGCAATTGCTTAAAAATCAGGAGTGCACAGCAACACTTTGACTGGGATCACTTTAACCAAGTTCCAGCAAAACGTGAGCAACAGTTTTGCACAAACCATATGTAACATTGCTAAATGACCTTGGAAATTAGGTTAAGGTTATCCATCCAAAAATCACTGCAGTGTGACCATTTGAACAAAATTCAGCAGAGACCCACCCAGAGTACATCCCAAACAAGGTGATGTGAATCTGGTTGAAATTTTGGTGATGTCAAATATTTGCATGATCAGTACAATCCCTACAGACTTACAGAGTAAATGTACCTGAATTGAAAAAATTCAGAGATTTTTTCAGATTTGTACTAAAAATGATCAAAAATTATGATAAAAAACCCAAAAACTTGTCACAGCACGATCACTATAACCAACTTAATTGGTAGACATTCACCCAAGGTGCATTTCCACCAAGTTTGAAGTGAATCTGGCAGATGGTTTTAGAGAAGTCCAAAATGTGAATTGTCGACAGATGGATGATGGACAGAGAGCCATACATTCAACTGACTGACAAGTCAGCTGATTTAAAAACTGCAGAGCTACCTGAACTCATTTAGGTCTAAGAGTACCCAGAGTGTTTCTATGCACTTATGAAGTAATTGGCCAAGTCATTTTGGAGAAGATTTTTTAAGATTTTCCCCAAAAAACTTAGTCACTGGGGCATGACCAGTTGAGCCAACTTGGTAGGGATCCACCAAAGGTAAAAACCCACAATGTTTCAAGATCTGGCCAATGGTTTTAGAGAAGTCAATAATGTAAATGTGAACTGATCACTGATTATCTATGTCACAAGCTCAACTGATTAACAAGATAGCTGAGCTGAAAAAAAATTCCACTTTCTCACTCCCTGCTTCTTGTTGCATGATTCATGTATCACATCTATCGGCCTTTAAAAATGTGGGGTGCACAAGTTTTCTTTCCATCAATAGAACAGAAAGTAAGGCATAACAGTAAGGTAGGAATATTTAAAGGCTAACAAGTAAATACAAGGTTCCGACTGAAAATATTCTTCACAGTTATGTATAATTTGTGTTCATTTTGTCCATCTTTTGAACACACATGATCTGAAGCACCAAGAATGTGTTCATGTCTTGCAACTCCCTTTTCTACCAGGCAATAGGGAAGGTCAGAATTAGCTTTAAGGTGTGTATTCGCCCTGATACACAACTAAATACACACACATTTGGAGGGCTAGAGCTGTGTATTCCCATTAGTTTGTATGTTAAAGCAACTCTAAATAAACCAGTCACTTTTGTAGCTTTGTTTACATGATTTTTGTGAGGTATTTATTTATGCATCTAGATTTTATGTCTGATATTTGGTGTTTCTATGTGCAGTAGTTTTCAAGTTATTAGTCGCAAATTACAATGTAAAGTCATGGGAATACACAACCCTAGCACTCCAGACTGCAGTGCCCTCTTGTAAGCAGTTCTTGAATCTTCTGTTCTGCCCTTGCCTATTGGCAGAAGGAAGGAATAAAATTGAAGATATATTTAGCTTTTTAATGTGGCTGTTACTAGGACACATTTTATAAGTGTTTTATGTTTTCTGTGCTTTCCACTGCTTGGATGCTTGTAGTTATCATTGCTTTTGCCAACAAATCAAGGCCACAATACAAATCATGAAATCAACCATAACTGCAGCCTCCTTGAAATTTACAACTTGAACCTCCTTTCAAAACTTCAGGTACTTTTTAAAGTAAAGTCTTTGTAATGTGTGACTTCTATGTTTGCTAACATTTCATTGCCAGACGTTGACACTCTGTCATGCACTAACAGTACGACATATACTTCCAGTGTTGAAGCAATAAAGCAAATAGAGAATCTTACATGGCTGAGAGTGACTTACTACTTTCCTCACTAACAATGATCCCTCGTGAGACAAAAATAGTAACTCACTCTCAGCCATGTAAGATCTTGTTTGTTCTATGTTTAATTTGGTAAAAATCGCAAAAAAATATGTCCTAGGCCTGCTGTCAACGCCGACCTGGTGTCCTGTGTGTGTTTTTCTTTAAATATTGTAGTTATTTCACGTCAGGCGTGACATATAAACAAACATTGCTCGCGCGCATTTGATTTTGTCTAAATGTCAATGCATCACTTCACTGATGCAGGTGCTTAACAATTTACTTGTAACAATGTTTAGGTCATGTGATCTACAGTGAGTTACTACTTTTGAATTTTACTCTAGAAAATGATTATTTACCCTCAAACATAGAATAAACGAGGTTTAGTGCATTAATGGTGGTTTAAGGAACAACTTCAAATGACAATCTTGATTTCTTACTATTATTGAAGTGCAGATTTTTGTTTATCACTCATGAAGGTCAGCTTTTCTTGTTGTCTTACATGCAGTGAAGTTCATCTTCATCTTTGCTGGCAAGCATTACAGACATTTCTATTTGCTTTAACCTGAAAAGAATGCATAAAGTAAACGTTGGATTTACATCACAGTACAATTAATATAATTAAATTTTCTAGATCACAATCTGTTTAATTTCATTTTCAAATAATGTTGGGTTTTTTTTGTTTTTTTTTGGTTTTTTTAATGGAATATGCTTCCAGGCACCATGCAGATTCAATTATGTCCAGATTTTGTCTCTTTCATATCTCAACCCAGTCATTGGTTCCAATATCCAGTGCTTGCCCTATCAGCTGCAATATCTAAATTAACCATCAGCTGCTATATCTAAATTAACCAATCAAGCAAACTGGTTTATGACAAGACAATAATGTGTATATTTCTTGGTGGTATCATTTTGACATCTTTTCACTGATGCTTCACTGACATTTAATCTGATGATCATCACCAAAACTTCATTTCCTGAAATGTATTCCCTCCAGGACCCTGAAAAATTACTCAAGATCATCTGCATTATGCAAATCCAAACTTTCACATGAACACATATTTGTGGTGCATTTGGTATCCATCCTGTTATTATTTATCAACATATTACATTTTATTGGTCTTTCTTACATTGAAAATTAGGTCAAGGTCGCACTTCAACAGAGTACAAAATTTGACCATTGGCCTACTGCATATTTGGTGTAAGTTTTGCAGTTCCAATTTCTGTCATGGACATCACAATAATATTCCTTCCTGATATATGCATTCCTTTGGTTACCTTGAGAAAGTAAGTCGTCACCATAATCTGCAATATTGAACCTCTGTATATGATACACATTTGTGGTACATTTGGTCTTGTTAGCTTCTCAATTAGTGTCCTTTGCTACCTCCTCAATGGACAAGATCACCAAAATTTTATCATTTGCCTCATGTATTTTTGGTCTAAATTTAGAAGTGCCATCTCAATTTATAAGGAAAATAAAAATGCAATCAGAGATTGTTAGATCCATGCCCCCCTCGCCTCATTTATAACATGGCTAATCACAGGTCTCATTTTGGAATGACTGTAGTAAATAAGAATAGGCTATCACTATGACCCAGATACTTGACCTAGTGACCTATTTTTGTTTCATGACACATCTTTAGGTCAAGATATATGTGGGCGTGAAGTTTGATTAAAATAAGTTAAATAGTAAAGGAATTATAGATTTTATAAGGATATGTCATTGTGACTCAGATACTTGAGCTAGTGACCTACTGTTGGTACATAACACAACCTTATGTCCAGATGCACCTGCAGGTAAAGCTTCATCAATCTAAGTTGAAGGACAAGTGAATTATAGCCTGAACATGAAGTGCAGACGGAAGGACGTTAAATGCGATTATTGTATGCCCCTCTTCCGGTAGGAGGAGGGCATAATAATGAATTTAATGTACTTTTAATACTTATGATTTTAGTTGCACTTAATACCACTAGTGGTGCCTCCATGACTCCACACATCATAGACTTTTGTCTGCACAATATTCCTGCAATCATGGTATACTGATACGCATGTGCAAGTTCTGACGTTATGGTCCAAAAAAAAAAAAATTTTATTCTTTGAATGTACTCCCTGTGACCTTGAAAAAGTAGGTCAAGGTCACCCATATCATGCAATATGAAACTTCTACATATGATACACATATGTGGTACATTTAGTATCACATGTTTTTGTCTCTATATATTTATTTTAATGTGTTTTCAACAAATTTTGACCCATATCTTTCGTAATAACACAGCTAGGTAACACCACAAAATTTCAAGATTTTCAGGGTTTTTTTAGCCTGATTGACAGTCCTTCCAGCTTCCGAGATGATTCATAAAAATGCGTTGATTTTTCACATCTTGGCCCACTTGTTACATAATACTCTGGCTGGTGCTACCAGTATTGAACTAGACCTACATTTTCATACACTTTGCATGTCATGAAAGTTATATAGGGCTACCTTGAAAACTGTGGATTGTATCATGTCCACAAGGGAGTTTGTGGATGGATGGACAGACATGAGTGATGGCATAAGCTCTGTGACCTGTAGTCAGCAGAGCGAACAATCTTTGTTTGTGTCCCTAGATACATGTAGCAGAAAAATATTAATACTTCTCTTGTGAGGCCAATAAATGTTCCTGATGTATTTCCACTTCTAACAAACACCAAAAAGAAGATGTTGGTCAGATTTTTCACAACTTGTATTCTCCCACTGCCAGCTGAACTGGGGAGTCATTATTTTTAGAAGTTGCAAATGTAATCTTTTTGAGAGAGGGGAAGGAAACTAAAGAGTACTTTGTACGCTCCTTTGAAAATGATGAAAATGTTGCTCAGTCCTGTAATTAAGGTGACACCTCCGTTTGAGATACAATGAATATTACAGATAACCCATCAGTATATTTTTAACTACACAGTATGCTTAGTATAGCATGCACAATTTTTGACAACAAATTCATATCGATATAATTTTATTATGTTCATGAGCTATTAAACAAAATACACAATGTGTACACATGGACAAGTACAGTGTAAATAATTTGCTCTGAACATTCCAATAAAATCCACTGATTTTCATGAATAAATATATTGACTGTGACTGATGTGTGCCACTTATAGCCTCATAACAGGTAGGTTAAGATCATACTGTTGTAACCATTAAACGAACATGACACACATGCTGGTCAAATAATATATTTGGATTTTACAGACATGTGACCTCCAACACATAAATAGGACTCGCTCAGGACCTATTCTTGAAAAAAAATTTAACCTGCCTATTACCAGTATTATGCCAAGTCTTCTTTCTCAGTTTCTTACATATGTACATGTGCTTGTTATTTATATCAAATGCATATCAGACACTTTAAATCTCATAATTCAGTCACCAGCTCTTGAGAAGCATCGTGCTAATGTTAGCTGCTTCAGTTTGTAATTTAAATGTTCATTTGGTTGAAAAACTATGAATAAATCCCTGCGGCCACCACCATTTTGGTTTAATCTCTGCAAAAGCCTTTATCCCATCAACTTTCTTGGCAGGCCTGGGTTTTGAAAATGTGCTGCCTCTGCTATGACATGGATAGGAGAAGATTTCATCCAGCGTGCAAAGTTCAGTCATCAATACGGCTCTCTTCTATTTGCCGACTTGCAGGCCAGTAGACTTTGAAGGAGAAGTCACAGCGTGGAAAGGAACCCTGAAAAAACACGAACACAAAGCAATGGTTAAAAATAAAGCAATTAAAATTATGGAAGATAACGATTGTGATGTACCGTTTAGTCGTTACATTCACAGGTTGCAACTGGCTTGGATCCTAAAAATGAAGTTTTTCAACAGCAAAACTATTATTAAGAAACAGTACTTTGAGGAATCTAAGGCTTATATCTGCCCACACCTAGCACCTGTGGCCAGAGCTAACAGGAAGACCGTCTTGAAGGTAAGGATCTTAAGATTGATTGAACCCATATCTTCAGGTTTGAACATCAGCTTAGTGAGCGCCCAAAGCACCATAGAAAGATAGCAGCGAGGCACAAGATTGCACTCCACCGGACAGTCTGTATAGTAACTGTTAACAAGTTCGCAGAGGAAGGGATCCATCTCTTACCTCTGCCCCCTGGTCTTAAGGGTAGCCGCTTCCTTGTATCCCTTGATGGTGCAAACCTTCTAGTGCCCCTCCTCAAACAAACTTAAAAGAAAGTTGGCAATCTGCTGGACTGAAACCTCCCAAGGCGAAAAGTTCTTAGCAGAGCACAGAGCTGTAAACTTGTTCCACTGTGAGTCATAAATCTTTAAAGATGACTTACAAAGCTTTGTACGGGCAATCCATTCAGCCATTCCCTTTGAGAAGCCAGCTGATGTAACGCCCTTGGCGATAGTCCTCAGACGTGAAGTCTGAGGAAACTGCGGGTTGTGGTGGAACTTGTTTGAGCCTGGTTGCCAGAGCAGTTGAGGGAAAAGAGGCAGTGACTCATGAGGCTCTACCCTCAACTCCAGAAGGTCTAAGGACCATTCCCTCTCACAAGAAGGACTTCCCACTGCGCCTCCCGGATCTTGTGCAGAACTTTTGGCCAGAGTGGGGTCAGAGGAAAGGCATATGCCCACATCCCTTGCCATGAAATGGACATGGCATCCGTTGCCCACGCCAAGTCGTCAGGCAATGGGGGACACAAAGGTGTCAATCTTGCGATAGTCCCTGGTGGCAGAGATCAATGTGCGGTCAACCTCAAAGGGTCCAGATCGCTTCCACCACACTGGGATTCAGAGACCACTCAATCTGACTCACCTGTGATCAGCGTGAGAGTAAGTCTGCCTTGACATTAAGGCAACCCAAAATGTGCCAACAGCAGATCCTGACACCGTACTGATGGCACCAGAGCAGGATCGACTTGGCCAGGGAGAACAGCCTTTTTGACCTGGTATCTCCCTGTTTATTGATGTACGCAACCATTGTATGATTGTTGCACATCACCAGGATGTGCTTGTTCTCCAACTGTGATCCAAACTGGACAAGGGCTCGATGCATCGCCTCCAGTTCTAACCAATTGCTAGCAAACTGCCTCCACAAAGTAGGCCATTCACCTGAGGTTGTCACAGAGTCCAAATGTGCTCTGCAGCCCCGCAGGGAGGCATGAGTGAACATCACTTCACCACTGAATTGCACCAGGAACTTTCCTGGCATCATGTTCATCCAGCAAGACCACCAAAACTGGTAATCAGCTGTAAAAGCCTGGGGACCCATAGTCACTAGTTTGATTGCCTGTTTTTCGACAAGCTTTAAACTCCCTCGTGCAAGAGCTCCCAGTACGCTTCTACGTGATGCCATAAGGAGAAGGGAACTCGAAAGGGGAGAAGAATTGCCTGAAGCAAACTCCAAGGAGTAACCTTGCCTGACAATGTTCCTGATGAAAACATTGTTCTTAATGCTTGCAGAGGCATCAGATGACCAGAGCATGCCTCTTGGGGAGAGGCCCCGGCATCTTGCCACACATGGAACCAGATGAGCTTGACTTTGAAGGCTGGCCAACCTTCTTCCTAAACTTCTGCAGCTTCTGCTGCTGCTTAGGGCCACAGGCAGCTGTGGCGGGCTGACAGGTGGATGACGACCCCTTGGTCAACCTCCCGCTCCTCTGCAAAGCTTCATCCCGAGACTTTTGCCACTTCTCTTTGGCTATGTTGTCTGCCTTCTCAAGGTGGGGGACAAACCCCAGGCTTAACAGCCCCTTACCAAAAGGGTCCAAGGGAACCTTGACATCTTCCACTAACATGGGCACAGCCCTGGGCTGCGCCAATACGGTCTGCGGTACAGCCTCTCAGGGGAGGGTCACCCGCATAAAGATGACATTCGCCTGAAACAATGAACCTGGCTTCTCAACCTTATAGGGACATCGGTCGACCCTGTTTGCAGCCTCGGTTGAAGCTGATGACTGTAGAGCCTTTGCCTGTTTGGGGGTGGCAAGAGGTGGCAGGGACTGCCTCTTTCCGCTCTGCCACAAGACGGGAAAAGCCAGCACCGCCCTCCTCCACTACAGAATCCTCGCTTGGGAAATCTGAGCAGTCAAGGTCAAGGTTGTCCTCAGTGGTGGGAGAACCTTTCCCTGTGCCAGCGCTCTACCCTCTGGAAGCAGAACTGCGGAGGAAGATGGCTGCCTATCCTTAGTGAGTTACATGCCCCCAATCGCAGTTCTGGCGTCACACCTTTCCTCCTGGAGAAGGAGAAGAGGAATAGTGGCGGTGCCTCCCGTGGCAGGAGTGCGAATGCTGGCGACTGGTAGAGGGAGCCAGGGGAGAGATCAGACGTGATGCCGACTCATCTCCTCCCCCCCCCCCCCCAAAGAGACTATGATGGCTGAGTCCTTGCCTCTGAGAACTACCGTGGGGTTGCAACCCTGGCCCTCAAGGGGCCCCATGACCAGCTGCCGTCGCCATGGGAGGCTTGGTGGGGGCTACCGCCATAACTGCACTTCCCAACTTAGGCTTCGGTGCAGTTGCCTAAGAAGATGACTCGGCCCCACTTTTCTAAGATAGGCCAGGCATCTCCTGGGAGTGGGGGAAGGGGGAGGGCCCTTAAGGTTCCCAGAGGAAACCTGACACTCCAACCAATCCAGCCGTTCGCCGCCAGCTGCACACAGTGCATCCACCTTGCCCATAATCATTTGAGCAGTTGCCTCTGCCTTGACACCTGTAGATTGCCCTGGTGGGGTGTGGGAAGGAAATCCTGTAGCAGGAGGTGCCACAGGGAGTGATGACGGCATCACTGAAGTTCTACCTGTGGCCACCACCAACTTCCTCTCCCCCTTGGTGTTCACCGCTTTAGTGACCACAAAGGTACCATCCTGCCATCAAACTACTGACACATGGCCAGCCATAGAACGGGCAGTATGGGAGGAGCCACTCACCACAGACCTTCACACTTGAGCTGGTGTGGCAGTGGATGGGACCCTAGAACTGGATCGGCCAACCGCCATGGGGGCCTCGATTTGGGGACCAATTTGCACCTGACTGTGAGGCCTGGGCAAACTGGTAGGTGGCTAGATCTTGACATCCAGTATACATGTCTGGATTCGACGAAACATCCCCCCCCCCCCCCCCCGAGGTACACTGACCTCACCCTCACAGTGTGACTCCATATGTTGGAGCGTGCGTTTGACAGATCTAACATCTGCCCAACTGACTTTCTGCCACTGAGGAGAAGAAGTCCATCATTGACAAATGTCGCACGGACTCTCCTCGGTGCAGAATATAATATGCCGTTCCTATGCATGCAGGATGGTCATCCCAGTGGGTCATCCTGTGGTGGTTGGTGTCCCAATGGATATTCAACTCCACATCCATATCCATGGATTGTCAACAAGCCAAACAACCTGGACTAACTATAACGTTGGTAATAGGACAAGTTTCCCAGGGATCCTATCAACTACCACACAACGTAACAAGAGGGCTGTGTGAACAGCCCGTGCCTCAGCTGATCTTGACATTCATCACACTTGCAGCTCTATGAACTTGGGAAAGGATCAAGGACACCATGTTCTGAGTAAGTCTGACCTTTATAGAAGAACACTTACATGTACAACATCAAAGTTCAAGTAGTTCTCAAGTTATAATGAAGAGTAAAATTCATGTATGTTGCACTGTGACCCCACAAACGAGGTCAAGGTCATTCATGTACTGTCTCAGCATGACCTTCATACAGAATAATTAACATGTGTAGATAACTCAAAACACATCTCAAGTTATCAAATAAACAGTAAATTTCGTGTCAGTTGTCCTGTGAATTAGCATTAGAATGCCCATTGACTTACATAGTTATCAATAGGAAAGCTCCACTGACTGGTTAGTACCGAATTGAAAATCCTTGAAAATCAGGAATCCAAAGCAGTGCCACATAGTAAACAACTGTTTGACCCTTCCACAACAACATATCCATCACATTTCAGCTTAATCTGAGGGACAGTTCTGAAAACAAGTGAAAAATAGCAAAACCATACAAAAAATTCATAAAAAAAATTGCAGCGCCACCTGGTGAACAATTGGGAACTAGGTGTCCCCGGGAGTGTCTATGAACGATATCAAAGCAATTGGGTGCGCGGTTTCAGAGGAGAAGAATTTTGAAGGTTTGCCCCCAAAAAGAACAAACAAATTCATAAAAAATCCAAAAATCAATAGATCATGACCATTTGAACACACTTGATAGAGATCCACCCAAGGCACATCCCCACCAAGTTTGAAGTACATCTGGTCAATATTATTAAAGTTATGACCATGACAAGAAATTCCCATGTTAAACTTTCCTATTAAAACTATTGTAGAGATTTTTGAAAAAAAATCATAAAAAAATCCAAATTCATTGGAACACGACCATTGGAACAAACCTGGCAGACACCCACCCAAGGTACATTGCCACCAAGTTTGAAGCAAATCTGGATGATGGTTTTGGAGAAAAAGTCGAAAATGTAAATTAGCATTAGAATGCCCATTGACTTACATGGTAATCAATAGTAAAGGTGCATTCAAAAAAAATATAAAAATCAATAGAGCGTGACCATTTGAACAACTTGGTAGAGATCCACTCAAGGTGTATCCCCACCAAGTTTGAAGTCAATCTGGATGACGGTTTTGGAGAAGAAGTGAAAAATGTGAATTAGCACTAGAATGCCCATTGACTTCCATAGTAATCAATAGGAAAGCTGCATTGACCGACAAGTACCAGAATTGAAAAAATCGTTAAAAAACAGGAATCCGCAGCATTCCCAGATAGGGAACAACTTTATTTGACCCTTCTACAAGGAACATATCCACCATGTTTCAGCTTAATCTGAGTGACGGTTCTGGAGAAGAAGTCGAAAATAGCTATAACACACAAAAATTCATAAAGAATTAGGAAAAAATCGCAGCGCCACCTGGTGAACAAATTAAGAACTAGGAGTCCCAGGGAGTGTTCCTGTGTAATATCAAAGCAATTGGGTAAGCGGTTTCTGAGAAGAAGATTTTTTAAGATTTACCCCCAAAAGAACAAAAAAAATCATTAAAAATCCAAAAATCAGTGGACCATGACCAATTGAACAAACTTGGTAGAGACCCACCCAAGGCACATCTCCACCAAGTTTAAAGTGAATCTGGCTGACGGTTTTTGAGAAGAAGTCGAAAATGTGAATTGTGGACGACGGACGGACGACGGACGACGGACCCTCAAAAAACCTCAGCTGACTGACAAGTCAGCTGAGGTAAAAAAGAAACCACTAGAGAACTGAAAGGTAAGAAAAAAGTGGGAGCTTCCAACAATACCCGTCCACCACATATTGAGACCAGAGTAGGAAACTGATTTGCACATGCTTGCTGTGACTCATTACTGCCGCTAGGAGTGCTGCGCCACGCAACAGGGCCTCGACTTCAGTGACTGCATACATTTACATGTAGTCCAAACTTAAATTTAATCCCCACGGAAAGTTGATCACGAAGTAGATAAAAACAAGTACAGCTCCAAGCTTGAAATGATTTCATCAAACTTTGGCTGAAAGTAAACAATTTCCTAGGCGGTGCAACCCTATTGTACAGTCCAGCAAGATAATTGTAGGAATCATCAATAGGAGGTATTCATATTAACTGGGATCCTGTGTGGCCACCTAGGCTGTGGCAATTAACTTGACAGAAAGGAAGACAGATTCATGTATTTTATGAATGAAGGCCAAGTAAAATTCTATAATATATAATAACCCAAGAAAGCAAAAAAGGTTAAGAAAAGTCATTCACTGAGTTTGAAAACATATAAGATGCTAAACATATCCAGAAAGTTTCATTCATTTGGTTGATAAAGTGTTTTTTGATGAGTGCCCAACCCATGCCAGGGTAAGCTGCTGACCACAAGCATATAATCTGGGCATGTCTCTTCTACACTTCTCAATCAAACTGTTTTTCATTACTGTTGAAATTAGCTGTAAACACTAAAACTCCTATTTTTTTATTATTATTTTCATACATTTTTTGTGACACTCCTGAAATAAGTGTTAATCAAACACCACGCAAGTACATTGTAATTCACTGTAACATACAAGCATATGCACCTACAGACATAGAACTGGTGCAGCAGAGTGCCAGTCTTTTCTTTAACTATTTTATTGCCAATTTTGACAAGGTCAATGTTCCATGAATAGACAAAGATACTAGATTCATATTCTTTGTATACTGACCTTTCATTTAACCCTTTCCCCCTCAAACCGGCCAAAACCGGCTGGTGGTCAAATGTCGCCTGCTTCAGTGTTTTCAACTAATTTCGACAGTTATGAAAAACAATTTGACTGAGAAATGTACGCGAGACTTATCAAGATCACATGCCCCAGGTCAACAGCTTTCCTTGGCATGGGTTGGGCACTTAGTGCCCAACCCATGCCAAGGAAAGCTGTTGACTCAGTCTCAATTCAAGGGGGAAAGGGTTAAATATCAGCACGGCTATAGTTGTCTGAGACCAGGAGAATGGTCCAGATCAACAGCTTTCATCAATGTGTCCAAAGTACACGGAGGAAATTTAAGCTGTTGACACAGACAACACTTGGCACTTAAAGAGTTAATATGTTACTGACAAACTGAAATTTCAATCATGGTCTTACAAATATAGCCTGGATCAACATACAATGTTTGCTTTGTCAGACTGTAGAACTGCTCCTCGAATGTCTTTCTAGTGTACTCTTGATATGTAATTCACCATTTTCCTTCATATAGGCCTACATGTTCTCGTCCTGTAGTCTGAACCCACCACTAGAGGAAAACATGTGGCAATTAAATGATGGCCAGAGCTGCTCTTCTGTCATAGTAAACTTGTGCTGCTACATAAGTGTTTTTCCCAAAGCCAGACAGCTCGGAATTCCAGGGCTTTAAGACAACAAATTAGGGCTTCCAAGTTTGTCTGTCCATTATCATGCCCACAGAGGTCAGGGATTGTATTTTACAATTGCTCCTGTATTGGGAAATCTCCCTCCTCTTGCAGAATTTTTATTGGAAAAACCTGTGCACAGTTGCATTGCACACGTTTCTTTTAAAAAGAAGACAACAAAAAAATTGCCAGTGGCCAGTAGGTTACAAGCGATTTTTGGCCTTGAGGAGAATGGCTACTCGCACTAACTGCACCAAGACTCACCAGGTCAATATTATCTGTCATTTTATTTTACCATCCATTGATCCAGGTAAATTACACATGTAATGACCTTTGTATCACTGAACTTCAGTGCCCATGCATTTTATTTCCATTCATTTTCTGAGGAGTTACACAGATTGAACACAGCATCGCAGTCAAATTACAATTGCTGTGAGGACAGCCCCAGTAAGAGGTCAAAAGTGGGTTCCTTGATCCTGAATATGGAGGCAAAACTGTCTGAAAGGAAATCATCTGTGCAATCCTGAACTTCCAATACTTTGAAAATACCATCAAGGCAAAAATGTTGTTACTTTAAAAATATTTTTCGTGGAGATTTTGATGTCAGTTCTTTAAGAATCACATGGCAAAACGGAATGATTTCACATTAATCTTAAACATTAGAAACAGAGTAAACCAGAAAATGTGTTCTGGAGCAATATGTAGAGACTTATAGAATGGAAGTCATCACAGTAATCATGATTAGTCACTCACTAAAGTACAACTTGACCCTTGAATATTTCCAAACATACAATAATCATGACAATTATAATAGAACCTATGCTTTTGCCAAGATAGAAGAAAATAAAAGCAGGAGATGACAAGATATAAAAAGGTGCAACTGGAGTCCTATTTGGCACTATCCAGGGAGGTTGGACATCTCACACCTGGTGCCCTGCTTGCAGGCCAGGTCTTTGTGATGTCATATAATGGTTCCAAGGACATTTGTTGGCAAAACACTAATCATTACAGTTCCCCACTGGCCTCCTCAATACGTCTCATCCTTCTCTAGACTGCCCTTTGGCTAGGTCATGACCTGCAATCCAACTAATAATTTGACTGATAGAACACCTTAAGCTGCCAACCCTGCTTAAAGCCTGACTCAAGGTCACACCGCAGCTGTGTCTGTAAAAGATGAGTTTTGTCATGGAAACCAATCAATACCTCAGCAAATCTAGCAACTTAAGTGGGGTGGGCCTGGAGTGTAACCTCTTGAAGCAAGTTGGTCCATCCACGGCTGCAGTCAAGGCCAGCACAAATGACTGTCCACAGAACTAGCGACTCATAACAACAGGGCTTCATTTCTGAGGTATCACTCACCTAAATCTCATTTCTTATGAGCTGTTTTTCACTAATCATAATTAACTGACCAAACCCCCCCCCCCCCCAAAAAAACCCCCCAGAAATAACAATAACACATGTACTAATAAAATAAATACCATATTCATTCCAATTGTAGTATGCCGTGCCAATGCAAAATCAAACCCAGGGATTACGACAGTGTATAACTTGGATGGTGTTCTCAGCAATTTAAGATAGAAGAGAGATTTACCCTGCCTTTTTTGTTTTGCTCCCTTCCTTTTTCTCAAATATATACAACATGCCTTGATGAACTGGAGCATTTGTCTTCATTCTTGACGACAAAATATGAAATAAAATCAGAAGATATGCAAAAAGCAGCATATTCACCTCAATTTGGATACAATTGTTGAGTATTTGTTGAGTTTTGCTTCAAAAGTGTGTACTTTTTTCTACAAGCTTACTTTTGAGATGCCCTTATGTAGTCCCTACCCACGTTAACAAGTGGCTTTTTTTTAGATTAAACTGCAGTGCCCCTGGCCAAAAAGCTGCTGAGACCACTGTTACATTCTTGTCCATTTAAATCTTTCAGTGCCAAGCGCTACTTAAGTCAAACTAGTCTGAATTATCACAAGGATTCCAGTTTCGCATTCCTCATAAAATGACCTTTCATTCAAGTACCAGCATGCTTATAGTTCCAGAGAGCCTATCCCAGGTCAACAGCTTTTCTCAGCACGCACTGCACCCAATGCATGCCGAGAAAAGCTGTTGACTCAGTTCAAAATTTGGCACTGAAAGAGTTAAGATAAGAGAAGTTTTTATTGTACCAATCAAGCCTAGGAAGCTAAGAGTATCATCTGTGGTGCCATCTTTTCAACACAAATCAATACATGTATTTTGGAAAAAATAATCTGACAAAATGAAACTGTATGCGGAGTCCACAAAATAAAAACTTGAGTGCTCCTGCAGTCAATTCCTCTTGAAATATTGTGTGATATTGTCCCCTTAGACACCACTCAAATGGATTTCAAATAAATATTGTATGTGTCAAGGGCAAAAATCAAATACTAGCTAAGGTGATTTCGCTAACACAAAGCTTCCTTTTACTGTCACTGATTGACACAGGCATTTTGTTCCCCACAATTTTACACTGGTGCCAGTATCTTAAATTGGCTGTAACATGATACAAAATAATGCTATAGATGATGCTATTACAGAACATGCACATAACTCAATCTGTCAAATTTGACACATGGGAAGTTTTTCCACTGCTAGCGAAGATGTGTTGCCTCTCCCATTGCTCTGAACTACATCATGGACAAGGAATATAAAACTAATTGAACAACTGTATGATAATGTTTGGTGGCAAAGTGCAGCTCGGAACTTTTAAATGTTTTGATTTTGGTTGAGGATAATGCAGCTTTTCATTAATTACACTCCTTCATACAAACTTGTCATCTCTACATGCTGTATTACTCAAAACTGTGCACACATTTTCTCACGGGAACTGGAAGAACAGTGGACAGACTGAAACCATCTGGAGAAAAGCTACAATTGATTAATCTAATGCAAGACAATACAAAATACAATGACAGCTTATTCATGCCATGCTTCCAATTCATCTGTTAATCAACCAGTGTCTCCATAAGACCTGCTATCAATGTTAACCCATTCTGGGTCACAGTACGACTGAGTCAATAGCTTTCTTTGGCATGGATTGGGGGCATTGTGCCCAACCCATGCTAAAGAAAGCTACTAACATAGGACATGCCATCATGAATGGTCTTACATACAAATCTCAGCCAAAATGTTGTCCAGCAACAAGAAATTAAAGTAAAAACATTAAGGTAGACAACAATTTTCATCTGGGTGCTTTTGGGCAATTTGAGCAGGAAAGATATAAAGTGAGCTAATAGCATACTTGAGGTAATGTCCAACTGGGCAAAGTCACTTCAGTTCTAGACCAAGTATCACAGATCTATGCATTCCTGACATAATAAATGCACGCACTCAATTGACTGCAAGACTTTGCTGAATGTCAGTACTAGAAGTGCAATGCATAATTCAAAATTGCCTCATACACACAAGTGTTTTGGGTAGATTGTGTGTGTGTGTGAAATCTTGAAAATTATTCTCAATAAAATGACCAACCTTCTGCTATTATGATTTCAATACATGTATGTGCAAAAACATACAATGGATTTATGACATTTTGCATAAAAGTATGGGTTCCTTTTTCTACAAAGGTGACAGATACCCAAATTGGACAATTGGACTTTCTTAATGATGTTACAGTTTGTGGACCTCTTCATTTTTTACACATCGGAAAAAAACCTGAAATATCCCTGATATGTTTTTACTCTCAAGGTTTATTGAGTCAATTACATGTAGTTTTGATTAAATTAAATCCAAAGGATAAGTTTTAGAAACATATCCATTTGCAACACCCATTTTATTGCAGCTACCAGTTGTCTGTAATCAACATGCAAAGGTTGACATGGTCCCATTGACTACTTTATCACTTTTTTGGATTGTATTGGGGTTTAACTTTTAAATTTGAACGTGTGACACACAACATATTTGTCTAATGAAATATATCAAAATTTGAAAATGAATAAAATTATCCAAAACCATATTGGACGGTCTTCCTGACACAAAGTATCTTGATTCTGCTGCTGTCAATTACGCACGTGAAAGTAAGCCATCAAATATTAAGTTGACTGTCGACCTTTTGCCCTCTGCTGTCAACTCTGAATCACTGCATGATGGCGTCAATCTGTCAGATCATGAAGCGTTGTCCTTTCACACAATTACTGCTTATCCTAAGCCACTCTCAAGAAGAGGTTAATCCACTGATAATTCCGAAGTAGAGTGCAAGTTACCACAGAAGAGCTTTTGCAGCAGCAGCAAGCTCTGGACAAAAATTTGTCAGAACTTAATATTCCCATGCAGGCTCCAAATTATGAACATTATTTCTGCCATGTGCACTGACAAGTTACAGAATTTCTATATAATCATCTGGTTTAACCTGGGATTTAAGCAGTTGACAGCATGACAGCAAAATCTATTGGATTGTGTCACAGTCATACCTGGCTGGAATCACTACATCAAAGAACACCATAAATGCTCCATTTTCTGGTATGACCATGAGCCTGCACATGTACATTATGAGGCGTATTGTGCATTGAGCCAACGTGTCTGCAGTCCAGCTATCCCTAAAGTTCCACATGACACAAATCTGTTGGTGACTTGAATCATTATGTAGGGGGAAAACAAAAAAACAAAAAAACAAAAACAAAAAAACCCCCACGTATCTTACTTTTCAAACATGGAGTCATCATTCAAAATAATGGGCCTGTGCAGTCAGTCCTGTCCTTAGCTAGCCTTGCTTGCACAGACTGTTTATTGTATATTTGTATGCATGTATGTGTCAACTTAAGTTATAAAAACACAAACAATTTATTTAAAAAAGTTGAGCAAAACTGTGGCACTACCTGCTCAATGAATTATGGTCTGGGACTAACCAGAAGTGTTTGTCTCAAATTTCATAGCAATTACTTACTAAACTGGTACCTGTCTTGACAGACCCTCCTATGAGAGACCGCATTTCTTTTTAAGACCACTCTCTCAGTGATCGTGCTATCTTTTCCATGTTATTATACCTTTAATGCAAGACCACCTGTTTTGAGAGACCACATTTTCACCTGCCCTTGGGCGGTCTCTCAAGACAGGGACCACTGTACAAGTATTTTGGAGAAAAAACATTTTTAAGATTTTTCCCAATTGACACAACATGGTATACCCCATTAACTTTGAAGAGGATCCAGTCAATGCTTTGGAGAGACCAACTGGTGAACATAACCACTGTATATAAATGCTTCTACACTGGTATCCCTATACTAACCATGCTAGAATATACATGTACTCTTACTGATCATTGTGATTTGAAAAAAAAAAGAAAAAAAAAATCTTAAAATCAGGAAGAATCCAGATGCCATTTTCAAAGATGGTGAAAATTTCACAAACATAATAATGCATAACCCCCCCCCCCCCCCCCTTCAAAAAAAAAAAAGAGAATATCAATTGTAAAAGCATTATCCATGACAGGGTCAAAGGTCAATGTCACAGTTACCTAATTACCTAATTTTGGCACACAGCACAATCCTAATCTATACAGTATCCACACACCAAATTCGGTAGGTGTCGGTGTAACAGTATTATAAATAAGGCCCTGACACACTTGCCAGAATAAGGGATGGACAGATTGACCGACACACACAGAGGGACAAGGTGCTCGACTAACTACATGAACTAGGTGTCTCCAGAAGTATCCCTATATGATTTCAAATTAAAGTAATACAACCATGCATATAAATTTCCTGCCAGAATATTCAACCCTGCAGCTAGGAAACAGCAACAAAGGCCACCATGATATGGACCTCATGGTTCATGGCTGGCTCCTGCATGTTGCTGCCTTCAGGAGGCACTGCGGGAAACAATGACATACCCCCTTGGTGTTATCAAGCATAAAATCAGTATCTGCCAATACACTGTTTCCCAGAACCATATATAATGGTTGGAATTCCCTGAAGACCCCCTTAGCTAGTATCATACAGTATCTTACAATGTTATGTATCATGTTGAGGAAGTAGAAGTGTCAATGCGGCACAGAAGCCCCCAGCTGCCATTCTATGTATGTCCATAACAACTTCAAGAAAGGAGATGGAGAGATGCAGCGGCAAACTGGTTCCAATACTTTTTGGATATACATGCAATGCCATGCAAATTTGACATCAAACAATGCTTTCTGATGGAAATAAATCAAAACCCCAGGTGTGCACCTTCATATGCTGAATATTATTCCTATTAGCTTCCGCGACTGTAAGACAAACACTTTTGGCAATATACTTATGACATTTGGCAATGGTCCTTTTCACTGTATCAGCAGTGTAACATGGATTCACAGACAGATGCATTGGCAGATGAAGCCCCAGGTGCACATCTTCATATGCAGATTACTATTTATGCAAAGTTTCATGACTGTAGGTCAAATAATGCCAGTTTGGATTTCGTAAATGCCATTCTTGTGAAACAAGTCTCACAACTGTTAGATGTGTGGCATAAAGCACTGTTATGATCTATTATACTGGAACTACAAAAGGCTTTTGATCTAATTGACCACAATATACTCATACAGAAATTGCAAGTTTATCATTGCTCTCCTGAGACAGTAAACTGGTTTAAATCTTACTTGACTGACAGATCACAACAGGTGTGTGTTAGTAACATAGTGTCTGAACCTCTTCAAGTGAAATATGGAGTGTCCCAAGGGTCTATCATTGGGCCATTATTATTTTTTATTTATATCAATGATCTTACGTTGTACCTGAATGACACTAACATCAACATGCATGCAGATGACACTACAAAATTTATTCAATGGATAAAATTACGTCTGAAGTTGAACAACAACTGAACCATAAAGCTTGTATGCAGGGAAATGGTGCTCACATAAGAGAATGTTAATAAAGAAAAATAAGTAAAAGGCCATCTTATTTTCCAAGTCTACAGCTGGTCACAAAAACTGCAATCAGTTGAGTATCAAAATTAATGGAACTTGCCTACAGAATGTTGACTGTAACAAAGTACTTGGGCTATATATTGACAGGAAGTTAACATGCGACCAGCATGTCAAATCAACTTGCAAAAAGATTGCTAGCAAACTGCGAATTCTCAGACGGATCTGCCACTATCTGCCATTCCACGTTAGAAAACTGTATGTTAATGCTAAAATTCCCCACACATAGACTACTATTGTGCTATATGTATATGGGAACACTGTCAGAAAGGAATGTTACAAAAGCTGAGACGGCCACATAAAATGACAGCATACTTAATTCTGAATGTGTCTGGGAGACACAGTTATAAACATTTATTATCCAAACTGCGATGGATGAGCTTTGATTATAGGATTGCATTTAAGAAGGCTTCGATAGTTTATAAATCTTTCAATGGTCTCTTGCCTCAATACATGGGAGAAATGTATAAGTATGTGAGGGATGTGCAATATTAAATGTAAATTTAAGGTCTGTATACAAGAAAAATTTGTACCTATGTAAACCAAGAACCTCATATTTGAAATGACCTGTAAGCTACTCAAGTGCTGTAGTACGGAACTCTCTGCCCACAACAGTTAAGGATGCCCCTGGTCTGGCAATATTTAAAAGAACACTTACAGTACACATCTTATGGAAATACATCATGACATTAGACTGACCTTCTCACTGTGTAAATATTCACCATGTTTACTACTGTTTCTGTACACCTGCTTCCTTAGAGGGCCTCAGGGAAGATTAGTGCCTAAAGATGCTAACTGAGTTACCCTCTGAAAATAAGGTTTTTTATACATATATACTTTACAAGATATGCCTGACACAAATTTGACATTTTGCAATGGTAATTTTCATGAAGGCATCACTATGCTTTGCTGCTAAAGCTGGAGACAAGGGTGAACATTCTGCTGTAACTCAAGTTGCATGTCAATGGCCATGAGTGCACCCTAAGCATGAACAAAGCTGCCTCTGAGCACCAAGTTTACTGTAGAGTATAATGTCTTCGACCAGCCACAGAGGTCACCAAGGTGATCTCCACACATGCACAGGGCTTACAGTCAGATGTAAAGCCAGTCTTCACTGGATAAGTCCCATGCATGCTCACAAATCTCGAGGTATTATACCATGCAAGGTGTATTGCGTGTGTGAATTACGCACATGTACATGGTCTTATGTTTGAGCTGTAACGGTGGGTATCATTACCATAAATATATTATTTCCAGCATGTGTCATTAAACGTACATTTGGTCCAGGTGCAACTATTCATGATTTCATTGTTCAAATATCCAAGATAATTCACACAGTTCAAAAATGACTTTCATTAATGCTTTTGCTAGAAATAATACAAGAATATACATTGGAATGCTAGAAAGCTACTCATCAAGTCAAGTCAATATCTTTGACCATTTTCCACCGAAGCCCTACCTAGTCTAGGTAGTAAAATAATGCCACTCCAAAGTGTCTGATGAGAGACAAATCATGGACATATGTCTCCAGACATAAGACAGCGGCATTTGGTTTTCACCAGCTGTCCCACTTTTCTTGAGAAGATGAAGCACCTTCAGAAGAGAATAGCTGACATTCTCATCCCTATTCTAAGAGTTATAATGAACATTGAAAGTTCTAATAGAATGGAATCACTCTTCCTTCATATATATATGTATATATATGTGTATATGTGTATATATGTGTATATATGTATATATATATATATATATATATATATATATATATATATATATATATATATATATATATATATATATATATATATATATATATATATATATATATATATAGTCTGGTAGATGGAAATGCTTCTTATTAATGCTTATTCAAGCCAGAAATGATCAATAAAGTGTGACAATGATGGCACATAGCTCCGGTAATGACTACTGTAAGTCATCCAACCACCTTTCTTAGTCTAGCTTTTTAAATAATCCATCACGAAAGTTTCTCCACTGCTCAATCAGGCATGATGTCATCAATGAAGTGTGATAGCCAAGGCATATATCTGTAGTAATGATCACTATAAACCATATACATGTACATGTAGCCCAATTTGAAAGCCCTACCCAGTTAAGGTTTACAAGATAAAGCCTCTCCCAAGTTTTTTCTCCAATGCTCATTCAAGCTAGAAGTGATCAATGAAGTGTGACAGTGTTGGCACCTGTCTCTCGTGATAATAACATTCAATGATCCACCCAGTAAATCCCACAGTTATGTCAGTGAAAAAATGCAACTCTGAAGTTTTTGGCTGACAGACAGATGTCCTGTTGGATGGATGTCCAGATAGGTAGCACCTCAGTCTCCTCAGCACCTAATGGTGGCAAGACAGTATTTGCACATGTCTAATAAATCAGCACAGCACAGCCAATTAGAGCATGCCAGCAAAACAGTCATGTTTCTGTTTACTTCCAAACATCTAGCATTGGGTAACTTGCAGAATTTTGGTAACATATTTATTAATATGTTGTAGGCATAGCCTAAGATGTGAGCGTCAGCATTACAAAGTATCGATAATAACGTCGGTGGATCAGGCAGCACATAGCACCTGGTCGTTAGGTCCTTCTAGTGGCCATTTACTAAACCAGTCTAGAGGGGCGGGGCCGTACTACCTTGCACAAATGAACAAAATTATCTGCCGTACAGCCTTTCTTTTTGTGAGATACTGTTCTACAAATTAAGGTATTGTTCCCAAGATTTTCATATCGCCATTGAACTAGTGCCGTATCCTGTGGCAGAGACTAGTGTGTACGGAGAGTGATTGTTGGATTGTCGCCCGATAAAACCAAAATCGGAGCAGGCTTTGGCAACATGGCGTTGTGACACCCCTGGGAGGATAAGTGTGACTGGAAGTTGTAAGCTGGAAGGCTCCGAGTAGCAACCTGGTGACTGCACAGTGTGCAGATATTAGTAAGGTGAGATGCAACATGCACAACAAATACTACATACTTTGGGATGTTCATTTAGGTTACCCTCACACCTGTCAAGTTTTTCTATTCTGCTGAAACCCATTTCCAGCCCCAGAAGCATGTTTGCCAGGTCCACGTTCCATCGAGGTGTTAACGATGCAAGTCGGTGAATCGTTATCATTCATTATACACTCTGCCGACAACGTTTTTTGAAGCCCAGTTATGAATTATTGACATGATTTCCATAAAAGCTGGTAAGTTTGAGACTTTGGTGTAAATAAAACTGCGAAAATTACCCAGGATGCCTAAAAAACGCAATGTCTGCGCTCATGTGTGCATGCGCAGTAAGGGATGATGAAGAAAATCAACTTCGTTGGATAGATACTGAGTATTCTTCTGATTGGATAATTTACCGTTCTGTTATACCTTATATTCACACGTGTTTATGGTAAGAGCTTGCTGATGCTCGCTAATAACCAAACATGAGCTATTTCATGTATATTCCGTGTGCATGCATACCTTGTTGACACAAGTTTAAAAAGGTACATGCATGGCTATCATTTATTACATGTTCACCAGATTAACCATGTATGGTTGTTTTATGACATGCATTAGAAATATTGTATTTATGACACTGTCTTCCCACCACATCCCTCTTTGTACTGCAGAGTGTGCCATGTTACAGTACAACGGACACAAGTGCAGACTTGCCACTTCAAAGTAATTAGAACAGCTAGAGCCATGAGACTGACAGTGCTGCAGAAGAAACTGGTTTGTGATGCCAAGAATATAAAACTGCCTTGTAATGCACGATGTCATAGAACTGCCTTGCAATATATGGTGTTATAGAAGTGCCTTGTAATGCATGCTGTTACAGAACTGCCTTGTAACATGTTGTAATGCATGATGTTACAGAACTGCCTTGTAAAACATGGTGTTATAGAAGTGCCTTGTAACATGTTGTAATGCATGATGTTTCAGAACTGCCTTGTAATGCATGGTGTTACAGACTGCCTTGTTATACATAATGTTACAGAACTGTCTTGTAATGCATGATGTTATATTTACATTGAATCTAACTTTTAACATTGCAAGTATAGGAGAGAGCCTGGTGCGTTATGAGACCGTAACACATGAGACTGTGTGTTATCGGACCATAACACATGTGTCCCGCCCACATTCCAGTAAGCCACGCCCACCTGGGTTTCTGGAACCTAACACTTGAACATGCTGGGAAAATCAGTTTCAGGTCACTTCTCTTAATTCTATGTATAAAGTTTCTAAATTTTGTGTAATCGAGCAGAAAAATTAAGGGGGCAATATAAATAAAAAGCAATGAGGGTCGCTTCTGTATGTTTTATGGCATAATGACGCAGTCATTGAAGCTGGCATCAGGCAAGGCACACTGGCGTGCGCTAAACCCACAATACCAGCTTCATTCACACGCTTCATGATGCCATTACACACAAAAAATCGACCGTCATGTCTTATAAATAGAACTGCCTTGAAATAATGGTGTTCTAGAACTGCCTTGAAATGCATAGTGTTCTAGAACTGCCTTGTAGCATGTGTAATGTTTGTGTCATAAAGAGGGGAGGACTGAATCTGTGATAACACTGGTAAAATGACCAATTAGAAACTATACACATTAGATTGCTCTATTATAGCAGTGTTGCTACTCCAATCTTTCCCACTGATGGAAAATCATTGCAAGTTATGGTCACAAATGACAATATACCACCCTTAATTGTCTTCACGATTAAGGAAAAAAGAAAAAGAAAGCATTGAAGGTTTGCCTGTACTAAACAGGTAATGAACCATAAATAAGCACAACAGCAAACATCATACATCCTACAAACACATCATGGTCCTCAATCCCAGCAAACTAAGTATCCAAACATATATGTACAATCACAAAGTCGGTTTAATGACAACATGGACAAGGTTCTCTTACTTTTGGTCCATAGCATGAAAGCCTCCAAACGCCTCATCATTGTCATAATGCAGCTGATACTGGGGGATCATTCCATAGCCAAACTGGTGGGCCTGGCCCGTGAGAATCCCATGAAGAATGGTTCTATGTTGTGGGATGTGCATACAGGTACAGTTGCAGACAGGGTGAAGTAATGTACTGGGCACTTCTGGAGGGAAGTGCTGCAGGCCGGTGAAGGTGGAGGTCGGCACCGGTGGAGGGGTATACAGGTCTGGCTGGTATAGCATGGAGGTAGTTGTGGTGGTGGTGGTGTTGTGTGAGTATTGGCATGCGGGAAACTGCCACTCGTCCTTCATGGTTGGGCAGATAAAATTCACCAAGATGCTCCAAATGTGCCAATCTTAATGACCAAGGGATCCACGTTCTGCACTGTCTAAGAGTCTTTCTAACTGATAAAGTTGTCCACAATATTTCAAAGATTTTTGTACTACCCCCTCACTTTTCTTAACTCAGCACAAAAAGGACTTGTGCACAATGGTTTGCCTTTGTTGCAATGTCAGGTAATTATAAAAGCAGAAATATTAGCCAGCCACTATTTAATGTCATAGGTTCACAGGCTTGTTGTCTTTCCTCTTCTCTGTGACGACACTGGCCTTGATAGGCACTATATTTGTCACACTCAGCAAAGCACTACATGTGCATGGCTTGTGATTTGCAGACATTCATGGACAATGGAACAATCCATTTTTGTTTCCCACAAGGGGGGGGGAGGCAGGGAAGAAATACTACTGCAACAACAGCTGAGCCCCCGCTACAAAGATGGATATCGAGTTACATTATTATCTAATCAATATTCATATCAAGGCTGTGGAACAAAAACACTTCCAGCTTCAATTGACACACAAAGGGCAACAAGGACTGATTCCCTAAGGCTCTCTGCAGCCTACAAGTTAATGGATCCTTAAGGCCCTTATTGATTGATTTGTTTAGACAATGTGCCTGCCATGCAGAATCTCTTGCCTGTTGATTTACCAGGTACACATGCAGATGTCCTTAGAAAAAAATTATATGGTACAAGGCCAACTCACTAACTAACCCTCTACAAATACATGTATGCCAATCTATATGTATAAATATGTGTCACCTCTTTGTTCAAATATGAAGACACTTTGATGTCTTGGTGCATCTCCCTGAATTTATCATTACATCTTCTTTTAATATGAATAGGCTGAGCCAAAATAAATCCAAAAAAGTACAATTTAAAAAGGTCATACATTTGTTTGGAAAATTGGCATACTTCTCCTCTGGGCACATTTCAGATCACAAAAGACAATGCGCGAGAAAGAAAATGGAAGAAAGTTATATGAGTACCTGTCACTGGCATTGCCTGACTTAGCTCTAGCCAATGGAACTGTGACCACAACATTTTGCTGGCACAAAGCCCAGGTGATCTTCTTTTTGCTCCCAGACAGCAGTGTTCTACAGTAATTAGACATACTAACATTTGGCTTTTGTTTTGTTTTGTTTTTTGTTTTTGTTTTTCTGACAGACTAGATGGACACTCCCACCCTTGAGTCACAAAAGCAGCTTTCCATTCAAGTACAAGGCATACTGTTTTTTTTTTTTTTTTGTTACATCATGTGTGGACAAGTTTGTGAATATTCTCTAGTCATCCATTGGAGTCTTGTGTATTACCTTATACATCTTTTTAAAAATTTTTTTTTTTATGTTTTTGTTTTTTTTGGGGGGGGGAGGGTGGCACATTTTTCTATCATTTGTCGGCTGCTACAACCTCATGAAAATATATTCAAAAGAAACTCAGAGGCTTTCTGTCACAGGTACAGGCATTATAGATGAAGCAAACCACTTTACTTGTGTAAACTGTCACACCTACATGTATCTCATGCTTACAAATCATATCCACATTTTCAGTCATTGTTCATGAAAAACATCTACAACAGGTCATTATTATCCCTACCATAACTCAAGCTGCCTTTTGGTGGCCATTTTTCACATGTAGAATGTAGAATTTGCTTCAGCACATCAGTGAATTTGGCAAGGGCTTGTCATAACCAAAAAAAGTTGTTTAATTTGAGGCAGAAGTGGCATCTGAAGTACAGAATATGTGTCAATAGTCTTATTTTGAAACAATACAGTAGTCCCTCCTTTGAGAGACCACCCCTAGTGCCACCCAAAAGGTGGTCACACAAAGCAGGTGGTCCCTCAAAGGAGGTATAAATAACATGAAAAGTACTACAGAAAGACCTGACAATTGTGGTCTCTCAAAGGAGGCGGTCTCCCAAAGGAGTGGTCTTTCAAAGGAGGGACTACTGTAATTGCACATTTTAGTATGTTCAATCCTTTTTGAGCAAAAATACAGAACCTTGCTGTGATGAAATGGTCACATAGTGCTGCACATCTGCGTGGAGGATTATTCATGATTGTAACAGTACATGCATTTGAAACCAGGCAGACACATACAACTGAATCATTTTGCTAGTCTAACTAGTGTCAAATACCTACAATATGTCAAATTTTCCTTGAACCTCACTTGAGCATGTGTACTCACTCAACTTGAGCAGCTTTAATAAAATTAAACATACAAAAATGTCAAAAACAAATAAACAATATTAGCTGACATCTCAGATAAAATTGAATCCTGCTTGCCATTTTCTTTTGCCTGTTTCAAAAACCTAAGATATAATTATTCAGTTCTTAGTCTTTTTTGCCAATGTTCACAAAGACTTAGCAAGAGGTCCATGGGCCTCATGCTTTGTTCACATATAATCTGATGACCATCACCAAAAGTTCATTTCCTAAAATGCATCATCTCTATGACCCTGAGAAATTAGTCAAGGTCGTCCATGTGATGCAACATCAAACTTCCACATAAACACACATTTGTGACACATTTGGTATCATTCTCCTTATCATTTATGAACATATTGAATTTAGTGTCTGTTTTTAAGTGATTAATGACCTTGAAAAATAGGTCAAGGTCACAAAACATATTACAAAATTTGACCATTGACTTAAAGACGCTCGGTACACCGCGATATGCGCAACCATTTATGGTCCAATGCCTCTCTACTGTTAGAGCCAGTACTTGTCAATACCTGTACTAGCTGCTGTTCGCTTTTCCTATTCTGCACAGTTCCGTTTGAGAAATACGGATTGTTTACGAAGAGTGAAAAGGTAAAAGAATGGGCGATTTGTTAACAAATGCCAAAACAAACCACTAAATACTTTAAAACAAGGTAG
The DNA here is from genome assembly GCA_964020975.1 of Hermodice carunculata. Classification (NCBI taxonomy): domain Eukaryota; kingdom Metazoa; phylum Annelida; class Polychaeta; order Eunicida; family Amphinomidae; genus Hermodice; species Hermodice carunculata. The sequence continues at coordinate 56,650,899 of OZ026615.1, read as the reverse complement.
AATACGTTGAAAAACAGCAGCGGTAGGCCAAAACGCATGTACACGATCAGTGAACGCTGACCAAGCCACCGTCAAAAGTGCCACGCCCACCCCCCCACCCCCAAATACCACATGTACATGTAAACACTGACAGTTATAACTGGGAATAGTGGAACAGGGGTACTAGCCGATAATATTGTATGCGAGGAATGTAAAAAAAAAAAAAAAAAACCATTGTGTCTAAAAATACAGAACCAGAAAACGATATGGCTTGGCCAGTGTGCTTTGCATTTCTTGTGACTGTGGTACAATAAACGCTGTCCCAATTGGAAAAAAACACAGCAATACCCCAGCGTCAAAAGGTGGCACAGGCATATTTGATAATGTGCTGCCTGTGTTACCATTCTACAATGTATTAAGGCAACTATAATTTTGATATTCTTATTTTTACCTCTTTTTTCCACATTGCTGTATTGCACAATGGAGAGAATCTTAAAGTGTTTGCCTCTTCTAAGTAAAACTATGAAAGTATGTATCATGACTGGAATAGATAATGACGTACTGCCGTTTAATTTGTTTATTGATATCCTATCGAAGTTAGACAATGGATGGATACCTTGTACCTATGAACTTAGAACAAATTAAGTCAACGTGCATGAATTCTTTGTACAATTGTGGAAAAAATACCACCATATGATATCTTTTTTGTTAATCAATGAAATCAGTACATATTTTGGAAACCCCCTGCAATTTTTAAGGAATTTGTAATTTTTTTGCTATTTCAAACTTAAAAAATAATGTGAGCACTTACACATTTTACAGAGACGAGATGAATTAAAAATCACATTCCAGCATGTTTTGTCTACATATTTGTTATTAAAAGGCTTGATATACATTGCAGACACTCATATTGAGTTACTTTATGCGTTTTTTGCATCCTTAAATTATTCATTTATTTTTTTTTTTTGCTTTTACCCATACCATATATATAATGTTTGCTATCAAATTTCCGTAGTCCTTACCTGTATCGCAACCTAGCGACAAAAGTAACACCCAGACATGCCAATTTTTTGCTTGCATTTTGTTTCAAATGCGAATATCTTTGTTCACACCAAAAACCAGAGATTTTAAAATTCTTTTGATAAGTGTACCCAATGTCTTTAATGAATATTTGGTGTTAGTTTTGCAGTTCCATCAATTATGTCATAGGCATCCAAAATAAAATCATTTTGCAATATGCATTCCTTCTATGACCTTGAGAAAGTAGGTCAATGTCTCCCATATATACAATATTAAACCCTAGACATTTGTATATTTGATATTGTTAGCCCTCTTACAGTTACGCCCGTCTAAAACTTAACAGCCAAATGCATTTTTTGTGTTGCAAAGTGTTGTACTGGGGTTTGCAAAAGGTTGACTAAGGGTTTGTAAAAGGTTGACAAAGGGGTTCAAATGGTTGCAAACCATTTCAACATTGTCATCAATAAGGTTGAGAAAGTGTGTGAAATGGTTGTTAACCATTTGAGAAAGGTTTAAAAGTGTTTAAAAGGGTTTTAATGTTTGATATTGTTAGCCTTCTTACAGTTACGCCCATCTAAAAATTCCTTCCTTAAAAATCAGCAATCCAGAGTATCACCACCTAGTGAACCTATTTTTTTAACACTCCCACAAGCTGCATTTCCACCAAGTGTTGGAACAATATGAGTGACAGTTTTGAAGAAGTGCAAAATAATGGAAACACACAAATATTTGTTTAAAAAAAAAAAAAATTGCAGAGCTACCCGTTGAATAAATTATTGTCTGAGGGTCCCAAGAAGTGTTCCAATGCAATTTCAAAGAAATTGGCTGAGTGGTTTCAGAGAAGATTTTTTTTAAAGACTTTGCAAAAAAAAAAAAAATCATAAAAAATCTAAAAATCAATGGTGCATGACAATTTGAAGACAGTTGGTAGAGAACCCCCTAAGGTACATTCCCATCAAATTTGAAATGAATCTGGTTTACAGTTTTGGAGACGTAAAAAAATGCAAATTTCTATTCCAGTCCCCCTGGACTTACATACTAACCAATAGGAATGCATGCATTAACTGCCAAGTACCTGAATTAAAAATTACGTTTAAAATCAGGGATCCACACCATCAGTACTAAGTAAAGAAGTTTGTTAACCCCTCCCACAAGCTACATTTCCACTATGTTTCAGAACAATCTCAGTGACAGTTTTGGAAAAGTCCAAAATAGCCTTAACACACCAATATTTGTAAAAAAAAAAAAAATTTTTTAATTTTAAAAGCAGTACCACCTCTTGAACAAATCAAAGTATAGGGGTACCCAAAAGTGTCCCTATGCAATTTCAAACCAATTGGCTGAGTGGTTTTGGAGACCATTTTTTAAAGATTTTGCTAATAAATTAACAAAAAAAAAAAAAAAAAATTCATCTAAAATCCAAAAATCCATGAAGCATGACCATTTAAACAAACCTGCTAAAGAACAACTTAAGGTACATTCCTACCAAATTGAAGTGAATCTGGCTTAACTGAAGATTGCGTTAATTACAATTTTATAATGTTAGTTGACAGGAATGTTTGCATAACAATTACACAAAAGATCATCATAATTTACCACAAATATTGATTCAACTCATTCAATTTTGAAGATCCGACCTAAAATCTGCAGTAAACTGGAGTTTATGCAATGATTCAAAAAAGTGTGTACCACAGATTTTTAAAAAAATTGGTGCCATTTTGGCACCAGTCAGTTAAAAGTAAATGGGAGGGTGACTTTCCGCCTGCTGCTAAGTACTGCTAAGAAAGTCCTTAGATCTTTCGCCAGACTGGCTAGCTTCTTCACAGGACATGAAAGTCAGCAGAAAGCAATTGGGTCTCCTTTTTATACTATTTTGGTGCTGAGGTTGATCTCCAATTAGTTGTTTGATAGGAGCCTCGTTTGGCATGTACGTGGTTTGTTGTCGTTATTAAATAGTGCTCTGGGGTGACAGGGTGTTTGGGAGGGACAAGTCTTGGGGGCCGTTACAGGGAAAGAAAGGGATCATTGTAGGGTAAGTTATCCGGGATTGTGAGAAATACGCTGTGTGGTGTAAGGGGCTGTTACAAAATGAAACCACATCGGGACCGTCAAAAGGTGAGGACCACCGTACGATATGTGATATTTCAATGTGAGCAGCAGAGGTGGACCATCAGAAGGTGAGGGCCAATGTGTGGTAAGTGGTATTTTAGTGACAGCAGCAAAAGGGGACAGTCGACAGGGTTAAAGGCGTCGGCTAGTGATCGAGATTGGGGGGGGGGGGGGGGGGCTGTTAGTAGTTAGTAAAATATGTCAGCTAGTTACCAGGGCTGTTACATGGTCCAAGTGCAGTAAATGAGAAAACAGAGAGGGCGTTATGAGAAAAAAAGGGGGGACTGTCTGAAAGGTAAGTCAAAATAAAATGCAATCAGAGATTGCTGGATCTATGCCCCCCCCCCCACCTCATTTATAACCATGCTAATCACAGGTCTCATTTTGGTATGACTGCAGTCAATATAAATAAGCTAACAGCATGACCCAGATACTTGACCTACTGACCTACTTTTATGCATGACACACTCTTGTGTCCAGATACACAGGTGTGTAAAGTTTCATGATTCTAAGTCAAAGGACAACAGAATTACAACCCACGCATGAAGTATATTGTACTTTCAGATGAATGTATCACCATGACCCAGAAACTTGACCTAGTGAGCTACTTTTGATTCATACCACACTTTCAGGTCAAAATATGTGTTTGTGAAGTTTCATGAATCCAAGTTACAAAGTTTCATTATTCTAAGTTGAAGGACAAGCAAATTATAGCCTGGATACAAATAGCAGAGACCCAGATACTTGACCTAGTGACCTACTTTTGTTTTGTGACACACCTTTAGGTCAACATACATACGTGTGTCAAGTTTCATGAAACTAAGTTAAACAGTAAAGGAATACCAGCCAGGACACTATTTTAAAGGATATGTCACTGTGACCCAGATACTTAAGCTAAAGACCTACTTTTGGTACATGACTTAGCCTTATGTGTAGATGCATCTGTCCATAAACTGTCATTAATCTAAGCTACATACATAGCATGGACACAATTTTTCAGGAATATTTCACTGTGACCCACATACTTGACCTGGTGGCCTACTTTCATTAAATCTTCATTGAAGGGCAAGGGAATTATAGCCCTGACATGGATATCAGAAGACCAAATACTTGTCCTAGTAACCTACTTATGTTTCATGACACACCTTTAGGTCAAAATATATGTGTGTGAAGTTTCCTGGAACTAAATTACATAGTAAAGAAATAATAGCATGGACACAATTTTACAAGGGTTTGTCACTGTGACCCAGATACTTGACATACCTACCTACTTTTGGTTCATTACCCACCATAATATCTAGATGCATCTGTGTGTAAAGTTTTATTAATCTAACTTGAAGGGCACCAGAATTACAGCCCGGACATAAAGTGTTATGTAGTTTTACATGATTGTGTTACCGTGACCTACATACTTGACTTAGTGACCTACTTTAGTTTCATTACATCTTTAGGTCAAGATATATGTGTGTGTGTGAAGTTTCCCGACACTAAGTTAAACAGTAAAGGAATTGTAGCCCAAACACAATTTTATAAGGGTATGTCACTGTGACTGAGATATTTGACCTGGTGACCTACTTTTGGTACATGACACACCCTTATGTGTAGATGCATCTGTGTCTTAAGTTTCATTCATCTAAACTACATAGTAAAGGAATTGTAAGCAGGACACGATTTTACAAGAATATGTCACTGTGACCAGATGCTTAATTTAGTGACAATATTTTGGTACAAGACACACCCTTCTGTCCAGATGCCCCTATGTGTAAAGTTTCATTAATCTAAGTTGAAGGACAAGCAAATTATAGCCCGTACACGAAATGCAGAGGGACAGACGCACGGAAAAAGCAATTTCTACATGCCCCTCCTCCGTTAGGAAGGGGGCATAATAAACGCTGTGTGGTGGGTGGGATCTTTGTCAGGTGAAGCCATATGGGGACTGTCAAAAGGTGGGAACTGGCATGACGTAGTTTGTATTTTAAAGTGAGCAGCCGAGGAGGCCCTTCAACAAGGGGACCCTTTGCGGCGTAACTTGATAGGTATACGCCGTGAGGTGGGTGAGACCGCTGTTAGGTGAAGCCATATGGGGACAGGCGTATGGTAATACAGTGAAACCTCTGACTACCGAACACCCTGGGGACTGAGTGAAAGTGTTTGGTAGTGAGAGGTGTTCAGTAGTTGTAGGTTGGGGTGTTCAGCTGCTGGGTTATAAGCTTGACATATTATACATGTGTATAGCTATTTCAGCAAAACTTTCCATTCAATCTTCACACAAATGACACTACATGCACATGACGCATGGCAGTAACACAAATTACATCTGTACTGTCCCACTTCTTGCTGTCAAAACACCAAATTGTTTCAGTCACAACCGGTTTCACTCAAACATGTCAAATCATTAAGACAATGTGTAACTGTTGGTATAGTCACATACACTCAAGAGCAAGGTGGAATATCACACCAAAATGCTATGAAAACAATACAGTTTCCACTGTATCTGGCGACAATTCCAGCATTCAGGGTTCTCAATTGCCTGCTTAGCTTACTCAATGGGCTGTTGGTTTTGATGGCTGATTGGTCAGCAGAAATACCAACCAAAGTCAGTTCTGAGCTAAAGCATTCTTTCACAGAAGATTAGACAATAATCTTCATAAATTGTACCAACCAAGGTGTGATCTGTTAACCACAAAGACAGGGTGGGAAGCAGAGCATAACAAAGGCATGTCTTATCAGCCTTCCTGTGTTGGCCCAGCATGCAGGCAATGTGCCAGCTTTTATCCTTAGTGACAAACAAACAGCAACTGACCTTGGGCCTGTTTATGGCTCACAGAGAAAGCACATGTTCGGTACTGGGAGGTTCATTTGTGGCTTTGGGACTGAAAAAATACCATTCAAAGAACGCAGTACCCTTCGGCCGCCTTCAATCTCTTTTGCTGTAAGTGAATAGGAATAGTGTCCCATAGTATCAGGTATAGTTACCTACACAAATACTACTATTGTACACTTGACCTTTGACCTCAAAAACATTAGGTCAAATATAGAGGTATAACCTTGAATTTCAATTGCCTTCTAGATCACCCTGTGTTGCTTCTTTTGTTTTAAGATTTAGATTTCTAGATGCATGTCACTCAGCAAACTTGTGACCACTGTGTGACCTTGAAAATTAGGTCAAGGTGAATTATGCTTGCAGTGGTGTACTATCATATGCAATTTGAAAGTCCTGTCTCAAAAATTTCTGAAGTTACAGTGGGTAAACAAAATTCCAATTAATAGGTCACTGTGACCCAATTACTTGACCTAGTGACCTACTTTTGATTCATGACACATTTTTGGTTATGATACATGTGTGTATAAAATTTCATGTAACTGACTAAAATACTTCCTTACTTATCCAATACCACCATTGTGCACTTGACCTTTGACCTCAAAACGTAGGTCAAATATAGAGCTATGACCTCCATTTTCAATAGGCTTCTAGATCACTCTATGAAGCTTCTTGTGTGTAAAATTTAGATTGCTAGATGCAGGCTTTCAATAGTTAGAGCGGTAACATTGCTTAGCAAATGTGACCATTGTGTGACCTTGAGAATTATGTCAAGGTCAACTATGCTTGCACATAAAGTAGGCCATATAGAAGTGTACTATCATGTGCAATTTGAAAGTCCTGTCTCAAAAATTTCTGAAGTTATAGTGGTCATCAAAATTTCAATGAATAGGTCACTGTGACCCAATTACTTGACCTAGTAACCTACTTTTGATTCATGACACATTCTTTGGTTGTACTACATGTGTGTATAAAATTTCATGTAACTGACTTAAAAACTTCCTTACTTATACCAATACCACCATTGTGCACTTGACCTTTGACCTCAAAAAGTAGGTCAAATATAGAGCTATGACCTCCATTTTCAATAGGCTTCTAGATCACTCTATGAAGCTTCTTGTGTGTAAAATTTAGATTGCTAGATGCAGGCTTTCAATAGTAAGAGCGGTAACGTCGCTTAGCACATGTGACCACTGTATGACCTTGAGAATTACGCCAAGGTCAACTATGCTTGCACACAAAGTAAGCCATATAGGAGTGTACTATCATGTGCAAGTTGAAAGTCCTGTCTCAAAAATTTGTGAAGTTATGGTGGTAAAACCACGGGGACGGACAGACAGACGGACGGCGCAGGGTACGACAATACCCGTCGGCCTCATAAGGCCGAAGGGTAAAAATGGTGTTTGGTGTTCAGAAGTGAGAGGTGTTTGGTAGTAAGAGGTTATGAACATCCAGGAACACCCAGGTGTCTATTAAATCACATGTTAACATTTGGGACTGAAAAAAATAAAAAGAGTTCAGAAGTGAGAGATGTTCAATAGTCGGAGATGTTCAGTAGTGGATGTTTTACTGTAGTTGTTTTAAAGGGAGTGGCCGAGGGGGCTGTCAACAAGGGGACTGTCGCAAGGTAAGTTGTATGAAACTGCAAACTATATGCCAGGGTAGATGTTCATGATGAAGGGGATGGTTGGGAGTGAAGAGTCAGAGGGGTCAGCTAACAATCAGGGACTGGTAAATGGGGGCCATTTTAAAATGAAACAGAGATCTTAATGGGTAGAGGAATCATAAGTAGTTTGCTAGTTACCATTTTCAGAGGGAAAAGAGAAAGACACTGGATCTACAAGTTTAACATTTTTCAACTGGCAGGCCTCAATGCCCTGGGATGAGGTGCCTTAGTCTCTCTCTCACTTGTCAGTTAGAAGTAGCTTTCCTTTGATGTGCCATCATTCTAGCTTCAAACATCTCCTGATCTGTATCTCAAGAACCATAACAAATATTTTACATATGGGACACCCTTTTTTTCATTTGCAGTGTGTTCTACAGTTTGCCATAAATATGATGCATGAGTACATGAAAATGCACAAGCTGAATCAGAAACTTATATCAAAGAATGATAACCACTTATCTACACTTTTACAATTGCCCTGCAAATACTTCTTTCAAGAAACATTACCAAACTTCCACAGCATGAAACTAAATACTTTAGTTCTATATGCTTTCAAAAAAGGTGAGTTTAATTGACTTTTTAAGTAAATTTAGAGTGTTATATACAGAAAAGAATCAGCACTGAGATCACTTGTAACCTAATGTGTATCCTTAACTCATTCCATACCAATCCATGATTTTTCCGTATATTTACCTAAATTTGAGACGACAAATTCATATTTAAATTCTTCATGAAAACAGCTTTCATTCAAGTACCAACATGTCTATACATGTAGTCTTAAGTCAGTGGTTCTGGCACTGCCTGGCAGGTCACCACAGTATAGAATGAGTTAAAGTAAAAAACATGTTATTCTAAATCAATGTGTATCAAAGGTAGGGAAATACACATTAAACAGTTCCATCAGTTTTATTTTAATAACAATTTCATGAGGATATGTTAAAATTCCCATTACAATATGGATCACAATGCTCCTTTCCATAACAAAAGGATGTATCACCTATGTAGATAGATGTAGGTTCCACTTCTTTGTCTATGTCAAACGGTACATGGGCTTACAGAATTAGGTTTGTTAAGTTTCTCTTTGTATTAAATAGCAAAGCATGGTAACACATCCTATGAATTGTCCCAGCCCTAATATAACGTTTCTTCAAAATCACATACATAAAAGGTTGATTATGCCTTAGTATTCCCCTCAGTTATCACAGGGGATTAGCAAAAATCAAAATACAAAACATTTTCCCATGTAGATAGATGTAGGTTCCACTTCTTTGTCTATGTCAAACATGTGGAGTGAAACCAGACGTGGGCTTGGAAACTGTCATCATTAGCACAAACTGACAAACACCCCTGTGAGAAAGAAATTTTTCAGGTTAAATTTTAAATATAGGACATATAGGACATTTTCAGCAAAATATAGGATAGTCTTAAAACTACAGGAAACAAAGGAAATACAGAACGCAGTTGAAGGCCTGTATATGCACTGTATTGCTCAATGCATGTCCACATCACACTGAGTTCACAAACTCTGCTGACAGGTCAGCAGAGCTAAAATCACTGGAGCATGAACATTTGAACAACCTTGGCAGTGACCCACCCAAGGTACATTCCCACCAAGTTTGAAGTCGATCTGGCTGATGGTTTTGTAGAAGTAAAAAATGTGAATTGTGGATGGATGGACACTGGACACCAGAAACCACATGACTGACCATCCTATAAGCTGAATGACAAGTCAGCTGAGTTAAAAATAATTTCGTGAAATGTTATACCTCTGTGACCTTCAGAAAGTACTGCAAGGTCATTCACACTGTGCAACTATACCATGACTCAAAACATCATAGACTTTGTCTACATAATATTGTTGTAATGGTATACAGATACATGTTCACAGGTTAAGATGTAACAGCCATCACAAAAATATCTTTTATCTTGTGTCAAGATCATATATATTTCAAAGTGTTATGGAGGCATCTGAAAGTCAGAAGTAGCTTGGAAGCTATAGACTTACTGCTCCCCATGCCCATGAAATAAACCAAGCACGGATGAAACTATTGCACAAGTCTGAACAGTGTCATTTGTGTCCTGCTGGTTTTTAGTCTTATGTGTAGTTCTAATATAGCCTTTTTTAGGCCATAATATAGCTGTTTCTTTATTATATTTCTTTGATATCACAGCTAGTTGCCTTAAATATTCTTCTTTAGCCTTTATTTGTAGCTTTGTGAGGAAAACCAAAGTTCTGTACATGAAAGTTCCTAGATTTTTGTTGTATTCCTGGCTATTCTTAGCACCTGTTCTATGCATACACCATATGCATGGTTTTCTGGGATAGTCCCTTTGAGGTCCAGTGACACAAGGTCAAAGTTGACAGCTTCTTTGGTAAAGAGGTTTTCTTGAACCCTGATATGCAGATCTAAGAAGGTGGCTGTCGGGTCTTTATCATTTTCTTTGTTTTAGACAAGTTCTTTGGGATACATTTTCTTCCAGTTGCTTTCAAGATATTGGCTTCTGTTTAAGGTAGCCGAGTCATCAACAAATTGTCTTGTATGGCCCTAGTGTCACTATATAACTGTCAACTCTCCCATTTTCACCAGGAGTCTCCTGTTTTGGAGACCCAAAAAGGGGGATTTTGAGGCAAAATTGACTATTATGTTCAATTTCATGCACTTTTTACAAGAACTTCCCTGTTATGCATCTTTGGAGGTTGACACCTATGTGTCACCAACCTATCCCAAAGTGTGTTCTTGGTAGCTGTGACAAGTAGACACCCATCTAAATTCATAACTAGAGGGCTACGTGAACAGTCCGAGCTCAGCTGATCCAAGCTTGTTCGCAAAATCAAAGTTTTAACTGAATATACCTGTGTTGAGCTTTACCTGAGTGTATATGACATTTACAAGTATTTCTAAGATTTGCCTAAAAAAAAAATCATTAAAAAGTGAACAACCATTAGAATCACCATTGACTTACATAGTAATCAATAGGAAATGTGCATTTACTGATAAGTACCCAAGTTGAAAATATCGTTAAAAATCAGAAATCCACAACAGTGCCACCTAGTGAACAACTTTGTTTGACCCTTTCACGGAGAAGTTTAAAATAGTGAAAACACACAAAAAAATTATAAAAAATAGAAAAAAAATTGCAGTACCACCTGGTGAACAAATTTTGAACTAGGAATCCCCCTGGGTGTTCCTGTGTGATATTAAGGTGAGCTATTTCAGAGAAGATTCTTTAAGATTTGCCCCCAAAAAGAACAAAAATATTCATAAAAAATCCCAAAATCACTGGAACGTGACCATTTGAACACATTTAGTAGAGACCCACCCAAAGTACATTGCGACCAAATTGTGAATGGACAAACGGAAGGATGATGGATGACTGAGCCTCCTAAAAGTTCAGCCTGACTAGCAAGTCAGCTGAACTAATAAAACAGATACAAATTTGCCATATGTACATATGGTACTGAATCTGTGCCCACTGGGATAACAATAGCTTGTATGAAAGCTGTATTACCAACCACATACACAGCATTGTCTACATTGTAGTCAATCCTATGCCCAATGTCTTGTTAAATGTTGACTTTAATTTTCCTTTCCATTTGCTTCTATAGTCAAATTGGGCCTTCTTATCTTGTACTCTTGTCCATTGGTTACTGTCACATCTGAATTATGCATTTACCACCCAATGAATGCAGAGATATTATACACCATCAGCTTACTGAGCCGAGGGTTAAAATTATGAATTTCAGAGTTTAAATTGTTTTGAAACTTAACCATGTGTAAGAATTCAAATATCACAGATGTACAACATGACACCTGACAGGACAGTGTGATGTATGACAATATTTACATTTGGTCTTTTTTCTAGCATTAGAAAACTAGCAAAAGTTCAAATGTTCATTTTTCCACGAATGCCGTTATGTCTGCATGTGCAACCACAGCAACCTTCTAGTACAGCACACAGAATTGTGATGTAAGGATTAGTTTGGCTTGCCTTGGTAGGCACAAAAGTTGTGCCCTACATGTTCAAATTATTCGTGTCACAAGAAAAATGAGATATACCAGTAAGACCTAAATATTAAGGTGGCCTACCATGTTTCTTGAATGTAAATATAAGAATTGAACATCCTTCAGATGCATTCATAGTGGTATGATTTCAACTTGACAGGATTTCATTTATAAAAGGGGAAACAAAACTCTACTGTGAAATATTATTTTGTGAATTTTATTTTCCATAAATACAATTTTCTACACACAACTTTCAAAACCTCCGGCCCCGCCAGCGGCAGAGTGCGAAACTTCAATGCAGGGCGAGGGTCGTCCATGGTATAAGCCGATTGCATGGCCAGCAATGCTGAACGCACTCATCATTGAGCAATCAAGTCGATTAATTTATGTGGTAAAATGCCTATTATTTTTGCGGTTATGTGCCCCTCATAACTTTACCTTAATGTCTGTAAATTTTTTAGAACATAAAAAGTGAACTAGTTATGGAATTTTTGGGTTCACTTTCGCGTGCATTCCTGTGGAATGTTTGTTTATACAAATGCCCATATTTCACTACTTTATTTTGGCCTATGTTTGGGCTGGCATGTCTTTTAACTTGCTAAATCCACTAAAGTATTGAATGTTTCCTTCATGGTGTGAGTGTTTCCAATAAAGGAAGCAACAGTGATGCTGAAAGCTACGATGTATTTCTGAAATAAAGTTGATCATAGATTTGCTTGACACGCACAATCAGCTGACGGATAGGGCCGGTAGGAAAACAGTCACGCAACAGGTCTTCAGGGATTACTGCTTGCAGTGAGGGACAGCACAATGCTTGTTACTTTTACTCTGTAATTGGAATGGAAATTATTTTTAATATTGATCAATAAAAAGAATAACAAAAAATACCGAAATTCTATGTCTGTCGTTCTAGGAAGAGCCATCAAGTGTTGCCGCTGTCAACACCATGCAGTCATTTAGCCATTCATCAATGTAGCAAGAACTACGAAACTAGATGGATAGATACCTTGTAAACGTAAGCGCTGTTCTAGCAATTTTGCCCACAAGGACCCAGGTTTCTTTTTATCTGATCTTCAGAATTAAGATGCCAGTGCAACTTATTAATTCTTTCACCTTGAATTTAATTGTACACTTCATCATTACGAACGCCAACACCGGCTACAGTGGCAATGTCTATTCAATGTGTTGTACCACTACATGGGCATCTAGTCTAATGCGCAAACGCCTCTCCCAAAATGCACCAAATTACTGCTAACTGCACTTTATTTCAGACAATATAAGTCCATAGATATAACTGATTGATATTCATGGTCACTCTATTCAAACAAAAAGGCAGTACATGCCATATTTACAGTTGTTTCAACGTCTTTTTCTGCATCCTCATTCACGGGTTACGGGCATAGACTTGTATAGGACTTTCATGCGAGCGTGAAGGCGCCGCCCCCATTCATTTAGTACGATAGTGTGACCGACAGGTGGCGCTATGTTTCAAAAGTTGTCTATATATAACTTGTGAATTTAGGACAGGTTTATGGTCACCACACACAATGAACACTTTGGGGTGAACTTGATACAGGCCATTTATCTTCAACATTTTCACATAATAATACTGCATGCAACATCATTTGAACTTAATGATGCCCAGTATTGCCACTATGGATTGGCACTATTTTTTGTTGTTGTTTTTTTTTTTAAAAGAGACTTTCTGCACACAATGAACCTGACTGCTCCATATAATGCCTGATATCCTTCATTATGCTTATCAAGATAGTACTGACGATGTCATTCATGCTTTGCTCTGTTTGAATTGTCCTCCAACCCCAAGATGCACTGCATTTTCTTTATGGACTTCAATCAATAGGTTATATATGAAAACAGTAACATTCTTTTGGATGGTACAGCAAATGTAACCAAACAAATCGAACATGTTTTATGGTAATATGGCAATAATGCCTTCTATAGTTTTTCTCTTTCTTGTAACAGTTAATGAAATTTGGGTAGATCTATTCCAGATATACATGCAGTTTCAGCTTGTGATGCCAACCACATGTACAGGTAAGGAGATCATAGTTGGTTCTCTTGCCAAGTATTGGGTCTCACAATCATTAGCTATAGAAAGCCCTAACTACCTCTGAAAATAAGAATACTCATGGATGCACACAAAAGTGGAACCCCAACAATGTTTTCAGCATTACAATTTATTCACACCAAAAATATAAGCCAGAGGTCATGTGACTGAGGACACATCAATGTGTCATGTGACTGGTTCATATTCAAAGGCCTGAACCTGAGGTTCAGCGTCAGGCCTACAACACAACTTACATTGTACATTGTCATAGTCAAGGTTACCCTGTAGTATACAAGCCTTGACAACATCCATCAAAATTCAGTCTCTGATGTGCCCCATCCTGGGCAAAAAACTGGGCAGGCTACACCATACATTTTCTGTATAACCAACAGCTGTTCTCCTTCACTGCTCCCCCCCCCCCCCACCCCCCATCATTTGGGTGATTTGATTGGGAAAGGGTTAAAAGAGATAACAAAGGTCCTGGACATCAGTCATTTAGATATTTTACTGTTCGGACAAAATTTCATCAACTCTAACAAATCAGGGTCTGAGTGGAAATGGCTGTTATTACAGTTAAATTACATTAGTGTTACTGATACACATATTAGTGGTACACATATTAGTTAACCTTTAGATTGCTAACATAAATCTGCTTACATACTAGCATATATTAATCACTTCACAACATGAGGGGTCTAACTATATTGTCAGATAACTTCAGGCACAGTGAGCTGATTGTTGCATGTGTATTGAATGTAACCTCGGAGACAAAAGGTTTGTCCATCTTGTCTGTGTCAATGTCTTGACATGAAACAAAGTCCTTGCCAGCTTTGCTTGTGTAAAGTGACTATCAAAAGCTTTCAAACAGACTCGTGGAGATAAAATACATGCAGTTCTTCACAGAATGAATTGAAGATTTTGAAGGTTTCAGTTATCGGTGTGAGAGATATCTCTTCCCCACTCATACTGCAAACATGTCAGTCCTCAACTTCTGTGTTTTTAAGTGTATTCAAATTTCTGGTTTCACCGAGTACATTTTCAATGCACATCATAGACAAAACTACAATGATAGCATGCCCGAAGGTGAGATTTCATTCATGTCTCAGAACCCAATCTATGCCAAGGATAGCTACTGGCTGAAGTCTTAGTAAAAAATGTTACCCACCAGGAGATATGGTTAATTAATGAAAGATGATAATTAACAAAAGAAAACAATGCCAGTGCACATGTCATGCGCGGTCTATTTCAGATGGGTAATTTCTGCATTCTGTGTGAAAGAGACCCCAAAAAGTCATATAATAGTCAACTATCTTTCCTAATTTATAACTTAACCCTTTCCCCCTCAAACTTGCCAAAACTGGCCGGTGGTTGAATGTCATCTGCTTGAATGTCTTTGACTAATTTTAGCAGTACAGAAAAACAATTTGAGTGAGAAATGTTGACGAGATCCATCAAGATAACATTTCCCAAGTCAACAGCTTTCCTTGGCATGGGTTGTGCACTTGGCACCCAACCCATCTATACCAGAGGAAAGCTGTTGACTCAGTTTAAGGATTAAAGCTGATAATTCACCACATTGAAAAATTGGTACAGCAATCCTATCATAGAAAGGCTAGCGTTCAGAAGAAAAAAAATCAGTTGGCTTGCTGCCTCCTGTTTGAGAAAAAGTTCAAAGATGGTCCAAGGTTGCTAAACAATCCTTGCTAATTAATCAATAATGGAGTATAAAGAGACATGCAAAACTATCAAAAGCCCTCCCTACATGCTGGTACGTAAAGTTTAATTGTCATCAAAATTTCAGATGACAAGGCACAATAGTCTCAGCAAAATAGCCTAGACAAAGTCATTGACACAAGACATATCCCGTCCTGCATTTTGTTCATGGTGACATCAAAGAAATGCAGCTACTGACATACGACTACAAATCCTTTCACCAGTCGGCACGTTCCAACTGAAGACAGAGCTTAAATATCATTAATTCTGTTTCATTTGTTGAAAATAACAATGAAGCAGCTGGTATACGTGGGAACCACAACACTGATGTTTCTACTGAAGACAAACAAATAAATGCCGCTGATGTAGGTCAATGCACCTTTTTTTTTATCTGAACATGCAGGCTTCCTCCAGATTTGGATATACAATGTATGATTATTGTTATTGTAGTCATTTAGTCACTATTTTATGACAGCAACAACAATACTAAAGCTCTGCTGTGGATAACAGGGGAACTTGATGCAATTTCTTTTTCATCATAAGAGCCAAAACCTTGACCATCTTTGGACAATCCTGATCAATATCATCTAAACTAAGATTTGTATTTTGTGCGGTTTGTTAAGCCTCTCCTTTGTGTCTCAAGGTTTGAACATCTAGTTAATTTGATGCCACATTCTTCCAATGTTAATTATTGCATCCTCACAAAATACTTTCTCATACCCCTTTGATGGCTGTATATACATTGTACATGTATGTGCAGTCACAGGTTCATCTCCATGGAACCACAATCCATAACTTAACCATTTCACCCTTAACTCTTTCAGTGCCAACTACGACTTAAGTCATATTACTTAACATGAACTGCTCTGAATTATAATAAGGGAGCTAGATTCATGTTTCCTGTAAAAAAGACCTTTCATTCAAATACCAGCAGGCCTGTATGTTACACAGAATATAACAGTCCACGTCAACAGCTTTCCTCAGGGAGACTTAGGCACATTGTGCCAAAAGCATGCCAAGAAAAGCTGTTGATTCAGTCCAAATGTGGTATAGAAAGAGTTAAACCAGCCCAGGCAATGACTTGTTCTTCCAGACACAGCAACACAGCAATAAACATATTTCATCCACACACACCTATGCTCATTTCATTACATGTATAATCATAACCCTCCCACTTATATTAGTCTAGTTTTCATGGGGTCCACTCCTTGAAGCAATAATGAAATTGCACACGAAAAACATGATTATTGTATAGAAAAGATCAATGTATATGTACGTGTATGAAAAGCTTGAATTCCTGTTAGCCGGAACACCTAAACATTTCGTCACAGAGCAAACATTGTAGTTTTCAGTTGTAACACGTCTTTTGCTGTAAAATGTGAATATTCATTTTGTCAGATAACATAAAAAGATGTTTTCTAACATTCTTGTCAATTGGAAAAAGTTGATATCTGCAAACATAAACACTGTGACAGCACTGGGCTCAGCTGATCTCACATTTGCTGAATGGAAATGTTTAGTAGAAATGATGTTCCTGTATAAGTATGTGTCTGGTCCAATACCATTGACCTTGACCTTTTTAAAACACAAATGTTCTTGCAATTGAAGGCAATCCTTGACTCCTGGACTACTAATGTGTGACTCATCTGCAGCCGGATGTGTTGTGGGTAGGTAGAGGGTTGATCCAAATTCAGTGAAGTTGCCCTGTGACCTTGAGAATATGGTTTAGGTCACTTCTGTGCAATCATATTTAGCCTTACCAAGGAGGGTAGAGAGAGAGAGGAGGGAAGTCTCTGGGCTTCAAACAACTTGGAATAAAAAGAGTCATAATCCAATTAATTGGTGTTTTTGCTTTGATCTTACTTGATGGGTTGAGTTAATTACAGAGCTCACTATCAGCTGCCACCAGATCCTCTTTGCAACACACAAGTGTTAACTGGTGTTTGCATGACCCACACTGCAGTCGACCCTTAGCAACACCCCTGGAGACATGCTTTCCGAAAGTAAAAACCTTTGCACATGCCCGAGCGGTTTTATTCAAATTCAATGGAAGATAGTTGTGCGTGGCGGAAAATTTGAAATTGCTGACAAATTTATGAACAATTGGATACGAAACACGGTGAGTCAAGCTTTCCTATTGTGATATTATGACCTGAAAACTGTATCTGTTTGGTTGATTTATTGTCAGAAGTTAATTTGAAATGCAAGTTTATAAAAAAAATAAGCATCAAATGGACCACTTAAAGGTAATCAATGTTTGATAGCAACCATTATTACAAGTCAACATGGTGTTTGTGTTTTGGAGTCCGTGTAGCGCATTTTGAAAAAAAAAAATTTTTTTAGTCGGTGTTTGTGATAGTTGATCGTTGATCACATCGACCAGAAATTTAGGGAAGTGACATTTTATCACTCATGTACCAGGAATATATCAGTACTTGCTACTCATTCTTATGCTATTCAATTCAGTATTCAGGTATCATCTCGCATCAAATTATCCATTGATTAGTAGACCAGGTTCTGGGGTGGGAACCGAGGCCAAATGTGAGAATTAAATATTACATTCTGCAAATTACCAGCACACACACAAAGTTCCATGGTCAAAAATAGACCCATTTCTGTCCTTTCATTTGTGTACTCTGTGAAAATAAAGGTAACTAAGCTCAATAATTTTCTTGTTCTGAAAGAAAATCTCTCTTCTGTCCTTGCATTCTGTGATAATATATAAAGGTATCTATGCCCAACAAGACTCCAATTCTTCTACTCTATCAAATGATGCCCATCTTTTCATTATTCATCAAAATCTAGAGTCAAGATATAGAAGGAAATATTAAACTACTAGGAACCCTACTAGGAAGTGGTTCTAGACAAAAAGACACAAACACAATTACTGGATGAAATGTTAATTCAAGAATTTATAAAAACAGCTACATATATCGCAATTTTTATTATCAAGTTTCACTGAAAGTGACCACCAGAAAGTTTGTCTGAAATTACATGATTAATATTCTCGTGCAGTTTTAGGTCAGTTTACCCGAATTGAAGTACCCTTCGAGATGTAAAGTGTCTGATCTTTAGTGCAGTTGCAGTTTTTCGAAACAACATGGGTGGCATAATGCAAGTGTCTGCAGGATTCACGGGCATGATTTACTGTAACATCCAGCATTTTTTTCTGTCATCTGTCATGAATTTTACTCCTATCCTCTTCTGTGTTTCAGAGATGATCCACTTGAACATTTTAATGAAGTGTAACTATAAAATTTAGTTGAATGCTCCAATATTAATGTGTCATGTCGGCATCTAGCAATCACTCTGAGCAATAACAACACGTCTGCATGTTTGCAGAGGCTTTGTTACTGCGGTGATGAACCTTCTTTTTTTTCTTGCTTTCCCTCACAAATTTTCACTCTTGCCACACTATAATTTCAAAATTTGTTCCATTCAAGTATTTTTGTGAAGCTACAATGTAAAAAAAATTAACTCTAGATCCAATAATTTGAATGTGCTGCATTGTGTTCATCCTCTGAATTGGGGACATGCTGGGAGTACATGGAGTTGCACACATTTGATTGGATGGTGCGTGTCATCTGATTAAATTTGCCACTGACAGGCCTTGAAACTTCCATCGACTAAAAAAGTGACATATTTTATGCCATCTTTGGAGTGATTTCCCAAGAATTCTTTATTTTTAACCAATTAGGGAGCTTGTTACACAAAGAGACAAAATCCTGAGCTTTCTAGCAGTGTAAAACATCATGGTAGTTGAAGAGAAACATTGAGGCAGCAAACAGGCAGAGTTACCTTAGTTTTTGCATAATTTTCAGACTATCATTCAAATTGCAACAAAAACAGGAGGTTGTTCGATTTCTATCCAATTAACAGGGGCACACTCCTTTTAAACACAAAAGGGAAATAGCCAGTCACACGTATTGAAGTTTTTCTAAAATAAAATGTACACGCTCGAAAGTAACTAAACAATATGGGCGAAGGGTGAGCTGATGAATGTTGGCTTGTGGTGCTGGTGAGTTCACTCGCAAACGGTGGCATACGATGTTCAGAGTATGTTCGAGTGTACTCGCTTACAACATGCTAAGGGTTTTAATAGTTTTTTAAATTACAGGCAGCAGCACATGTGTACTTGAGTGGAACTAGAATACACAACTTGCCTGCCTTATCATTACATCATCAGTTACTCCAATTGCACAAACAGGAACGGCGGGCAACCTGAATGCCTAGACTTCCTTCCTCTCTCTACCTCCTTGGCCTTACAGAGACCAATCACAAGGTTATTACAGCCTTGGTGCTTGATCCAAGTGCTGACAAGTATAGTTCTCAAATAATAATGCAGGATGAAAATTTGTATTAAATTGTCCTTTGCCCCTCTAGAATCACATCAAGGTCACAAATGCAATCCAAACTTAGCCCTGACAAACAGAGGATAATTATCAGCTGCACTAACCATATTCACAATCATTAGTTCCATATGGTGTCTCAAACTAGCTCTTATGGAAGACCAGCATCATAGTATCAGTTCAGCTGGTTCTCTGGCTATTACCTGCCGTCAAGGACACCTGTATGCACTTTTAACCTAGGTTTTACAGTGGATTGCCATCACTTGCAATACCAAAGTCCCAGCTGAAATAGCTGTCAAGTTATAATCTGCATATTAAAATGACATGTGCAATATTTAAGCCCTAAAGCAAGCAGTTATTCATCTATCAACAAGACAGTGACACTAACATGCACAAAAATGGCCTGTGACCTTAGGAGTTTGGTCAAGGTCACTTGACACAAATTCAACAGCTTTTACATCATCATGTGCATAATCAAAGCCGCAGCTTAAGTACTTGAGTAATTTGGCATATTCTGTGTCTTCTCTCATCAACCCTTGTCTTGTCTTTCTAGTTCCAGCTCAAGGAGTTCGGACTTACCTCCTGAACCAAGATGAGTTCAAGACCATCATCATGTGCAACATCAAAGTGCTAACAATGACAATTATGGAGGCAACATCTTAAAAGTAAACTAAGCTGCCCTGTTACTAAAGAATTAGGTCAAGGTCATCCATACTGATCCTCAACCTAGCCCTTGTGGCGCCCCCTTATGGAGGGCCATTATCTACTCATATAGCTTGAAAGTTATCACCCAGACACTAAAATCTACACAAACGGCTGTTTCCTTGGTGACTATACCAAGGTCACCTGTGTGCCAAATATTTTAAGAAGTTGACTCTGACCCACAATCAGATCCTTTTAATTTGACCAAAAATACAATGTGAGTATTGATCCACAAAAAAAGCATTGTAACAGACAGCAGTATGTAATCAACAGCAGATATAGTTAAAATACCTAAACACATATTAAATGGGCCAAGGAGACTTCCATTAAAGCAAAAATTTATTAGCATCGGCGCAACCTAAGAAGTTTTGGAGTAAAAACTATGTACTTACTATGAAAAATGTGGTGCAAGCATAAAATTTTGTGCTTTTGTTTTACCAGGGACGTGCTATAGATGGACTACCAACGGCGGGGCCCCCTTTGTAAAAGGGGCCCCCTTTGTACCATCTATGTTGCCGCTGCTCAAGTGATTGGGTGTTTGAGCGAGCACCTTCAGTGCTGAACAAACACAACTCCACGGTCCGCGCTGGCTGCTGGCAGTCTCATGGGCCAGGTCAGGCGACGAAAGGCGAGAATAATCGCGTCACCGACTGAAATGTGCAAAGTTTTTCACCGTGTTCCACATTTTAAAGTAAAAATTTAGCGTTACGCCGGACTCAGCTACAAGAAATGAAACCCCCATCATAATTCTACCGGCATACACTATCCATCTTAAACTACATTTTTTATTGCTGATTACGGTGTAAGGAGTTATTACGCACGCAAGTTGTCTAACTTTGCATCATTTTGGACAGAAAAAATGCAAAAACTAGCCCTTTTATCGGCCGATTTCAATGAAAAACACATCGATGGACTCACACGGTTCTGATTCAAACGATGAGACTGGTTGCGCACGCATAAAACTCTCCGTTTTTGAACTTGGTACAATAGCACACCCGATGTAAGTAACCCGATACAACCGAACGCGGAAACATAGATGGAACAACAATCAGACTGAGCAGGGGGGATTAACTTGAGCGGCGCTACTGAACACGCTTTGTAGTCTTCGCGCCCAGCTGACCACTAAAGGGATTAGCGCTCCCGTTGGCAGTCCATCTATAGCACGTCCCTGGTTTTACAGGCACAATATATTAGTTAGCATGAAGACATAATTGATCTACATGTATATAATGTTGTTGGTGACAAATACAGAAGTTTGTGATTGTATGTGGTTTTGTAACTATTTATAAAATATATTTTTATGTAACACAAAAGGCCTTGTCTGCTATGAATATGAACTTTTCCTTTGAATTTATGTTAAGCATGTTACATTTCTGTGACAAATTTAGCAAGTTTTTAGCAAGTGTAAAATCAGTATATTTTTCATCCATTTATCATAACCATGAACTTGGGCAAAAGTTTATTTGTAGCTTCTAAAAATATGCTGGCAAAAGTTTGTTTCACTTTTTGTGATAACATTTGAGTTATTTGCTACTGTGAAGGTCAGCTACTTTAAATAGTTTATTTTTTTCTAAATGGTGTTTGTACATGTATATGCATTATCACTGTTTGTCTCAGTTCTAATGGTCCTTTTCACAGTTTCTCATAAAGATACTATAACTTAGATATAAGGCACATTAACAAACTGTAAATGAACCAAGTCCCCACCTCATCTCAGCCACATGCTGATTGAGGTCAGAGAGATCATTCAACACAGGAAGTGTCCTTTATCCATTCAACTTGTTAAGGATGAGCGTCTGGTTCAGTGCTATTTTGAGGGTGCTTGTAAAGATTCTCTCACAAAACAATCAATATGCATAAAAACTGTCACAAACTGAATTTTTGGAAAGGTAACAAACTACTGATTTATTTTCTCCCACTGTCTGTGTGTTTGTTGTCCTATGTTTATACAGCAATTGCACCAATGCCGTCCTCTTTTTCAAAGAACCTTGAAGAAACTTGGATTCAACTTTTTTGTTTTCTTATGTAAAGGCATTAAATTTGTGGCAAACTGTTTATAACAATGTGAACTGTAAAAGCGTGTGTCAGATTTTCAGTAACAAGTGTAGTTTTGTCAGCAGAATGAGTCAAAGTCTGGTCCCTTTGGTGTATTGAGTGAGTGTCAATAATACGACTCCAAATGTGAATAGCACCGTAAAAAAACATAAATCACACAAAACAACAATCAAACTTCTCATTTTTATCAATTTCTTGGGCTGGTTTCATGGATTATTATCAGATTTGTTCTGTGTTTATGTTTATTAAAGTTGACTGGTTTTGTTGGCAGCTTTTTATACATTGCATTTTTATATACTTGTTTAGCCCTACCTCCTTTCAATTAAAACTGAGTCAATAGATTTTGTCTTGCCTGACCCATGCCAACCAGTGATCGTTGTTGCCAACACATACATCTCCTCACAGATTTTTCCTTGTTTTGGTAATTTGTTAAAAATCATAAAAACGACACCAGTAACATGTAGAGACCAAATTTGGCTGAGGTGAAGTTCATTTACATTTCCAGTAAGTTTGAAGAGTATCCAATATACATTTTGTGACAAAAAGTTTTTTTTTTAATTAAAACAAAAAACACAGAACCACGACATTTGTCTAAAACCAGTCCATCGTAAAGTTAATACGTCGATAGAAGTTTTTTTATACAATGTTGAAGCAAGTGGCTTGGTGGTTTGGGAGACAATAGGATGTATTCAAATTCAGATGGGATCTTACTCTAACAGCTATTGAGCAAAAGAGGGAGCCACCTGCATCAGGGCAGATCCATATATTTAGCATGGTAAAAAGTACTTTCTCAAAATAAACAAAAAGAACACATAATAATCTTAAGAAAATGTTTTAACATATATTTGAAACATAAAGGATACATAAATTGAATAGAAATTAGCTCTCTTGTGTTTGAAAAGGTGTTATTTATGGATGTTTATGTAGTATATAATACAAATCTGCCCTGATCATGGTGGACGCATCAGTTTGTTGCCCTGGCAACACAGGAAGTGAGCCGGATTGCAGTTAAATATGAATGTCTCCTATTCATATTTAACTGCCTCCTATTTTGTTTTTAGCTTCACCAAAAAATGAACATGAAAATTTGTAAAAAAATGTAATAATCATTGGAGTGTGACAATTCGTAGAGACCCACCTAAGGTATATCCTCACCAAGTTTAAAGTGAATTTGGAGAACAGTTTTGGAGAAGTAAAAATATGAACTACCATTGCAGTCTCCATTGACTTACACAGTAATCAATAGGAATATATGCATTAACCTACCGGGATCCAAATTGAAAAATCCATTAAAAATGTGGGATCCACAGCGTCACCATCAAGTGAATAAATTTGTTTAATCCTCCCACAGGCTACAGTTCCACCAAGTTTCAGCAGAATCTGCAGGACAGTTGTGGACAAGTCAAAAACAGCTAAAACACATAAAAATTTGTTTCAAAAAAAAATTGCAGTGCCACCTGTTAAACAAATAAAGGTCTGCAGGTCTCCAGAAGTGTCCTGATTCAATTTCAAAGCAACTGGCTTGGCGATTTTGGAGAAGATTTTGTAAGATTTGGCCAAAAAAGTGAACAAAAAATTAATCAAAAATCCAAAAATTACTGGAGCGTGACCATTTGTTCACAATTGGTGGAAAACCACCCAAAGTACATTCCGACCACCTTTGAAGGGAATCTGGTTGATGGTTTGGGAAAAGTAGAAAATGTGATATGTGAATGAAGGATGGACAACTGATAGCTGATGAGTGAGCTTCCTAAAAGTTCAGCTGTATTAAAAAGTCTGCTCAGTTAAAAAAGTCAAAATTTGTGCTATATTGAGGTGGCATATTTTTATTGCCTACACCTGACGTAAGCTGGATTTTCTGCAGTGTACTTGCCTTTAAATCCACAGAATATATCTGTATTCAGAGAACAGTTGAGTTCAGTACATAATCTGGTCGATAGGAGGTACTTTGATGGATTTTGTGGGTGTCTGAGTATCATTTGGCAGGCAAGAACAGCACTGCAGTGTCATAGAAAGGGTGCACATATGCAACATCAGAATCCTTCAAGTTGCACCTGAACTGGTCTAGGTATCGGCACAAGCAAAGTCGGGTGCCAATCGACGACATTTTACATAAAAGAAATTTAAAGGCAATCAGAGATTGCTGCATCCAGGCTCCCCCCCCCCTCCACCACCCCCACCCACCCAACCCCCTTGCCTCAGTTATAACCTCTGGCCTGGAATGAATGCACCACTGCGGCCAATCACATGCAGGTCACACAAAATAGTTCTTGGTTGTCTTGTGCTCACACCTTTGGGAGCCATTTACCTACATAACTAGTCCACTGTTTCAGCTAGACTATTACATGAAGTTATCAGCCTGTTTGTGTTGTTTGGTTTGAGAGATATTTTTTCCATGATGAATTTTATGAACAGAGGGCGAGTCACATATTCATACAGTGACCTGATGCTGACAAGCTCTGCTCTCAGTATGTTTCCTGGCTATGACAGGTAAACGCTGGCATAACTTTTGATTCTGTCAACAGACTCGCCTTTTTCATCTTGCATGTTTTTAATGAAAGGTGTCTGTAACCCACCAACCGCACATTTTATTTTAAAAAGTGATGCAACCAAAGTTATACACCATTATACTGATATTAGAAAAAATACAGTAAATATAATCATTATGGTAGATCCATCCTGTCTGTAATGTCAGTGACAATGTTTGTAAGCATGTACATTTTACTGTAGACAAACTTAAATACTTGCAGATGACTAGGCATATTTAGATTTTGTGGTAAAAAAATGTATATTCTTGTTAAATGGATAAAAAACATATAGCTGTCCGTTTTTCACAACAGTTTTAATGATACAACTGTAAAATTGAAAGTGGCGGAGGGAAAATTCCTCACAAAATGCAAGGAAAATGTGCAGATTAGTCACCCCACAGTGACGGCAGCAGATGAGTGCAGAGCTAAAGAAGATTTGTGTAAACACAATGTTGGTAGAACGCTGTCTGCAATGCATCACATCATTATTGATGTTTTTAAGAAAATTTGTGGTTTTAATGTTACTGAATGTTTACATGGAACAAATCTGTATAACAGAACAAGTTAGGAATGAAATACATGATTGAAGGCAGGAAAAAAATACGTACTTTGTCACTGCGGAAAATTAAGCCCAGGAGCATGCGATTTAGCGTACTCTAGCAGCCAGATATACAAGTGTATTCATACACGAGTGTAAGGAAGTCAGCTGTCTACATCAGTGACGCCCTTTTGGGAGTCATGTTATGTGAAATTTACCTCATTTTGCACCTCATTATGTTGATATGCAAAACCCCTGAAAGAAGCCCCTATCCATCAATCGCCTTTGTGCAAGCCCGTGATGTATGGCAAGGTTTATTCCATTTATGGCAACATTTACTTCTGCTGCACACGGCATTAGAAGGATATACACGGCCCTATGATAAGTCTTAAAATTAGTGGGGAAGAAAACAATACTTTCACAAGGCAACACAGTCTCTCAGCGGCAAACATCTCATTAAAATCTCATTAGTATATTCCAATCATGCATGTAGCATTCTTTTCCTATTGTGTGAGACCCCTTTAGCCACTCCCAATTTTTCAGTAGGTGGACAGCACAGACATACCGTATTCATCTTAATAAGTGCACAGTGCGCTATAAAAAAAACTTATCCACAAAAGCTGAAAAAAATGTAGATTCTAAGTGTGATAATACTACCACTTATTTGAAAACTATAATGGGTTATTCTGGGTGTCCTTTCTTTGAAAAAAATGGGGGTGAGCGCTTATTAGGGAGTGTGCACTTATTATTAAGATGCATACGGTATATGGACACAAGAAAGAGTTCAACAGCACAAATAATTCAGTACATACTACAGTTTCAGTTGCACAATTTGTTTATGCAACACACATGAAACACTGAAGATACAAACCATTAGAAAATAGAACTTTTGTACATCCACTAGGTGGCACTACACAGAGGTCAGAGCTCACTTGGCTCCCTAGTATAAGTACTATTTTAGGGTGTTTTGTACCTCTTAACTGCAAACAAAGTAGGTACATTTATCTATGAAGGTACCAAGAAGCCACAGAAATCAGTTTTTACTATTCTGACTACAGTGAAAGTACACATTCTGCCACTTGATTTTGAGTACTGCATGCACATGCCAAGATGGAGTCATGGACATGGACATCTCATTCTACCAGCTCATCATGGTCTAAGATGTTTGAGCTTCCAAGCAAGTTTATAAATTCCACAATGGAGGCTCTTTTTAATGGACTTGGCCTGGACAACACTGAGGATATAGAATCCTTCTCGGGGTTCCATGACAGTGAAATGGAGAAAGAACTTCATTCAAGTACTATGGCTATGGATATGGTACCATCTCCAGACAGGATGGGTGACCCAGTTACTCAGTCTACACCCATTACCAGGCAGGCTGCCCCTCTCAGCAGCAGCAGCAGCCAGGAAGCTGACCTACTTACAGCCTCAGGCAGCCCAAGTCCCCAGGCATCTATTGAGCTCAGGCCTGACACAGCAGAGGGATGTCCACTCAAGCATGACACTGACTCAGCTGTGCCACCAAGGAGGCTGCCAGAGACCCCCCAAGACCCTCTAGGAGCACCTACAGCCAAGTCACAGGTGGATGCAAGTTTCATAGAATGTATGTTTGGAGCCCTGGAATCTGAGATAACCAAACTCAGACAGGAACTTGGTCAAGCCTATCAGACTATAGAGAAGCTGCAGACCCAGATCAAGGCACAGCATACCAGCACAAACAGATCTCCTGTGGAGGCAGCTGGAAGCAAATACTCAACTTGTGATGACAACAATGAGAGTACACAGAGTGCTGGCAGTGTGGGCTCCCTGCCTCCACCTCACCCCTTGTTACAACTGAACAGCAGCAACAACATCCTTCTGATTGGTAGTTCCCAACTAAAGTATGTAGCAGAAAAAAACATTGGTAGCCATGTTGATATACGCTGCCTGAGAGGAACCACAACCCGCAAGCTCAAGTCAGTCTTTGAGAAGATGAAGTTGGGCCACTACAGATCAATAGTTGTCCATGTGGGTACATGCCAAATCACAGAGGATCCTGTGCAGTTCAAGGAGTCCTACAAGTCTATGTTGGATACCGTAACCTCAAAGTTCAGTGGGGATGTACTTATATCCAGCATATGTCCACGGGCGGACAAGTATGCAGCCAAGGTGGTGATCTTGAACCAAATGCTGCAGGATCTGGCCCAGCAAGAAGGGTGCATGTTCATTGACAACAGTCATATGCTAAGCTGTGATGGTGTTGCTATAGAGAGGTATCTACACAGTGACCAATACCATATCAACAGGACTGGCACCAGCATCCTACTGGGGTGTATCAACAGAGTTGTACCTCTCCAGGAGCCTCACGACCAGACATCTGTAGATACCTGTACAACAGACGACCGTATAGCAGTGATACCATATGCCAACAACATTGAAGTAGTCACTGGTCATCGCCCAGTTCAACGCACCATTCAAAAAAGGGTTTACTCTCCAATGCCAAGACACCATCAGAGGAAAGCTTGTTTTAACTGTGGTGAGACTAATCATCTTAAAGCAAGATGTCGGCACAGGCGTCCTCTTCGCTGCAACAACTGTAACACTGAAGGACATAAACAAAAGATGTGCCACAAATTCACTAGTAACAGTACATAGGACAGTGGCAAGGAAGATCATGCCGGACCTGTTAGTATGTGTAACCGCTTTCACCCACTAACTTCTCTGTGCATTGACTGCAACAAGAGTAGGCCATGCGAATGTGCATCACCTACAGGTAAGATGACTCCATGCTCACCTGTCAAAAATGATAAGGAGCAGTCTGTACATGACACTGAACTGAACAACAACAACAATGTGAATGTAAACTCGGGTAAACAAAGCAATGCTACAAACTGGAACAAAATACCTGATGGTGAATGCACCATGGATACAAATAGTGACAAAACAGTTCATGTATCATCTTCACCACATGAAAAGAGTAATATAGATAAGTGTATCACTATGTCTGAGATTGATAGAAAAAGTGGGTGTAATACAGAGTCAGTGTTAAGTCTTGGTCTGACCAAAAAAGGTCTCAAAGTAGCACATTTGAACATATGCCACTTACAACCAAAAGTAGACCAGCTTCGTGTTATGTTACAAAAGACAAAATTAGAAGCTGATATATTGGGTGTAACTGAAACTTTCTTAAATGGTAACATCGCAGACTCATAAATTATGATAAGTGGATTTAACATGATCCGAAGGGACAGGCAATATAGAAAGGGTGGAGGTATTAAGTAAAGTAACCTTTATTTAACCAGGAAGCTCTTACAGTAAGTAATACTGGTTTCCAAAGAGGTCCTGACACATGGACACACATGAATATACAGTAAACGAGACAAAATAATTAATAGATAAATAACACATTAAAAGTGGACATCAGCATTATGAGCTTTATACAAATGCCAATAGATGGTTAAGAGCTATCATTTAGGTTAAAATAATGGTGGTCATTTCAGTTAAAATACTAATTAATATTTCTGTTCTTGTGGATATGTTTTATAATGGCTGCCTTAAAAACATTTAAACTTTGCGAATTTCTTATGTCTAATGGTATTTTGTTCCAATTACTGCTTCCCCTGTATTCAAATGATCGCTGTCCACATGATAATCTACATTTCTGTACTTGTAGGTTGTGATTGCTTGTTTGACGTGTTGTATAAGCATGGTTTACATGTTTGAACTTTCTGGCAAGGTACGCTGGGCTCAGTCCATTTAGGCACTTAAACATCATGACACTTTCATGGAAAAATATGCGCTCTTTTACTGAAAGCCAGTTCAACTGAGACCTGACATGTTGAGAAGGCGTGTCATATGGAACCTGCAAAATTGTCTTGCCAGAAAAGTTCTGTAGTCTTTGCAGTTTTGTTATTTGTGTTTCTCCACAACTACCATACACAATGTCACAGTAGTCAAATACTGGCATGACTAGGGCATTATGTAGTAACACTGCAACCTCTTTGGGCATGTAATGACGTATTCTATGAAGAATACCCACCCTCTGTCTGATCTTTGTGCACATCGCACTGATGTGATGATTCCAGTTCATCAACGAGTCCATGATTACTCCAAGATATTTATATTGGCTAACTTGCTCGATCTCTGTATTGTTAATGGAGGCAGAAACTGGTGAATGATGTTTTAATCTTTGTGTTGTCCCAAATAAAATCCATTTGCACTTAGCTATATTTAATTGTAGCTTGTTGTCTTGAAACCACTGTGATGCACTTTTAAGGTCCGCCTCTAAACACAATTTTATCTCATCTACATTGTCTGATGAGAACAACAATACTGTGTCATCGGCATAGAGTGAAATTTTTGAATATTTGATCGCCTGTGTAAGATCATTAACATAAATGACAAATAATAATGGCCCTAGAATGGAGCCTTGGGGTACCCCGCATGTAATTGGCAGGCGATCAGATGTCTCTGACATATGTCTTACACATTGTGTCCTCTCACATAAGTAGTTTTGAAACCAAAGAAGGCTTTGATCTTTGACACCAAGGCACTTTAGTTTGAAAATCAATGTTTCTATATCCACCGTATCAAACGCCTTTTTCAAGTCCAAATATACAGCACCTGTTAATTTGCCGTTATCCATGTTTCTTAGGATGTAATCGCTAACATCAGTAACGGCTGTAACTGTAGAATGCCTTTCTCGAAACCCGGACTGTTCAGCACACAAGATATTATGCCTTCGCAAATATGCAACCAGCTGTTTTTGAATGGCTCTTTCAAAGACCTTCATACAGACTGGTAAAATAGAGATCGGGCGATAATTAGAGGGGTTTGTAGGATTATCGGATTTAAAGATGGGCGTTACTCGTGACTGTTTCCAGGTTTGTGGGATGCTGCCGGTTTTGAGAGAGGCATTCATGATATAAGTGAGTGGTGCAGCTACGACTTGAGGCATTCATGATATAAGTGATATATATTGTTTCTTATATCTCAACTCAAACTCCATTTGTTCATAGAAAGGACATGCAAGATGAAAATATTGAGTCCATATGGCTTGAAATTCAGAAACCTAACTGTAAATCAGTATTGATTTGTTTTGTATACAGACCACCCAATGCTAGAGTAGAATGGATAAATAACTTTGAGAAACAGTTGGAGCAAGCATATACTCAAAATAAGGAATTTGTCATACTTGGTGATCTAAACATTGACTGGTTTAAACTAAACGACAAAAATGTGTGGGCTGACTGTATTTCCTCTTTCCAGCTATCCCAAATGGTAAAAGTGCCAACAAGAGTTACGAAGACCTCTGAGACACTTATTGACCATATTTATGTTTCAAGCCCGTTATCTGTAAAACAAGTAGCAGTACCTAAACTTGGTCTCAGTGACCACTTTCCTGTATGTCTTGTACTTAACTGTGGCAGCAATAGTATGAAAAATGACCCAGGCCACACTGCTATACAATACAGGTGTATGAAAAACTTCAAGGTACAACGTTTTCTGCAGGATTTACAAAATATTGATTGGCAACCGGTATATTCATGTGAAAACCCAAATGAAGGCTTAACTGTACTCATGACAAAATTCAATGAAGTTCTCAAATTACATGCTCCCCTGAAAGTTCATCGAGTTAAACACATTAGTCAACCTGAATGGATAAATGAAGATGTAATAGATGCTATGAAAATGCGTGATAAACACAAATCTTTAGGTAATATCGATATGTACAAGGTGTGGAGAAATAAGGTTGTACAAAAAATTTTAAATGCTAAAAAACAATTTTACATGCAAATTGTGACTGAAAATGTTAAAAATCCTAGTAGACTATGGAAGACCTTACAGAATTTATCAGGTAAGAAAAAACAAAATGCACCATCTGCCCTAAGAGTGAACAACGAAGTTATCACTAATGAAGAAAATATTGCTACATGCTTTAACGAACACTTTACATCCATTGCCAGTCAATTATTGTCTAAAGTTCCCAAAGGTGATAAGCTATATGATGGACTGGAAAAGATTCAAGGCTTTGTTGACAGCAAGGTTCCTGTTGGTGTAAACTTCATCATACCTCTTATGAAAGAGTCTGATGTCATTGCTAAGGTGGAAAAGTTAGACTGTAAGAAGTCAAGAGGTACAGATGATCTTGATGTCAGGTTACTGAAAGCAGCTTTGCCATGTATTTCAAAACCACTAACTAAGATACTTAATTTAAGCATAGAAACAAGCATATTTCCAACTGACTGGAAAATAGCCAAAGTTACCCCAATTCACAAGGATGGTGAAACATTGGATGTGAATAATTATAGACCAATATCTGTTTTGTCTGCTTTGTCCAAAATTCTAGAAAGGCATGTCCATTCCTGTTTCTATCAATTTCTCACGGATTATAATCTCCTCTATTCATGTCAGTCTGGGTTCTGGAAATGCCATTCATGTGAGACCAGTTTAAACAAATTACTAGATTTGTGGTACAAAGCTTTAGATGATGGTCAGATGGTGGGGACAGTCCTACTTGATTTACAAAAAGCTTTTGATTTAGTTGATCATCATCTTCTTCTGGAAAAACTAAAGGTTTATGCGTGTTCTGATATGGCATATAAATGGTTTAAGTCTTATCTTACTGATAGATATCAAGCAGTGTGTATTAAGAAAGTGATGTCTAAGCCCCAAAAGGTGGTATATGGAGTTCCTCAGGGCTCAATACTAGGGCCCCTTTTCTTTATTATATTCATCAATGACCTCCCATTGTACCTAGGTGAGGGAGAGATTAATATGTATGCGGATGATACAACTTTTCATGTAGTCGGTTCTAGTATAAAAGATATTGAAGAAAGGTTAAATGCCAAAGCAAATACAGCTGGAATGTGGTGTCAAAACAATAGATTACTTGCGAATCAAAACAAAACAAAAACTATGTTATTAACTTCAAAAAGAAGAGCTGCAGCATTGGATGATGATAATCTGAAAATTTATTTAGAAGATAAGTTGCTGGAAAATGTAAGCCAGCAAAAAATTCTTGGTCTATGTATAAACAGGTTTTTGACTTGGGATGCACAAGTTTCTAATATTTGTAAGAAGGTTGCAGTTAATCTAAATATCCTGAGGAAAATACGACATTCCATACCCTTCTATGTAAGAAAAATGTTTGTAAGTGCCTACATTTTGCCACATATAGACTACTGCTGTAGCATTTGGGGTAACTGCAAAAAGTCTTTACTAAGAAAAGTTCAGCGTCTCCACAAACAGGCTGCCTATTTAGTAGTGAATAACAATGAATTTCAGAGTTATGCAAAGATAGTTAAGAAGCTCCATTGGATGACAATTGAGGAAAGAATTTTTTACAGGAAATCTCTACTTGTGTTCAAGGCTTTGAATGGTATGGCACCAGACTATCTCTCAAAAATGTTCCATTATGTGAAAGATGTACACTCTGTGAATTTAAGATCAACTAATTGTGATAAACTCTACATTTCTCGTCCCAAAACTGGGTATCAAAAACTGACTTTCAGTTATGATGGAGCCACAGCTTGGAATAGGCTACCGAATGAAGTAACGAAATCTGCTACGTTGTTGTCATTTAAAAGGAACTGTACAAGATACATTATTTCATTTCGTGATAATGAGTAAATGTACTGTCATTGTATCTTAAATACTCTTAAAGCGCATATTTTATTGTATAACAAAATGTACCACGGGTATTGTACTGTATTTGTCTTTTAGAGGGCCTCAGGGAAGATTAGTATTCTGCTATACTAATTGAGTTACCCTCTATAAATAAAGCTCTATATATATATATATATAACTCTTTTGTACAACCTCAAGATACACACGAACCGTGGTTGTGTACTTTGACCATGTAAGCTGTATAATGGTATGTAGGGATGTTCTTATTCTTCTAGGTGAATAATATCAAAATTTCTGCATCTTTATTGACTTAAATCATTGTGTACAAGGTTTCATGTCATTAACCCTATGAAATATTACTGTCAGCTTTTCATACTTCTCACACAGAAAAATCATACTATGCTTTGTGACTGCCCCCCCCCCCCCCTTTGCAACAATGAAAGCCCTATACAATCTAAGATAATAATTGGCAATCGGCTGGTGCCAATTCCAAAAATAGGCTATCACCATGACCCAGATACTTGACCTAGTGACCTACTTTTCATGCATGACACACTCTTATGTCCAGGCACACTTGTGTGTAACGTTTTATTAATATAAGTTGAAGGACAAGCAAATTATAGCCTGGACATGAAAAGCAGACAGATGGACAATACGGAAAAAGCAAATTACTATATGTCCCTCCTCCGGTAGAGGTGGGCAGAATAAATTTGATATAAGCATTTTACTTCTGCTGTGTGTCACAGTTTTTATTAGAAAATATCCCTACAAACCATGCTTGTCCACAAAGAAGCACGGTAATAAGCTCCCTGAAGCTGGCATGGCACAGGCTGAATCCATGCGTCATACATGATGAGCTGTGTTTATTGATGGTATATTTACAAATTAAGATTTGCAAATTATGATTTTACTTTAAAATATATTATGCTGTACCAAGTGAACCTACAGACAAATGACTATTCCACATGTTGATTGATTTCAATGCATTTTTTCATGTTCAATATTAATTCCAAAAGTAAATCAACAAGAAAAAGATTCATTGCCTGCCATAGTTTGTGTGGCTGGCTGGCTTGTTTTGGCTACCTTGATGGGGAAGCTGATAGCAAATGGATACCCCTGTATAACAGGGAACGCAGCTACACCAAACAATTTGCACAGTTAAACAGATCCATAAAACATCATAATTGAAAACTTACCGGATTAATGACAGCTGTGTCAACATGGGAAGAAGAAAATGGATCGTACTTGTCAGCGCAAACCACCAGATCTGGCAACGGGTAAAGTCTCAGGGCATTGTCGTAGTCCCAGTACGTTGGAGCCACATGGAGGGGCAATGGGCAAAGGTGGCCCTGGCATATCAAGGTCTTTGAGAACTGGAAAAGTGGAAGAAATACATTAATTCCAGTTTCTGAAACAATTTACCACACATCAGTTTTTCCAGATCTTGCTCAAAAACAAAACATCATATCAAATAAAAAACAAGGCCTTGCACGATGCTTGCCTTCAATACTTGAGTTAAAGTGATCCAGTTCGTTTAGATATTTGGACCAAATTTGAAGAATAGGTGATGAAACATTCTTTAGATTACAGGTATAACCAGAAATACAATGTGTCAGACAACACATATTTATGGGACAGCAGCCCCTTAGATATACTTATCACTATATAGTCAAGGCCACAAAACATTAATGATTAGTCTTTCAGGCACTTTTGAAATAATTGTGATGAGTGAGGGTCTTTTTTTGTTTGTTT
This sequence comes from Hermodice carunculata, assembly GCA_964020975.1. Lineage (NCBI taxonomy): Eukaryota > Metazoa > Annelida > Polychaeta > Eunicida > Amphinomidae > Hermodice > Hermodice carunculata. Next base: position 56,615,987 of record OZ026615.1, on the reverse strand, counting down.
GTTTTAATTCTTTTTAAACATTTATATAGCACTTTTCAAATGTTGGTGGTTTCCTGATATAATAAATCAACATTACTGGGTCAAGTAAGCAGCACAAATAAGGTACATTGTATAATCCTTGGTCAGAAAATGTCAAAAACAATAGGGCTGTGTAGACAGCTCATGCTCAGCTGACTAAAGAAATTAATCACACTTGTGGCAGAGTGACTTTGAGATTAGGTCACAGTCATCCCTGTACTGTGCAAGTCTGGCCTCAGCAGAGGACCACTACATGTACCATGAAGAAAGGTTGATTGGGGTGGGGGGAGGGGGGAATCACATGAGTGAAGGAAGCAGGGTGGTCAGATGGGCTTCTCCAGTAGTTGACTAATTAAGTATACTAATTAATCACTAAAAATTTCACATATTAGTTACACAACGTTACCTCTCGACCACCATTGCCTATATACAAAAGCATTGGAGGGGGGTGTAATGTTACAGGCAAACTGAGCAAGGAGCGACAGCCTGGGGGCAACCATTGGTCCGAGGGAGGAGGCAATGTCTGAAGGGAAAACCACAGAGGTACATGGACTTGAGGCCACCTACCACTGAATAATGGCCGAAGCCTAGAAACTGTCCTTACCAACCAGCATGGTTCAGCTATATGGCTCTGTGAGGCAGTGTCTGTAAAATGGGTGCGCTGGCTCTCGGCCTGGGGACATCGGGGCATCTGCCCAATACAAGTCTGAAAGAAGGTCTTAGGACTACTCTTGGTATGCTGACCTATAGACTGCATCTGAGACTAAAGCCTGAGGGCATCATGAATTGGAACATAGTGGCTGCCCTGAGGGGACAAGGGAAGTCTAACAGACAAGTATCAGGAACCTGTGCAAAGGACCCTGCTACGGCTGTCATAGGCGTACATGCCCTCCTCAAGCACTCGATTATGTCTGCATTCTAAAATTGCTCCTCTGACTCTATTCACTCTTCAGACTCTCCTCTATGGCTTGCTTGAATGTTCCCTTCTGACTAATCTGAGTGATGGTTCTGGAGAAGAAAACAGAAATAGCAAATACACACAAAAAAATAGTAAATAATTAGAAAAAAAAATTACAGTGCCACTTGGTGAAAAAAATTAAGAACTAAGAGTCCCTAGGAATGTTCCTGTGTGATATCAAAGCAATTAGGTGAGCAGTTTCAGAGTAGAAGATTGTTTAAGATTTGCTAAAAAAAAAAAAATTCTTAAAATTCCAAAGATCGCTGAAGCACAACCATTTGAACAAACTTGGTAGAGACCCACCTAGGGTACATCCCCACCAAGTTTGCAGTAAATCTGGCTGACGGTTCTGGAGTAGAAGTCGAACATGTAAATTGTGGACGGACGGGTGATGGACCATTCGATAAGCCCAGCTGACTGACAAGTCAGCTGAGCTAAAAATGATCATGGAAAAAAGGGGCAAAGGTTTGCAACCAGAGGCCAATGCACACACACCTGTATCCACTGTGAAACAGTCACAGTTTTATACATCTAGCCCCATTTAAATCATTCCAAAGTGCCCAGATATCAAATGGCATCTGCTTCAACATAAGTTACTTACCAACAGAAAACATTCTGCATAAAATTACTGATAAAACCTGCCCAGGTAACACACCTCACCTCAACAGCTTCCCTGGCAGAAATTGTGCACTGACCACAAAACTGTATCAATACAAGCTGTTAGCTCATTTTAATCTTGCAAAAGAACAGATGAAACTATTTTCTGTCCAATTCAACGTACTGCTGAGATGGCTATGGGGAAGATTGATCTTACTCACGTGTGCAGGTATATCACTGTCTGCAGGAAACCGCACACAATTCCTGCACATCTTCATTACAATGTCCTCCCTGAATACAACAATTTCTTGTGTACAGAACTGTATTCGACAGGGATTGCTGGTGAATGTTGCCGATGGTATACGTCGACAGAAATCTTCAGTGATGGAGTCTGGAATGGCAGGTCTAAAAAAAAAAAAAAAGACCACATGTTGATCAGCAGATTTCCAGAAAGTCAGGAAAATGTATGCAACACTTAAATATGGATCACTCATCAAGGGAACCAAGCTATGTATTGTGCAGAACAAGCTTTCCCGCTGACACTGTTGTCTTTTTTCACTCAATAAGTTTAACTACTGGAAACAATCAGCAGAAGAAAGATACAAGCAGAATACATACCAAGAATTCAAGGGGACATGAAACAATTACCAGCTACCACAGATCTATGCCTAATTATTTGTAGTGATATGAAACTTGCAGAGTCTGGACATTTACTTTTTTCCTCCTCATCAAGTAACTAAGATCAAGCATCACAAAGTTTTATACATGTACATATATTTACTTCATAGCCAACATCATAGTGCACATATGAATCTCAATTAATTCTTATTCAGAAGACATAACCATGATAACAGCATACAAAGCTAACTTGCACAATACATGTATGCGACAACAAATAATACAAATTGTCACTGATGCCTTGTGTTCTCCATAATGTCCACTACTTTCTCCAACCTGAAGATTTACCAGATTAAAAACTATCACCAAACTTACCTTGGTAAAATATGGGCAGGCCCTGGATCTCGAGGCCCTGGCACAAAAACAAATCGACTGTTCTGTACAAGGGATGGAAACTCCAGTATCAACTCGGCCAAAGTGCGAAGACAGTCTGCAATTTATAGCACATATTCAAACATATAATTTTTCATTCATTCCTGAATCCAAAAAAAGTTCAAAATGCATGACTCTTCATGACCATTGCAGAAAATTCTTAATGATAATTTACTGACGAAATGTAAGCGCCGAGGGGTCAGTGGCCACATTATTGCATAAGCCTCGAGGCACCATTTGCATTTGGGCTAATACACATCTTGTTGGGAGCACGTGAAACAACATTGATCTGGTGACTTCCTGTCTGCTCAACAGTGGGTGCACGGCTGGCTGAGCGGTAAGACGCTTGCCTTTCACCTCTGCGACGCGGGTTGGATTCTCGTCCTTGGCAGCATGTGGAAAAAGTTCCAACCACTTTAGCTGTGCACGGTGGTTTTCTCCGAGTTCTTTGGTTTCCTCCACCACAGACAAGGTAGGAAGTATACGGCAACATCTGTGCCATGGAGAGTGACTCGATAAGTCAACGCTTGACTTCTTTCACAATCCATGTCAAACAAATGTGTCTATACTTTTGATCACTACAGAGTGTGGATGTGAAGGAAAAAGCCAAGGTTTCAGGTGAATGCACTTTGAAAGCGATATTAATGATACAGACAAACAATTTTCACAACCCCTCCAAATTAAAATTTAATGACTTTTAATGGCACAGATCAACATTTAGTGCCTTTTACGGGCCTCAAAAGCAGGAAATCAAAATTAATGGCCTTTTTTTTGCTTTTACTGATGCGCAACAACCCTGTAACTTAAAGTATGATTCTGTTGTGCAAACTCAGTACACAAGTACCTGTGACATCACATCGCCGGTCCCAGGTGGTCTGCAGGAGTCAGTGACATGTGTCAGTGTGATCAGTGGCATGGCAGCAACAAGATGTGGGTCACCAAAAAGTGGAGCTCACTACCCTGTGCTGCAGAGTGTGAGGCTGTATGTGGAACATTGGCAGTGTTTGTCTGCTGCTGAATCAGAAGTTTTGGCCATGCTGGTAGACACAGCAGTGGCTCAACGTTTAATTGGATCTGGAACAAGCGACACATAAACTGCAAGTTTTGTGGGCTCCCCAACTGGATGGAGAAGAGTCCGTATAAATGATGAGTTCCACTTGAAACAGCAGCAAAGTCTGACACGACATGACATTCTCCCGCTTTGTCTACCAAATGAGGTACCTGTGTGTCTCCTGGAGTACTGGCACCTGCGCATGGTAGCCCTGGTCCTTTAACCATCTGTCCTGCAGAGTGTGCTGCATGGGACCCCTGCACAGGTGGCCCAGGGGGACCTGAGAGTCCAGTGAGGTTAGGGACCCCATGAGGGTTTACTACTGCCAGGTCAAGCAAACTTCCAGAATGCCTTGAGAATCAGCTAGAGTCTCTCGCCTGTCCTCCGAAGGATGACAGATGAAGGTGACCAGATCAAACTGGATGTTGAGAAAGACAAAGATTTGCTCTGGCATTAAGGTACGGAGTGGTAGAAAAACTGCCACTGTGTCTCTGTTTTTGGGTACAAGCCAGTCGATGTATATATTTTTAGTTTTGTCAATATGTGTAGTTTCTTTGCATGTAGCAATAAATATTCTAAGATTAATTTCTTATTAAACTGGTCAACTTGGGCTGAGAATGCAAACTGCAGATACTGCCGTGAAGTCTTGGTGATGGGCATGTGGAACAACACGTTGTTGAGGTCCAAAGACGTTGTCCACTCATGGGGCCACAGGGCCGCTGCTGCTGACTTTGGGGTTTCCATCCTGCAGGATGGAATCTCTAAGTGCTCACTCAGAGATGACAGGTCTATAACTGCCAGCTTCCATCACACCTAGGGACTAGGAAGAGTAGATTGTAGAACACAGGCGACCAGGGATGCTCCACCCACTCTATGGTGTTCTTGCTCTGTTGCTTTAAGACTGCCTCTAGGAACGCTGATGCTTTGGGCACCTTTGTGAGGTGTGTAAGCCACTTGGGTTTGCTGCATGACAGAGGCCTGTCTTGGCCAACAAATTGCCAATAGCCATGTCTCAGGGTATTTAAGATGAACAAATCGTCTGTGATAGACTTCCATCATGAGCGAAAGGCAGAAAGGCAATCGCTTACTGGGTGCTTGGAGACATCTATAGCAGAGGCGGAGGGCGACCCTGAGATGGTGTGGTCCTGAAGACAAGTGTCAGGAGCCTCAAGACTTCACCGGCTTCTTGCCTTTACCAGCCTTCTTGCCCTTCTGGAATTGCTTCCTTCTCTTCCTAGGCCCTTCCGATGCCTGAGGCATGGCTTGGGCTGGGGGGCAAGCAGGCGAACTTTGGGTGCCACGCTTCAGGGTGGCGACAGGCAGGGATGAAAGTGTTGAATGGAATCGGTCAAAGCCTTTGTCCTGGTGCGTTCAACAGAGCTGGCCCGAAGATCCTGCACTCATCAAATATCCACCATCTCTCCTCCAAACAGTGTGCCAGAGAAGAAGGGCCCCATGCGTGCTCATCCCTGCGCAGCAAACACAAGTTCCCAAGTTCTAGAGTACAGGCTATCCTGATAGGACAGTCGATAGCCCCCTACAACTATAGAGTGAGCGAGGCCGCATGACCAAGTCAGTCCTGGACCCCCTCCAAGATTTGTGCCAAATGCTGGAGGTCATCCAAGAAGGACCTCAGAGCCAACAGTAATACTTCGGTGTAGGATGCCGTGAGGACAGAGCCTCTAGCATTCTCCTCTGGTCTCCCGAAGGTGTCTAAGGATGCAGAAACACCCTTCGGATCCTTCGAATCATTCTCCTCCCTACCTAAATCCACCGGAAGCGACTGGGATGAATAAATCTGTTCCGGGGTGGAATACCATTTCCGCTGGACATCCTGTTGAGGGAGAACTGGTCCTTGCATGATATAGCTGGACATTGGCGGCTCCACGGGAACCCGGGTACCAGGCATCCTGGCCGTCAGCTGGTTATAAATCTCAGTAACAAAGGGCGAGAAAGGGATAGGGGACCTATGTCATACGTCTTCCAAGGACAAGTCTTGGCAGCATATCACAATAGCCCCTCTCCTCTCCTCCAGCTGAACAACCACAGTTTTGTTGCCAACTGCTTCAAATGAGAGCTTTGACCTGCTCAAAGCTCTCACGGAGATGGAAGCGGGTTCTGTCCGTAATACGGATGCTACAGGGCTCTGGCGAGTTGAGGGACATCATCATGGGTGCTGGCTGCTAGCCAGTAACCTAAGCCTACTGATGGACGAATCTGAAAGCAACAACTCCTTCTCAGTGCCAATGTCTGAAGACTTTGCATTGGAGTCAGGGGTAAGCCTTGTCCAATAGCTGTTCGTCTGAGGCAGATCGGGCAGCCACTTGTGACAGAAGCACGTCCGTCATCACGCCTTTGTTGGGGAGGGACAAGTTCCACACAAGTTGTCGCCACCAGCTCCACAGTCTGCATATGCTTCTCCCACAATAGACTAGAGAGTGGGGCTTCTGCGCGGCTTGGAGTGGGAACAACAGCAGCCACCCTCCTTGGTTGGCTGGCCAGAGGGTACCTGTTGGAGTTGTGAGAACTCCAGAGCCTGCTGGCTGTGCAAGAGCTGGCTCTGAACAGAAGCAGCGAGCTGCTCATCAGAAATAACCAACTCCGACATGGCAAAAGTACCACTTCACGGAGCTCGTGTTCTGCTTGCCTCTCAAAAGAGGGAAGCAGGGCACTCCGCTAGAGGGAAAGGATTGCCAGCTGCTTGGTCCAGATTGGGCCCGGAGGGAGAGCAGCTGGCACTGCTGGCATAGGGGTTGCAGGCACCAAAGTTGGCACTTGGGTCATGGTAGGGGCCACAACCGCAGGAGCCAAAGGCTCACTATTGCTAGACACCACCACAGACTTAGGTACCATCTCCAGTGCTCTGAGACACCTAGATGTACAACCTGAGGGCCTGGATATGGGGGCTCGGGGAATTCGGCCATGTTTCGGTGCTCTGGGATGCATGGACATTCGACCTGAAGTCTTGGTTCCAGAAGCTTGGGGAATCGACTAGGGTTCAAGGATGTCTGGACAGGGACCTGTAAGTACCCATCATGGCTTTACCAGGGCTGGCTTGGGTTCCGAGCAGAAGATCCAAGCGGCACTTTGCCTGCCTTTTCAGATGGGGATCCCAAGTAGTTGGCATGGGGGGGGGGGGGGGGGGGGAGGCAGGTACAGTTGCCAATCAGATCCATGTCCTTGCCCATCACCTCCAAGATTGCCGAGTCTTGAATCAGTGGCCAAGGAACCTCTGGCTGTTACCTTAGGTGGCACCAAGTGCTCAGGACCCTCGCATGTGGACCTTCTGTGGCCCAATTTGCGACTATGCCACCTCTCCTCCCTATACCCCTGGGGGTTCGGGGGAAGAAGCAGCAACAACCTGAGCTTGTGTACGAGCCGTGTAGGTTAGCTTCTGCTTCTCTAGTGGCATCACTGGGGTAGAAGACTCAGCAGTCAGACTGGATGGCCCAGCGTTTGGCAGTATGCTTACGCCTAGCCCTCTCCCTCTTCCTCTGAAACTGCTCAAAGAGCAGCCACTTGTCATCTCCCCACCTAACACAAAACCTGCATGTATTGTCATGAGAACACACATGGCCAAGCTGTTGGCAACAACCAAAACAGTGCTCATGGTCATCCCAGCCAGTCTTCAGCTTGACATCCACAGCACGCTGCCAAGCAGTGATTGCCTGTATGCCACCGTCCTACCTATCTATAATTCGACCTACCGGAAGCCTTCTTGGAACAGAATAGTTTCAAGCCAAGACCAGCCCTACTTCCATAATTCTTCGACGATCCACAAGTCAAATATAAGCTGTGCCTATCTCCAAGGAGCGTACAATGAGATAATTGTACGTTCCTTGCTATCTCGAAAGAGACTAGGAGAGCTTAAAAACAAATTCCGCAGTAGATCGAGGTTTTGCGTACAGCACTAAAACAGTATCTCCAGACAAAAGTCAACAGAGATCCCAACTCTAGAACAAGCCAGAAAAAGTGCCCCAGGAGGAAGGAAGAATAGGGGTGTTAATTCATAATTGGTGCTAAAGAAAATTTACAACAGTTTTCTTAGTATTTTTGGACTAACAAATGTAAGTTTTATTTTTTTTACATATGCAAAGCAACATCTGTGGCTAACAAGTTTGTACAGCATGTTTTATTATTATTATTATTATTTCATATCACTATAGTAAACTCTCATGCATACTTATAAAGGTTTTTCCAGACATAATATTTAACCGTGTTTTACCATAACTATGAGTGTATCTGTCCTATGGGCCAACTTATGGGTGATCCCTCAAGACAGGTTCCATTGTACTACAACAATAGTGCACATAATGTATATTATAATGTATTCATACATAATGTATATTTTGTGTTAAATATGTGAACTATCTTTGAACATCAATGCTATTTTGGCACATCAACCAGCTGTGGGATTTTTATTTTTTTCCCTCTCTTTGCAGGTCTCAATGCATCAGATTACCTTTAAGTTCTCTGGCTTGTTTACCCACTGGAGCAGATATGAAATCTCCGCACATAACAAAGCAAGTGGGTGGCATTTCAGCATATCCTGTAAACAGAGTCCTCAGTTTTTCCAACACCTGCAAAATGTTACCATGGAAACAGAGGCATGTTTATCAAATGTCAGTCAAGTGTGAATGTTAGTCCATGTGATTGCCTTGTTCACAGCAACCCTTCCCAAAAGGCATTCTTCAACAATTACAGAAATGATTACCACAAAAATGTCAGGTACAGTCTTTTCAATGCCAAGTAATGATTTCATTTATTAATTTAATTGATACAGGTGAACAAAGAGTACACTTCTATGTAATCCCCTCTGTGTTTTCCAAAACAGAAAACATGTATTGAACAACAAACAAACCCTGACATGAAATTGATTTTATTTTTACTTTACTCTGTATGAAATTTTGAGAAAGATGATTGTAAATCTCACAACTTTTACTCCCCATTTAGGCTTTTTGCAAACTCAGAACATGAGGATCGTGATGATCCTGTGCTCTGCTGACTGGAATCTGCTGCTTATGCAAGTGCAGACTTTACTGCTCTATTATATGCACCATACTATGGCTTACCATTAAGTGACCAATTGTTAAATAATATTAAGACAATGTTTCCGTTCATCCCTATATTAGCATTACCCTTTCAAAACCTGAAATACCCTCTGAGAAAATTCCAAAGGGTCACAAGTCTTGCTTATTTACATGTAAAATTGGTAAAAATTCTAGTCTTTTGCCCTGAATTTCCCTTCTTGTGACCTCCTGAAAAAAATCCTGATGGAAACACTGTAAGAAACAAGCCAATATGCCAGTTTGAATGTCATTCAAAGTAAAAATTACCTAAGCCAAAATAAATCACACAGGTACTTTCCTATTCATGTTTAACATTATGTAGAATACGCCATTACCAAGATATTATACAATGTCATTCCAACCTTTCAAGGTCAAAATAAACCCCATAGGTATTTTTCTTCTAGCTAAGTAACACTACATCTCGACCACCACTGCCAAGACCTCTGTGTCTGGGCATAACGCCCAAGAAATAGAGTTGAGTTTCCACTCACTTGATTGTGAAAACTGACGGTCCTGTGTCCCGTCTCTCGGTCCATGTGGAACTGATGGTGATTCCCAGTGTACATGCGCCCTTTCTCATCCTTCCTCTTTTGGGTGCCATTTCTGGCTTGCCTTGCAAGTTGAAGCTCTATGAACTTTCATTCACACTCACTGCAATTGTGCTTTGGTACACTATGTTCTGCCGAAAACTTTTTCTTAATGGTTTGGGAATCTAAGGATACCTAGAAAGCTGATTTCTATGATTGGATACCACTGAAAAAGTAAGTGCAAAGTTGGTCGTTTGACTTGTGCTTAGATTTTCAAGATGGCATCTGGGCAAACTGAATGCAGAGAGAGGGAAAGCAGTGCACACCAGGCTATGGCCTCCTTTCGGAGGCAGTCCATGGGTGTTGATCCAGTGACCACTTTGCATCACAGCCAAAAGTTGGACTGACAGAACCGCTACATGGTGGCTTGGGATGACCATCCTTACTGCTATGGTTGTTGCCCACAATTGGGTTAAGTTTGATCTCGTGAGCAAACATGCAGATACTGCCAGGATTGGAGAGAAGACAATTGACTGCTCTGTGAGCAGGCAAGAAGAAAGTCTGACTGTGCTAGGCATAGGCAGCAAGTCGCCAGAGCCGCCAAATGCCAGGCAGAGAAGACCGACTCCGTTGAGTCTTCACCACAGACCTCCCATGAGAAAAAGCATAGACTTGCTTTGGCTCATCTAGTCTCATGTGGCTAATAGGAAAGAGCATAGACTTGCTTCAGCCCGTCTGCAGTCCCAGATGATGAATCTCTCTACTCCTGATACTCCTTGGGAGAAGGTGAAGAGATGTAGGAGTTGCAAGTTGAGTTGCAAAAGATCAATAGATGGGAATCATGAGCAATAGACCGTGCCCCAAACGACCGCCACATCTGCTCTTGGCACTAATCGAAATGTTGTCCATACTTTGGAGGTGATGCAGCAGGCTGAGATGTTGCATGCATTGTTTACCCCCTCTAACAGACATGAGCCTGACCAAGGAAAAAATTACCTGATAGTGTCATATAAAGTACTCATCCTCAATGACAAACAACATTGAGTGGGGGAAAAATGTAACTTTCTTCAGAAGTTTAACCAGAAATCCAGGAATTTCTGTAAGTCTACAACACAAAATTCCCTGAACAGGCTCATCCCTGCTCTAAGCAGGCTGTTTCTTCTTCAGTCTCTGCGCCAAAGAAGTCAGCCAAGTGTAAATTGCAGCTATCGAAATCTCAGTCCTCAGGGTCTGAGCGCTTGGACAAGCAGCAGCCAGACGAACCAGTGCATCCGAAGTGGGAACCTACAGGTGCTCGCCTGGGTATTCAGGAACTTCGGCCAGTCCGAAAAGTACAGGAAGCCAGCACCCCGACCAGTCCAAGCACTTGGACCATAAGCCCGGAGTGCCAGCTACAGCATAGGTACCTTCACAAACTTCCCCAGGTCCCAAGGCCAAGAGCTCGGATCGTAAGGGCAGGCAAAGGGCAGCTAGTAGGAAGACACCTTAATTCGTGAGGGAGCCTTCTGCTGCTAGTGGGTCTCTTTGACCACGGCAGTGTCGGCGCCTTCGTGTCTGGGCAGAACCTCCTGTTCCCCCAACAGCAGTACAGGCAGTGCCTTCTGCATCTCCAGCTGCTTTGCCCCAGAGTGAGCAGTTGGCAGTCCCGCTTGTTCCCACGTTTGACCCGGGTACCCTGCCTCTCTCAAGCGGCAGGCAGAACTCGAGCATTGCATGGACCAGTGGTTGCATAAACAGACTGAGCAGACTCTGTCAGCGGAGCAGCTCGCCGCTTCCACATTGAGCTGGCTCTCACTTGGACCTCAGGCCAGGGAGTTCTCTGAACTCCCTCGAACCCTTCCTGCCTGCAGACTTCTTAGTTGGTGGCTGCCAATGCAGCATGCTCTGCGGGGCAGATGGATGAGAGACCAGGGCTATCAGGCCCAGGTGCCGATCCTCAACCAGGATCAACCGCACCTTCAGTGGTGGACTGCGAGGAAAAAAGTCATGAGAGGACAAAAGCTGGAGCTTTTCAGGCCCAGCTCACCATTTACAAGGACTCTTCTCGGTCCGGGTGGGGAGCTCACGTGGAGAGCTGGAAGGCGTCAGGCCCTTGGCCGCAGTTGTTTGCAGCTCCCCACATAAAGTGGTTGGAACTGGAGGTGATAGGCTTACCTCTTCTGCACTTTCGAGACCTGGTGGAGCACAAACATGTCTTCATAATGTATGACAACAGGACAGCGGTGGCTGGATGCATCACCAGATGGTGCTATGACTACGACGTTCGCACGCAAGTGAGGCTCATGCGAATGTCCTGGCCGACCAACTCTTGAGAAGAGGTCATCCAGTAGGGACAGAGTGATCGCTCCACCCCAGGGCTGTTCAGGCCACATGAGCAAAATGGGGAACACCACATGTGGATCTGTTTGTGACTTGGAAGAACACCAAACTGTCGGATTACGTCTTGCCTGTCCCAGACCCCCAGGCCCTAGCAGTGGACACTCTAGCCATGGACTGGAACAACCTGTGGGCTAATGCCTTTCCGCCTTGCCACATCCTTCCGAGGGTACTGTGCAGGGTTCGGTCCCATGATTGCAATCTGATCCTGGTCGCCCCGTGGCCGCCACAGAGTGTTTGCTCAGTAGACCTACTGGCACTAAGGGTCAAGCCTGCGCTACAATTACCGACATGGCTGAAGCTTCTGGGGCAGCTGCAGACGAGTGTGTTCCAAGGGAACCCTGAAGTGCTCAACCTCCACACTTGGCAGTTATCTCACAGTGCATCCACAACAGAGGATTCTCGAAATATGTCTCAGATAGAATTGCCAGAGGAGGGCTTTGATCATATTCTCTAGATGTTTACTTGCCTCGATGGAAAGTGTTTTTTGACTGGTGCGCAAGTAAGAGAATTCACCCCTGGGCTCCGGGCATTGCTGACATTGACGACTTCCAGTTATATCAGTGGGAAGTCTAAGGCAAGAGCTCGAGAACAGGGGAGCAGTTTTGATCAGCCATCTCTTCAACCCTTGCCTACGTCTTAGATGTGCGCATCAGGACCAATCCTGATCTGTCTGTGTTCATCACGTCCTTCTACACCGACAGGCCAGCGATGCTACAGGTGCTGTCCTGGTGGGATCTACTGTTAATTTTAGTCATATTGAAGAAATGGCCCTTTGAGTGGCTTGAGGACCCCAAGCGGTTTTCCCTCAAGTACTGGATGTAGAAAACTTGTTTTCTATTAACACATGCTTCAGGGGCTAGGAGAAGAGAGATCCATGCTCTGGCCCATGACCAACTCCAATGGTCACCTGACCACTCCCAGGTGACTCGAGATCCTGATCGACCTTTAAGGGTTTTTACCCTCCATGCAATGGATGCTGCTCTTCCTGTTTAGGAGCGAGCCCTGTGCCCAGTGACAGCTCTTTGCTGGTACCTTTATCGCATGGACAGACTCAGAGGACGAAGGTCCGCCCTCCTTCTACCACTGAGTAACCCAGGAAAGGAGCAAGCTTGCAGAAACACGATTTCATAGTGGATTAAGCAGATGATCTTTAAGGCCTGTAAAACTTGGCTAGAATTTAGAAAAGCCTGGCGCCTTGCAGCTTGTCTCAGCCAGAGCTCACAAGGTAAGAGCCTTCAATGCCTCTTGGCACACCCTGTGGAATGTTGCTGTTGTCGACATTCTGCGGGCCTGACGCTGGCGATCATCTAGGACTTTTGCTAAGCACTTCTTGCATGACACGATAGTGCTAGAGGATGGCATGTATGCCTTCGCGAGCATAACCGGCTCCTTTGCTTGGGACCCCAAACTTGTCTGGTTAGGCCTTCTGGATCCCATCAGATCCAGAAGGCCTAAGGAAACAAGATGTTTCTTTTTCCAGACACTTAAGTCCACCAATACCGACCCGGTTTATAGACAGATGACCCAGTTTCAGGACACACAAGAGAAAAATTTTCAGTTTCCATGACATAGTGTATTTCCAGGCCAAACTGTACTGGTTATTTAAACATTTTGAACTGTGATATACATTTAATCTATACGCCTACAATATAGGACAATGTCCTGATTTTTGGACAAGATCATTTATTGCCCCAGTATATGGACAAGAAACATGTAGTCTCAGGTAACAGAGTGTACATTTATAACCATTATTTTCTGTTTAAGTGGACAAGCACATGAAATTGCTTTCTTGTTTACAATCAGAGCATGGACCCATTAACAGTATCTTTAGTAGGTCCATGATCACAGTAAGTTGAACAACAAGAAAATTGAAAATTCTAGATTTGTTTTTCTTTCTGAAGCATGCACAACCAAGACATATTGGTTTCCCATTGACTGGATTTTTTTTTTAGATTAAGTTACATCAACTTTTTAACATTTGGTAATTGAAGATGTTACTAAAAATATAAGACCACATGTCCAGTCCTGTTATGTACATGATGTACCAGTGTTTGTACCTGGCCATCATATCCATGTTCATTTATGTTTACACCTCACTATGTACACACTTTCTCTTCCTCTCACATACTTTTGTTTTCTGTCTCAATACTGCATTTGATATCTCCAGTGTGGTCACTTTCAGCCACACGGATTGTTGTTAGTGTATATATGGGACGCTTATCCTTCCATGTATTTGCAACAATTCCTGTTGCGTGGTCCTGTCGCCACATATTAGTGCCACGCTGAATGTCATTTGACTGAGCTGGGACTATAGCTTGTGGAAAACCTCGATTGGACATGACTGTACCACAAGCATAAATTATCTCTGACTTAATACAAAAAAAAGTTTTCTGCTTGTATAAAGAGGGCCTGTATTTTTCCGTTTAAAAAAACCACAAATTCCGTTTCACCAGCCAGAAATTTCCAAATTCTGTTTCAGTAGTTCCCTTTGTATGTAAAACACATTAAGGCAAAACAGCAAATTCCGTTTCAGAGGTGACAAAAATTCTTTATTCCGTTCCTTTTCCGTTAAAAACAGAAAAATACAGGCCCTATATAAAATATGTCCATATACACCTGAGCACCTGACACATATAAAGGTTGTACAAGATTCAATACAACTCGTGCTTTTAGCTGGGTTGGTTTATTTTCTTCCTTTTCATCATTTCTGCCAACATAAATTTCAAAATTATACAGGTACCCATTGTTTGAAGCTGTTAACATCCATGCTTTCATCCCCCACTTGGTAGGTTTATCTTTTATGTACTGCTTAAAACATAAGTGACCTTTGAAAATTACCATTTCCTCATCAAGGGAGTATTCTCTCTCAGGTGTATATGAAGCATGGGAATTTTCTCGGAGATGATCAAGAAACTAACAGATTTTATACAGTTTGTCATATCCTGCATGATTTCTTGAAGCTTCGCAATGTTTTTCAGCTGAAAAATGTGGCATCGCTCAAATTTATTTCCTCATTTGACACCCTTTTGAATCTCATTAACACAGCACACTTTTATGGACTGCACATGCTCACTGCATCCCGAAAAACAGCATAAATAAGTTCAAGGACAAATGTTTGACTCTTGGACAATAATAGAAAGTGTGTTTGCCAGGCTCTGAAATAACGGCTGATGATTGGTTTGCATATACAAGTAGCCACATGTTGATACCGGAATATTAGGGCTATGGTGGTGAAGTGTACGATCACTAATATTAGGGCTACGGTGGTGAACATAGGCAGCTTTAAAATTCCAGTTATAGTGGTGAAAAGGTTAAGGGCAGTGAATAGACATGTCTCAGGGTATTTTACATGCAAGAATTGTCTGTAATAGACATCCATTGTGAGCAAAACGTGGAAACACAACTGCCAATAGGGTGCTCTGAGATGTCTGTGGTGGTGGCGGAGGGTGACTGAGACTAGGTGGTCTGGTAAGCAAGAGTCAAGAGCCCTGAGGCTTGTCCAACTTCTTGGAATTACCAAACTGCTTGCTCTTCTCTGATTGCTTCCCGCTCTTCTTGGCAGTGCCGGGTGCGCAACTTGGTAACCAGAGGGTGAGTGAGCACGGTCTGACAACCATGCTTTGGGGCGGTGGTGGCCAAAGACGAAAGCAACCGAACAGAGTCAGTCAAGGCCTCAGTCCTGGAGTGGTCAGCAGTGTGGGCCTGAAGGTCCTGCACCCGCTTGCCCTTCTCTGATTGCTCCCCACTCTTCCTGGCGGTGCCGGGGGCGTAACTCGGACTGGAGGGTGAGTGGGCACGGTCTGAGAGCCATGCCTAATGGCAGCTGTGGCCAAGGAAGGAAGCGACCAAACAGAGTCGGTTAAGGCCTCAGTCCTGGAGTGCTCAGCGTTGTGGGCCTGAAGGTCCTGCACCCGGCGAATAAGGTCCGCCATTTCTCCTCCAAACAGGGTGCTGGAAAGGTGAGGCCCCGTTTGTGCTCAGTGAAAGATCTGAGGTAGGCATTCCTGCATAGCAACGCAGGTTCACCTCAAGTGCGCAGGCTGTTGAAATCTGCTTCTTGATTGCTCATGACAGTGAAGTTGTGAGCAATGGCACCTGATGGAGCCAGTCCCGGACTCCCTCCGAAACCTGTGTCGAGCACTGGAGGTCCTCAAAAAGGCACCGCAAGGCAGGTAAGGAGATGTTTGAGTAAGACACCATGAGGACAGACCCCCTGGCATACTCTTCAAGTGTCTGCAAGGCATCCACAGAGACGGTCTTTAGCTGTCGAGCATCATACTCCTGCCAATCCAGATCCAAAGGAAGAGACGACGAGGAATAAATCTGCTCAGGTGCTGAGTACCACTTCCTCTGGCATCCAGTTGGTGGAGGAGTTGCCCTTGGTGGTGTGGGCCTGCTGACGGATGAATCAGAGAGCAGGAGCTCGTCCTCTTCCTCAGTGTCCGTGTTGGAAGACCCAACACAAGGAATTGGAGTGAACACACCCAAAGCCTTATCTAACACAAAACCAATATGTTGTCTCCCAAGAAAAACATGTTGCTAAGTTTTTTGGCCACAAGTGTTACAATGTTCATGGTCGTCCCCGGCAGCGATGTACTGGTTCTGTAAATCCATGTACTGACCTTTTCCCAACAAGGGAGAAGGAGAAGTGGCGACTGGATCAACACTTACAGCACACTGCCATGCAGCGATTGCCTGGCTGGCACTGTTCCCCCTTTGTCTGCGATCTGACCCGCCAGAGGCCATCTTGGGATAGATAAGGTTCAAGCAAACATGACCAGTTTTACATTCACTTTTTTCTGGGTATCAGTAGATCAGATGTAAGTGATCCTTCTCTCCAAAGAGCAGGGCCAGAATTTTGGCGAGAATCAGAGAATCCAATCTCAAAAAGATTCTCCTAAACTTGTATTTCTTTAAAAAGAAAATAAATTGACAAATCCAAATAGATTCTCGCAAAATTTTGTGACATTCCGTTCCTGAAGAGTCTAGGAAGGCTTAGAAAACAAATTCTGCAGAGGAGATAGTGTGCACAGCACTGGGACAGTCTCGCTGAACGAAAGTTCATGGAGCTTCCCAAATCTTAGACCACACCGGAAATGGCACCTGAGGAGGAAGGAAAAACACAGGTACATGCGCACCAAGAGTCACCACTGGATCCAAAGGAAACAAAAGATGGTGCCATTGGGACCATCAGGTTTTTGAAAGAATCAAGTGAGTAACCAACTCAATTGTGTCACACAATATGGCCAGACAAGGAGATCTTGGCAATGGTGGTCAAGAGGTAATGTTAACGACATAACTAATGCATGCAGTTAATGCTTATATCTTATGTTCTTTATTCCTCATTTCAAAGGAAGGTTCTTTCGAGTCCCAATATATGATTCATAGGGTCTCAAAGAATTTTTGCCACAAAAGAAACATGAAAATTAACCATGTCACATCTGCATTATACAAGGGACCAGTGGTCACTACATGGCCAAGGCGATAATGATCAACTTCCTGATTGGTGTCTCAGTCTAAGGGGAGGGTCATGGTACAGTTCTATTTCTGTTACTATAAATAATAAATATATTAGACTTCTCATATACATCAGAAATGTTTTTGTGAAAGAGTAGACCTCTATGACAAAGTTCAACTAGTTATGATAGTCATTACATCTTAAACTAGAACAAGCTGATTTTCCAACAGAAAATAAAATGTCTCCCTGTGCGCCATTACTATTGTCACCCTTATTTTTATAAATAGGCATACCGATTCCAATGATCTACAGATATGGTAAAGGTACACTCTTTATTGACATTTCAAAAAATTGATTTTTGACGAAATGCCAATGTGACCTTGAAAAATAGGTCAAGGTCATACATCTGCAGTTACAAGCAAGGTCTTACAAAAGTTGTACATAGAAACATAATCACACAAAATGTCAACCTCTTTAAGACAAATCTTTCTCAAGTGCATCTGCAATGATTTTTAAAAAGAGGCCATGTGACCTTGAAAATAGGTCACGGTCACCCATCTACAATCCCAACCTAGTTGGTATTATGGTACATAAACATGCAAAATTCCAACCTCCTAAGTCAAATCCTAGCGCAGTTGTTGCATGCGTGTCAATTTAAGATGACATGCCCACGTGACCTTGAAAAATACGTCAAGTTCACCCATCTGCAATCCCAAGCAAGATCATATATAGGAACATCTTCGCAAAAAATTTCAACTTCCCAAGTCAAATCTTCCTTGAGTTATCACCTCCACATTGATTTTAGATGAAATGCCCACGTGATCTTTAAAAATAGGTCAAGGTCATACATCTGAGGTTACAAGCAAGGTCTTACAAAAGTTTTACATAGAAACATAATCACACAAAATGTCAACCTCTTTACGTCAAATCTTTCTCGTGTGCATCTGCAATGATTTTTAAAAGTGGCCATGTGACCTTGAAAATGGGTCAAGGCCACCCATCTACAATCCCAACCTAGTTCCTTTATGGTACATAATCATGCAAAATTTCAACCTCTTAAGTCAAATCCTTGCGGAGTTATTGCCTCTGCATCTGTTTTACATGACATGCCCATGTGACCTTGAAATATACGTCAAGGTCATACATCTGCATTTACAAGCAAGGTTTTATATAGGAACATTTTCACACAAAAATTTAACTTCCCAAGTCAAATCTTTCTCGAGTTATCGCGTCCGCAACACACACAAGAAGAAGGAGGAGGAGGAGGAGGAGGAGGAGGAGCAGCAGCAGCAGCAGCAGCAGCAGCAGCAGCAGCAGCAGCAGCAGAAGAAGAAGAAGAAGAAGAAGAAGAAGAAGAAGAAGAAGAAGAAGAAGAAGAAGAAGAAGAAGAAGAAGAAGAAGAAGAAGAAGAAGAAGAAGAAGAAGAAGAAGAAGAAGAAGAAGAAGAAGAAGAAGAAGAAGAAGAAGAAGAAGAAGAAGAAGAAGAAGAAGAAGAAGAAGAAGAAGAAGAAGAAGAAGAAACAGACGCAAAAACAATATGTGCACCCGTTGCACGGGGGGACATAACTGCTCATGATTCACATGCATACCAGTCTACATGTACTTGGACTTGTGATGCCATCTAACAAAAATGAGCAGAACTAAGAATATCCAACACCTCCTCACATGAATTTGATATTCTTTGTACACATACCGGTATATTCATTCAAATACCATGATGCAATGAATCACCTTGGCCTGCTTTTCAAGTTTACTATGGACATACAGTAGACCTGGTAACTGCAATGGTCATGACTTCTTGAGCTGTGCACATACACATATGCATACCACTTTACTGTCCACATATAAATCAATGTGGACTTGTGCTGCTGTCTTGCAATGATGAACAGAACTAAGCCAATTTAGTCATCTTCACATGAATTCAGTGTCTTGTATATACATTCATACATCAAGAGACAATGAATCACCTTAACTTACTTTCTCTTATTTACTGACATACACTTGACTGGTTGATTGTTTTGGTCATGACACTTTAAACTATGGACCCTTAACATGCATGTGTAGTAGTGCTGCCATCTCTCCATAGTGAGCAGAACTATTTTTTTTTCACTACATCTAGTATACTAGCATTTCACACATATCCCTTTCCTATTAAGAATATCAAAGCAGATGACATGCCAGAATGACTCTACATGTCATAAACTTTTGTCTGTTTAATATTCCTATAATGGTATATATGCACAAATTAACATATAGTGACAATCGCAATAAAATCACTTCCTGATATGTATTCCCTCTATAACCTTCAGAAAGAAGATCAAGGTCACCCAGATTCAGCAATATTGAAGTTCCATATATGATACACATTCATAGTACATTTGGTATCGCTAGCCTTCTCATTTCTCAAAATGTAGAATTCGTATCCTTTACTACATCCGTAAGAACCACGAAAAGAAGGTCGAGTTCATTTAAAATTTGATCATTGGCCCAATGCATAGTTCTGTGAATTCAGAAGTTCCACCTAAATTCATAATCAAAATAATGAATTTAATGTATCTTTTATACCTGCAATGCTAGTTCACCTTCATACCACTTGTGGCACCACCATGACAACACCGGTCATAGACTTTGTCTATATAATGTTTCTGTAATGGTATATTGATATAACAGCGCAAGTTCAGATGTAATAACTGTAACAAAAAAATAATTTCCTGAAATGTATTTTCTCAGTGACCTTGAGGTGAAGGTTATACTATGCAACACAAAACTTCTACATATGATACACATTTGTGGTACATTTGGCATCATCAGCACTGTTCTTTCTCAACATATTGAATTTAATGTGTTTTCAACACCTGTTGGTCATATATTTCATAATACTGTAGGTGGCACCACCGAATTTCAATGCTTTGCCGTCTCTTTGCCTCATTGACATTTCTATCAAGTTTAAGGATGATTCATGAATTAAAAAAAACAAACAAAACAGCATTCTCAATATTTTCACATTTTGGCCTATTATATAATAATATAGGTGGCACCATCAATATCGAACTCAACCTAGATTTTCGTACGCATGATAAGTCCTAAAAGTTATATGGGGCTATCTTGAAAACTGTGGACTGTATAGCAGTCACAAGCATAAGTTGACAATCGGATGGACAGAGAGACATGAGTAATCGTATAAGCTCTGCAGCCTATGGTCAGCAGATCTTAGATATTTTAAGTTGCATGGACGGGCATAGAAATAATGTAATTTGAAGTCTGAAAAGATGACCAACCAAAGTTTTGGGGTCAAGGTGACAATGACCTAATTTTGGTATGCAACACAATTGTATCCCAAAAAGTACCCACACAGCAAGTTTGGTATCTCTAAATATCATGGTATAGGAAATATGGCTGACACAAGCAATTTCTATGATGAGGTGAAACGTCACAGTCAAGGTGACTCAATTTTGGTAATCAAAACACCCCTGTCCCAAGAAGTACTCACATCTCAAGTTTGATGCTAAGCATTAACTATTGGAAATATGGTCCACACAACCACTTTATATGACCGGGCCCAAAAGGGACTTAATTTTGATGCAGAACCCACCACTACCCTGTGAAGTATCCACATATCAAATTTGGTGTTGGGGTATAGCAATTATGGCACAGACAAGCTTCAACAAATGGACGGATGGAAGCACAGATAGAAGGACTGACAGATGGAGGAGGACGTCCTGTTCCTCTTTTTCTTTGGTGCTGCCTTCTAGCCTCACTTTGTGCAAATTTTGTCAGAACATTTTTGTTATTCACCAGAAAAATGAATTTTTGTCTGCAGTATGACAAGACTTGCTTCACTATAAATCTTGATTGAAATGTTACTTGACTACCTAGGGCATTGAACACGCAAATTGGCCATGGTTGCTAGACATGAACATGTATAAAGTCACTTCTAAGACAACGATAGCTAGCTCCCTTCAATTTACCCCAGGTGAGCCCTTCAGGGAGTTGAAAACATGAAATGACCATAAAACCTGTCATGCAGGCAAATGATCCCCTAAAATATTTCAAGTCTGTGAGTAGAGGAATGTGTGGGATAACTTGCCTAAATGGGTGTGGTCTATGATGTATTTCATTGGTCTTGTTCTACTGATTCTTGAGTGTTTTTATGCATTTTCCTAAAATAAATACAGTAGGGAAAAGATGTGTACTTAATCTTAACATCAAAAGTAGATGTTCTTTGCTCATTCAAAAATTGTCACTGTGACCTTGACCTTGGACCCTGCCACTTTGGCAGCTGATGAGGTTATCTTTTCTGACAAATATCAAGGAAAGAAACAAAGTATTATTTCTACACAAAGTTTACTAACCTTTACTTTATCGAGCCAAACATCAGATAGAAAAACAAACATTGCATCCTCGTTGTCTTTTTCCAACTGTTTCAACTTGGCAGAGGCTTTGACTGTGGTTGCAGATGGACCACCAAAGAAGTTGATGTTTCCAAAGTATGCCCTGGAAACACATTACAATTGCACACACATATCAATATGCTGTAGATGTACTTATTATCACTTAACTTGTTCAGGAGTCTAGTCAATATACAAGTGAAAACAGCATGTAATGTAGAAGAGACCTCGCTGCTTGTTCTATGAAAATCCATGAATATCTATAATAGTGAAAATTCTAACATAGAAACTATCTATAATATAGGAACAAGAGGACTGTGACAGTCCTGTGCTCAGCTGACACTGACTTCACAGAATGAGGAGGTCCTGTGACCTTCAGAATTAGATTCACCATTCTTTCAGACCATCATTTGCAAATCTTGAAATATTGTTTCAATAACTCTCAAATTATCATTACTACGATATAAGCCAATCAGTTTGACCTTCTTAAGGTCAATAGTGGTCAAAATTAACAACACCAAAAGAAACCCCATGGGTACTTTCCTATTAACGTTCAACAGTACAGTGGTCCCCCTCTTATTTTTAGCACAAGAATGCTGGCCTTTCAGGAGGGGTGGCCTCTGGTGAGAGGGGCGTATAAGAGGGGGACCACTGTATATACTAACCATGGCCCAGAATCCATCACAGTGCTAGAAATCAGGAAAAATTTTCACTTGTCCGCCAACCAAGTGGAGTCTTATTCTAATTGAACTGTATGTAAATTTTGGACAAGTGCATTGGCAACTTTACTTGTCCGTCACAAGTTTCACTTAGTACGGACAAGCGGATAAGCCCTATTTCTAGCCCTGCATCATTTGCAAGATATATTAAAGCCCATACTTCAGATTGTTTTACCTACAGTAACAATGCTAACCTTTGTGTGTACCTTTAGGGATATTCATTAAAACAAATTAAATCACTGAAGCATGACTGAACAAAAATTGTACAGCCCATTAAGTTTGTAGTAAATCAGAATCAGGCTAGCACTTTTTGAGAAGTCGAAAATATGATTGTTGATGGACACACCACCATTAGATAAGCAACATTAAGTTGTTGATGGACAGACCACCATTAGATAAGCAGCATAAAGCTGTTGATGGACAGACCACCATAATAGATAAGCAGCATAAAGCTGTTGATGGACAGACCACCATTAGATAAACAGCATAAAGCTGTTGATGGACAGACCACCATTAGATAAGCAGCATAAAGCTGTTGATGGACAGACCACCATTAGATAAACAGCATAAAGCTGTTGATGGACAGACCACCATTAGATAAGCAACATAAAGCTGTTGATGGACAGACCACCATTTGATAAGCAGCATAAAGCTGTTGATGGACAGACCACCATTTGATAAGCAGCATAAAGCTGTTGATGGACAGACCACCATTAGATAAGCAGCATAAAGCTGTTGATGGACAGACCACCATCAGTGAAGTAGCATAAAGCTCAGCTGAATGACATGAAAACTCATAAAATCCTCATGAATGTATTTATCAATTTAACAGTATTCAGTGCAACTAACCTGGGATAAGACAACACAAACCAAAATGACAATGCCAGTTAACAAGTTAAAAAAAACAACAACAGGCCTATGGGCCTGATGCTCTGCTGGCATCGGGGCTATATTGCACCTGTTCACTTCAAAGTTGTGCGTCCTCAAGTGGCTTCTGAACATATAAACTTATGTACATTTAATGTAAAAACTGTCAACCAGATGGCACTTCGCTCCACATGTAATCATAGCTTATTTGTTCAACTCCTGTGATGAATATTGTTGCATGTGCAAAGACAACAATGAGTGAGTCCTTAACTTTTTGTCCTCAGTGACCTTGGGACAGAAGATCAAAGACACCCAGCTTATGTAACACAAGAGGCCCATAGGCCTGCCTGATGCTGTACTGACATTGCCATTGAAGTCCAAGCAACACCCTGCCATTACAAAATCACCTCTTTCAACTTTACAGGCATGGTGACCTCACAAAAATATGTTCAGGTCACTGATATTACTATTAAACAAATATAGCTTTGGACATTGTCTATATATCCAATAAATTTGGCAAGTCTAACCCAATTACTTTTCAAGATATGGAATTTTAATTTTAAAACACATTCGGCTCATAATTTCCATCAAATTATAGGTGGCACCACTAGTATCATTATCAACTTAAGACTTTGACCTCCCCCACAATCCCACCAAATTTGGTGAAGACCTGCCACAACTTAAAGATGCTAGAGTGTTCACAAGATTTTCATATTTTGACCCCTATGTTGCATAATATTGTAGGTGGTGCGTCCAATATAGAAAAGAACCTAGATTTTTTACCCCTATAAGCCCTGAAAGTTATATTGGGTTAACTTGAAAACTGTGGACAGTATTTCTGTCACAAGATTTTCACATTTTGACCTATATATTACATAGTATTATAGGTGGCGCCACCAACATTGATGTCAACAAACATTTTTATGCACTTTATAACTCCTAAACACTATATGAGCCTATGTCAAGAATTGTGGGGTGCAGAACATTCACGATATAACCCCTATATCCAAACTGGCAATTTGACCTTGACCTTCAACTCAGATTAAAAAAATATTAGTGTTCATAATATGCACCCCACATCCAGTTTTCCATATATAGTCTGTTTGTTCAAATCATGTCATAGCTTTTTGAGTTATTGACGAAATACAATAAACTTGGACAAGCACCAAACTCTACAATTACTAGGTCACAGTGACGCAAAAAGTAGGTCATCAAGTACAGTTTTATGTATTATGTAATCAAGTGCAATTTTGATGTGGAGGCTCAATTTTCTTTGCCATTGATGTCCAAGCTACACCCAACCATTACAAAATCACCCTTTGAACTTTACAGGCATGGTCACATCACAAAAAATACATCAAGGTCAATGATATTAAATAACATTTTACCCTTGGCCATGGTCTATCTATCATATAAATTTGACAGGTCTAATCCATTTACTTTTCCAAATATGGAAATTTACACCTTAAACACATTCTGGCTCATAATTTCCATCAAATTATAGGTGGCACCACTAGTATCATTAGCAACTTAGACTTTGACGTCCCCCCCCCCCCCCAACTTGGTGAAGATCTGCCGAAAATTAAAGATGCTAGAGTGTTCACAAGATTTTCACATTTTGACCCCTATATAACATAATAATGTAGGTGGCGCCACCCATACCGAAAGGGGCCTAGATTTTTCATACACCATACAAGTCCTGAAAGTTATATTGGGCTAACTTGAAAACTGTGGACGGTATCGCACTAATGAGCAAAAGTTTACAGACATCTCTAGTATGATACACTTATGAAGAAAAACATGACCCATATTCATAAATATCAAACCCAACAATGACAGCAAAGAGATTCCACAGTTACCAAAGCACCAACATTCATCTTCCAATACCAATGTGAAGAAACAAATTTCACTCCTGACTTGAGACAGGCAGTCACCCACAAAAGGCAACTGGTGGTTTTGAACCGGTCCTCTAAACCTTTGAAATATTCTTCATTAAATACAGACTATAGTGTTTCCAATATGTATAGGCCCGATCACTCCAAATCCAAATTTTTATCACTTTTGCCAAAAATAAAAAGAGAAGTGGTAGGCCTATCCCATTTTTAGTTCTTCTGACTAAGTCATCAGCTGAGTTTATAGCAAAAGTAGAAAGTAGGCCTACACTGTTTCCGTGATATGTATGAATCTAGAACATTATGTAGTTAATAAGTTAAGTGACTGAATCACTGTTATAGAGTATCAAATGCAAGGAACAGTCTTCTACAAGACCCTCATCATACAATTGAAGTTCTACAGACAGACGGATGTATCTAGTATGATACACTTATGTAAAAAACATGACCCACATTCATAAATATCAAACCCAACAATGACAGCAAAGAGATCCAGTTACCAAAGCACCAACATTACAGATGGACAGACAGGGGTGGTTGCATGAGCTCTGCGTCCTTTGGTCAGCAGAGCTAACAAAAATACTAGAAGACCATGACAGTCCGCTGCTCAGCTGACCTTACATTCATAGATTGAAATGGTCCCAACATCAAAGTGCCATTGCAAACCCCACTGACTTGCATAGTAATGATCAATAGGAATGTATGGATTACCCAACAAGTAATGAGTTGAAAAATTCATTGAAAAAAACAGAGTTCTGGAGTATCACCAATTGTTAAACCACTTAATTTGACCCTTCCACAACGTAGAGCCAAAAAAAAAAAAAAAAAAACACTCACCTGGTAGCCTTAGCTGGCTCTGGTGGTGGGAACCCAAAAGCATTGACATGGAAGACTTCATCCTCATACCAGCCTTCAGCAAGCACAAAGCAGTTCTCAGTGAATAAACCATGGTGGAAATTGTGCAATGAGGTCAAGGAAGTTCCAGCTCATTGTTTTCTTGCAGTGGTCTTGGATTTATTCATTAACGTCCAGTTGGTATTTGCACAATTGAAAGGTAATTTCTCACACAAAAAGTGCATCAACACTTGCCCCCTTTCACATATGAATATTAAGATTTTCACTTAGAATCAACAATGTGAAATATAATGAATAAAAATAACTGAAATCACTTTATTTGTGAACCAGACAATCCCTGCCCATTATTGATAACTAAATGGATCTGACTTTAGAAATAGTCCTTGTCTGCTGTCCCCTTTTTCTTTCACCAGGAACCAGTGTTTTTACATACAGTAAAACTCCATTATAACGACACTCAAATATCTGACATATTCAATATAATGACAAATTTGCATGCAAAAAAGTTTTATTTTCTTTGTTTTTTTTATTCATTTATGCGACATATTCAGTTATCAAACACATTTCTCAGGCAACAGATGGTGTTGTTATAACTAGTTTTCACTGTACCTCACTTAGTTCCCATTCTGGATATTAACCTGTAAGGAATCTAATAAGACTTTTTTTTTTGGGGGGGGGGGGGGGAGGGAGGTGCAAAAAGAGTGACAAATTCTCATGCAGCTACTTTGTCATGAAGATTAACATACACACGTGCATGCTTGATCACCTGTTTTTGCCTAAGTATTCTTGCCCAAGTACCATGAGCCATCAACTCTCTATGACAGCAAGGGACTAATTATAATGAGGCGAAACGACGACAGGATGGAAGGTTTGAAATTTACGGCAGAGGACAATTTATTTCTAGTTGTGGGCATGAGACCAGCACCAAGGATACAATATGCCCACAGGTGTAATTGATATTGGAATTAAATAGGTCGCAATTTTCAATTTTATGTGTATTTGAGTGAATACAGAACCCAATACACAAAATTCTTGTGGGCTAGAGGTCCATATTCCCAAAAGATTCCATGTTAAAGTAACATTAAATATGTTGAATAGTTCTGCTGCAAAAGTCATAAAATTTCCAGAGGCATTTTTACTATGTACAACTATTTACTACACGAGAAACAGTGTTTCTAGGTACAGTGGTTATAAAGTTACACCTATGTGCAACTTGCAATGAAAACTGATGAAAATACACATTCCTGGCCTGCCTGCCCACAGAGCCCTCTACTGAGTGCCCACATTAAGGACAGCTAAGACACCAAAAATAAATCCCACTTGAATCCATCCTAGCTCAAAAAGGTATTTGCATTAGGATTACAAATCATATATCTGTATAATCGTCATACTGCAAAGAATTGATATGTCTCGTGTTTAGGTGTCTGTGATGTTAATTGTGGAATAAACAATTGAAAGTTGACCACAAACCATCCACCCCATCAATGTCAATGTAAGTCACTAATCATTTGTGATAAAATAATAACACTTGCATCTCAATCCTGATATTGGCAATAAAAAACAGATATTGCGATTTTTTATGTTTGGCTTAATTTTGCTGTTATCCATCCTCAAATTTTGATATTTCAATTTCCCCTTTGATTTCTAGGGTGTATATTTTTTTCATTTCATAGCAAAAGAACGAAGCAAAATTTTGAAAATTGCTGAATCGCTTTTGCAGTTCCGACATTTCAGAATCAAAGGCCATTAACAGGATTAATTTTTGCGCAGCCGTTTTCTTGGAATAACCATTCCTAGGTGGGTTTCCGGTCCTATTATCCTTTCTGAGACAAAAGAGTGTCAAAAGCTTTGGTGTTGATCATTTGCCTCTGAAACAATACTGTTTCTTCAAGTTGAGCTGATATTTGTACAAAACAGAGTGAACATTTCCCAGAAACATTTGGTGAGGTTGTCAATCAATTATTGGCCAATCATATGAGTAAAAGAGTCTTTGAAGTACGGAAAACATTATTCAGCGATCTTTCAAATAGCGACCGGGACAATCTGGTTTAAAAGCATGACATCATGGAGGCCGCCCTTCGGCCCCAGTGACCTCAAGCTTGGTAACAAAAGTTGTGTTGCCTTGCTTCGGTGGGGCAGCCTACAGCTGCTCGTGTTCAGCAGACTGGTGGAGGGTTTGGTCCTCCGCCCCCTTCCTCTTCATCCTGTTTTTAGGGATAGTGTTTTATTGTATGTACTCCTATGTGTATACTTTCTTTAGTTATGTTTTTAGACTTGTCCGTATACTTTTCTTAGTTAGCTTGTCATTATTTTCTCAATGAGTTTCATTTCTCTTTCCTACCTGAGTTTTGTATTGCTATT
The DNA here is from genome assembly GCA_964020975.1 of Hermodice carunculata. Classification (NCBI taxonomy): domain Eukaryota; kingdom Metazoa; phylum Annelida; class Polychaeta; order Eunicida; family Amphinomidae; genus Hermodice; species Hermodice carunculata. Next base: position 56,587,798 of record OZ026615.1, on the reverse strand, counting down.
GCGTATGTTTTCTCTTTTGTTCACGTTTATGTTTAGTTCAATGTATTTATTTGTACATGTATTTCCTCATCCTTGGAAGCTCGATAAAATATTATTATGTACATGGGTATTGTCAATTCAAGTTCCAGATTTTTCACGCCTGTCTTTGGTGTGCAGGGCCATTGGGGTATCCATCGCGGCACAGCGTTAGATGGGACATTGTCTCATGATTCCTGCTGCTCCTGAACATTGAAAGTTTCAATTCATTTGAACGCAAAACAAGCAGGCGTTAAGTAAACCACTAAGGCTGTGATATGTTCGCATCGTTTCCCTGTCCACACACTTTCGGCATGCCAGCTGATTTTGCAAGGCTGCTGTGATACCACTCGTGTTTTGTCATGGGCCGTTGCTATTCGCATCATTTCCCTGTCCACAAACACACTTTCGGCGTGTTGCCTGATTTTGCGGTGCCACCGTGATACCACAAACATTTTGCCATGGCTGTTGCTGCCTGTAGCCACATAACTGACTGTTACATGTGATTGATGGGTGGCACTGTGCCGCTAGGCGGCTGAAAACCAAAAGAATGACACGTGGACGTTTAGATGTCCACATGCCTGTGTGGTTTTTTTTTGCGTATTTCTCATATTACTACGTTAGTTGGGAGCTTGAAATTTTGCCAACTTACAGAAAGGACATCTATCTTGTAAAAACCGTTAAAATCTCAAAATTGTCCATTCAAAGGTTTTTGGTCTTATCTGTCCTTAACCAATTGATTTTGACCTAATCTATTGGATCAAGCCTACCTGTCAAGTATTCTCCATTTAGCAGGGATCTCCCACTTTTTCCGCCTTGCATTTTGGACTTTTAAGCAAAAATTTGGCTAATTTTGTATGATCTCTCCCCCCCCTCCCCCAAATAAAATCCATTTCTTTCTCAATTATCCTTTGTTGCATCTAAAGTTTAGTCCTTATGAACAAGAGCTTTCTGTTTCTTGTCAAAGGATGTTAACAGGTATGGATAAGGTATAAAAAATTCAGCATTTGGCCATGACACAATGCTAAGATTACAAAAATACCATGCAATATACAAGTGAAGTTATATCCATTATTGCCAAGTCTTTGATGAGCCTCAGAAAATGGCAAAACTGCTAAGATCTGATTTGATGCTTCTAATTTTTGTGTCATTTATCACTTCATCTGGCATATAACAGGTGACTGCATAATAATTCAGCCATACCTAGGTGTCATCCAAGTGCCTACCCAACTGAACAACCAAACATAATGTATCAAGTGAGTACTTCCTTTGGACAGGCAATTTAACACAAAAACCAGTGATCACATGGTATAAGCACTACTTCATGTTCCAAATGTGTCATGAAATTATCAGCTACAAATTCCTTTCAAACTCAATTTCAATGTTTATTCCCCACATCTCTCCCTTTCATAAAGTTTGAATACACACATCTTTTGCAATGACAAGGATATAGACTTAGCAAGGTCCAGCAGCACAGCACCACTTGGATCTTCAAGGTACCACTTGCCCTGCAGCACACAAAAATATAACAATATAGATTTATACCTCTGTCATTCACAACCACTGAGAGGTCATGTCAAAGGTGACAGTTGATCTCTTAACTCTAGAAAATCTGGCACTGATACACTGCCATACACCTTTTTCCAAATTAAGAATAAGCAGTGCTCAAGTGTCTGTGGTTGCAAATGTCACAGCTTCTGTCCAGTCCTGTTCTTTAACTAATTCCTGGTCAGAGCATGAATGAGTCAATAGCTTTCCCTGGCATGGACTGGGTGCATTACATCCAACCCACACCAAGACAAGCTACTGACCTTGGGCCTGCCATGGAGAATGGTCTGGCATACAAATCTCAGCAAAAATTTTATCTAGTAACAAGAAATCTGACACAACAATTTACATGCACATGCTTTTGGGCGATTTGAGCAGGGAAGGGTTAAATTACGTCACCAGTAAACAGCTTTCCTCCCTACATTCTGGGAGCATCCTGGGCAGAAATGGCAAGGAAAATTGCTTAAGAGTCTCCAGATGGCAACAAGCAGGTAAATCTCACAAGAAAACGTTAAAACACTAACACTTGCAACTGTACACATTGTGTTAATTTGAAAATGGGATAGGGCACTGCAAAATCATGGAACAAACATTTATCTATTTTGCATCTACTTTTTTAATGTATGTTACACTTGTAGTTTAAAATCTGAAATAAGATTTGCAAGTTCCACCAAAATGCTAATTAATGACTGACAGCGTACATGTATATGATTGGAGATCTGCCCTGACTGAGCGAAAAAGCTTCCTTATGTAAAGTTGTACAATAGAACTTTGGATTTTTTTTCTTTTACAAAGTTTGGGTTTTATAGTACATTGGTTGACCATCTTTTCACCTGAATTACTGGGTAGCTGAATGAATATCTCAACCTCACCTCTTTCAACTGTGTTAACATTCCTAGGACAATGATTTCTCCAAGTTTGGCTGTGCTCCCTAATAAAAACTCAATTGGTTTTAACTGAAAATATGAATGAAACAGGTAATTATTATTGCAACAAGTCTTAAACAAAGAAAGATGAATTCACGTGGATAAATAAATAGAATAACTTGGCTCTTCACACAGAAACACTAAAAGATCTAGACTGTCACGGGCATAATTATAAAACTGGAAACTCATTTGAAAAAACTCAACTGGTTTTAACTAAATATATGAATAAAACAGATAACTATTATCTCAACAAGTCTTAAAGAAAAAAAAAGATGAATTAATGTGGATAAATAAATAGAATGACTTGCTCTATACAAAGAAAAAGTAAAAGATCTAGACTGTCACCAACATAATTATAAAACTAGAAACTCATTTGACCACATGTGCAAGTACATCAATCTGGAGAACCTGTCAGCACGAAATGAATGACCAGACAATCAAGTTATTCTCTCTTTTTCTTTCAAGAATGGAAATATATTGAAGCATTCACTGTAGACACAATGTATAAAGGGCTCCGAATACCTGGAACTTTTTGCTTCGCTCACTTGCATGGGACCCAAGAGCAGGCGGAGTGAAGAGCTCATGGCGACTTGTTCTCTGTAATTGAAAAGGAACAACTTATAGCATAAACAAAAGCATACCTACATAAACATGACAAACACTGTTTCATCACTTAAGTACATAGTCCTTATGTATGCTTTCAAGACCATAATAAATTTTGCTAGGGCAGCACAATATTAACCCCTTTAGAGCAAGTACCAATAGAGACCAATATGGGACATTCATATTAACTGTGCTGCTGCTTTGGCCCGTACCATGCAACAAGGAATAGGAAAAGTCAGAGTTAACTCTGAGGTGTGTATTCGCCCCAATACACAACATAATGCACAAACATTTGGAGGGCTAGAGCTGAGTATTGCCATTAATTTGTATGTTAAAGTAACCTTAAATAAACTAGTAACTTTTGCAGCTGTGGTTATATGATTTTTGTGAGGTATTTAGTTATGCATCTAGATTTCCTGTCTGAAATTTGGTGTTTCTATGTGCAGTAGTTTTCAAGTTATTAAGTTGCAAATTACAATGGAAGGTAACGGGAATGCACAACACTAGCCCTCCACTGACTGCAGTGCCCTCTTTTAGGCAGTTGTTGGAACCTTGTGTTCTTGCCCTTACCTATTGTGATCCAATCCCTGAAAGAAACATGACAAAACATGGTGCTATTGCTAGACCAGCAGATTGGATAAAATCAACTGTTTAAAAAGTCATACTTCTGTTTTCCAAACACAAACTGAGCTTGATATAACTTATAAGAGACAGTCATAACATGTGCATGTCTTGTACTGGAGATGAAGAACCTCTTTACGGAAAAGTGCCTTTCATAACAGTTGTCCAATAAGTAAAATAAACTGTACATTTCCTAATGGATCAGCTGTTCTCATGCCAAGGAGAGTCTACATTTATGTTGTGAAGGACTCAAAACTATCAGCCCATTGTCTCACCTGATGTAGAATACTGTATCTCTCTCGGAACAGGTCTGCCTTTGCCTTGCCCTCTGTATGTAGGCGAGGACAGGTTTTGCCCATGTTGCTGCTCCTGCCAGGATTAATTAACCCTTTGAGTGTTCGGTTTTACACTGGGGTCAACAGCTTTCTTCTTCACCCTATGAACACTATGGTGCTTAATGCATTGAAGAAAGCTATTGACTTTGATCATTTTTTTTTTTCATAATAGAAGTTTGCTGGTACTTGAATGAAATCATGATATTTCATGGGGAATTTGAATTTGAATTGCTCTGATGTTTCAGACTAGCATGACTTCATTGTGATTTACCATGTTTACATATGTAGCTCTTCAAAGAAGAACATCATACTCCTGATACTCATAGCTGTCAGGTCAGGCACCTCTTCCCATTTCTTAAAAAAAAAAACCCAATATATTTTTAATCATAAGATGCCATGATTCAAATATTGTGTGCAGTGTCCTTGGACACAATGTTGACAACGTAGGACCAGTTCATCAACTAGCTGCTAGATCATCAACTTTTAAATCACCATAATAAAAAAAACGAAAAATCAGAGATACAATGCATACTTACGGTAAGAATTTTTTCCTCTCCTGACTGTAGGTATATCTTGGTACTGAGAAGGCATCGATGATGGAAAACACTTTATCACTGAAACAGAATACTGCCACATCATCCTGCATTGTTCCATAGCTCAACAAAGCACTGTTGTTTATTGAACCCCCCAAGCTTGGGGAAATAAAAGTTACATAGAGATGAAATGGTATACATACATCATAAAATCGGTTAATATGTACATACACTTAAAATCTAGTGAATAGTTAAGCCATGCAAAATAAACTTGGATGTTTCTCATGTACCGTAGTGTGTAGTAGACATCCCCCCCCACCACCACCACATAAAACCCTGATGTTTTTCTGCAAAATAAATAAAATCTTCAACAAAAAACAAGCTACAAACAAAGCAGCACAATTCCACCTTGACATGAACTTCCTGCACCTGCACCAACACTGCGATCTTTGTAGCTTTTGTTGCAAATAACAATATGATACTTTTATCATGGGGGGGGGGGGGGGGCAGTTTTTCCCTTTTCATGAAGGAAATGATTATGGCACATACTCTGCCTGATGCTTAAGACTTGCTGCAGACAATGTATCTTGAAGTGGGTGCTAACGCTATTTCATATGAAGTTCTGTCCGCTAAAAATGTTTTAAATACATGATTTATCTACCAAGACCTAGGATGTAGGAGTACATGTATTTTAAAGCAATGTAAACATGGCAAAGGTTAAAAAAAAAAAAAAAACCTTTGTGAAAGCCATCAGATAATTCACACAGTTTCCTTTCACCCAAACTGCAACACATTAATTCCATGTACAGCCGTTTGGTCTCAATATCATGGGAAAGTGAGCTCTCTTGCTCAGTACAAGGGCGAATTTTTAATTCACGGCTCACTTTTCCTTGATAACTGCTTTGGGTAGACATTCTGTCACCCCTTTTTGAAGTTTGAAGTGAATCTGGCAGACGGTTTTTGAGAAGAAGTCGAAAATGTTAATTGTGGACGTACGGATGTACGGACAACCGATGACCTACCATCCAAAAAGCTCAGCTGATTTATCAGCTGAGCTAAAAAGATGAAAACGGTCGTTCAACACCACTGAACATTGTGACCATTGCCTGGTCCAGTTCCATGTACTTTTCTAGTCAGATAAGCAGTGTAATTTCTGCCTAGTCTTACTCTAGTACTTTCATGTGATCTTGTGACCTACAGAAAATTTACATTCACATGACAGTATAAAATGTTTCATAGAGCCTTTCCATTATGATGGGAAGAGGTCTGTATAGAATACTTGTAGTGAATGCTGTATAGAGGATACTGAGTACAGACTGGCAGTTCCTTGGTCAGAGATGTGAATTCATCCTGGTCATTCCTTAACCCTATTCCATAATATGCATTTACAAAAATGCTTGGAAACAAGGTTTTTCATAAACTCAATGGCAGATTTTTGTAATTGGGTGCTTGGGTGAGTGATTACAAATGACATGGACCATCTTTCAATTGTATACAATCACTGGCCCCTTACTTAGCAACTAATGGTTAATGGACAGTGATCCTAGCCAAAATGAAACAAAACGGTAAACTTTTTAGTTATGACAAAAACTCGGGGACAAAAACAGAACCATAACTTCTTCAGTAAGAATAGTTACTTTCATAGAAACAAAAGAAGAGTATGGAATTTGACCTGACTGACTAAATTATATACATCAACAAGAACCCTCCCCCCCCCCCCCCCCAAAAAAAATATTTTTCATGGTTTTGTAGCAGAAAGAGTGTGTGTGAAACGAAACAGTCACCTTACAGCTTTACATATTTTCTAGCAAATCAGTGAAGCTCAATATTCTTTAAGTTTGTTGAGATTAAGTCTTCTTCAGTTGTCCCATTAATCAATCCATTTTACCAGTGTTGATGCCCCCCTTTCAACAACCACATTTATTGTCATTAAGCACCTTATTTACTTTTTGTTTCCCACTACTTGCTCAGCATTTCCAATTACAATTTAAAAGTCACCCAGTCCTATTAATGATTTTGTACATGTATTTGGTTGTAATCAGTTGCCGCAATGGCTGTCTTCAACATCGTTCAAACTTGATCCTTCCCCATTCAAATCACCCAAAAAGCACCAATTTATAAATTGTTGTCTGTTTAATGCTTTTACTTAAATTACATGTAAATGAAAAACATTGCTGAGAATTGCAGATAAGATGAGGGCAAATCTTGGGTCAATAGCTTTCCTTGGCATGGGCTGGACGCAGTGCACCCAGCCCATGCTAAGGAAAGCTATTGACTCAGTCCTACTCTGACCAGGAGAGGCCTCTAGAGGTAATTCCAGCACTGTCCTGTTTGGTGTCACCTGATTCTTACCTGGTTTCTTCCTGCTCCTCGTTACATTCCTGAACAGCTGATTCACATATAGACCTGTCGATCATGGGCGACTTTACTGCAAACACACATGGGTGTGATTTCTAGTAAGAGTAAAACTTAAGTCAACAACTTTCCACTGTTTTATTATTATTATTTTGCAACCAGATTAAAAGCTTATGGCAGGAATTGCAGACCTGTGTTTTTCCTCTGCCACTTCAACTCCTACAAATAACAAATGTAGCCTTAACATTTTGGCCGTGATTTGTATGCAACACCATTCAGGATGGCACGTTCTAGGTCCATGGAGTTGCTTGTCACAGCTTGGGCTCAACACTCCCAACGCACGCCAAGGAAAGTTACTGACTCTGTTGTACTCTGACCAGGAATGGATTAAAAACTGGTAAACAAAATATCGTCTCTTGAAACATTTCCAGAGTTCAATTTTTCTCTAAACTGAAGCTTATGATTTCTTTGACAGCTTGTCCTGCTCCTTTTGGCGTTAAGTTTCTAATGCTGCTTAGTCATATGTGCAAGATACATATATGCGTTTAAAACATTTTCACAAAATTCCTGGTCCCAAAACCAATACAAATGTACAGTAGTACCTGCGATACAAGACCACTCCTACAACTTGTGAAAAGTGGTCTCACAGTGCAGGTGGTCTTAAAATGGAGGTAACCTTAATAGAGAAATAGATTCTAGTGTAATGGAAGGATGACCCTATTTATAAGGTGGCCGCTAACATGGTTAAATCACATGCCACTGTAATACTGTTAGTTGCAAGTTCAGTGCCTATAAACAACATAGTGACCATTACAAGACAAACACAGGAAGACAAGTAACATGAAATAATTTCAACAAAAGTTCCAAACCAGGAAAAAACGGGAATTAGTCTTTTTTAACAACTACATAGCAAAATACATATACTTACATGGCTGCTTCTGAACAGCTTCTAAAATTTTATCTATACAATCTTCTCGCTGACCATCACTGACAGCTGCCAGAACCTCCACCAAGTATCTGCTGGCCTCACTGAAGCATAACATTTAATGATATCGAGTCATTTTCAGGCAACAGTGCCATCTCTATCAATACATGCAGGTACAAAGAACATCAGCAATAGGAGATTCTTGTACTCATCCTGAGGGGGGGGGGGGGGGGCACTTCAGTCAGGAAGTTGAGGGTTGTGTATTCCCATAACTTTACATCTTAATTTGCAACTTTATAACGCACCATTTTATGCAGGAACACTTTATTGTCCCCTGCCACCGAAGGTGGCATAGGGGGACACAGAGTTAGTGAGGATAGGGGGCCTGCCGTCCGTCCAGGAGCATATCTTTAGAACCCTAAGATATAGAATAATGAAATTTATACCAGAGATGCATCATACCATGGGCATGTGCACTGTGTATTGTTTTTGACCTTGACATATTTTCAAGGTCACAGAGCCCAAGAACATATCTGTTTTCGTGTAGAGCCTAAGAACAAATCCATTTATGTGTGTCTGGCAGCATATCTCTAGAGCCCTTAGAGATGGAATAATGAAATTTAAACCAGAGATGCATCATACCAAGGACATGTGTGCCATATATTGTTTTTGACCTTGACCTATTTTCAAGGTCACAGGGCCCAAGAACATATCAATTTTTCGTGCATCCAGACATGCTTTTTTATGGTATAGCTTAATTCTGTATTCTCATGCTTTGAATGCTTGCTTGTAGTGGCACCTACGGTGGCATAGGGGGACATACAGTTAGTGACGATAGGGGGCCTGCCGTCCGTCCGTGCATCCGTCTGTCCGTGCGTCCGTCCGGGAGCATATCTTTAGAACCCTAAGATATAGAATAATGAAATTTATACCAGAGATGCATCATACCATGGGCATGTGCATTATGCCTAGGTGGTGCATCCTTTCAACAAGTGCAACCACTTTTGCAACTGTTTGCCCCACTTGATGTTATATTGTATAGGCCCTATGTGTGGCATTAAAAAATACTGTGGCGGGGGACGTAGATCCTTTGGATCACTATGCACTTGTCTCTCTGGGTTGATCTGCACATGGATAAAATACTCGCACAAAACTCAACTGCACACACTCAGATACAAAAGTATGTTTATTACACATAAAATCAAAAACAAAAACAAAAAATACACACCTCTAGCCTGCAAAAATCCTGTGTCCCAGGTTATCTATTCAGATGACCACACATAAAATTGCTAATTATGACCTGTTCAATTGACAGTTGGCCAGTTTTATACTTTTTATCATGGCCACTTCCAGCTCATTAATCCTTTCCTCCCTAAATTAAGATGAAGTCAACAGCTATCCCAGGCATGGGGATTGGCATAATTCATTGGGGTATGTGACAAATACAAGCATCACATTTTAAATTTGGAATGTAAGTGCCATATGTCTTGTGCTCTTGTCTCTTCTTCACAAGAAGGATTCTTATAGGGCTCTGCCCTCCTTCGTAATTGCATTCTACAGAATAAAATATGTTTAAACCAAGCACCACAGGCTCAATGATATTTATGGTTAATATTTATAAGGGATTCAATAAAATACTATAATTGCAAAATTTGAATACAATTCATCGTAACTCTTCTAGCTGTCATATTTCAATGAATTTTACATTGCGGTTACCCTCCATGCAAGTTTCAAATTTTGAAACTGCACATATTGATGCAACCATCCAAAACTTTGTTTATATCTTTGGGTGCAGTGGCACACGACACGCTGGAAACTACACAACCATGACTAGGCCAGTCATTGTGTTTCATGTTCCTTTGTAGTCAGTGCTCAGCTGAGCGCAAAGCAGATTATAACTTGATGTATATAATCCTCTCATTCCATATACCTGGTTTGACCATAGATCACTGAGGGGACGATCTATGGTTTGACACATGAAGGCATGATTATCATTATTTTACTGAACCCCCAGTGATGGGGAAGTAAAGATAAAAATACATCAAAATATAAGCATAATAAATACCGCATATACACAAAGTAAGTTGCATTCATCACACATACAAAAAATAAATCGACTAGAACTAATTCACAAAATATACAAACCACAAGTAATACCAGACTAAAATTGAAGTAAAACCAGGGCCGAAGAAAGTTAGAACTGGGTAAACAGCTTCACCAGTTCATACTCGGAAGACTAGAGTACATTATAATTAGGTGATAGCAGCAGGTACCTCAGAGAGTCGGTTAAACCTTCCTGGAGAGTAACAGGGCTTCCCAGGAAGGACCTGAATGGGTCCGCTGGCACACTGAGACACCCGCCGCCAAAGCTGTGTTACAACTGAAGGCAGTGGCAACAGGAGAGCATCCATGTCTAATTAACTGATCAGTCATGGTGCCTCCCATCCTGTTGCCATGTATAATATAATCTTATTGAAAAGCAAGTAAGTTTCTCATTGGTGATTTAACTGCATAGATTCTTTGAGCCAGAGATAAGGTATCCAGAGCTATCACTTGGAAAACAGGAGTAATAACGAGAGACGGAAGTAATTCAGTGGAGTGAGAACCCTTGCTTAAACCGAGGGACTGTTTGAGTAAGTTACCTTGTGCCGTCTGCAACACACCGGTGTTTGCATTAGAAGGGTTAATACAATCAAGCCCATATGTTAGAGAGGGCACACCAGTTGCTTTCCATAAATATGTTTTAGCTTCGGTACATAGTTCTGGGTAATGCCATCCAACACTGTAATATCTATGTATAGCTCTTCTGGCACAGCTGACTATATTTGCAATATGAGTATATAAGATCCAGTTTTAGTGTAAGTAATCCCACGTAACTTCAGCTCTGTAACAACATTAACCACTTTATTCACATCTCATTCTTATGATATAATTGCTGCTTCCATCACTCACCAATATTATGACTGTGATTAAACGATTGACTAACACAATATAAGTAGCAATACTTCACACTACAATACATGTGCTATAATAACTGCTTGAATGTGTCACATGCCAGGCATACAGCCAAGGGTAGATCCAGGTTTGAATGCAAACAACTGGGAGACTTTCTGCACACTTTCTAATTTTGATACAGCTGTGCATAAAAATGAATCAATCAACTGATGTACAATCAATGCATATCAAATGATATGATTACAAGTTGGGGATGGATTTTTGAGGTGAAACAGTTTCTTTCTAGGAATTTTGTAATTGTACACAAAAAAATAAAAGAAGTTGTCAATTTCAATTAAACATTTGCAATCTTCATAAGACACAAATTATTCCAACTAAAAGTAAAAACAAAAAACAAAAAAAAACACGCCCCTATGTTTTAATATGAAATATTATTTCAATCTGCTAATCTTCTTTCACTAATCCTCCTAATAGTTTTTTGTATGCATGTTTTCAAAATTTAAATAAGACCCCTTTACTACAATGTTACTTGTGCTTTTAAAAATTAGTTTACAATTTACAAACTTTACTTTTACATCAAGGCACTACACATCCGCATAAAAAATAGAAAATATGTAGTTTATTGGTGTAGTTATAAAAGGAGGCAAAAAGGACGTGACCATAAATGTGTATGAAATTCTCAGCCAACTTAATATTTTACAGTGTCCACAAAAACTTTATTATGACATCACAGAGAAGTGCAAACAGCACCACAATTTTGTCTTGAAAATTTTAGGCATACATGCACAATCTCCCCACTTTCGATAGGCTAAGCAAACATGTACCCATTCTTATGGAAGATGGGACGAAATACATAAAAATTAAAGGTGATAATTTTAAAGATGGGATATATTCATAAAATCTATTACAGGTAATAATTTTAAAGATGGGATATATTCATAAAATCTATTACAGAAAATTATCAAACTCTTTCCTTTTTTCACAGCGCAGACCCTCAAGTTCATTATCTACCCCAGACACAATAATAGCAATATAACACTTTTAAACCTTCTCCTATTTCCAATAGGCCTCTTTTCGGAGGCTGTAAAAGTTTCTTTTAAAAAACATCACCTGTATAACTTTTTGGGGGGGCAATTTTCACGAATTTGGGAGAAAGCTGTGCAAAACTTTGCAATTGAAATTTTCATGAATTTGGGAGAACCTTGCAATTGAAGACCAAAAAAAAAATATTTTAGTAAGATCCTTCAATCCAACAAATCATAAAAAAAGAGGTATTGTGATGATCCTCCATTTAGTACTCTTTAAAGCAGAAAAATTTGCTTTCGAGTGTGTGATTTAGTAAAGTTCAGAAACAGGAGCATATTGGAAATAGGCGAGTCAACCATACACACGTATACTTGAACCAGGCTATTACTTGAACTGTTTTGTAATGACTAATGTACCAGTGTGGTTTGTGCTTTTCTCTGTACGATGTGCATTAATTTTTGCCTTTATCAAGACCAGAATAAAAACTTTATAGCAGTTTCAGGAAAAATGTGCCCAGTCTGCTCCTCATACATCATTGAAGATGATGATGAATATTATTATAAGGAGACAAGTACTGAAGACAAGTCGGGTGGCTCACAATTCTTTGACATTATGCAGTCTGTAAGCAAAGGTCGGTATTAGTTGTGCCCGCATAAACAGCAAAACTATGCACAAGTTTGTTTCCAGTTTTAGGAGATAGCCTGAAGCCATGATCAGGTCGATCATTCCAGTAACTGGTCAAACCGTACCCAGGTCGAACCGTACCTAGGTCGAACCGTACCCAGGTCAAACTGTACTCAAGTCAATCCGTACCCTCATACTGTACTCCCAGTCTCTTTATATAACCGTGGAGGAAAAAACTAGATGGAGAAACAAGCAGAGGACTTCTAAGAGTGCAATGTACACAGCGTGTTCGCACCTTTGGGTGTTAGATAAACAAAACGGCTGCTGCCGAGGTGCGCTTCTACCCTGCATTGGCAGTGACGATACGTCGTTGTTTACTTTCGCAACTTCCGAATTGTCACTTCGTGTGGTGATCGGGACATTACATGGCAAAATATGACAATTTTTGCATTAAAATTTCTCCTTTCTGACAATGATCATTTCAACGGAAATTCAGGATGAAACAGGGACGACGGTACGGTTTGACTCAGGTACAGTTTGACTGAAGGTACGGTTTGACTGGGAATCGATCATTCCCGGAGGAGGAAGGAAAGCTTTTTCTTCCATAACAATGTGCCAGTCCCCAGTTTGGAGTTCTTTGCTTAGCATCAGTATCACACGCCATGGCCCATGAGACCAAACTGCCAAAATGTCATGAAAACAGATAATGAGGCTCGCGGTGTGGCAAAACACACACTGATAAGCACTAATTGTTTTTGTGCCTTATGAAAAGTGATGGATTTGATGGAGCAGTTCATGGACACTGGAGTGTGAGTAAATGAGCGAAATTAGGGCGTTTACCAGTGTTTACGTTTATTTCCAAGTAAACGTCTTAAAATCCTAAAAAAGTCCATTTACATTGATGAAAGGAACTGTAAATACACTTCTTGTACTTTTCCATGCTCACGTTCACATTCCCTTTTGCTTACCTCCGCAGAGTAAGGCCATGCATCTTAAAAGAAGACGTAATTTGATTCTTAATTTTCAGTGCTGCCATTTTTCTATTCCCCGCCAAATCCCAGAGTTAGGCAATGGACAACACAGTTAGTCTTTTAAGGTAGGCATTAGAGTACTGTCCCATGCTGCCATCTGTCAAGAATACGGAGAACTACGAGCGCAAGTATTGCGTAAGCTGCTGCCACCTATTGGTAAAATGTAACGGGCAGTAGAGTACTGTCCCGTGCTGCCATCTGTCAAGAATACGGAGAACTAAGAGAGCCAGTATTGCGTAAGCTGCTGCCACCTATTGGCAAAATGTAACAGGCAGCAGAGTACTGTCCCATGCTGCCATCTGTCAAGAATACGGAGAACTAAGAGCGCCAGTATTGCGTAAGCTGCTGCCACCTATTGGCAAAATGTGGAAATCGCATCGGTCCAGATGTTAGTCCCCACACAACTTCACAGCACCTGGATATTTTCATGAACCACAAAGTCTATATATTTGTGTATGTACATATATACAAACTATCTTACAAGCAGAACAAAAAGTGTCCCTGCCATGTCATCTTGATTTATATGTATTGCTTTAACTGGATATCATCATCATCATCATCATCATCATCATCATCATCATCATCATCATCATCATCATCATCAATTTTTATTTATTTGTTTGTTTGTTTGTTTGTTTGTTTGTTTATTTATTTGCAGAAATTATCCAGGAGAGATATGCATGAGAGACCCAAATATTCTACAACCAAAGGTCTCTTCCTACTTGTATGGCCTAAAAACGGGTGGAAAAAAAGAAAAGAAAGTTTCAGGGGTCCTGATATAATAATACCAAAAGATCCCATCCCTTTTATAGTTAATATTTAATGACCAACTGGGGTCATCAATTGGTCACACAAGTGACTACAAATGATATAAACAGCATCAATGAATGGCATAAAACACATGATCTTAACTGAAAAGTGCTTGTTAGCAAAATCTATGCCAGTTTGCAACAGTATTGTGACCATAATTATGATTCCTAGATTAACGAAGTTCCATAAAACTCAAATATGAGAGGGGCCCCAAATGTTCAGAAGGGGCCCTATATTCTAGAATGCTTGGAACTGTGGGACCACAATCTTTTTTTGCTGGGAGCCCACCTGTTCATCTGTTCTGTGATACTTTAGTCCCTTCCACCCCCCACCACCCAGTCTGTTTGTGTGTGTGTGTGGGGGGGGGGGGGTGGAGAGGGCACAAAAATTTAGTAACTGTGGGTCCAGTTTAGCATTATGAAAGGTATCTTCCCATCCCAAAGTTGACAGCCCAGTTTAAATTGTGCTTGAAAACTTTTTCCAATATAAAGAAAAAGGTATTAAATATAGTTTATAACCCAAGAAAAGTTTATGACAGACACTGATAAAAATATAATAAAATATTCAACTTCAGTGTCAGTTTATCATTATGAATTAAGGACACTTTTAAGGTCCTAGTAGAAAAAATCGCTTTCTGGGTGCAATATTGTGATTTAATTTTTGGGAGGGCTGAACATGCAGCTCATGTGATTTAAAGTTTGAAATAACAAAAGTTGAACAATTTTCCAGGTGTTTTTATGACCACAACTTTCAATATTTTGAGATAAAGTGCGATTAAGAAAAAATGTCCCTGTATCTACAAACTGTCAATAGAACAGAACTTTGTCAAGGTCATATTAAGTTGCCACGCAAAATACATTTTCTGACAAGTATTCATATAACATTGGACGATCAACTTAAGGGGGGCGTAGTATTGTGAGACATGGATGCCATAAACGCCAGGGGTCACAAAACCAAGCATTTGAACAAAAGGTGATGCATGCTTATCACTAGAAACAGGTCACAACCTGAGTAAGGAGGGACAGTGACTTTATTAATAAGTAGGTCATGACCTAAGAAAGTAGATCAGAGTAATATTATATTGGGCACTGGGTAACTGCAGTATGGGTGTATTAATATGAGGCAACAACACCTTTGAGGGCCAAGCTAGAGATCACAAAACTGCATTAAAAAAGTTGGAATCTGGAAGGATGAATATAGCTCACAGCTTGATATTCATACAGTCTTCGTGAGTTTTCACAGATATTATACATTAATTGGTAATATTTGTATTGTCATGTGTATCTTGTACATACATGTACGTACTGTGTGCCTTCATGTTCTGGAGAACCTATGTATTGGTCATCTCGGTGTACTATAGGGCTATTCAGATTAAATAAATATGTTTAAACTAAAAGAATAGTACAAAAATCTTGTCAGTTTATTTTGCCTTCAGGGGTCCATTTGCACAAAACTTGGGCAAAATCTGTCAATACATTTTTGACATATATCACAATAAGGAACATTGACTGGAGAGATAAAAGTTGATGCACCTTGGGCACAGACACACACACACAAAAAGTGCACATAAAAAAAAATCAAAACAAGTGAAATCTATTGAAATTGTGCCAGTAAACCAAGACTCATCTGACCCCTCTATACTTTGTACCAGCTAGGTTACATAGGTTACGAGTAAAAGGCTCTGAAACATGTTGAGTAGTTACCTGCTGAAGACCCTTTAATTGATTTGGGCTAATACAGCCTATGTCAAAATTTTACAGAGGAACGTGTGCAATATGGACAATAGTACTTCTATTATGTATATAGGTTAGACAGGGACAGGTTAGCTTATGGAGAGTAAAGAGTTCGGACTGCGGAATAGGGTAATGACTACTAGGAAGTGGTTTTGGACAAAAAGACACAAATACAATAGCATGACAAAGAGCATGGATGGATGCTTGGCTTTTCTTTGATCGAACGTAGTGTGAGGGAAATAAGTAAATTCTACACTCATTAGAAACTTTTGGCTTCCATACAAATATTTACATTGTAAATAGGTCATACAGGTGTAACTTATCAACCAAACACCGGGAGATATTTTCAAAGCTGGGCCCCTGTCAAAATGACTTTATCACCACCACACTGCACTGTAGCACAAAACAATCTAAATTTCCTCTGTTTTCCGTGGTCCTGTACATCTGCTTGTTGCACTTTTGTGTGCTCAAGTGTAAAATGGCCAAGGTTGGAGGATGCCCACTCCTGATATAAGCAGAATTAACTTTCTTACAATGAAAGCATGTTTCAAATACTTTTGGCAAAGGTTAAATTAAAGGTATGAAGCAGAAATTAAAATTAAAGCCATTTTTCATCTGTTTTATTAACCATTTTGTACAACAAATTTTCAACATGAAACGGTACTAAGGTAAGGCTACCCATGATGAGATTATATGTGCATACATCAAAGTAGTACACCAGATGGCACTGCTAATATTCACGATGCACGCCCATATTTCTGGAACTTTTTGTGATCACTTTGTCCCTGTCAGCATATATGTGACTTGAGATCTGTATAAAAGGTCAACAATTTAATACTTTAAAAAACACTGATTTAAATTTTTTTTATTATTTCAGATTTGTCATTAACACAAATATGAATTTCTTGATTATAATTCATTTTGTCAAGTTATCAAAGCTCAATCAAAAAAGTTTGCAGACTAATTTTTTTTTCACTTTATCAACTTGTAACAAGTGTCCAACATAAAACTCATATTCTTTGAATATATAAATCAAATTGAAGTACTTGTATCATTTCACCTCATGCGAGGTGTATAATCCATCTATAACACCTACAACTACAGGACCATGACATTCCTGCACTCAGTCGACCTTGTATGCACAGACCGACATCTGTAAGTGTAACTTATAGTTCTGTGTGTGCATGTATGATAAAATGGAACTGACATTGGCCATTTTACACTTGAGCAGTCTTCTCTGCAGCTTTTGGAAAAGACAGGGAAACTTTGATCTGAAAAGGCACTTTTAAACAGGGATAGCAAGAAAAAAAGGGCACCCAAAAGTAGCAACTCAAAAGCCACTACATGTTTTCAGTGCAAAATCTCTTTCCTATACCAATAGGAAACAAGTATCTTAAATATGATACAAGTATTTGAGAAAAAGACAGGCAGCCAAATAAAAAGGCAGGGAGTAAATGAAAAGGGCAGGGCAAACCTGCCTTCTATTTGAGCTGCAGAGAATGCTGTTAAGTACATGTATCATTGCAATAGAAACATCATCTCTTATGTGCATTTCTCAAACAGTTGCTTAAAATTTACTTATGTTGGTCTGTGACCTAATAAGGTCAGCATCACTTGAGTATAATGGTAATTATTTCTGTTTCACCAGGATCACAATAAAGTACAATGTCCTGGTTCTGCCTCCAATTGTTCCTAAGTAAGATCCATATGAAGGCATGGAATTCAACAAAGATGCCTCATGCCTCATAAGAATTAGGTTCATCATCTAATGGCAAACTCATTATAATGACACCATCTGTTCCCGCAGAAATGTGTCGGATAACTGAATGTCAGATAAATGAGTCAAATAACAAAGAAAATAAACCTTTTCCCATGAAAATTTGTGTCATTATATTGAATATGTCGGATATCGGAGTGTCGTTATAATGAGGTTTCACTGTACATCAAAACCTAATGAGATTGCTTCACCATATCGTATACATTTCGCTGATTACTAAACGCTGTTGCTTCAACATCTTTCTGTGGGACACATTAAGAATATTATATCAAGTGATTTCTTTTGTTACATTTCAATGCCAATGTTTCTGTGTTAATTTATTAACATGGCTAAAACATTTCATCTTTATAGCAAGGTCAAATAATTGACATTGTATGAAATGCTGAACTAAAAACATAATTTCATGATTATCAGTTTTCTTTCTCTATGTTACAGATTACATGTACATGCACTTCACAATCATGTATACATGTAAAGTAATGCTACTTCTGTACCATACATGTTCTCAACAGAAAAACATATGCATTCATTACAAACAGGAAGATATGAACTTTTTCTTTAACAGGGTGACCTGTATATTGTGTTAGCATATTTATCACTGTTTATGATTGGTACCTTCTTTCTTTTTTCTATTCCTTCTAATGTCAAAACAATACAAGAAATATATGTATGCACATCACAATCTCAGGACAACAGCAAGTATAGCAAATTGCATTATGTACAATGTATAGCAAATGCTATAAACATATAGACTGACACATGATAATTTAAGGACTCAGGTCTCTGGCTGTGCTTCGTTTGCTTCATCATCCCCGCCAGAAGAAACTTTTTGCAGCGCCCCCGACACAGTGACAGCAGCCAGCAATTCCACGGCCACTTCATCATAACCGTTGTCCTGACACAGTTTAACCAGACTAAACCACTGCTCATGGGTTGTCTCATCATCAGCAAATACAGCTTCATGCAGGGGACTGGACTCTGTCAGCACATCTGTAAATGATAACAGAGTATGTGAATATATACATGAACAACAGAATTATGGAGATTGTGTATTATCTATCTACTGCCCATGTCTCATGGAAAAAACAAGTTGATTTTAGCATGCATGTAGGTATGATTTAAAATGTTAAACGAGGATTAGAATGTATAAAGGTATGATTTAAAACATTAAGCAAGAATTAGCATAAATGCAAGTATAATTTAAAACATTGTACATGAAATTGGCATGCATATAGGTACGCTTTAAAACATTATGCATGAATCAGCATGTATGTAGGTATGATTTAAAACATTGACCACAAAGAGTGTGACAGTCATGTGCTCAGCTGACCATGCATGCAGACACTAAAAACGTCCTGTAAGCTTGCAAATTAGGTCCAAAAGACCTAGCCCAAATAGTTCTTGAGTTATCATAAAAAATTATATTCACTAAAATTTTCCCCATGAACTTTGATTTTACGTGATGGCTACCATATGAACAAATATAAGAATTGTGGGTTAACACATGTGTTCCCATGTCTTTTGAAGCAATTTGACTCCACCATTGTAACAGATGTTTTCGAGATTTTTTTCACTGACAAATATGAGAACTTGTCAAGTCACTTCTAGCCCCCACTGCAAAGCTGAAACAGCATGTCAATTTTGAAAACCAAGCTACTTGACCATAAAACTATTCAAAAGTAAAAAGTTGGTCAAAATTGCCACCAAATCCGAGGCTCTTTGTACCATCCTTGCACAATTTGAAAATCAGTATAGACAGGAATAAAACAGTTACTTATACTAAAGGTAGTCATGCAGTCAGTAGCATTTTTATGGCACTTATTATAAAAACAATATGATACATATACAATTTGTATGTAGATTTTCAGTATTTATAAATGTTTACATTTGAAGAGAATCTTACATAATTTCTCATACATCTCTTGTTTTCACACAACAAACAGAGAAAGCTTGAACATTGTGATACTGGATTTTTAAAAAAAAATGTGAACAAGGGAGCCTAAAATGTTTAACTTTTTCAGACACTTTTTTTCCCATAAGAAGCAAGTATAATATCCACCTATCAATGTACACATGCAAAGAAATTGTTATCTTTTAACAATTCAGAGTCAATTACCAACATATCTGCACTATAAACCAATTGTCCCGATTCCACCCAGCCAAACCAAATTTGCATTAACTAACCTCATTTATGCCTACAATGGGACTTAGTTATTTGGGTGATCCACAAATTTCAAAGAGACATCTATTTGAAATATACATTGAACATGACAAATTAAACAAACTTTCAAGGCCAATTACACTTCACAGGCAAACACAACACACATGTATTTTGTGACAACAAGCATTACACTACATAAAGTAGTCCCTCTTTTGAAAGATCACTTGCATCTTGTGACCATTTTCACTGTGCAAAAGCACCTTCTAACAATAATTTAGCTCTTTTGGGAGACCACTGGTAGAACCGGACTAGTGACCAACCAAAATGACCCCGAAAGACCATTTATCCATCTAGCATTTCCCGATTTCAGATAAGTAAAACCCATGTGTTATATACAAGATTGGTAAAATAATTCATCAAAAACCAGTTTACAAATCCCAAATATGCACATTTATAATAGGAATGAAACACATGACTATAGGCTGGAATTTGCTGGGCTGGTGGTGTAAGGATCAAACCTCCTTTGGGAGACCACCTGCTTTATGTGACCAGTTCATGGATGGCATCAGGGGTGGTCTCTTAAAAGAGGGACTACCGGACATAGATGTATGCACACCTCCAGTGTGGTTGCGGTGCAGGTCTTGCAGAAGATGTAACCCAATGTCTGTCTGATCCATGTCTACTAAAGCCCTCACAATGATGCCCAGTGGCAATATAGTCTGGTCATTCTTGGTCCTCTGCATACTCAAGGCATGGGCCAGTTGAATGCTAGGGCACTCTTCAAGCATCTGAAGGTAATCTTTACTGTGGAAATGTGCCTTCTGCTGTGCGTATTCCAATGCTTGATTGACTCTTCCTTGCCTAATCATGCATTTGACTGCAAGCATATGTGCATCAACCTCCGTGTACACGCGCTGAGCCAAGGCTAGACACTGGCGAGCCTGTGGGGTCTTGCTGTCACAGGCATCATAAATCATATGACCCAACTGCTCACTCACTGTCAGTCTGAAATAATACAAGGTAAGACATGCACACATTTCAAATGACAAAACAATGACTGACATCCAAAGAACAGTTTATTCGGTACCCGACTTCATATCATAATCAATAAATGCAACACTGTAAACTGTATAGACAATTTAATGTTGTTTTTCCATCTATATGTACATTGATTACATGTATACATTAAGGTGCATGTTGAAAGTGATAAGAATTCACATTTACATCGATCAAAAGTTGTTTTCACCCTTCCTTTCAATATACCTTACCAGGCGTTTCATACCTAGGGATGAGGCAGTAAAACCGGACTAATATGTCCGCCCCATTGAGGCGAGGATGACAGGGCCGATCTTCAGAGTCGTCCAAGGAAAACAATACCAGAGGCCTTCCCGTCGAAATAAGCTGACGTACAAACCAGCTTTTTATAAAGAATTTATTGGACAAGCCCTGCCTCAACCCTTTCCTGTCTATCCTGAGTGGCACACAGAACTTCTCAAGACAATCCCACCAGTCTTAAATGACTTATATATTTCGGATGATGAAGATGAAGGACCCCCCACCCCGGAAGCCATAGATTAACTTTTTAACATTTTAAAAAAAATCTTTCAGCAGTTGTAAAAAATATATATTAATATTGTTCACATTTTTCCAGGTAAATGGTCAGTGTGACATATGAAGAAACGACAAGATGTCTGGACATTTCATACACAATAATATCAGTGTAAATCATGGTCAACATGTTTAAAGAAGCCATTTATGTAAAAAATTAACAACTATAAAAGAAGCAGAGCTCGCTGCATGATGACATCATCAACACCGTCAAAGGACAGTGTGACGTAACAATATGAACATTCCTGTTTGGACTGAATAGCCTCAAATATGATGCAATAATTCTAATTTAAAGGAAGCCTCAATTATGCACTTAAACTGTGTAATCTGTCAATAAATTGGGGAGCCTCCATAGCCCTGAGGAAGGGGCACACAGCCCCGAAATGCGTCTTTACTTCAGTCTTCTGACTTGTCACTTTTATGTTTTAACAAGTATAATTTATGCATTAGACAGTGGGATCGTTCAAACTTTTCACACAGAAGCCTCAATGTTGTCGGCTACTGCATCTACATAATATACCTTAAGACAAATTAGTAAGAATCTGAATATATTTACATTGTATCTGGTCTAATAACATACAGATATATGAATAAATGTGCTACAAGAAACCAGGAAGACTCTGCACTGAGGCTCATGAGAGCTAGTACTATG
Source organism: Hermodice carunculata (assembly GCA_964020975.1). Lineage (NCBI taxonomy): Eukaryota > Metazoa > Annelida > Polychaeta > Eunicida > Amphinomidae > Hermodice > Hermodice carunculata. The sequence continues at coordinate 56,565,560 of OZ026615.1, read as the reverse complement.
TATTCAAAAGTGGAATCTGTTACATGCATCTCATAAAAAAAAAAGGTAAAAATGAAAAACATACATCTCATAAACAAAACTTGAAAATTGAGGAAACAAGAGTGAGAAGATCCCAATTTAGCTCAGTATAACTTGACAGGTATGGTTTTAATTAGACCCACCTATCCTGTGATATCCAATGAGACAGAAGATCCAGCCTGTTTTCCTCCAGTGCACATTTGACACACTCCATGGACATGTTTTCTGGTGGTCGTACACCATAGGCTAACACAGTGGACATGAGGGCATCACAGAATGCCAGCAATGGAGAACGTCCTGAACTTGTAAGTACTTTCAAATCTGAATAAAAACAGACAAGTCAAGCATAAGCATTTTCAAAGATCGGGGGGGGGGGGGGGGGGGGCGAAAAAAACACTTAATTTATCTTTACATACCTTTTCACACAACATATATGTGCACTCATAGAAAAAGACTGAGGCACATTAATATTCTTGTTTTTTTTAACAGACTACATTTATCTTCCTGAGTAAAGCATTTCACATCAGCAACAGGCAATAAAAGTTAATTTTGATACTACCTGTATACGGTAATGTCAGACAGTGTTTTTTGTTGTTATTTTTATTTATGGGGTTTTGTCTTTTTGTTTTTGTTTTCTCCTCTTTAAATGTTGATTAGCACAAGCTGAGCACCTGTAATGGAGATACATGTAGTACAAACCACCTTTAAATCTGTTGAGAGTTTCAGGAGTTCTCAGGATGCCTTTTGGACTGTTAGCTGCATGGATAGCGGCCTCTTCAAACTTTCTGTCTTCCAGTAGTTCATTGAACTTCTCAATGTATTCCAGCATCATCTCTGCCTCTTTTTCACGAGTAGGATCATCATCCTCAAATGTTGTACTTGGTGTACCTCTTGGTAGGCCATCCTCTGCAACCACTGCATGTAGAAAGGTGCCAAATGCAATAAACATTATTATTATTATTATTTTATTATCATTGTTGTTGTTGTTGTTGTTGTTATCAAATCAGTCTTTAGAGAAAATACAAAAAAGGTCAATGTCAGTGCAGTTGGACTTTTTACCATGCATACAAAAAGCTCAATATCAGTGGTCTTTCTGACAATTCAAACTTGTCAGCTGATTTTATACAAGCAGTGCTGGAACTGACTCATTTTTAGCAAATATGAGACCAGATACATGCACATCATTTCAGTTTGACAAACTTGTCAAACCCTTTTTCGTATTTTTCTCAGATACACTATTTGCATTAAATAGTAAAATGAATGAATGAACAAAGTAACCCCAACTTTCAGCACATACCTTTGTCTGTGTGTTGTTTTGCTGCTCTGGCTAAAGCAAGCACAACAGCATCTCCAATGGTCTTGGTTGGTGGTTGTACTTTGGCCCATGCCTGAGCTGCTCCAACAGCTATTTTCAGTTTGTGTCGCCTTGCCTTGCAAATTTCTGTATCTTCCTGAAGTCGATCTCTCCTATTTACTTTCATTGAAAGCTGTTCTTTCAGTTGTTCTTTGAATTCTTTGGGAGTGTATCTAGTACGGTGGCTAATGTTCAGTTCCTTGAACTGCCTCTCCAACTTTTCCAGTTCTTTTGTCAATGTTTTCAGGTCTGTTGCTTGTGCCAGTGTCAAACCTGTAGAAACAGGGGGCCTTATAAAAAACTTCTATATGTTAACTTTGAGGTTATAATGTGTAGCTTACATTGTCTGATGAATGAAGCTACAACTTGGTATCAGGTACTGTACTTAGCAAAACTACCCATTGCTAAGACAAATTGCTGCACAGTCACTTCATAAAAAATGACTTCATGTTATCATTCTGCACAAAATTAAACCTATACAAACATATTGTACCTGACATATATTTATGAAACCACATTGCCATTACATTAAAAATGTCTCTCAGTTTAGTTTGTGTGTTGAGTGATCTGAAAATGTCCTGTGCAATAGCAGACCTATCTCCCTGAAACCTGTTTTGTACAGAATAGACTTCTTGCTCGGTCACTATAAGATGGCTTAAAGGAGATTTTTTCTTGATGAGTTTTTACTGTTACCTATTATCATATACATGAAAAATAATCAACTCCAGCATATTTATGAGCAATACAAACACCTCAGGAGTATAATTTTAATCATTACCAGGTATTGATCGTCGGTCTTTCTTAATGACTCTCTTTGGAGGCTCCAGCAGTTCTTTCGCTTTACGTTCTCTCTCTTTTCTTTCTGCACGCAGTTCCTCCAACTGTTGCTGTAAACGGGTATTGTCTTTCTTGATAATCCCAAGCCTAACATTTTACAAAAAAAAAAAAAAAAAAAAAATGTGAATAAAGGTTGACTGATAGTTCTGAGAGAGTTAAAATAAGAAAGTCCATACAGCATTAAAAATATGTACACATTTTCAATTTTCAACCCATTTTGATAATTTCATTTTCAAATTTTGACATACACATGCACAACTTTCTCTGATCATTTTCATCAATGAGGTAAAATTTTTTATTATTCAAGTATTGAAAACTGGCACCTACACAAGGACAGATTAGTTAGTTACTTTGTTGATGCGAAAAAGTTTTAAATCATGTTCATGCACCCTTTCATAAGGAACCTATGACCACTTAAATTGTACTTGACCTTTAAAAATTAATTGTCATGATACAGAAATATTATTGTAACATGCACAATACACAAAACCCTATATTCACGAAAGTAAAATTACCACAGTAATTATCAATTTGAATGATAAATACATACTTTGCATCCAGTTCCTCTGCACGTTTCCTGTAGTTGCGGATGGTGCTTGGTTCATGTGACATAGCCTTTAACTTCCCAGTCAAATAGAAAGCCTCCCGTTGGCCTCTTTGAATGGTTTCAATGCAGTCTTCATATTCTGCTTTGACTGCAGTTAACAATGGCTTGTATGCTGTCACATGGTCTATTACCTGAAATTGCATGCACCAAAAGAAATATCTTAAGGTGGAAGGTCTGACGCCGCACCTTTGGATAATCTCTAATCACTTTTTCATATTTTTGGATAGTCTGATACTTGAACTACATGCTCCCAAAAACTCAGATGTGTGAACATAACATTTCTATGAGATGATTGATCTCAAAACTTTTGTTTACAATGAAAAGTTTAAACAGTGCCGGACACATGGCTTTGTTTGCATGGGCATGATAATGAACCATGTCATTGTTTGCACAGTCATTAGTCCATGACCGCAGGAAACCAATTGAGCTATTGACAAGGGACTCACAGCAAACCATTAGCTGTGGATTGAAGAATGGGCCAGTTCAGACTAATCACTACCATTGTTCTGATTACTTTGAAATTCTCTATTGATGTGAAAACAAATTAGCACAATCCACTTACTGGGCCCCAAATATGGAAAGCCGCATGTGAACCAACACCCAAACAACCCAAGTATGGTGTTCCCAAGTTAGAAAAAATCGAGATTTAAGCCACAAAATATACTTTTGTTTAATGACAACATCACAGAGGTAAAGCTACAAGTTTATTTCACACAATTATTAAAACACAGGACAGAAGAAATGAGTATGTGTCATATTACAGCCATAAATACGTAAGAATTGGCAACCTCTTTTTTAAATGAGATATTCTCGGAACTGTTTTTTGCTCAACCTCTGCAATTTGTATCTCGCCTCACAAACGTACAAATTGCCCTATCAAATTAAAATCAACAGACATTAAAAGAAAAATATCATATCCAGGAACGGTTCCCAGGAGTTTTTTTTTCTGACAACCCCTTCCGTGACTTTAGGAGCAATTTATAGAAGGAAAATGAACAACCTGTCAGGACTAAATTAAAAAATTCATAACTTTTTATTTATTCTCTTTCACGACTAACCATTGAATTCGATCCTGGACATGGATATATATTTTAAATTTCTTTTGATTTCAACTGAAAAAAAAAAAAAAAACAATTTTGTGTGACTTTTGAGTGAAAAATGTGAAAATCCTACCAAGTCAGAAAGAATGCTATAAAATCTCAAAAATTCCAATCCTGCAAAAAAACTCTATGGATACAAATCTATGGATATGTAGTAATCAGAAAATACATAGGTTTAATGAACTTGTGAAAAAATTAAATGGGTAATTGCGATCCAAAGTTGCCAGTCTCACTGCGCAGTAGCTTTACAGCGTCCACCTTAAATAAATTTCAAACTGTGCATCCTTTCACATTTTATTCCTAGAAAACCATGGCAATATATTCATAATGAATGCATGATCATGTGCCTTCTAATTAAATGTACCATAGTCATATGCTTTGTGAGACTGTTTGCATTTTAAGATCACCCTCCTGTGACCACTTTTGGACCTGCTCTACGGGTGGTCTCTCAAGGGGGTGGAGGGGGTGCCACTGCACACAATTCTTTACTTATTTTCACACTCTAAAAGTACTAGTTTGTATGCTATTGCACACATTTAAGGTACAAATTCAGACTCTTTCCATGATAATTTATGTAAGCTTTTCTACAAAACTGCAGTGCACTTAGGTGATTCCTGAACCACATGCCCAAATGATTAGGATATTTTTGTCTAAAATGGGTAAGTATGTTTAAAATTCTGTGTGTCAATCACAAACTTGATAAAGTTGTCTCCGTGAACCCAGACTACCACCTGCTTGCTTTCATATTGCTGCCAGGTCATTCCACATCAAATTTCAGGAAAATTTTCCAGCATCATATTTCAGATTTTCTTCATTTTTGATATGGATGTTAGACTGGGTCATAAGCTGAAAATTTCAAATTTTCACTTCATTGGCATTATCAGTTCCATTTTTCATGAGGCTTGGAGGGAGAGGGGGTCTTACCTTAAAAACATATACTTTTTCTCTACCATAATTCCAAAGGTCACATTTTGCTAAAAATTAAAGATACACCCATGATTTTTTCCAGGAATTATGTAACTTTTATTGCTGATGGAGCTGTGTAAATAACAATGACCAGGTTTCCAAACATTTTCTTTAATCAAGGTATGAAAATGAGAATATCCTGGGGTTTTTTTTCATGTGTGAATGGTATTTCAAGCACCATTATCTCCAGAGCAAAGAGAAATAGGACCCTCAAACTGTGCACACCAAATTTATACTTTAAGTTCAACAATTGTGAAAAATATCAGAACTCTGGGAATAGCCATATTTGAGGTATCTTTCATTAAAGTCAGCTACAGACAATAAAAGGTACTTCAACACCTCTAAACTATATTGGGTATTGGTGATACAATCTTCAAATTTGCACACAATGCAGACCTACATAAGAACAATATTGTGTGAAATTTTAGGCATTGTGTTTTAAGTGCTTCTGTCAAAACTTGAAGGCACAAAATATGGTATTTTACTGCACTTGCAAATAGCTTTTTGCAGTTTAAAACATGTCATATCAAATTAACACTAATGATCATTTGATGAATTTATTTATTTATTTATTTTTTTTAGTTTGTAGGTGGCATTTTCCCATGCAATCTCTGGGATCATGCACCAATACCTGTCACAAAATGTCTGTTACCTGACTTTATCACCAGAATGGCTCAGGGAGGTACTTCACAATAAATAGGGCATTCTGGACAGGCCATTATTGTAGGTTGTGAAGTGAACAGGAAATATGATTAGATTATATAGGGTTTTATTTTTATTAGTTTCAGGTAGTTCTGTGCCATCAAAACACCTATGCATAATTCTATGATGCTATGCAGACTCCAGGAAATTGGACAAACTAATGAAATATACCCATGGGTCCATGAGTTTACTTTTGTTTTCATAGAATCTCCCCCCCCCCCCCCCACACACACACAAGAAGGACATGCATAACCTACAAAGCAATAATACAATGCATAACCATGTGATCATGTTCACATGATTTTTCCTCCTCACAAGATAAGCAACTGTTTTATTTCCAAGCATGTCATCAAATTTATTGTTTCGATGGCCTAAGACAAAGTGTACATACTTGCACTTATCAATACTGAAGAGCATTACTATGCCATTACTCATTCGCCAGTCTTCAGACCTGACCACAGGGTCATTACATTGCCAGATTTGGTGCCACATGTCTGTGCTCAGGTTATGGACTTTTACAAAATGAGACACGCATGTAAATGCAATTGTATGTACATTAGGCCACATAAAAAAATATTCCAGTTTATCATCAGTGTTTTGCAAAAGAGTGATGAGGGAGGGAGTTTTTGCTTGTTTGTTTGTTTTTTTGGGGTGGTGGTGGTGGTGGTGTGTGTGTGCGTGTGTTTGTTGCAGTGGGGCTCCTTGTCACATCAGGAAGGTGTATGAGAGGGAGAGGGCACTTGCCCACTTCAAAGGTTCCAGGCGAGTAGACATGAAAGAGTTAATCTGCTCACCCAAAGTCTCACGGTCTCTGCAGCTTGCCCAGCTGGAAGAACGGTATCTGATGAGAAGACGTGTGAACAGTGCCATTTTGGTTCAAGTTCAAATTGTGCAGCACGTTGTAAACAAATTTTATACACGGATTTCACCTTTATTGAACATAACTTATCAGTATTCTTGATCTGCGTCATACACAGATGTGTATTAACTTTCTTTTGTGTAATTTTGCGGTGGTTCGATATACGCTGTTGTGTACAAAATGACGATTCAGTTTGGGCGCTACGATTTGTTTGTGTTTGCTTGTCACGGGTAAACAAAATCCACAAAACTGTTGAAGGTAGCCGACTTTTCATTCTAAAAACTAGCTGAGGGCAATTTAGGCATGGAAACTAGTTGTACAGTTGCAAAGTACGAAGTTTGGTCATTGGATTGGCACTTTTGGTTTGTCTTGATGAAGTACGCGAAATTGTCTATTTAACGTGCAAACTCCACCAATTTTAGGATTTGCTAGGTATTAATGAAATAAACATGCAAACATCACTGTAAATAATCAGCAAAGGCTCCTTATTGGGCCAGTGCACATGTATCTGATAATGATGGTTGGGTACAGTAGTAGTTAATGTGTGGCACTGGCCGAAGAAAAAGTAACCAGAGTGTTAAATTTTTCTGATTCTGGCCGCTAAATTTGTTTATTTGTCACGCACTTTTGTTTATTTCGTGAGGAGAAAATGTTTTTGTAAAGGGATACCAGATACATTATGGTAGCAGCATGACTGAAGCCCTATGTGTGATTTTGCATGTGCCGCTGGTGCAGCGCCGGGCGAATCTAGGTCACCAATGTTTACCTTTTATCGTGGTCATGCGTGTTTCGCTTGGAGAATGAGCATGCGCAGTGTGGCCCTTTTCGCCCTCAATGGCAAAATAAACACAGGGTGCTTAGAAAGTGCAGTAACAACACCGAGACACACATAGCTTGAAAGGATGGCTGCAAGTGCCCTCTCCCTCTCATACACCTCCCTGGTCACATACACCAGGGACGTGCTATAGATGCACTGCCAACGGGAGCGCTAATCCCTTTAGTGGTCAACTGGGCGCGACGACTACAAAGTGTCTTCAGTAGCGCCGCTCAAGTTAATCCCCCCTGCTCAGTCCGATTGTTGTTCCATCTATGTTTCCGCGTTCGGTTGTATCGGGTTACTTACATCAGGCTTACATCGGGTGTGCTATTGTACCAAGTTAAAAAACGGAGAGTTTTATGCGTGCGCAACCAGTCTCATCGTTTGAATCAGAACCGTGCGAGTCCATCGATGTGTTTTTCTTTGAAATCGGCCGAAAAAAGGGAAAGTTTTTGCATTATTTCTGTCCAAAATGATGCAAAGTTAGAAAACTTGCGTGCGTAATAACTCCTTACGCCGTAATCAGCAATAAAAATGTAGTTTTAGATGGGTAGTGTATGCCGGTAGGATCATGATGGTGGTTTCATTTCTTGTAGCTGAGTCCGGCGTAACGCTAGATTTTCACTTTAAAATGTGGAACACGGTGAAAAATTTTGCACATTTCAGCTGGTGACGCGATTATTCTCGTCTTTCATCGCCTGACCTGGCCCACGAGACTGCCAGCGGCCAGCGCGGACTGTGGAGTTGTGTTTGTTCAGCACTGAAGGTGCTCGCTCAAACACCCAATCACTTGAGCAGCGGCAACATAGATGGTACAAAGGCCCCGCCGTTGGTAGTCCATCTATTGCACGTCCCTGCATACACGTACCATTACAGCACTAGCGGTATAGTCTTCAGTTATTTAAAAAATCATGATCCAGATTCCCAGCAGAACAGTCTGCAGGGGCTTGAGGTGCTTACTGCTCAAAGCTTTGTCAGTGTTTTTTTTTTCTGCAAACATTACAAATAAATAACAAAAAAAATGGTGGGGCACAAAAAAGTCGGGCCAGGGTTACTGATGACAAACTGGGATATTTTTTCATGTGGGCTTATGTTATGAACTCAAATTATGTGTTCACTTTGAATGATCAGTGTGGACTGTGATGGAAACAACAAATACACTTGTCACCTACCATGTTGAATGCTTCCTTGTATACAATATATCGTTGCTCTGGATTATTTTGATCAATTTTGCCTAGTTCGTAGGCAATATACTTTGTCAAATTTCTTAAAAATTCCCTGTCCCTCTCATTGGTAACAATGGGTGGAATGACTGTCCGACTGCCTCCAGACATACCAGAACTGACGGAAGTTGCTCCTGGGGATACAGGGGATGCTCTTGACATGTTGACAGAACTTTTGAGTTTGACGTCTTTGTCTGCTTTGCGAAAAGAAATATTAAAATCAAGCACCGCGTCAAACAAACCACAAGGATTTTGACTTTAAATCGGTATACAATTCTTACTACGATGATTCTTACTGAGAAGACGAAAGAATCGATCTAAAAGAGCTTAATCAGCATAATTGTCTGTCCAATGTCCCATTGCGGCCAAGTTTGGTCGCCATTTTTACACAAACCGTGTTGCGAGGATGTACTGCGGACTATGAGCGGGAAAAAAGGCCACGATATGCACATTCTGATCAGAATACTACCGGCGCCACCTAGCATCAACAAATAAAATTTTGTCTTCTTCCTTCCTTCCTGTTCGTCTGTTCGCCACTCTATTTAGTTGAATTCTCAAGTTCGCACATCAAAATTTGCAGCTAGTTTTACAAGATTAAAACTTCTTCAATACCACAACTTAAACTCGTAAATAGTTCAAAGTAGCCAAGGTTAGCATGTAAGTGAATGGTGAAGTCGGTGAATTTTCACCGAGTTCTCAATAAAGGGTGTGACGTCACGGCGAACTCGATCAGAATACTCAGGACTCAGGATGCTTTTATTCGACCAAAATACATTCAATTTGACATAAAACAGAAAATAAATGAAACATAAGGATATACATAGAGTATTTTGGTCATGTTTTTAGCTTGTCGGGTATTATATTGATGTAGTTCAAGATTATTATATAACGGTAACTTTAGAAGATTTTCAGGTAGTTTATTGTTAACAAATTTTTGGAAAATTTTGAATTTTGATAAAGTAAAAATATCATTTATTTTCAGGAGGCCAAGACTTTTAAATAGTGGATCTGTGTGAGCATTATATTTTTTGCAACAAATAAAACGAATAGCTTTTTTTCTGCATTTTTGAGAATTTTAGAATTATTAGATCCCCACACTAGGATTCCGTAATTAAGTTGTGACAGCATTAAAGAATTATAAATTTTTATTTTGGCAGTCATTGGAAGCATATTTTTAAGCTTGTTCAAAATTCCTAGTGCTCTTGATATTTTGTTACTTAATTTATCTCCGGAATAGATGAACTCCAGAATAGATGTGCAAGGATAATTTTCTTGTCTTGAAGTGAATAATAAATATAAAAACAAAACGAGTCTGAATAAAAAAGGCGTACAGAGCAGATACAGTTAACGTATATCTATATATGTATCAATGTGTCAAAGACATAGATGAGTTAGCAGAGAGATATGAATTAAAAGGATATGATGAGGTAGATGATTGGAAAGTATATATATGCAAGACTGTTACAGAAGGTTGGAAAGAGAACTGGAAAAGAGGAGTCAAGGAAAAAAGTACATTGAAAGCACACAAAGCATTGGAAAAGCCAAAGAAAAGTGTCTGTTGGGATGGAGGGAACGGATCCAAGCTTCTTTTTCAAAGTAGGACAGGAGTAATCAATCTAGAAAAGAGAAAACAGAAGTGGACAACAGGTAGTAATGGAAAGTGTAAGACATGTAGACAAGAGGCATATGAGACAGTGGATCATTGGTTGTGGTGCGATGCATACAGAGAGATAAGGGAAGATGTTTTCAGAAAGTGGCACAGGGAAGATTGCAATTACAAGGGCTTAGAAGAGGTTCGGTGTTTAGAGGAAGATAACGTATAACATGGGTTTTATGTTTGAAAGGTGGCTTTCTGGGAGGCATGCAGGAAAGGTAATAAAAGTGTACAGGACTACCTGGTAGGATGCTTGGAGAAAAAGAATGAAATAATAAGGTTAGAAAGCAACAGGTTAAATTAGAATTCCAGAGTACAGGGAGGGAAGGGAATGGTGGTTGCCCTTAAAAGGGTTCCCATGGGATCTCCCATGGGAAAAGCCTAAGCCTTAGAGGCGGGGATAGGGTGTGTGAGGGAAGTTTTTTTTTCTTTTTTTTTTTCTTTATTTTTTTTACAGAAAATACAAGCGATGAGTGTAGGGGGATATACCCAAGACCACGGGCCCATCCCAGCTGTGAAAGAGTGGTGGACCCTATGCCTCGGCTCTGGCCCAGGAAAACTTGGCAGCACAACCTGGTAAGGATTACCATTGTTTCCCCCGCCTCATTTACTTTTCTCTACGCCACCTGTGTCACACAGTGACACAGAACCGCGGCAGACAAGCGGAGAGCCACATTATTATTATTATTATCACCACCACCACCACCACCGCCGCCGCCGCCGCCGCCTCCGCCGCCGCCGTCGTCGTCGTCGTCGTCGTCGTCGTCATCATCATCATCATCATCATCATCATCATCAAGACCCCCATCGGAGTATCCTTGCTGGACGCCTAGGGCTAGGCTACGGCGGTAAACAGGAAAGGCTTATTAATCGCGCCGAAGACTCTACTTCAAGGATAGGAGGGTTCAAAACAGAACCCATGCTGAATTCTACTTTTTCCTTATTTACCGCTGAGTTTGTCAAAGACTTTGTTGAACACCTTGTTAAAACACAATTCTGAACTTGTAACTACCTAACGACAAACGAACTAGACTTGAACAATTAGCACCCGCTCACGGTTTACTTAAAGCTCGTGTTATTAAACTCCTTACTCATATATTCATCCGGAGAAAGAGAGAGAAAGAAAGAAAGATTTGATTTACTTGTCAGCAAATCAGTCTGTGTGCCCAGAAAATTTTAAAGATTGCCTGTTTAGTATTTATTTATCTATCAACTGCACGCAACAGTAACTATGCAGCTATGTCAAAAACTTATAAATTGAAGTTGGAAAGGGATTTCAATCTATTGTATTTTTGAAGCTATTCAAGATTTATTTCTTATGTATTTGCATAAATCAAACTGTTACAACTTTAACTCATGGCTCAGTGGATGCAGCTATCCCACAAATTTATCAATTGAACTTAGAACGACATCCCAGTATGCAATAGGTTTGAAGTTATTCAAATTGAAGTTTTTGTGTATTCACCTGATTTGCACAAGTTAAAATGCTGTCACTTTGGTTCATGTTTCCTTGGATGCAACTATGTCAGGAACCTATTAATTGAAGTTGGAATGGCATCTCTATCTCTATTAGTTTTGAAGTTATTCCAGATTTGAATTGTGCATATTTGCCTGATTTGCATAAATTAAAGAGGTACAACTTTGGTTCATGTTTCATCGGATGCGGTTATGTCACAAACCAATCAATTGCAGTGGAAATGACACCTCTGTCTGTTATAGTTTTGAAGTTATTCCAAATTTAAATTTAGCATATTTGCATTATTTAAAGTGGCACAACTTTGGTTCATTTTTCATTGGAGGCAGCCATGTAACAAACATAACAATTGAAGTAGAAATGACAGCTCTATCTGTAACAGTTTTGAATTTTTTCCAGATTTAAATTTTGTGCATTAACCTTATTTGCATAAATTAGAATGCTACAACTTTGTTTCAGGTTTTATCGGATGCGGCTGTGCTACAAACCCACTAATTGAAGTTGGAATGACACACCTATCTATGATAGTTTGGAAGTTGTTCAAGAATTCAATTTTGTGTATTCACCTAATTTGCATAAATTAAAGTACTACAACTTCGGTTCATGATTCATTGGATGCGGCTTTGTCACAAAACCTGTAAAGTGAAGTTGGATTGGCATCTCTATTTATAATAATTTTTGGATATATTGAACTTCTAAATGTTTCAAGTGCTCCTAATTATCATGATTTAAAATGTTACCGTTTTTTGTTTACTTGTCTTTCAGACTGGCAGGTGTCACAAACCTGTATGTGCCACTTTAAATTTTGTGTCTGTCTGTATTAGGCTTGAAGATAAAGAGCTTTGAAAATTTTAATTGCCCCTAATTTGTATATTTTTACCATCACGACTGTTCCAAATAATATGCACAACTTCACTACTAGGTCTGTCGCTATACCAAGTTTGGTACTTTTCGGAGCAATGGTGTCTGAGAAAAATTGACCACAAAATTTGACACGTAAACAAACAAATAAATAAATAAATAAATAAATAAATAAATAAATAAATAAGTAAGTAAGTAAGTAAGTAAGTAAGTAAGTAAGTAAGTAAGTAAGTAAGTAAGTAAGTAAGTAAGTAAAGAATGAATGAATGAATGAATAAATTATTTGAGGAAAAAACCAGAAGTCTGTTCACACAGACTTAATTATCATTACCGCTAGATGCCGCTTGTTGTTGGGTACATCACGGTCTAGCTCGATGAATTTACTCCTATAGAAAATTTCATTATCCGGGTACTGTGAAAAAAATCATGGAAGAAATTGGCATCGTATTGCCGGAGCGGGTAAGAATTGCTTCAAATGTATTATTTGTTCAATTCATGAGAAAAATATCCATAGCATTTTGGAAATTATGGGCTTCTTGAACTTGTTCAAAGTTTGGAAAAGTTCCATGTTAATCTTCTTTTCTGTTAGTGGCTTCGTCCAGTGCTTGAAATGCCCATACCTGGTGCTGAGTAATGGTCCCCGAGCGATAATAAGGGATTTCGAAATGACATTGTAGGTCTGCCCATCGTGGTAACTCCATGGTCTGCCAAACAAGGACCGTCGCTTGGATATTTTAAAGTTGTTGTGTATGTAATCTAAAGTAATTAAGATGACTGGTTTTTAGAAAAGACTCTAGTAAGAACAATTTTGAAAAGCCTCAAACTATCCATAATCACTTCACCAGGAACAGTTCTGTAAATTTCTCTATTCATAGGACAAATTCTGTCGGCCAAACTGCTTTTTACTATAATGCTATTAAAGATTGGAACAACCTGCCCTATGAAATAAAATTGTTGATGGGCAGTGCCAATTTTAAGACTAAGACAAAGGCTTTTTTATTTTCCAAAATGGGCACAACAGATTTTTGATAAGTGAAGAGACCATAATAATTTAGTTGATATCCTTTTTCAGTGCCTTTTTTGCACTGGCATTTTATATACCTTTGTTTTCCAGATGTATATGTATATGACTTGATTATTTTATTATTGAAAACTTATTTAAAATTTAATTAATGTATGGTTAACAATAACAGGGACCCCCCTGGAAATAAGTCTTGTATTGACTTTGGGGGTTATCCCGGGAGGTCAACACATTGCCATTGTGTATTGTCAGTTTGTGCTGCTTTTATTCATTTTGACCTATACATGTACTTTGTATGAGCTGCAGACTTCCAAATAAAATCAATCAATCAAAGTTCACGGATAATGGATATGGGATGAAACCACCATTATATTTACTGTATAGGTATGAATACACCATTGCGGCCAATCAGGTGTAGGTTACCGCACTAAATAGTTCTGGGTTGTCTTGTGCTGACACCTTTGGGGCCATTTACCTGTAATTAGCCCACTGTTTCAGCTAGACTATTACATGAACTTATCAGCCTGTTTGTGTTGTATGGTTTGACAGATATTTTTTCCATGATGAATTTTATAAACAGAGGGCGAATGACATATTCATACACAGTGACGTAATGATGGCAAGCCATGCTCGGAGCATGCGTTTCTTGGCTATGACAGATAAACACTGGCATAACTTTTGATTCTATCTATAGACTTGCCTTTTTTATCTTGAATGTTTTCAATAAAAGGTGTCTGCACAACACTAACTGCATACTTTATTTGATAAATGTGATGCAATGAAAGTTATACACCTTTATGCTTATATGAGAATATACAGTAAATATAATGGTGGTTTCATCCTTGAAGCAAAACTGATGCTGACAGATGAAATTTAAAAATTTCACCTTCATATCAAATTGATTTGCTCTAAATGTTGCCTTATCACTTATATTTGTCACATCAAACCATTTGAGATGGCTATCTTTATTTGTTTATGTAAAATAAAGCAATTAAACTGTGTCAATGGTTTACAATAGGGTACATTGGTGGATTTTCATGTATTAACCAAAACAACAATGATGTTTGCATATTTTGAGGAAAAATGAAAAAAGAGTGACTTTTATATAGAATATAGGGATGAGACTACCATTATATTTACTGTATATTCTCATATTAGCATAAAAGCATATAACTTTTGTTGCTTCACTTTTTCAAATAAAGCATGCAGTTGGTGTTGTGCAGACACCTTTTATTGAAAACATTCAAGATAAAAAAGGCGAGTCTATAGATAGAATCAAAAGTTATGCCAGTGTTTACCTGTCATAGCCAGGAAACACGTGCTCCGAGCACGGCTTGCCATCATTACGTCACTGTGTATGAACATGTCATTCGCCCTCTGCACCTGATTGGCCGCAATGGTGTATTCATAGCATATGCCCATATGATATGGGCATATGTCTTGTATTCTGTCTCAGAGACAAAAGGTGGTGGATATGTATAGGTTCAAAGGTTTATTTAGCAGTCCATGATCAGTGATGCAACTGTTTAGGTTTGGAAGCCCATGACAATTAAAATATATAATATGGAAGTAGGTTCAACCTAGCAGTAGCGAGAGGAGCATCTGTGTTTTATTCCAAAAGCCTTGACGTCATAAAATGCATGCAAAAAGCCACCCCTAGATAGCTACATCACACAGTGATTGGCATTCTGAAGCTACTGCCATGCGCAGTTGTTACCAGGCTAACCGGAAGTTTCAAATTCCATGGAGGAAAAAAATGGCGATAATCTGAGAAAATTGTGACCTCCGATGAACAAAAATTCACCCAAAGGTGTCATATCTGGCAAAACTAGAGATGCCAAATACAGTGATAAGAGAACTGAATGTGAATTAATGATAGCCAGGTGAATGGGTTCCCAAACACCGGCTCGGGATCTGCTGAAGGTTGATAATCTATGACAATTTGGATGTGACCACGTTTTTCAAGTGTATAGACTGTAGGTTTGGATTGATGAATCAGCTTACTTTTTAAACTTTTCATGTGTTATATGTAGAGCTCACTTTGCTTGCAACAAATTATGGATAAAATGTAATAATAAGGGCAGAAAATAATATGGAAGTAGGTTCAACCCAGTAGTAGTGAGCGGAGCATCTATTTTTTATTCCAAAAGCCTTGAAGTCATGATCTACATGCAAAAAGCCACCCCTAGATAGCTACATCACACAGTGATTGGCAGTGTGATATTTCTGCCATGCAGAGTTGTTACCAGGCCAACCGAAAGTTTCAAATTCCATGGAAGAAAAGAATGGTGATGATCAGAAAAAATTGTGACCTCTGATGGACAAAAACTCTGCCAAATGATGTTAAATCTACAAAAAACTAGAGTTGCCAAATACAATGAATAAAAGAACTGAATGTGAATCAATGATCCATGTGAATGGGTTCCCAAACGCTGCGTTGGGGAGCTACCAAAGGTTGATAATGATGATAATTTGGATATGACCACGCTTTTCAAGTTGTATAGACTGTAGGTTTGGATTGATGAATTACCTTACTTTTTTAATGTGTTATATATAGAGCTCACTCTGCTCTGTATTATGAGTGAAATGTATCACAGATACAAATGGGTGGGACACACCCCACGTCCATCACATCCAAAAGCCACAGCAGCAAAGACTCCCAAAATGTAAACAGGTAACTGATCACTTGCTGTCTTGACTACAGTGTAACTGTAGGTAAAGTTTTGTGCAAATATGTGTCATTGTATTGAGTTATTCATTTAGTTATTTCTTTTCTTTTCTTTTTTCTGTGTAATATGTGAACGGCAAACACAGTAAAAAGCAAGCACAGCTTTAATCTGCAAATTTAATGTAGACTAACTTGTAATGTATATACAAACTGTAAATTACTTGTGTCAACTTGGGAATGTCAAATGTGTTGAAAAAAAACATAAAAAAGTTTGGTTTATGAATTTGTACTTCAGTTTCACAACTGAGAACAAATGACCGTTCATCATCAACAAGGTGAATTATGATCCAAAATGGTAAAAGTGGCTGCACTCATAATTTCTAATCTTGTATTCTCTCACTCTCCAGATAACACAAGATTTGAAATCATTACTGTACACTACATGTTACCATAGGAGCAAGCTTGCACATGCTAATATTCTATGCAAGTAATTATGTTTGTATGCTGTATTATACTGACTTTATATCAGTTAATGTGCCAATAAAGCTTATTCATATGTATATCTACAGCAGCCAGACATATGGCCCTTATGTATTAATCTGGCAACAGGACAAGTATCCCCCTGCAAAGCATAGCTATTTGTCCATCGGTGACAATCATTGTCAAAGACAGACATGTAACCTGGCTGGGCTAGCGCTAGGAATTTTTACCCCTTAGCCAATTTGGCTCAAACTACAAATATCTTTTAGCCAAATGGAATCTTCTTTAGCCAAATTTTAGTCCAATCAATCTGACACATTTAAAGTAAAAAACGCACCCCCCACCCAGCCCGCCCTCCTAAAAGACCTTAAAAATATTTTGTCAAACACATAACCATGGATACTTACATTGTTATTAAAATAAGTAAATTTTCTTTTCTTTTCTTCATTTACATTTTTTTTTTCTAAAATAAAGTTTTAAGTTATGAAACCTGGACTATATATAATAAGATTAGTGACCGAGACATGTCAGAACTTAATTATATTATGATTTTAATTTATAATCCTAGTTTTGAAAAAATTGCACTTTTTGAGCCAATTTTATGAAAATTTGTTCAGATAATGGTTATGATACTTTGATTATCATCAGTAATTAAATCAACAGAAAGATATTTAAATCACTGCTAGTATATTTACCATAGCTAAATTTAGAGATAAAATATTAAAAGGAAACATTAATTTTCAAGATAACTTTTAATCATTTTCTTTTGGAAGAAACATATCAGCTCATTCCAGAATAGTTTTTTCTTTTTTTTTTCTTTCCTTTTTTCTTTCTTTTTCTAAATAACTGGAGTTGACAGTGGTAAATAATGCTTGTAGGAAAGAGTTATTAAAGTATGAACAAAGTTAAAACATTAGATATAAAAAAAGTAAGAAAATATGTGTATATTGCATTATGTTCATCTTGACAACAGACAAAATACTGTGTAGGTGTACTAAACCATTAAACAGGCCTGTCAATGGGTAGGCCTAATATCTATTGAGAATCTGCAGATATTATACAGTTTTAAAAATCTTGGCTGCTTGAATCAATGTTATTACTTCCTTTAAGTCAATGTTAACAGAAATAAACTTCAAGTATCAAACTTCTGATTAAAAAAAAATAATAATTAAAAAAAAAAAAAAAAAAAAAAAAATTGTTAATTAAAAATTTGTAAAAGATTAAAATACATGTACCAAATTTGCTGCCCATATCTGAAGGAACACAAGCGTTTTTCATTTTCGTCAATAGATGGCAGGACTACTACATATGTGCCAATGTCAAGGTCAATCAAAAAGAGCATGGCACCCGCGAATTTTTCACTTGTTTATTTCAAAGAATTTCTTCACTACAAGGCATTTATGAATCATGACAACTCTGTCTGTGGTCATTAGTGGATAGATACAATGTTTTGACAAGGAATCCCATTATATGAAGACCTAAACTGGGAGCTGGAAGTCACGATATGACCTAGATCAAGTATGTATTTTGGACAGCTTGTTTACGCGTGCCGAGTCAACAAGCCATTTTGAGATTGACAGAGAAGAACATCGATTCATTTATGCCTGAGCAAAGCAAATAGACGTAATATTATATGTCTCGGAATGTATTTTCTTATTCTCTGAAGTCCACTTTGAAGTTGAATAAAGTTTTCTTTCTGTTATTTCGATAATGCACGTCTGTTTTTTTACCAGAATATCCCAGAACAAAACCTGTCCTGGAAAATTTTATCTTTGCCAAATTGGCAAACTTATTCGAATTTTCTTTCGCCAGATCAACTATTTTTTCACCAGTGGCGAATTGGCGAATGGCTGGCATGAGCCCAACCTGGTACTTGTCATCCCATGAGTCTGGGATTGGGCAGTGTATAGTGTAGTAATATGACACATGCTTATTAGATTCCTCCCAAATTTGCTTCTCATGTCATTAGACAGTATTAAGAGAATGTGATAATTATTTTTCTTTTTAAAAAAGTGTTCTAGTCATTATATTTGCAAGAGAAACGCATTTTATCCTGCTTGATACAGGGATCTGCCCACACATACTTGCTTGTTAAGCTACGCCTGTACAGTAAACAAAAACAAAAACAAAATCTCGTATGCTTTTACAGTTAAAACCTCTACAAAAATGAATCACCTTTGTTCAAGTGATTTTCATTCAGCTTTTTAAAAATCGCTAGCTCAACATTTCATCTCATCCTTTTTCGATATGAAAGGCTCTTCAAGTTAAAAGGCTCAATAGAAGCCACATTACAATTACTGGTTCATGTTTTTCCAGCTCTTTTTTTTTTCCCCATATATTTAATTTTGCAGTCGAATTGAATTTTTGCAAGCATGTAGAGAAGATGTGCAACTGATACAAATCATGAAAGCCCCGACAAAGTGGCAAAAGTTTTTGTAGTGTGTTGTGTAATTAATGTTTAAAACCATATTTGTCACACAAATTGTAATATGGTTAAGCAGAAGCTTAGTCCACTTGTTGGAACTGTTTAGTAGAAAATAGACCATGAACAAGATGACAGACATTATCCAGCTAGACCATTATATAACTTAAAATAGATACTGTAAGGACCTATGATGCATGTTCACGGTCACTGTGCACATGGTAATAAATATGTTTTGAGAAAGTTAAAGTAACATGTTAAAAAAAAAAATGAAGCCCTATATTTTCAAGTGGGATCAGCTGAAAACCAGCTGGTTCTCAGGCTTGTGTGCTGTATCATCTTTGACAAGTTTCTCTTGCCTTCTAAATTATGCTTTCCTGACAGCTAAGAACCCAAGACCTGCCTAAAGTCAACTAAATACCATGTATGTATATATATATATATATATATATATATATATATATATATATATATATATATATATATATATATATATATATATATATATATATATATATATGTATGTATGTATAATTCATAGCAAATCAGCAAGGGGTTTGGCAAAACTTTCAAGCACGTAAATCAACTGTACTAATCTGCTCTATCAGAAAAGATCGATGGAGACTTTAATTACCGGTAATTGTTGTTGAAGCTCCGATTTTCATTCCTTGTATTGCAGGATGACAGCAGTGCATCCGAGTCTCGTCCAGGGACATCACAGACAACCAGCCATGTAGACCCACTCGGGCTAGATATTGAAGATCTTTATGTGAAGTATAAGGTGAGAGATGATTTATCACAGTCTGTAGGAACCAAATTGACATGTAGAAACCATTATGCCAATGAATAGGTATCACCTGTAAAACAAGAAAGATTTGATTTACACTTAATCAGAACTGAAAATGAATTCATGCGGTTACTGATTTTTTTTTTTTTTGCCCGAAGTTAAAACGAGGATAATATGTTTTGTTCTACAATGTTTATTGTTATGGTATTGTGTAATGAAATGATTTCTAGAATTAATCTTATATACACTATAATTTTGGCAGATGAATTACTTTCTAGTGTATTACATAGATACCACACATGCTGACTCTACCTTTAGCAGGTAAGATGTAAATCATAGTGAAGGTCATTTATTATTGGATTGTTTGTGTTTTCATTACAAATAGCCAGGGAAATTCAACAAATGGTGGGAACTAGTGTATCCAACTACAGTGTATGTTATTTTCTTGAATAGTACCATCACCTTTTAGTTGCTGATAAAATATATTTTTCCACACATTGGTTTACAGAAATTACAACGACAGTTAGAATTTCTTGAGGTACAGGAAGAATACATCAAAGATGAACAGAAGAACTTGAAAAAAGAGTATCTGCATGCCCAGGAGGAGGTCAAGCGTATTCAAAGTGTACCATTAGTTATAGGACAATTTCTGGAAGCTGTGGATCAAAACACTGGCATAGTGGGCTCCACAACAGGTAACACATATATCAGCTAAATAAAATAGATGTGTCTGCTGAAAAGAGACTATTTAAATACGTGTATCTATTTTTCATTTCAAATAGAACAACACTTATTTTACAAAATTGTCTGTCTGGAAAGAAGTGAAAAAAAATCCCTACTTCTAACACTGATTAAGATACAAGTCTATCAGCATTACACTGTCTGTGAATATATGAAGATGTTAAGTTGGCTGTTTCTATTGCAGGCTCCAACTACTATGTACGGATTCTATCAACGATTGATAGAGAGTTGCTGAAACCCAGTGCAAGTGTGGCACTGCACAAGCACAGTAATGCCTTGGTTGATGTGTTGCCTCCAGAGGCTGATAGCAGTATTACCATGCTGCAAGCAGGTCAGTTCATTCCTACTCTAAAAAGATAATGCAAGTTAACTTTACTTTAACAACACGAGATACACCAAAACTATTTGCGACTTAAGTCACTTATATCTCCAAAAGTATTTTCTGTACTACACCCAAACCAAATATATGTGTGTTCTGCACCATTCAAAGGTGACCCCATCAGGACCTTTATCGCACGGACAGCTGTGAGTAATGGTTTCAGTCATAAATGCAAACAAAACACTTTGCATGATGTATTTCTTTGAACGACTGGACAGTCAGTTACTTAATTCGGAAAAATCAAAGCGTAAATGACCACACTCTTTGAATGTCTTCATAAAAAAAAAAAACAACAACAAAGACGGTTTTGTTGGTCATCGAGGAACAGTTCATGAAACCATATTGGCCCAGGATATTGGTGAACACTCTCACATCATCAGACCATGGTCATTCGAATAGCCTTCTTGGTCAGGCCAAGTGCTAAGCTACCAACACGATGCAGTACTCGCCGCATTAGTGATCTGACAAAGCTTGAGGCATCAGCAACTGTTTGCTAATGGCCATCACGTGGGGCACAGCTTGTATGATTGACAGGTGCTGTTGTCTTCTTGTATGGGTAGGGAACCAAGAAGACCCATGTGGTATTTGATATTCAAAAGTTTTTTCTGTCATTTTCTTATATTTTATATTTTTCATTCTGAATTGAAATTTCCCCAGTCGATAGATATGATGTACATCTGTCAGAATCAGCAAAAATCCTAAAATTGAATGTCAAAAAGTTTTTGGTGTATCTTGTGTTGTTAAATTTCATGATCTTGCTTGATCGAAATTGCCCAAAGGTGATCTTCAATCAGTGTATTTGTGATCCAGTATTGTGATAAAGACATATACATACGTAGGTACATACATACATACATACATACATACATACATACATACATACATACACATACATACACACACATACATACACACACATACACACACATACATATACACATACATATATATGCAATAACAGAGCAATTTAGCTTACAACATGTAGTCTTTATCGCACAAGTTGAAAATTTTGCATTTTGAAGAAAAAAATGTGAGGTTCTTAAAAAGAGAGACCCATGTATTGGAGTGCTTACACTTTGCTAAAAATCACTTTTGAGAGGGACATAAAAAGAAAACTTAGTAGTCAGAGAATACTGATGTATTTTCAACATATCAGATTTGATTTGAATGTGACAGAAGCAATTTACACCAACAGTAAAGACAAACAGCAGGTGAGAATAGATGATTTAAAATAGACAAGAGCAAAAACAGAAGGTTCCTGTGCCTGTTCTGCAGGGGGCACTTCAGTCTGGATGGCTAAGGTTGTGTATTCTATCACCGTCCATTGCAATATGCAACTTCATAACATTTAAACCACTTGATGTAGAAATACTAAGATTGTCATAGTAAATCTTTGTATACACCATGATCTTAGTGTTAACTTACTTGAGGCATCGTAACTATGCCAACCAGGTAAATACCAATTTTGAGCCTTATAAATTTGTTACCTCAGCTGCATATGTATGCCGATTATCCAACATTACATTGACAGTGACACGCAATCTAATTGGAATGCATGTGTAGGCCACCATAATTGTGTTTATGTATAAACACAAATTGGTAATTCTGACCGCTCTGCTTAATTAACTTTCATTGTGTGCTTGTGTCCTGAATGCTTGGTGAAACATAACTTAGCAAAAAACTGAAATTTAGAGTTTGTTTTGGTTTTTATTTTAGAAAATATTTGTTCTGGTTTTTCATTTCAGATGAGAAGCCTGATGTGGCATACTCTGATATTGGAGGCATGGACATCCAGAAACAGGAAGTACGTGAAGCAGTGGAGTTGCCTCTTACCCACTTTGACTTGTACAAGCAAATTGGAATTGACCCACCCAGAGGTGTACTCATGTTTGGACCCCCAGGGTGTGGCAAGACTATGTTGGCCAAGGCTGTTGCCCATCACACAACAGGTAAACAAGCAATAGCATTTTGCTTTAATCAGAAAGCAACCATCAAGATGAAAATGTGTACCAAGTTTTGCCCCCTAGAAATATTAACGATAAAATCATAACACTAATAATGATCATGATAAAGATAAATAAATGATAGACATAGTGAAAGATGTGTGTCATTTATGCTTATTTTCATGGAGTGGCCAGGTATGATGGTGTAATGATTATTTTTGGGGATAGAATCTTTCCGAATTTTCCAAAATATTCTCGAAGTTCAGATTCTGAGAAGTTGCGATCAAGACCACCTACGAATACTTTCTTGATTGGTTCCATGCCACCTCTTGCTTTCACCCTCTTTGGGTCAACATTTTTACCATGTAGATCAATAGGTGTGAATTATTCTTACTTTTCAGCTGCCTTCATACGCGTTGTGGGTTCAGAGTTTGTGCAGAAGTACCTCGGTGAAGGCCCTCGTATGGTTCGTGATGTGTTTAGATTGGCCAAAGAAAATGCTCCAGCAATCATCTTTATTGATGAAATTGATGCTATTGCAACGAAGCGATTTGATGCCCAGACAGGAGGTAAGTAAATAGCAAATTTATGGTTCCTTACAAGCTGATAGGATTATTCAAAGTTTTTGTGGGTCATAAAAAACTGTGAAATACAGTGAGATACCATTATAATGACACTCAGATATCTAACATCCACTTAATGACACAAGGTTTGCAGGCCTTAAAGTCAAGTTCTTTGACTATTTCACTAATTTATCTGACAATCAGATAAATAGATATGAGGCACGTGTTATAAACATGAAATGCTTGAAATTTTTCAGTAATAGATATACCATATGTCAGAAACTGGTTGCTTGAATAGGTGTACACATATACATGTACTTAGAAATTTTAATTAATAGGAAACAAAAGTCTGTATGGCAAGTAATATTGCATGATGTATTGACTTTTGACCAGTAAGCAATTCACAATATTATAGGTGTGCTGCACAGTAGATCACAGGAAAAGGATCATGTGCATCATTTCAAGTGCCCCATTGTTTTCCTGCTTAGCCAGAGGTTCGTTTGCCTGAGGATAAAAGGATTGCTGCCCGCATGGGAAGTCCAGCAAAATTCATCAGCTCATTAAGCTGGCAAAGATATTCTTAATTGGGTCAAGCATTTTTTTCTGAGGTGAACATTAACACTAGTACAGCTGACCTGTGTTGTGTGGAAATACAAAAAAACAAAACAAAAACATATGCATGCCTTACTCTCTGA
Organism: Hermodice carunculata; assembly: GCA_964020975.1. Classification (NCBI taxonomy): domain Eukaryota; kingdom Metazoa; phylum Annelida; class Polychaeta; order Eunicida; family Amphinomidae; genus Hermodice; species Hermodice carunculata. The sequence goes on along the minus strand of OZ026615.1, from coordinate 56,541,389 downwards.
AATTTATGTTATGATATGGGTAAGTGCTATACACTGTGTTGCCTTCTAGATAGAGAAAATAGTGTTATCACATATGTATTCTTTTGTAGCTGACAGAGAGGTGCAGAGAATTCTTCTTGAACTTCTCAACCAGATGGATGGCTTTGACCAGACTGTCAATGTAAAGGTATGTTAAAATATTGTTGCATAAGAGACCTATGTTGCAGACAAGCATCAACTAGAAGTCATTTTACCAGGTCAATGTGCAAAAGATTGTATGGTTGTCTGAAACAAGAAAAACACCAGCTTTAAATTGGTCTAACATTCAATTGTCCATCTGGAAAGGCCACTACTGTGACTGACTGCCTTATATCAACTGATTTGGCAAGTGTGTCTATCTACCACACCGTAACACATGGTCAACCACTCAGGAAATTAACCCATGGAACACTGATAAATCACTTTTTTCTTTGCTATCTTTGCAATACATCATTTGGCGAGTGTGTCTTTCTACCACACCATAACACATAGTCAACCACTCAGTAAATTGACGTAAGGAACACTGATAAATCACTTTTTTCATTGCCATCTTTGCAATTAATTTTATTTTTATGTATTTGCCAAGCCAGAATGGGAGTGTGTTCTCTCTGATATGGCTTCTTTCAAGTGTGCTTGTGTAGTAGCACTTGTGTTTCCGTAACCAGTTTCTGCTTACTCTGCCAAATGACTTGATCATGCTTTTGAGACATCATGGTAAACCCGTCTGTTTTGATGGTTTGAGTCATAGCATGCTTTTTGACATGCTCCTTAAGTCATGTTTGCCTTACTTATATTAGCAACGTTACTCCCTACTATATCAGTGGTCAACAGTGTTCCAGTAGGGAAGATCAGAATTAGCTCTAAGGTGTGTATTCGCCCAATACACAACTGAATAAACAAACATTTGGAGGGCTAAAGCTGTGTATTCCCATTAGTTTGTATGTTAAAGCAACCTGAAATAAACCAGTCACTTTTGTAGTTGTGGTTATATGATTTTTGTGAGATATTTTGTTATGCACTAACATTTACTGTCTGAAATTTGGGGTTTCTACTTGCAGTAGTTTTCAAGTTACTAAGTTGCAAATTACAATGTAAAGTAATGGGAATACACAACCCTAGGGCTCCACTGACTGCAGTGCCCTCTTTTAGGCAGTTCTTGAACCTTCTGTTCTTGCCTGGCCCATTGCCATTGAGGAGAATCGTGAAGATTTGAAAACGGTCTGGCTGTTCAACTGTTCATGGGGTTTTATGTCACTGGGTTGCTTGGTTTTCACTACTTATAGCAAATGACCATATATTGGTATACTTTGTACATGTATAGTACTTTTCATATTTTACCTCTCATAAAACAACACCTCTCTTGAGAGACTACAATTTGATGACATCATTGGTGATCTTTCTTTAAATTCTATGTACATTTTTAGGTCATTATGGCCACTAATCGTGCAGACACTTTGGATCCTGCCCTACTGAGGCCTGGTCGTCTTGATCGTAAGATTGAGTTCCCAATGCCAGACAGGAGGCAGAAACGTCTCATCTTCTCTACCATCACCAGCAAAATGAACCTGAGTGAAGAGGTTGACCTGGAAGACTATGTGGCCCGACCAGACAAGATCAGTGGTGCTGATATCAATGCCATCTGCCAAGAGGTAGGAATCAAATTGTTTCATTTTGTGAAGAAGAGGGAAAATTTGCCTTTTTTTTTTTTTTTTTTATTTTACATATGAGAAAAGTGTCTGGATGAATTGTTTCAAACTTTTAATTTTGGAATGTAACTTTTCAATATAAGAGCTTGTGTACATTTTCAATATACATGTACATGTGAATGTATTGAAAATACATAAACTGATTTGTCCATTGTGTCAAATATTCCAAGATAAGTAACATTTAGTCTGCAATTAATATCAAAATTATTTTCTTTTCAGTTCCTTTTATGGAGTATTAATGGTGTACATATTGTGTAGCTATGAAGCAAAAAAAATAACCTTGCTGATATAAATGTAAGATGCCTCTTGATGACTGAGTATTATATCATGTTGCCAAGGATCCCAAATTTCATGGATAACCAGTGAAATGCACGGAGGTTTCTTTGTCATTTTTGTGTTCATTCAGTCCACATGTCTAACTATGTAATCAGTTGACTTCAGTAAACAAATGTGTTTTTGCTCCTATTTTGACCATATTGTGCAGCATGTGAAAAGTAGAATGTATACTTAGGTAATTCATTTTGTTTTCATGCAGGCTGGCATGCAGGCAGTACGTGAGAATCGCTATGTGGTCCTGGCTAAAGACTTTGAGAAGGGCTACAAAAACAATATAAAGAAAGATGAAACTGAACATGAATTCTACAAGTGAACCATGTGTTTGTCAAATACAAGTAGCTTAAACTCTAAATGCTACAAACATCTTACAGGATTATTACGTCTTCATATTTAGGTGACACATAGGAGAGAAAAAGAAAAATAATGATAACATATTCATCAAAAGAACAATGCTGTGCTCAAAATTGTGTTCAGGGTCCATGATACATAGAAATTAATATTCCTTTACAAGTATAGTTTAAGATTATTGCTTCGTGTAGAAAAAGGTACTTCTGACAAAATATATAAATTACTTGATCAATAAAAGAACAATGGTTGCATACAAGAAAGAACCATAATTTACTTAACATTCTTTTTTCTGTTTTCATCAAATCTTGTTGTATGAAAAATTCAGCAACAAGTGTGTAATAGGTTGTTCTAATAAAAGTGTTTCAAGTTCATCCATTTGTTCTCTTTTTTATTTTATAAACTTGCAATAAGATATGAAATGTTTTTGGACATGGTTTGAATAGTTTTATGCAGCGGTTGGCATACAAAATTTTGTTTTGTCATTCCATTAGCATTTAGAAAAGATGTTGACTTTTGAATCAAGCTTATGTGTGTAGCTCCATCATGTTTACCTGTGTGCTTTGGTTGCACCAAAACTAAAGAAAAAGACCTCTTCATAGGACTTGGGTTTATTCGGTTCACCTCAGGAAGTGCACCCTGCTTTGTTTACATGTTTTGCTCGACCACACTGGCTGGATTACACGTGGAAAGATCAGAAAGTAAAATGCAAAATGTGCTTGGATTTAGTGAAAAATCAAACTGTTGGCAAACTAAAAATATACGTTTCACCACTGATGTGACATTTTAGGTAAAAGATTTGCGCTTGTTCAGCACAATCCATGCTGTAATCACTAGCGTTAGCCGTGGCATCCATTATAAACATGAAGCCGTGGCCCAGACTCGGCCACTTGCTGATAGGACAATTAGGCCAAGAATAAAATGCATAATTATGGTGCGGAAAAGTTTGGTACAACTCTGAACAGGTTTAATGACTAGCTGGGAAGTCCCAACATCTAATTTTATTACCTTGTACATTTTGTATGGCGCAAGTTACCACTGTTGGTGTTTGTAGTATAATATCCATGTGACCATTAATAATGCCCCCCCCCCCCCCCCCATCCTAGAAATACGAAAAGATACTAGAAATATTCAGATGTGAAATATTTATGTCCTAATTTTATCCAGTCATCTACTAAATAAAATCAGGGTGGAGGGCAGTGCCCAGAAGTGGTACAGTGCAGTTTTGAAGCAACTGGGCAAGATTCTGAAAACTAAAAATGAACTACTGAGGTATGGCTTTGAATCGCAATACCATTTAGGGAAAAAGAATCTGATTAAAGTATAAGATTCTTAAGGTCAATCAACACTTATATTCAGAAATGACCTGTAAATGTAAAAGCTGTATGAATAATCAAAATGTTTATGTGTCTACATATTTTTATGCATAGAACATACATTATAAAGATGGACATGCAAAAGGAACACCCCTATGCATACAATGACAACATACACAATCATTTTACAATTTGAAAAAAAAAAACACATTAAAAACCAGAATTCAACAGCAGTGCCATACCCAAGTAATCTGATTTGCTGCATATTATGCATATTCATGCCACAAAGTTTGAAACAAATCTGATCAGAAAAACCTGAGAAAAGTTGTGAATGTAAGGTGAAGTTGAGTGTCAGCTTGTTTACAATGCTGTAATCTACATGAATCAATCATTTTGTAATCTGAAAAATTCATTAAAAATCATTGAATGACAAGACCATGCCCATGTAATATGATGTGCCAGGCATTATGCCCAACAGCCCAGATAAGTTTCAAATGAATATGATTATAGACCTGAGACTGGTTGTTGATGTAATGGACAAATGAACAGACAGACGAATCCTTTTGAAACGCCTGTGGGGATATAATGGCCACCTTATGGTCATTGAAATGCACATAGCTTCTCTAAATAGGTGGTCTTTGTTAAATTTAAGCCGTTTATCATGATAATGTAGCCTTTCAAGACTAGTTTCTGAGGAGTCAAATACCAGATGAAACAAATTGGCATGCTGACTTATTGTCCTTATATTCCTGTTCCTACAGCCTTTGTCTCAAGTGGTGTTTCTTTTGCTTTTAATACTAGATCTGTATAAGTAGTTCAAGCCTAGTGAACTTGGAAATTTGCAAATTGTCCCTGGGACTATTAAAAGCTCTGCTGATATGCTTTGTGCTTCAACTTCTGATTCTGCCACAATGTGGGGATGGGGATGGGAAATACTGATTTTTCAGTGTGACATGCAGAAGGTCGGGGGACACTGGAATATCAATGTATGGCCTGTTTGGAGCCAAAACAATTGTTTATTTTTGAACTTTAGTTCACAAAAGAGCAACTATGCTATATACATGTACATGCGTGTAAGCAGTGTGAAAGATGTGTATGCATACCAAGCTCAACACAGGCACCCATAGGTTTAGCTGGTGAGGAGAGACTGTACTGTTAAGTCTGTATTTATGTCTCCCCGTGCAACGGGGGGACATATTGTTTTTGCATCAGTTTCTTCCGCTTCTTGTTAAAGTGTGTGTGTCAACACACACTTTTTTGTGTTTCCTGAAATTAAAGTATGTGTGTCAACACACACTTTTCTGTTCTTTCTTTCTTTCTTTCTTTTTCTTTCTTTCTTTCTTTCTTTCTTTCTTTCTTTCTTTCTTTCTTTCTTTCTTTCTTTCTTTCTTTCTTTCTTTCTTTCTTTCTTTCTTTCTTTCTTTCTTTCTTTCTTTCTTTCTTTCTTTCTTTACCAGCAAATTTGTCCGACACTTTTCTCGACACTATTATACATAGAAACTGCAAACTTGGTGTGATTGTACCTCCATACAAGGAGTTTAACCGTTTTATACAGAGGAATAAAGATGTTTAAAATTATGCAAATTAGGGGCATTTGAAATTTTAAATCTTGAATATCTTCAAAAGTATAATAGATAGAGATGTCATTCCAACTTCTACTAGGGGGTTATTGACCAGTGCGCATCCAATGAATTTAAAACAAAAGTTGTAACAATTTAAATTATGCTAATTAGCTGCATTTGGAATTTTAAAACTTGAATATCTTCAAAACTATTAAAGATAGAGATGTCATTTTAACTTTTACTAGGGGGTTATTGACCACTGTGCATGTAATGAATCTAAAGCAAAAGTTGTAGCCATTTGAATTATGCTAATTAGCTGCATTTGAAATCTTAAGACTTAAATATCTTCAAAACTATTATAGATAGAGATGTCATTTCAACTGTTACTATGGGGGTTGTTGACCATTGCGCATGTAATTAATCTAAAGCAAAAGTTGTAGCAATTCAAATTATGCTTATTAGCAGCATTTAAAATTTTTAAACTTGAACATCTTCAAAACTATTATAGATAGAGATGTCATTTCAACTTCTACTGGGGGGTTGTTGTCCATTGTGCATGTAATGAATCTAAAACAAAAGTTGTAGCAATTTAAATTATGCTAATTAGCAGTATTCAAAATTTTAAATTTTGAATAACTTCAAAGCTATGATAGATAGAGATGCTATTCCAACTTCTACTCCTGTGTCATGGAATAGTTGTACATTGCCATACCAATATGCTTTGAAGACACACACACTGATTTGCTATGCAGCAAATCATCTTTCCTAGTTCTCTATTTCTTTCTTTCTTTCTTTCTTCTTTCTTCTTTACCGGCAAATTTGTCTGACACTTTTCTCGAACACTATTATACATAGAAACTCCAAACTTGGCATGACTGTACCTCCAAACAAGAAGTTTGACCCTTTTATACAAAGGAATGAAGATGTTTAAAATTATGCAAATTAGGAGCATTTGAAATTTTAAATCTTGAATATCTTCAAAAGTATAATAGATGGAGATGTCATTCCTACTTTTACCAGGGGGTTGTTGACCAGTGCGCATCTAATGAATTTAAAACAAACGTTGTAGCAATTTAAATTTGCTAATTAGCGGCATTTGAAATTTTAAAACTTAAATATCATCAAAACTATTATAGATAGAGACGTCATTTTAACTTCTACTAGGGGGTTATTGACCATTGCACATCTAATGAATCTGAAGCAAAAGTTGTAGCAATTCAAATTATGCCAATTAGCAGCATTTAAAATGTTTAAACTTGAATATCTTCAAAACTATTATAGATAGCGATGTCATTTCAACTTCTACTGGGGGGTTGTTGACCATTGCGCATCTAACGAATCTAAAACATAAGTTGTAGCAATTTAAATTATGCTAATTAGCAGTATTCGAAATTTTCAATCTTGAATATCTTCAACACTATAATACAGGGTTCGCACAGGTCCTTGAAGTGCTTGAAAGTACTTGAATTTGCTACATTCATTTTCAAGGCCTTGAAAACCTTGAAAATCCAGAATTTTGGACAAAGGTTCTGGAAAAGTCCTTGAATTTTATTTTTAAGCATCACCCAATGAGGCAAGTTGCCAAGGAATATGAATATTTTCCACAAAATTTAGCATCTATGAACTTGAATCACATTAAGATGAACACATTCTGCTGTCATTTTCCTTTGAAATGGCTGGCAAATTTCATTTGTCAAAATGTAACACTGCAAATTACAAAGTATCTTTTTGCTTTTAACCCCCTTTTAACCCATTTAGGTTTGACAGTTCCTATCAAATCAGGCCTAACCAATTATGTGAGCCTTACTTACATGTACAGCCTACTTTCTGGGACAAATACACTGTATCAAACATACAGGTAACAAAGAACATCACCTTCCTAGAAAAGAAACTGGGGCATTCTTGTGAAAAATGTGCATGGGGAAAGGTAAATCTTCAGGTGTAATTTTACCCATGTGTAGATGTAGCAATTTTATAGAGTCAATTTCAGGAATACAACCCATACTGGCTGTAGGTCTACATAAGTCACAGTAAACTCATAAGATAATTATGTCTCCCGATGGAAGCCGGGGGACATATTGTTTTAGTGCCCGTTTCTTCCGCCTCTTGTTGTTGTTGTTGTTGTTGTTCAGGTTCTTCAACACTTGGTTTCCGTGCGATAAGTATTGAAGGACTGGACAGAATTTGATGAAGCTTGGTAGGATTATGTATCTAGGCAAGACCTAGGTTGGGATTGTATTTGGGTGACCTTGACCTAATTTTCAAGGTCACAGGGTCACTTATGTGAAATTGGTTTCCGTTCGATAAGTCATGAAGAAGAACATGGAATTTGATGAAACTTGGTAGGATTATGTATCTTGGCAAGACCTAGGTTGGGATTGTATTTGGATGACCTTGAGCGAATTCTCAAGGTCACAGGCTCACTTATGTGAAATTGGTTTCCATGCAATAAGTCTTGAAGAACAGGATGGAATTTGATGAAACTTGGTAGGATTATGTATCTAGACAAGACCTAAGTTGGGATTGTATTTGGATGACCTTGAGCAAATTTTCAAGGTCACAGGGTCACTCATGTGAAATTGGTTTCCGTGCGATAAGTCTTGAAGAACAGGATGGAATTTGATGAAACTTGGTAGGATTATGTATCTAGACAAGACCTAGTCTGGGATTGTATTTGGATGACCTTGAGCGAATTCTCAAGGTCACAGGGTCACTTATGTGAAATTGGTTTCCATGCGATAAGTCTTGAAGAACTTGATGGAATTTGATGAAACTTGGTAGGATTATGTATCTAGGCAAGACCTAGGTTGGGATTGTATTTGGATGACCCTGAGCGAATTCTCAAGGTCACAAGGTCACAAGGTCACAAGGTCACTTATGTGAAATTGGTTTCCGTTCAATAAGTCATGAAGAACAGGATGGAATTTGATGAAACTTGGTAGGATTATGTATCAAGGTAAGACCAAGGTTGGGATTGTATATGGGTGACCTTGACCTAATTTTCAAGGTCGCAGGGTCATTTATGTGAAATTGGTTTGTCTGCAATAAGTCTTGAAGAACTTGATGAAAATTGCTAGAATAATGTATCTAGGTGAGAGCTAAAGTAGGATTGTAATTTTCAAGCAAACTTGGTCATTTGTAATTTGTTATCACCTGTAGCTTATTCAGAGACGTAAGTGTTCCACCGGGAGACATTTGATTTTCTGTTGGAAAATCAGTCTGTTCTAGTCCATATTGAATTTATCATTAAAATGACTTTCGGTAATATGATCCACATATAGGCTTCTTTGTAAGTTTATGGAAAGTCTACTGCCTATTTCAAAATTGAGTCTGATTCATACATAGTTGGAATAAATAATAAATGTAGAATAAGATGCATTGGTCTTATTATGCCCCCCTTCGAAGAAGGTGGGGCATATAGCGTTGCACATGTCGGTCGGTCTGTCGGTCGGTCGGTCCGTAGACTGTGGTTTCCGCACAATAACTCAAGAAGTTTTTGAGCTAGGACTTTGATACTGTGTAAGTGTATTATTCTAGTCAAAAGCTAGGCGAAGTTCGAAGATGGGTGACCGTGACCTAATTTCCAAGGTCACAGTGGTACCTGAGTTAAATTTAGTTTCCGCACAATAACTGAAGAGGTTTTTAAGCTAGGACTTTTATATTGCACAGGATTATAGTCCATATTTGGGGCTAGGCGAAGTTCGAAGATGACCTTGACCTCATTTTAAAGGTCACAGAGCCACTTTACTGAATATGGTTTCATGCTTTCTGCATGATAAATTATACCTTGTAGCTAGAACTTTTATATTGCACAGGTTTATGGTTCTCTGTAAGGGCTAGGTTGATTTTTAAGATGGCTGACCTTGACCCAGTTTTCAGGGTCACAGAGAGACTGTAGTTAGACGTGGTTTTCGCACAATAACTCAAGTGAAAAATACGATAAATTTATGTCGACCTGTATGGGATTCGAACCCACTACCTTCGGCACGCTCGCCTAGCCAAATGTAAAGTCCAACACGCTGACCTCTAGGCCATCGGGACAAACCCCAAAAAAGGTTGACCAAGGACCCAGGGTGATGTTATAGCAGGTGTGGCTTGTTCATTGACACGGTAGGGCACTTCCACAGATCGACGATTTTATGAAATGAAAGAAGTTTTTGAGCTAGGACTTTGATACTGTACAGGTGTATCATTCTAATCAAAAGCTAGGCGAAGTTCGAAGATGGGTGACCTTGCCCTAATTTCCAAGGTCACAGTGGTACCTGAGTTAAATTTAGTTTCCGCACAATAACTGAAGAGGTTTTTAAGCTAGGATTTTTATATTGCACAGGATAATAGTCCATATTTGGGGCTAGGCGAAGTTCGAAGATTGATGACCTTGACCTCATTTAAAGGTCACAGAGCCACTTTACTGAATATGGTTTCATGCTTCCTGTGGTTTCTGCACAATAACACAAGAAGTTTTTAAGTTAGGACTGGGATACTTTACAGGTCTATAGTTCATGCTAAGGGCTAGAAGAAGATTAATGTTTGGTGACCTTGATTTAATTTCCAAGGTCACGTTGGTACCTGAGATAAAATTAGGTTTCCACATGATAACTGAAGAGGTTTTAAACTAGGACTTTTATATTCCAATGCATGATTGTCCGTATTCAGGTCTAGGTCAAGTTTGAAGATGGGTGACCTTGACCTAATTTCAAAGGTCACAGAGCCATTTGGTTGAATACTGTTTCTGCATGATAACTTGCATTTTAGAGGTAGCACTTTTATATTGCACAGCTTTATGGTTGCCTATAAGGGCTAGTTTGAGTTTGTAGATGGGTGACCTTGACCCAGTTTTGAGGGTCACACACAGACAGTAGACTTCCTTTTTTTTGCACAATAACTGAAGAAGGTCAAGTGAAAATGAGTGACCTTGCCATAATTTCCAAGGTCATAAAGCCACTTTGCTGAATATGGTTTCTAAATGATGACTAATTTTTCAGCTATAACTTTTATATTGCCCAGGTTTTTAGTCGTTTTTTAAGGGCTAGGTTAAAGTATAAAGATGTGTGACATTGATGTATGATCAACCTTCACTAATTTTGTAAGGTCACGAGTGCCCCTGCTACCATTATCAATAGGGTAGCGAGGGCAAGGGTAATGAGGGAGGGGGGAATCTATGTTTTACAAACATATCTTGTTAGTAGAGGGTTGAAAAGTGATGATTTAAAAAATTTGTCCGTTGTATTCTATTGCTGGATCTGGTCCTTGAAAACTTGATTTAAGTGCTTGAAAAAGTCCTTGAAAGTCCTTGTATTTACTTTTCACGAATTTGTATGAACCCTGATAATAGATAGAGATGCCATTCAAACTTCTACTAGGGGGTTGTTGACCATTGCACACCTAGTGAATTTAAAATAAAAGTTGTAGCAATTTAAATTATGCCAAATAGCACCATTAGAAATTTTAAAGCTTGAATAACTTCAAAGCTATAATAGATAGAGATGCCATTCCAACTTCTACTTCTGTGTTATGGAATAGTTGTACATTAGCACACCAATATGCTTTGAATACACACACACTGATTTGCTATGCAGCAAATCATCTTTCCTAGTTCTTGTTCTTCTTCAACACATTGTTGTGTGCGTTGCGGACGCGATAACTCCAGAAAGATTTGACTTGGGAAGTTGAAATTTTTGTGAAGATGTTCTTATATAAAACCTTGCTTGGAATTGCAGATGGGTGACCTTAACCTATTTTTGAAGGTCACATGGGCATGTTGTGTAAAATTTACGCAGACGCAATAACTCTGCAAGGATGTGACTTTAGAGGTTGAAATTTTTCATGATTATATTTTATGGTCGGAACGAGCGGAACTCGAACATGCAATCTTTGGCACCAGTCGCCTAGCTGAAATGGGAAACCAAATTATGTACCAAATTATGAACTAGGTTGGGATAGTAGATGGGTAACCTTGACCTATTTTCAAGGTCACTTTTAAAAATCATTGCAGATGCACTCAAGAAAGATTTGACTTAAAGAGGTTGATATTTTATGTGATTATGTTTCTATGTAAGATTTTGCTTGTAACTGCAGATGTATGACCTTGACCTATTTTTCAAGGTCACGTGGGCATGTCATGTAAAATTTTGACGCGGACGCAATAACTCCGCAAGGATTTGATTTAAGAGGTTGAAATTTTGCATGATTATGTACCATAATATGAACTAGGTTGGGATTGTAGATGGGTGACCTTGACCTATTTTTCAAGGTCACATGGACATGTCATGTAAAAAATTGATGAGGACGCAATAACTCCGCAAGGATATGACTTAAGAGGTTGAAATTTTGCATGATTATGTACCAAATTATGAACTAGTTTGGGATTGTAGATAGGTGACTTTGACCCATTTTCAAGGTCACATGGCCACTTTTAAAAATCATTGCAGATTCATTCGAGAAAGATTTGACTTAAAGAGGTTGATATTTTGTGTGATTATGCTTCTATGTAGACATTTGTAAGACCTTGCTTGTAACTGCAGATGTATGACCTTGACCTATTTTTCAAGGTCATGTGGGCATTTCGTCTAAAATTTATGTGGATGTGATAACTCAAGAAAGATTGGACTTGGGAAGTTGAAATTCTATGTGAAGATGTTCCTATATATGATCTTGCCTGAGATTGCAGGTGGGTGACCTTGACATATTTTTCAAGGTCACGTGGTCATATTCTAAAATTGACACGCATGCTACAACTCTGCAAGGATTTGACTTAGGAGGTTGGAATTTTGCTTGTTTATGTTCCATTATACCAGCTAGATTGGGATTGTAGATGGGTGACCTTGACGTATTTTCAAGGTCACATGGCCTTTTTTTAAAAATCATTGCAGATGCACTCGAGAAAGATTTGTCTTTAAGAGGTTGACATTTTGTGTGATTATGTTCTATGTAACACTTTTGCAAGACCTTGCTTGTAACTGCAAATGTATGACCTTGACCTATTTTTCAAGGTCACGTGGGCATTTCTTCAAAAATCAACATTTTGAAATGTCAGTAAAGAGTGTACCTTCACCATATCTGTAGATCATTGCAATTGGTATGCCCATTTATAAAAATAAGGGTGACAATAGTAAGGGCGCATGGGGAGAGATTTGATTTTCTGTTGGAAAATCAGCTTGTTCTAGTTCTAGTATGTATTTCAGTTGATCGTCCCTTTCTGCAACAGGGCTCCAGTGTAGTGTGTAAAGTAGTGTAGTGCAGGGAATTGCATCATATGTTAAAGCAGGTAGCTGCTGTATCAAAGTCTTTGTAGATTGCTATGATCATTTTCATTGTTTTCTGAATTATGTTTACAGATCTTTGAAAGTATGTTAACAGTGGATAGTAAACAAATCTTCAGCAAATGGCATTTTTCAACATCTGACACCTTACTGGGGTATTTTGAACAAGCAAGTCTTCTGATTTTCGAAAACTAACATGTGCTGTGCAATTGAGACTTTGCATTCAGGGTACCTTTTTGATGTAATAGAAATGATACAGGGTAGCTACATTGTAAACCCTTAATTATTAGAAGGATAATTATTTCAAATTTGATGTCTTTGAATTACAAGTGCTTTTAAAATCATTAGCATAACTAACGTGTACACTTGAAAATCAACAATACTAAGTTTCCAAAGTAATTTTTTCAGGTATTTGGAAGGAGAAACATCTGAACTTCATAAATAGCAAATAATGTAGAAGAAAATTATAAATTCTGAGAGATAAATGCTGAAAATAAGAAAACCTTCAGCTAAGTTTAGGGCCTGCCCCCTGATGATGAGGGACAATTAGCATACTGCTCTAATTTTGTTCATCAGAATGAATGAAATGGACAAACTGATGGGTATAACACTGGGGGTGGGGCAGGCATACACATAAGTGTGAAGGCGAAACTGAATTACTGGTATACTGTGAATATGGGCATTAACAGTTTCTCCAGATTATCACTATTCTCATAACACCAGATTTTTAACTTAGCTAATTTGTCAGTCAGCTGAGCTTATAGGATGGCCCGTCATCATCTATCCATCCGTAGTCAGCCTGTCCACAATTCACATTTTAGACTTCTCCAAAACTGTCTGCCAAATGCACTTCAAAATTGTTGGGGATGTACCTTGGGTGGGTCTCTATCAAATTTATATAAATTGTCATGTTTCAGTGATTTTTATATTTTTTATTTTGTTATTTTTTTTTTTTTTTTTCATTTTTTGGCCAAATCTTAAAAAATCTTCTCCGATACCACTTGGCCAATTGCTTTGGAATTGCTTAGGGATACTTCTGGGTGCCTGTAGACCTAATTTGTTCAGCACTTTTTCTATTTTTAGCTCATCTGACTTGTCAGTCAGCTGAGCTTATGTGATGGTTAGGCATCCGTCATCCGTCGTCCACAATTCACATTTTCGACTTCTTCTCTAAAACCACAAGCCAGATTCACTTCAAACTTGGTGGGGATGTGCCTTGGGTGGGTCTCTACCAAGTTTATTCAAATGGTCACGGTATAGTGATTTTTTGATTTTTTCATGAATTTTTTGTTCATTTTTGGGGGAAATCTTTATAAAAATCTTCTCTGAAACCACTAGGCCAATTGCTTCGAAATTGCATAGGGACACTTCTGGGGACCCCTAGACCTTAAATTGTTCAACAGGTGGCGCTGCAATTTTTTTTCGATTTTTTTCATGAATTTTTTGTGTTTTTGCCATTTTCGACTTCTTCTCCAAAATCGTCACTCAGATTATGCTGAAACATGGTGTAAATGTTCCTTCTAGAAGGGTCACACAAGTTTGTTCCCTAGGTGGCGTTGCTTTGGATCCCTCATTTTTAACGATTTCTTCAATTCGGGTACTAAGCGGCCAATGCATACATTTGTATTGATATACAACTTTGTACTGTTGTAAACATTTATACATAGTACAATCCACCAAAATACACCTATTTGAAGCACCCATTTCAAAATTTTACCAATTTTGAAAAATTGCTCACATAACTTAAAGCAGAAATGACAATTTGCCTCTCATATGCCTGGTACAAGAAAGTACATGTATGTGAAACCTCCAATTACTCGCATCATATTTGCGTCGTTTTCCCTTCGAGCTCCTTATGCTCTATTTTCATGTAACCAACACTTTCTGGACCAAAGTGTTGTCTTGTTAAATATAAGACAACTTTTTCGAGCGTCAATGTCACAGGCTTGAACTGTTCAATTAATTATCCATAGATAATTATCCATAATGTGAATATTGGCCCAACATTCGACCCACCCTCCATGCACAATTAATTGAACATTACAAGAGGCAAAGACAGGCCTTCTGCTCCCAGTGAAAACTGTAGGCCTAGGCCATTGACAGATTCATGTCACCGCACAAAGGTAATAGACAACATCAGCATCAGAAGGTTCATGTGGGTTCCAGTAGAGGTTCTTGCACTGCATACGGGCTCGAGCTGTGTATTCCCATTACTTACCATTATAGACATGTAATTCAATGGGAATACGCAACTCCGCCTCCAGCATTTTTGTGCATTGTGTTAGCTATTTCACTAAATACACACAATGTTGATAATTCTGACCTCTCCTATTGTCTCGTTCAGTTCTGGCCTGGCGTAAGCTTCCTATGTTACTTGCAAAAGCAAGGCTACAGCCAGTGATCAGTTGAGGCGATTACCCGTGTCACCGCACTGCCTGTGTGCCGAGTAGTCGTAGTCTCAGCTGTTTGACTTTACCAAGTGCGAAGTCATCAATGTCAGAGAAGGGCAAAGTCAAAGGTTCAATTACATACCAACATGTTGACTCTGCGTGGTATTAACATTCGCACTCAGATGCTGAAGGACAGTTAATTGACATAACTGGCTCCACTGTGGATGACCTTGATCTTCTTCCCAATACCACATTGCCACTAGTGTCATCAATTTTGAAGTCAGCTGAGCATGGCCTGTTCACGCAGGCCTCTTGTTTTAATGATTTTTTTTGTGTATTTTCACTATTTTCAACTTCTCCAAAACAGTCACTCAGATTATGCTGAAAAGATGGTGTAAATGTTCATTGTAGAGGGGTCACACAAATTTATTCACCAGTTTTCGTTGCTATGGATCTCTGATTTTTAACGAGTTTTTGAATTTATACTTATCAGTCAATGCATACATTCCTATCAATTACTATGTAGGTGAAGCGGGATTGTTGTGGTAATTCACATTTTTGACTAATCTTCTTCAAAACCATCAACCAGATTCACTTCAAACTTTGTGGCGATGTACCTGGGGTGGGTCTCTACAAACCTATTCAAATGGTCAAGGTCCACTGTTTTTTTTTTATTTTTTTTAATGATTTTTAAGATTTTTGGGGGGAAATTTTTTTAAAATCTTCTTGGCTGATTGCTTTGAAATTTTATAGACACCCTTCTGGGGACTCATGGACCTTAATTTGTTCACCAGGTGGTGATGTTATTCTTTTCTATGTTTTTATGACATTTTGTGTGTTCTTTTTTGACTTCTCCAAAACTGTCACTCAGATTGTGCTGAAACATGGTGTTAGTGGTCCATGTGGATGGGGCATACAAATTTTTCCACTAGGTGGGGTTCACTACCCACCAATATTTCAATTTGGGTACTTATTGGTCTATGCATACATTCCTATTGATTACTATGTGGGTCCATGGGGAATGTAATGGTAGTTCACATTTTCAACTTCTTCTCCAAAACCGTCAGCCACATTCACTTCAAACTTGACGGGGATGTACCTTTGGTAGGTCTGTATCACCTTTGTACAATGGTAATGTTCCATTAATTTTTGGATTTTCTATGAATTTTTTTTCTTCAATTTTTTTGGGAATATCTTAAAAAAATTCTTCTCTAAAACCGCTCAGTAAATTGCTTCGAAATTGTATAGGAATACTTCTGGGTGCCCCTAGACGTTAACTTGTTCAACAAGTGGTGCTGCATTTTTTTTCTAGCTTTCGCTCAGCTGACTTGTCAGTCAACAGAGGTTATGTGGTGGTAAGGCATCTGTCACCCCTCCATCTGTTAGTGTCCACAATTTACATTTTCGACTTCTCCAAAACCACTGCCCAGATTTACATCAAACTTGGTGGTAATGTACCTTGGGTGGGTGTCTATCAAGTAGATTTTTCATTAATTTTTTGTTCTTGTTTTGGCCAAACCTTAAAAATTGCCAATTACTTCTAAACTGCTAGGGAGACTTCTGCAGACCCTTATTTCTTAATTTGGTCAACAGGTGGTACTGTGATTATGTAAAAATTTTTATGCAAAAAGGTGTATTTTTGACCTCCAAAACTGTCACTCAGATTATGCTGAAACTTACTGGAAATGTTCCTTAAAGAGGGGTTAAACAAACTTGTTCACAAGGTGGTGTTGCTATGAATTCCTGATTTTTAATGAATTTTTCTATTCAGGTACTTATTGGTAAATGCATGTAGTCCAATTTATTACTATGTAAGTGAATGAGGATTGCAATGGTTATCACATTATTCGACTTCTCCAAAACCTCTAACCAGATTCACTTCAAACTTGGTGGCAATGTACCTTGCGTGGGTCTCTACCAAGTTTGTCAAATGGTCATGCCCCAGTGACTTTTGTTTTTTTAGCTTGTAAGTCAGCTGAGCTTATGTGGTGATTAGGCATCAGTCATCGCTCCGTCGGTGTCCACAATTCACATTTTCGATTTCTTCTCCAAAACCAATGACCAGATTCATCTCAAACTTGGTGGGAATGTACCTTTGGTGGGTCTCTACCAAGTGTGGTGAAATGGCCATGCTCCAGTAATTTTTGGATTTTTAATGATTTTTGTTTGTTTGTTCTTTTTTGGGTCAAACCTTAAAAAATCTTCTCCATCTCATCCAATTACTTTGATATCACACAGGAACACTCTTAGAGACTCCTAGTTCTTAATTTGTTCACAGGAGGCGCTGTAATTTTTTTTCTATTTTTTAGGGGTTTTTTTGTGGTTCTGCCAGTTTCGACTGCTTCTGGAGAACCATCATTCAGATTAAGCTGAAACTTGGCGGATGGTTTCCTTGTGAAAGGGTCAAATGAAGTTGTTCCCTAAGTGGCAATGCTATGAGATTCCTGATTTTAAACGATTTTTTTTTCAATTCGGGTACTTGGTAAATGCACCTTTCCTATTGATTGCCATGTAAGTCTAAGGCCAATTCACATTTTCGACTACTTCTCTGAAACCATTAAACAGATTCACTTCAAACTTGGTGGCAATGTACCTTGGGTGGGTTTTTACCAAGTTTGTTCAAATTGTCAAGCTTCAGTGATTTCGGATTTTTTCATGAATTTGTTCATTTTTTGATAAATCTTAACAAATGTTCTCCGAAATCACCCACCCAATTGCTTTGATAGCACACAGGAACACTCCTGGGGACAACTATTTCTTAATTTGTTCACCAGGTGGTGCTGCAATTTTAAACATTTTTTGATAATTTTTTTTGATGAGTTGTTGCTATTTTCAACTTGCTCCCCAGAAGCATCACCCAAATTAAGCTGAAATTTGGTGGATATGTTCCTTGTGACAAGATCAAACAACGTTGTTCACCAGGTGGCACTGCTGTGGATTTTTTTTATTTTTAAAGATTTTTTCAATTCAAATGCTTATCAGTAAATACAGCTTTCCTACTGATTACTATGTAAGTTGATGAGCATTCTAATGCTTATTCACATTTTGGACTTCTCCAAAGAAATGTCAGTCAGATTGACTTCAAACTTGGTGGCAATGTACCTTGGGTAGGCCTCTGCCAAGTTTCTGCAAATGGTCATGCTCCAGGGAATTTTCAATTTTCAATTTTTTATTTTTTTTTTCCATTTTTCATTTTTTTTGAGGGGGGGGGGGTCTTTTAAAAGTTTTAATTGGAAAGTTTAACATGGGAATTTTTTGTAATGGTTTTAACTTCAATAGCTTTGGCCAGATTTGTGTCAAACTTGGTAGGAATGTGCCTTTGATAAGTGTCTGCCTATTTTGTTCTATCCCAAGTTCACAGAACGACAAGCGTGATGAATTTTTAGGTCAACTGAGCATGGGCTGTTCATACAGTCCTCTTGTTTGTTCATTTTTGGCCAGACCTTAAAAATCTCCTCCTAAACTACTTGGCCAATTAATTCAAAATTGCATAGGAACACATGAGGACATGACAGTGGGAGTAACACAACACATGGGTGACCTTGACCTCATGCTCAAAGTCACAGGGTCACTTTGGTGTATTTAACTCTACAGATGGTAACTTGAGAACTGTTTCGTCCAGGACTTTTATCTTTTACTTTTTGAGGACCCCATGGGAGGAGGGGGGGAATTTACCTTGGGTGGGTCTCCATCAAGTGGGTTCAATAGGTTAGAGCCTAGTGAATTTTAGGTTTTCTATGAATTTCTTTGTTTATTTTTTAGCATCAGTGTGGATCAATGGTTATTCATATTTTCGGCTATTCCAAGACCGTGAGCCAGATTCACTTCAAACTTTGTGGGGATGTATCTTGGGTGAGTCTCTCTCAAGTTTGTTCAAATGGTTATTGCACAGTACATGGATGACCTTGATCTCATTGTCAAGGTCATAGTGCCACTAGTGTGATGAATTTCTTAAGGTCAGGTCAGGATGGGGTATTCACACAGTCCTCTTGTTTTGTTCTTTTTGGGGGGCATATCTTTCAAAATCTTCTCCGAAACCGCTCACCCAATTGCTGTGATATCACACAGGAACACTGCACTCTGAATTTGTTCACCAGGTGGCGCTGCATGGTTTTTATTTGTGTGTGTGTGTGTGTGTGTGTGTGTGTGTGTGTGTGTGTGTGTGTGTGTGTTTTCGCTATTCTCGACTTCTTCTCCAGAACCGTCACTTAGATTAAACTGAAACCTGGTGGATATGTTCCCTGTGAAAGTGTCAAACAAAGATGTTCAATAGGTGGCACTGCTGTGGATTCCTTATTTGTAACCATTTTTACAATTTCAGTTCAGGTACTAAGCGGTAAAGGTACCTTTTTTATTGATTAAACATAACTCAGACACCGGCTTGGGGAAAAGGTCAATATACTTGAACAATAAATTGACATCAGACATGTAAACTTCCGTGGGCACAGTGAGGTGTGTTACAATGTATATGCATAAATATAAATAACTTAGACATACAATGAACCTTATTAGATAATAGTTTTAAAAAAAGAGTCTGATAAAAGGATGTCCCGCCATTAGCTTCGCGCAATGGCATACAACATACAAAGTATCATTTTACCGCCACTGCTCCACCATGAGCCCCCCCCCCCCCAGTAAAATAGGCCTATTGTGAACAGTTGCTATCTAAATTTACTGTTTTACTGTTTGACTCACAATAAATCTTTTGGCTTTATTGCACGATTACTATATAAGTTAAACGGGCATTCTAATGCTAATTCACATTCTTTTTACTTCTCCGAATCCATCTGCCATATTCACTTCAAACTTGGTAGGAACGGGTGGGTCTTTACCAAGTGTTTTCAAATGGTCATGGTCTAGTGATTTTTGGATTTTTTTATGAATCTTTTGGCTTTTTTGAGGGCAAATCTTTATGAAAAAAAATTGGGCTTGACATGGTGAGTAACCTTTCGACTTCTACAAAACTGTATCTATGTTTTACAAATATGTCTTGTTTTTTCTGAAGCTGATAATCAGATTGCTTTTAAGATTACACACAGAAACTCCTGGGTATGAGTGTTAAACTTGGACACTTCATGGGTGACCTCATGATCTCATCCCCAAGGCCCCAAGGCCACTTACATGAAGTTGCCCGTTTAGTTGCTTACTTGATAGCTTTTGGAGCTAGGGCTTTGACGTTGTATGTGGTGCATGTCTGCTATGACAGCCAGACTTCTTTTAGTGTGTGGATGACCTTGATGTCATTCCCAAGGTCACAATCATAGTTTTACTGTTCATTTAATACCTTTAAACTGTATTTGAGCAAGGAACTTGATGTTGCAAAGAGTGATGGTCCTCTATGCAGGCCACATTTAGACAGAATTTGGGTGACCTTGAGCCTGTCACCAAAGTCACAGGGACTCTTATGCAAATTGTATGATTCACTTAATAACTTGGAACTATTTCAGGCAGGACTTTACATGCGGTTGCTGCCCTCTATGCAGGCCTTATTTAGTCAGTACACGAGTAGCCGTGACCTCATTCCCAAGGTCATAGAGTCACAATTGTGAAATTTGCTTACTCCATAACTGAAAACTATGCCATGTCTTTAACTATTCTAAGAAAGTTAAAAAATCTACATGTTCCACTGGAATCGAATTAATGCTTATATTTGGTACTTTGGCTATTTTATTGGATGATGAAAAATCATGAACTTGTTTTTTCAACATTTAATGATATTTTTTTAGAATTTAATCATTGAGTAATTATCATCATTTCTTAGTTTATTCAAGTATCAAGGTCAGTGTAAGTTTATTTAAAAACAAGGAATTTTAGAGTGGGTGTTAAAGTAGGATAATCAACATAATGTACATAATAATTTCAGAAACTGCACTGGTTTCAGCCATGTCAGTTGTGTAGATAATGAAAAAGAGTGGTCCTAAAGTGGAGCCTTATGGGACTGCAGTTGACACTTTGAAAGAGGTTGGTATGCGTATTCTTAACCCCATATTACTTCTGTTTTTCTAGAAGTATTTTGTGGTCCAAAGTATCAGAAGATTTAGATAGACCCAACAAGAAACAAATGGGGAGTTTACCTTTATTCGTTTCAGTTATGATTTTATCAATAAGGTCTGTGGTTGCATATTCTGTTCAGCAGCCCGATTGAAAGCCATACTGACTATTATAAAAGAGTTTAAATTTCTGAAAATATTCAAACAGATTATTGCAGACTACTTGTTTAAAAGGAAAAACTTATGATAAGGCAGGTAATAAAGATATTGCACGATAACTCGTGAAAAGTGCATCCTTTTCATCTTATTTCTTAATTTTTTTTTTTTTGGTGGTGAATAGAATAACTTTTGCTGTTTTGAGTTTTTTCCCCAGAAAACATGCCAGTTCTGTGCATGATGGCTATATTTGACTTGTTTTCCAGAACAGTTGAAAATAATTGCATGAAATTTTATCAGAATATAATAGACTAAAAAGGATGCAAGTTTGAAATAATGATGGGATTATGAAAAGTTTTGACGATATTTTGGGATATCAAACTGTAGGACCATAAGTTGAAATCTACTGTACACTGTAGAGGCATACCCTGTCAGAGATTGCTGCAGGGTATGCCTATACAGTGTACAGTAGATTGCAACTTTTTTTTGCAGACTCTGCAAATCTGACATATTGGCAAATTGACAGTTTCCAAATAAACCCCATGGATAGTTTCCTATTTATTTTTAACATTAACTATAGGCCTAGGATCCACCATTACCAAGATATAGGCCAATATGTCAGTTTTACCTTTCAAGGTCACCCACGATATGACACCAAAGAAACCCCATGTGTACTTTCCTATTATTGTTTAAGTGTAACCATATGCCTATTGAAAGATCAAACTGACATACTGGCTTGTACATCTTCGTGATATTAAACTTTTGGTCATTTATAGGTCAGTGCGACTACAATACATGTAACACAACATTTAGGTCTGCACATGCAGAAACAGCAGATTTCAGTTAGCAGAGCACAGAATCATAATGATTCTTGGGTTTTTTTTGTTTTTGTTTTTGTTTTGTTTTGTTTTGTTTTGAGTTTTTTTTTTGGGGGGGGGCTTTGTTTCAGTTTTGTTTATTTGTTTTTTTGTGAACAGTCATAAAAATGAAGTTAGCTGTGTTTCATTTTAACTGTTATTGTCTATCTGAGCCGCTAAAAAGACCGATATTATCATCATCATTACTTATCAATTATTAATTTATTGTTATTTATTAATTAATTTATTTATTTAATGTTTATTTATGATTGAAACTACCTTTTTATACCTCCAGGAATGTAGTTTAAGGGGGCGGGCGGTTTCGGAAAAAAAGTGTATCCGTCCTTCGAACCGTCTGTACATACACAATCTTGTTTGTGCAACTCCCCGTACATTTTCACACGGATTCTTTGCAACTTGGCACAAAACCTACACATAGTACACAGATGTGTAGCAAGTTCAGATGTGACTAGATATCTCTGGTTGCAGTGCGATCTTTGTTGGCGGAAGGGTAGGGCCGATCTATCGACACAGTCATGTGCGCAACTCATACTTTTGCGTGGATTTTAAAGTTGGCAGAGTAAGGACGTTATATGTAGATGTGTGTGAAGGCAAGAATTTCAGATGCGACCAGACACCTGTGATTGCAAGGCAATCTTTGTTGGCTACATGGCCGCGTGAAGACACAATCTCGTGTGCGCAACTCCTCCTGTACTACTGCATGTATATCTTCCCAATGTGGCACAATAATTAGAAACGATGTGTAGATGTGCCTGAAGGCAGGAATTCCATCTGTTCATTCGTCGATCCCTCTCCTCTGTAGACAGAATCTTGTGTGCGCAACTCCTCCCACACTTTTGAATGGATTTCTTTCAAACTTGGCACAATAACTACATATGATGTGTAGATTTGCATGAAGACAGAAATTTTGGATGCAACCAAGTATTTCCGATTGCAAGGCAATCTTTGTTGCCTACGGGGGGCCATCTGTAGATACAATCTTGTGTGGGCAACTGGTCCAACACTTTTACACGGATTTTTTTTTTCAAACTTAACAGAGTAACCAAAAAAAAAAAAAAATGATAATGAATATGCACATCTACAGACACAACTAGATATTTCTAATTGCAAAGAGACTTTGGACTTCACAATTTTGCATTCGTCGTTCGATACAGTCTGGTGTGGACACCTTTTCCTACATTTTCATATAGATTTTTTTTCAAGCTTGATGCACTAACGAGACATAATGTGAAGTGTACATGGAGACAAATTTCAGACGTCACCCGATCTCTTATTGTAAGGCGATTTTTGTTAGCCGTCTTGTGTCCGTCCATCTGTAGACGAAATTTCGTGTCCGCAACTCCCTCTACATTTTTGCACGGATTTCTTTCAACGTTGAGTAATTATGCATAATCTGTATATATGTGCATGGCAACCAAAAAATTCAGGCGCAATTAAATATCTCCGCGCATGTAAGGTGGCCGCCGTCCATCATTCCGGCTCCAGGCACAACCTTTTCAATGTTATTGTACCTCCATTCATATACCACCTGCTTTATGTGGCCAGGTAATAAGGTTTACTACTACTACTACTACTACTACTACTACTACTACTACTACTACTACTACTACTACTACTACTACTACTACTACTACTACTACTACTACTACTACTACTCCTGCTGCTGCTGCTGCTACTACTACTACTACTACTACTACTACTAATAATAATAATAATTGAATATATTTATTCTGGAAATCCGATTCAGCAGAAATGCTGTTTTTCAATCGGACCCAGTAAAAATAATATACAGAAATATACATAGTATGAAAAGTGGTACATAAAAGAAACATGATCAGATCCACGACATACGTAAAATTAAGACACATGCCATGTTTGCCATGTGGCGCATCAACACCACAGTGACAATAATGCTTATAAAGTTTCTTTTTCTTATTTGTGTTTCCATTTTTTCTGTTCACCGAGCAGAAATTGAACTCCCCTGTCGGACACATTTCTTCAATGCTGGAAGCAGGACCATTGTGTACTACGCTGTTAGTGTTAGTGTTGCAAACATTCGTTTGTGCAGTCATTGTTTCCGAGTGGCAACATGTTACCTTGATTTTGCCAGGAATTGCGACAAAACCTGCTTTATATCAAGCTTTCAGTTCATCATCCTCCAGCATAATTTGTGTGTTTCTATGTCTCTGATTGAAAGTCATTTATATACTTTTTTATATGGCGAGTTATCATATTGTAAAATCTGTTCAAGTCTCTATAATGGGTTGAATTTTGTTTACCAGCCTGTCAAGTGTTACCAGCCAAGGATTGTTGAAACATGTAGAGTTAAAAAAGCCAGATCACGTAACTATATCATATTTCATAAGTTTTATCTATGAGTGTTCAAATTTCATCTGAATCCTCACTAAGTAGTAGTAATGACGTAAGCAGTGTTAGTTGGTCATCAGACTCGAACAGACGAAATGATATTTCACTGTTTCATATGAATATCAGAAGCCTAAGAAACAAAGTAGACGATCTCTCTTCCTTTGCATACCAATATGACGTGGTAGCATGCACAGAAACATGGTTAAATGGCTCCGTCACAAATGATAAAATTGTAATGAATGGATTTCAAGAACCAATGCGAAACGACAGAGAAAGTGGCCACGGAGGAGGGGTATGTGTATATTTTAGAAATGAATTACCCGTCGCAAGAAGGAGAGATCTGGAGCTGCCTAGTTTGGAATGTATATGGTCTGAAGTAATTGTTAAAAATGGCATGAAAATTTTGATAGGTGTTTATTATAGACCTCCGAGAGACAACACTCAGTTTTGGATTGACTTCGAAAGTTCCCTAGAAAATGCAAAGCAAACCAACATAAAAGACATCTTTGTAATGGGTGACTTCAATGATGACCAGCTCAACTCTGTAAATACAAATTTTGGTCTTATAACCGAAAGCCGGAACATGGTTCAACTTATCACTGAACCTACCAGGGTGACTGAAAATTCTGCTACTTGCATTGATGTGATTGCTACCAGTTGTCCCGATAGAGTTAATTTGGCAGGTGTAATAGACACTGAGATAAGCGATCATCATGCAACTTTCTGTCACTTAAATTTTCAAGTGCAGAGGGCAAAAGCTTATAAGCGGGAGATCTGGTTGTATGAACATGCCGACTTTAATGGTTTAAATGCCTCACTTGGTAACATTCAATGGGAAAACATACTATGTGATCTTGACGTAAACAACATGGTAACTGAATGGTCGGAGCTTTTTCTTGCCACTGCTAAAAAACACATTCCTACTAAAGTAGTTACTGTCAGACCTGGTGAACCACAGTGGTTGTCTTCTGATATCAAAAAACTTATCCGCAAACGTAATAGATTACAAAGGAAAGCAAAGGCAACAAACGACCCTGGCCATTGGTTTAAGTACCGAAAAGCTCGTAATCGTGTTGTAAGTTACCTACGAAAGTCAAAACAAAAATACTACAATTCTCTGGCTGAAAAGGTCAATTCCAGTGATTACAATTCACGACTTTGGTGGAAAATAGTAAAGCAGTTCTTGCAAGACCATAAAGCTGTATCATCAGAATTTCCTCCTATGAAGCATGGCGAATCTTTAGTTACCAGTGATGCAGACAAAGCTGAACTGTTCAATGGTTATTTTGCTGAACAGTGCTCCCTAGACACAAATGAGGCGGAACCTCCTACAGTTCAGTATCCAATTAGGTCTACCCTAACTAGTATAGACATTGATGAAAGTCTGGTAAAAGATTGTATATCTCTACTTAAAGTGCCCAAGGCGAGTGGCCCTGACAACATCAGCTCTAAATTATTAAAGGCTTGCTCTGACTCAATTAGCAAACCGTTGTGTATGATATTTAATAGGTCTTTAGAAAGCGCCATTTTTCCACAATACTGGAAAAGCGCAAATGTTAATCCATTACACAAAAAAGAAAGCAAGCAATTTACAAAAAATTACCGTCCAATATCTCTGCTTAGTTGTGTTAGCAAGATATTTGAAAGGTGTGTTTTCAAGTTTATTTTCAATCATTGTATCCAAAATAATATTCTTACACGGTTTCAGTCTGCTTACCAAAATGGAGATTCTCCTGTTTCACAATTATTAGAGATTTATGATATTGTGCTCGAAGCCATGGATGAAGGGAAAGTCGTCAAATTTGCTTTTTTGGATGTATCACGGGCTTTTGATCGCGTGTGGCATAAAGGTCTTCTCCACAAGCTTGAATCCATCGGCATCAGACAAAACTTGCTGGCCTGGTGCAAAAGCTATTTAGAGCAAAGACGTCAACGTGTTGTAATAAATGGACAGTCCTCATCTTGGCGTATTGTAAGAGCTGGTGTACCTCAAGGGTCAATATTAGGACCTTTGATGTTTTTAATTTATATTAATGATATTACAAGTATAGTTGAATCAAACATTCGGCTGTTTGCAGACGACACATCACTTTTTGTCATTGCTGACCAAGGTGACGACGATATAGCGAGCCTTTCCTTAAACGGAGATCTTTCAGCAATATCCATTTGGGCTGATCAATGGTTTATCAGCCTAAATGAAAGTAAAACATTTTCCATGACCTGCTCAAGGTCTCAAAATTATGAAAATTATCCACTATTTTTGAAAAATTGCCGCGTGACGGACACAAACTCGCATAAGCACCTTGGCGTAATTTTGTCATCTGATTGCACCTGGACAAATCACCTTGACACTGTATATGTAAAAGCTATGAAACGTGTAGACTGCCTTCGTGCCATGAAATACACCTTAAATAGAAAGTCACTGGAAAAAATGTACATGGTGTTTATCAGGCCCCTCCTTGAGTACGGCGACATTCTTTGGGACAATTGTTCCCTTGCATGCTCCAATAAGCTTGAACAGGTGCAGTTAGCGGCCGCACGTGTCGTGACCGGTGGCACTCAAACCACAAGTAACAGATTACTTTATAAGGAAACACAATGGGAACCGTTGAAAGACAGAAGAGAGAAACACAAATTGATACACTTTTACAAGATCGTAAATGGTTTCGCCCCACATTACCTACAGGATAGGATTCCAGAATCTATTGCCACCGGTCACAACACAAGACACAGTAACGAAACACCTCTAATATTTTGTAGGTCCGAACAGCGCAACAAATCCTTTTTCCCTGCTACCATACGCAACTGGCGTAACCTGGATCAGGAGATTAAAACTTCTGAAACAATTCAAGCATTCAAAAATAAACTGAATGGGAACATAATACGTGTCCCCCCGTACTTTTATGGTAAAAATAGATTCGGCCAAGTCCACCATACGAGGATGCGCTTGAACTGCAGCCCTCTTAATGATTTGCTGTTCCAATACGGTTACATCGACACCCAAAGATGTGCTTGTGGAGCCCCAGTGGAAAGCATTTTCCATTTTTTGACAGAATGTTCTCTTTTCAATGAACCCCGCACGGAATTACTAGGACCTTTCCAGCCAGAAATTACTGCTAAAAGGGACATTTTGCTGTATGGTGATACAAACAAGTCCATTGATTGGAACACTAAGTTATTTGACAGTGTAGAAAGGTACATTATAAAAACAAAGAGATTTAGTAGAGATTAAGTGATTGTCCTCGCCATTTTTTCTTTTTTTCTTTTTTTTTCTTTTTTTTTTTTTTTTTTTTTTTTTCTCTTTCCTTGTTTTCTACATTTGTACTTCCTGCTTAATTATGTTTCGGTTTCATCAAGTGACGCTGTGTAGTTATGGAGAAGGATTTATAAAAGCTTTACAGCTTGTTTCCTAATCCATGTTTCTTTGAAATAAAATATGTTTAAACCAAGACACATAAAACCATAACCTATAATGTGAAAAATGAATGTTAAACTACGAAAGCAACTTACTACTACCACCACTTTTTTCGACCTGCCCTAAGCATGGCCAGTCAATATATGAACCAATGTGTATCCGAGCGAGCTGCACTCAGTCTGTCGGCGACGACTCCATCTGGGTTAATGCGTCACTGACTGACAGCAGCGAATAGAAGAATATCTATTCCTCCGCGGTAACTCGTTAAACAAACAAGAAAACACTTGATTGACATACTTTCACAGTATTTGATCAGAAACAGAGATGTCCTGTTCAGGATTTCTTTGCAATTGATGTATCTGGCTCTGCACTTTAGAAAAAGGAATTCTCGGTCATTTTGTCAAAACAGTGTAAATCTAGTAAGAAAGAGAAGTAGGTATGTGAGTTTCAGGTAATTTATTCATATTGCGGATGGAGTCTGAAAATTAGTGGAATTTGTAGTCGATTTGTAGAACTGATTTATGATATTGCGTACATAGAGATTCGGTCTTATAATGATGCATTCTCTGTCGAAGCAAATGAAGAATTACGTAGGTAGTTCCAGACGTTAAAGTGTGTAAGCAGGCAGGCGTGCAGTTGGGACTGCGAATTTGGAGAATCGTAAAACAGCCGTGCCAAGACCAGCCA
The DNA here is from genome assembly GCA_964020975.1 of Hermodice carunculata. NCBI lineage: Eukaryota > Metazoa > Annelida > Polychaeta > Eunicida > Amphinomidae > Hermodice > Hermodice carunculata. The sequence goes on along the minus strand of OZ026615.1, from coordinate 56,512,961 downwards.
TGCATCAGACTGGAACTTCAACAAAAGGAAACCCAGCAGTCATTGACAACCAAGCAGACTTAGCTCCAAATTTAAACGTATTTTTGTCACGTTAAACGTCATAAATTGGTCGTCGATTTTTAGTTGTTGATTAGTTATTCAAGTTCATTAACATAATTTGGCTGCTGTATGGTCTCCATAGGACCGTTTTCATACCAGAGAAGATACTTGTCCAATGAGGAAATGCTCCACGTGCCGTGAAGTGACACAAGCGAACTCAATTTTGTATCTCCTTCACATTCGAAACATTACGTCACTTGCATGAGCTGTTTAAGGTAAGGAAGTTTTGATTGGAAAGTTTCCTTGTATGTGACAATCATCTATTTACCTCATTTAAAAATGCATGTGTATTGGTTTACCTGCCGAATGGATGAACAACGGAAACCTGGGTGGTACCTTCGTGTTTCAATACATAAGAAATACGCGTAAGTGTGTTGAATTGTTTCATTCAACTTTTTCGGAAAGATTTTATCATAATGTACGTTCTCACTCGTTCAAATGCCTATACTTACAATTTTATTTTTTTCGTGCCTCTCTAAAAGGCTTAGAAAATGTACACTTTTAATAGCAGTTAACCCAATTTGTTTTCCGTTTGATAAATTTGTCTCCGCTGTTTTCCTACTATGCATTCATTGTGACTTTTAAGTAATCTTAACTTAAATGTATGGGTCTAATGGAAAGTAATCTACTTAAAGCGCAATTCATATACCATACACTGTGGCTTATGAGGGCAAGCTTTTAGTAATCTAGAGATAAAAATAATAGTGCACCACAAAATCATTATCAATACTTCAATATCAGCACACGCCGCTGTGCTTGTGTTCCTTACTGGGTGGCATTTTCCGGCCGGTTGTAATGTCATGCTCTTTTAGAGCATGACGTCTATGTGTATGGTAAAACTTGAAATATCCAATAATGCTTTACACATGTGTGCGTGTGTACAGTGTTAAATAATACATAACAGATGTGTGTTTGTGTGAGAGCTGAAAAAAATGAATACAAACAATTAAATGTTCAACCCAATATTGCACAAAGTTTACAAATTATATATTCTCGAAATATGTTCGGGGATTTGCACATCCTTGTTTGTGGACATAAAAGTTGGAAATTCCATGATCAAATGGCCAGAATGTTCTTTCTCCCTTTCTTTCTTTCTTTCTTTCTTTCTTTCTTTCTTTCTTTCTTTCTCTCTTCCCTTCTTCCTTGAAAACAGTAAGAATTTCTTTAATAAACAAGAGGATTGTGGCAGTCCTGTTCTCAGCTGACTTTACATCCACGCACAAATTGAAGTGGTCCTGTGGACTTAAGAATTACATCGAGGTCACCATTGCTTAAATCACTGTTGTTAACATGTACATATCCCGTTACCGATTTTACCTTATTTTGATAATCTGTTTTTGAAAAAGCACCACCATGTAATGGACAATTTGTTGGAGATCAAGTCCAGGTGCATTTCCAGAATGTTTGAAGATGATCCAACTTACATTTTGGGATAAGAAGTCAAGCAAAGAAAAAACGCATTAAAATGCTTTATAATAGAATAAAACAAAAAAAAACAAAAAAAAACAAAAAAAAAAACAAACAAACAAAAAAACAAACAAACAAAAAACAAACAAAAACAAAGCAAAAAAGAAAAAAACAGAACCAACCCCCCCCCAAAAAAAAACAAAAAACAAACCAAAAAAAAAAAAAAGAGAGAGAGAAAAAAAAAAAAAAAAAAGAAAAGAAAAGAAAGAAAAAAAAGCCACTCGTTAAAAACATTCAACATGTGGCACTGTAATGCTTAGATTGGGGGTCCCAGACGTGTCCCTGTACAATTTTACTAAAAAAGTGAACAAAAACATTTTTCTCATAAAAAAGATAAATTCTTCGAAGGGTGATCATTTCAACAAACTTGGTAGAGATCCACCTTAGGTACATCCCACATCAATTTTAAGTGAATCTGGATGACGATTTTGGAGAAGTCAAAATTATGAATTGCCATTGCAATCCCCATGGACTCAGCGATGAATGAGGATGAATGCATATAACGCCTAGTAGCAGAATTAACAAATTCGTTTAAAATCAGGGAACCAGAGTATCATCCCCTGGTAAGCAGGTTTGTGTAGTCTTCCCACAAGCTACAATCCACCACGTTTCAGCACAATCTGAGAACACTTTTGGAGAGGTCAAAAATAGCAAAAACAACGCCAAGTGTTGAACAAATTAAGGTCTGGGGGTCCCCAGAAGTTTCCACATGCAATGTCGAAGGAATTGGCCGGGTGGTTTTTGAGACGATTTTTAAAGGATTTGTGAAAGAATGAACAAAAAAAATCATAAAAATATACAAAAATCACTGGAGCTTGATCGTTTAAACAAACTTGGTGGAGACCCACCTGAGGTAGATCCCCACAAAGTTTGAAGTGGATCTGGCGAACAGTTTTGGATGAGTCGGAAATGTGAATCGTGGATGAACGATGTACCATCATATAAACTTAGCTCACTGTCGAGCTAAAATACATTTAAAATTGAGATTATTACTCCAACGAAGCACCCACATGAAGACAGGTACATATGTAACTAAGTGTATATATGTACCTGTATTCTTAAGCGTATGTTTTTTATGGAGGTATGTTGAAATCTGCCCCCCCCCCCCAAAAAAAAAAAAACAAACAAACAAACAAACAAACAAACAAACAAACAAAGAAAAAGGAAAACAAAAAGAAAACAAAACAAAAACAAAGGAAACTTTCCATTTCATTTTATAATGTCAACGTTTTTATATTTTTTTTCTGTTTCTAATATTTGTCACTGTGTATACCTCTTTCTCCGTTATACAAAGTTGTGTGCATGTACTCCCTAATGAAATAATATGAGAGGAAAGGAGAAATAAATTGATGAAAAAAGTTGCTCTTACAATTTTTTTTTTTTTTTTTTTTTTTTTACAATTTTAGGGGAACATCACAGTCAAAATGAACCAGCCGAGGCGCTATCGCAGATCTGAACATGACACGGAAGACAGGAAGCCGCCGAAGATGGTAGACCCTAAAGCGGAGAAAAATTGGATGAAAGCGAATATGGTCAAGCAAAAACAATTTCAGTTCAGTCTACAAAACATCGATTTTGCGAAAAACATTGTGGTCTCCGACCTGGTTAGATCTCAAAATGTCTGGAAGAAGCGTCTCCGCAAACTAAAAGACAAACAAGAGGAAATTCGAAATGCGCGTGCTGTGACGCCTTGTCCTTTGTCGGACAATGATTGTGATTTGCAACTCATCCATTTATCATGGCCCAAACTATCTCGCCAGGTCACGTTCGTATCTGCGGAATCCCTTTGTCCTCCAAAACCTCGAAAATCCAGGTCCAGAAGTCGACCCAGGAATCAAGGTTTAATGACACCCAGTATCTCACTTGATAACTTCTTAATTCGACAAACTACTTTCATCACACAAGACAGCACATTTATCCCTGAGAAGCCTTCGTCCAGAATTGAATCGAGTACCAGACAGTCAGGAGCTTCTGCTTTGTTTCTTCGAGGGCATCGTTCTGTGTCTCAAGATCGATTAACATCTCGAAGGAGAACGAGCGAACCGCTATCTTTACCCAAAATTGATAAAAAGAAGCAGAAGGAGCATGAAATCATGCAAGATCTACAGAAGAAGGTAACGGACTTCATTGGCAAGGACAAAGAGGGTCAGGACTCTGACATAGAAACAGAACTGGAAGCACCTAAGTCCAAACAATCTGTTCGTTTCTCAGATTCGGGATCCAAGAAGAAAAAGTTCATCTTCAATACATTACCTATACATTATGACAAAGATGAACGTTTCGCTCATAGATTCCATCACGAAAGTATATTTCAGTGGCTTGGGTTTGATTCTGAGGAAGCCATGAGATCGTACATGAAAGCCAGACGAAAAAGTTTCGATGATGAAATTGCAAATAGTATTAGAAATCGTAAAAACTTTGGTCGTCAGAAGCAGAGGCGACTGTCAGCGCCATCTTTGGGGGCACGTGGTACTCGAAAGAAACCAATGCCATTTTGTAAACAGTAAATGTATCAAGTAAGAAAAGTGTGTTCACTAATCAGAATTATATAGGGTTTTATGCTGCTTTCTGTTTTATATATGATGCAAATAAATGTATTTTTTCTGAAACCCTTTGTATGTGGTGGATGCGTAAAATAGGCACATCTGCTAACTGCCTGTGAAAAGAAATACAATTTCATGGGTGAGGGGGTTACTTTGTATGCATCCGAGAATAAAAATGAATGAGAATGATATGAGGGTGTCCTGCATAGATCGTATATTTGTTGGAAAGTTCAAAACGTAAGAACAAACGGGTCACGCGACTTCTACCGAATGGAGTAGAATTGATATGCGTGTTTAAGCTAGTAAAGATCATTTGTACAGATTTGCCACTAGTTTTGCTGCACCATGCTGCAGGTACTATTCAACCTCGCTTCGAACTTTTCTATTTTTGTGCATAACTATTTTGGCATAAATTGGTTTATTGAAAGTGTTCAACCTCCCCCAACCACCAATAAAATTAGGAAGTTGACACGCATGCCAAACTGAAAGCAATGTAATGTGTTTAATTGACCAAAAGGTGATCGGTTGAGAACCACAATGATTTCATCCAGATAAATTTACATTTTATTCTCCTAAAAAATTGGGTTTACTGTCTATGAATTAAATAATCAGTGACAAACAAGTACAGTCGGGTTGTGTTTTTTTGCTGTGTCTGCCTGTAATGGTGATAGTGTGCATTCGTTTTATTTATTTATTTATTTTTTAATTTATTTATTTATTTATTTATTTATTTATTTATTTTGCTGTTTCTGCCTGTAATGCTTATAGTGTACAGTCGGGTTGTGTTCTTTTTGCTGTTTCTGCCTGTAATGCTTATAGTGTACAGTCGGATTGTGTTCTTTTTGCTGTTTCTGCCTGTAATGCTTATAGTGTACAGTCGGGTTGTGTTCTTTTTGCTGTTTCTGCCTGTAATGCTTATAGTGTACAGTCGGGTTGTGTTTCTTTTTGCTGTTTCTGCCTGTAATGCTTATAGTGTACAGTCGGGTTGTGTTCTTTTTGCTGTTTCTGCCTGTAATGCTTATAGTGTACAGTCGGGTTGTGTTCTTTTTGCTGTTTCTGCCTGTAATGCTTATAGTGTACAGTCGGGTTGTGTTCTTTTTGCTGTTTCTGCCCGTAATGCTTATAGTGTACCGTTCGGTTTCTGTTCTTTTCGCTGTTTCTGCTGTAATGTTTATATGCCTCATGTAAGTTTATTTCAAATAGGTTGAATCCAACAGTAATAAAAAATTCTCCTGTCATTTTCCTATCTTTCATATCGTAGTTAGTCCTGTATACTTTGCATCCCCCATACGACTGCACTCAAACACGAGAGGTGAAAACAGACATGTTCACTGGTATATTACTTGTGACCCATGTTGTATACTTAAAGTAGTGGGTTTGGGGGGAATTTTTGTTTTCAAGTGTAAGGATATACAACCTGAACGTCGAACATGGAACTACGAGTAGATAATAGAGAACAATTTCCAAGTTTTTGTTTGCGAAAATCCATATTCTAAGTTTACAATTTTGTCGGTCCGTCAAAAAAGAAGATAGAAAGAAAAACAGCGAAAGACAGGAAAAAGTAAAAAAAAAAAAGCACCCATCATTCATATGATGAGTGTTTCTATGTACATGTAAGCATGAAGCATTGAGTTTTGTATATATTTCCATTGTTTACATACCTGTCTTAAATGTGATAGTGCTCATGTCTTATCATTAGTTTCGCAGCAACAATCTCATGCGATCACGTTCTTTGTTTGCTGAGTTTCAACGTGCATGGGCAGCTTTAGTATGCGTGCATTATTATACTCTGGAGAATAAAAAAGTAAAGTGTCCCATTGGTTTAATACAAGGTGACATGAGCATGAAATGAAGTTCTGTAGCAAATATGATGCATTTGTTATTGAGTGGCGTAACATTGCCCTGAAAACCAAGTTTATGGTCTAGTGCAGAATAGAAAAAAGTCTATTACTACGTGTGGACTGTTACTTTCCAAAATACCCTTATATGCGTTTCATTGCATGCCAACGTGAAATTTGTTTTGAGAAAAATGGGACTTGTGCTTCATAGCGTCCAACTAATGCAGTTAAATGCCTGTTTGCTGTTTCTAAGGACAATTGAGAAATATGTACGATCCATGATCGTCTCTTATCTAGTCCACAACGTACACAATAAATGAAGTTTCCTTTAACATTTTTTGATATCGAGAGTAGGAATATACGATGAACAGTTCGGCGATTCAGATAAGAAAAGCATGTTAAGCAATGGATAGCTTGGTTTTGTATGCTATTTTCATCCTCTAAGTATCACTAAATAAATGCGCTCAGAACCAATTAACAAAGTAACCATCTGACCCCAATCATGGGGATGTATAGCTGCATTATGTGATCATAGTTTCTTTAGCCTATCGGAAACTGGTACATCAAAGGCATATTAAGAATCGCTAGATCATCTCTTCCAATATTTGTATGAAATTGACATTTTCAATAAATTTATCAAACTGGAAATCTATTGTAAAGTTTCATCATTGTTTTCACATGCAATCTTCAGAATAAATTTATTTCACTGCCATGTTAGTAGTTTACTTTAATACCAACAGAAGCCTAAGTACGCACAGCAGAATATAAAAGAAAGTTGCACGGTCCATGTACACAGTTAAATGTGCACACTACATGGTTAAGAGCTATATCAATCTCTCAATGAGAAATCATTAAGTAAATCCACTGAGACCGAACCGAACCTGTTTGATTTGTTGCACATAATCAGGAGTGCCATTCATGTCGAGTATTGTTCAAACGTGTACCCATTGAAGCCGGACCAAATGCTGTAAGTAAAGCATTAGAGTATTATTTGTGCATGGGTCTGTAATTCTGTGGCCGTTCTGTAATCAGGGCTACAAAGCCTGCCAAAATGCTATAGATACGGTCTGAACACAAACACTTGGATGTACTATGTCAGACGGTAGAACAACGGAATATTCCGCACATGAATACGTAGAGCAAGATGAGGTCGAGTTTGTCATCTTGTTGGTTTAATATATGGCAGAAGTATTGGGCATCATTTGTCCTTCAAGTTTGTTGAAGAGAGAGAGAGAGAGAGAGAGAAAAAAAACCCTATTGAGAAGTCTTTTGAAAAGCAACATCATCGATTGGAGTCTCCATATCTAAACAGGTAAGAAATATATTCGCCAGGGTACATGTATCCAACCACTATAGTTAGCAGCTGTGAATTATATACTGCTAAAGCCATTTGCATGTATAGCTTGTCAAATAAGGAAACACACACACAGTTATTCTATAATTAGCTCACCTTGCGCAGACTTAGGAGTTGAATTATAGGTGGCAAAACAAGAGCCACCAAAACGTTGCGTCTAAATCCATATGTTCAATTCTGACACAATACAAACGCAGAGTATGATATATTGTTTTCGAAATGCTGGGATGTACATTGTTGTTGTTGTTGTTGTTGTTGTTGTTGTTGTTGTTGTTATTATTATTATTATTATTATTATTATTATTATTATTAACAGAATATTTGTATGTAAGCCCTATGCTTCCCAGCGAGTGTCCGGATATATACATGATTTTACAGGGGCTATACTTCAAGACTATTGACAACTTCAAAGATGCCTGTTTTTATTATTTTACGTGAATTCAAGAATGGTGCGGTAAACTTGCACAAAAATATACATTTTAATCGAAACATTCCAATATGATGAGGAAGATAGGGAATACATAGGTATTTTTAACTAACTTTTTCATACTGCCGGTAAAAATGTGAAAGTCAGTGACATATCTGCATCTTATATGAGCAGTAACATAATGCTATAAGCTTTAATTTAGTACGCTATTATTGTTCTTCAATGTGTACAGAATGAACAGACCGTAAAATTGCACTCAAAAGCTGGGATACTCACATATTTTCTTGACATTGTGTGTCTTTGCGGAACCTAGAACAACATAGTCCTATCTCTAATTTCACAATAGACCAATGCCATTTTAAGCAGGGCAATTTGGGATTAAACTTTGCACCGTTAACAAAATATCTTAAATCTATATATTTGTTGAATATTTTTAGAAAGACAGCTTTGAATTTTTTTCGTGACTTGTCACTTGACATGTTGTCCTCGTTATCTATTTGTTGACCGTAGTGATTGTACTGTACGTGGCTAGAGATCATTTTCGTGTTCGTACAAGGCACTTGACACTGTAAACATGACTCTCGAAAAGGTCTCTGTAAAAGTTATGAGCACTGTTCAGTTTGGATAACATTACCTGGCAACCATGAATGTGCTATTATTTGAGTGTGCATTAAATTGTTTTTCAAGCTTCTTTATGATCAGAATAAGAAATGCAACAAATACTATTACACGGCACAATCACATAATTTTTTTAAAGAATGATTACACACACAACAAAGAGAGATTATCTTCGTGCACGTATGGATTGAAATGAATCTTTCACCAGTCTCACCGCTACACACTAAGTATGATTCATTAAAGTTTGGCGAAATGTCATAAAGTAGCCACTCTTGTCAGAACTACCAGAGACTACATATTTCTACGTAAAATTGCAGTATACACTATGAAGGTGAGATTCAACATTCAACGAAGAAAAATATATTTTCAACGTAGCTGCATTGGATTTGTAGCTTGAGCTAATTGCAATGCAATTACCATGATGGCAACCAAATATTTATCCTGTGCATTAACCCCCCAAATTGATCGCATTTCATATAGAAAAGGTCAATTGTGAATCCGTATATATATATATATATATATATATATATATATATATATATATATATATATATATATATATATATATATATATATATATATATATATATATACGCTTTTTGAAAATACATTCTCGAGATGATTTAGCACGATACAGGGGCAGACTAATTTTCATTTTTTTCAAGTAAAAACACCACCACAAAAAGTTACAAAAATACATTGCGCGTTAAAATCTCGTTGTTAGGTCAACAATATTTAATGAAGAATTCGTATTTAAGTACGAATTAAAGGGATGGATCGTTTTATTTTATTTTTAGAGGTTTTATTTTTTTTAATATATTTATTCCTCGGGCAGGCAATTAGAAAAAATGGCTAACTTGTTATTATTTTTGTTGCAGACACAAGATCATGGTATGGATCGATAAATTGAACTTGATAGAATAAATATATTGAAAGTAACAACGCATCCATTCGCCCAATACATATAGAACAATGGCCAGCAGACCCATGCAACACCCAGAATTACGGAAGTTCAATTACACCATGGGCTTCCCCAGAAGCAGCGGACAAAAGGTCAATAGAAGGGAGTTCATCAATTTACTTCAAGGCCCTAAAAATCAGGCCTTTAGGAAAGCTTTTGCACAAGCAGAGACAAATAGTAATGCATCAGATCCCGAGACTCGGGAACAATATTTGTTACAACGTCTAGAAGAAAGTAGAGCACGATATGCTGAAAAGAAAAAACGTCACCTGACTCAAAGTCGCGTACTCTCAGAACTGGGTCCAAAAAGACCCGAGAGCCGATCCGACAGTGTATTGCGTATGGTTGAGGATGGACGAATATCTCCATCAAAGGCAAGTATTTTTAGCAAGCAGATGGAAGGGCAAGACATCGTGGATAAAAAGACCAATACACAATCTCCAGAGTTCAAAAGACCCAAAACTGAAGCATCGACGTTTCGTGAATATGTTGTTGTTGACAAAGAATCATGGATTCCACTTCATGAACAAGAACTTCTCAGTTCAATAGACTTTGCTACCAATAGTGACGGTGGCAGTGATATAGACAAAGCTGATCTTCTTAACTTGATGCAACAATTTTCTAGCCGTCAATCACATAAAAGCCCACAAAGCAGATATGGACGTACAAAACCATCTACAAGTAGACAGCCAAAATTGTCAATCACACCGAGAAACAACGAAAAACCTCAAACGGCCCCAGTGCCCAATGGTGAACCGTTCATCATGGGATTTTTTCCAGACAAAATGCAGGAGAGTTTAGGTGCCAAATGTATTACGCCATCTCTATTTCGTACTCACGTTAACCCCCCTCCCCCAACCCCTGCTAGTCCATCATTAAACCCTGGTGTTATACCCCCACACCTTAGAAATTTCGATCCCGAAATAGATTCATTTAGGTCTACATCAACACCAAGACATTTCCAAGGTGGAAAATGGAAATGTAGGCAGTCAAGCAATGCAGACCGCAATGATGATCCGATTTCTAGTCAAGGGGCATCCTCTACAACCCTCATGCTTTTGCAGAGAAAAATGACGAAGCAAGTGTTAGATTTCCCTAGAATCTCTGTAGAGGAACAGAGAAAGGCTCTGGGTACACCCCGTCGCCAAGATTATGATATGACAACCCTTTCTAAACGTCAGGAGTCTTTAGAAAGATTGCCATTTGTGGATCATATTCCTGGTTTTGCGACTCAAAGAGGTAAAGAGTATGTTGACAGATCTAAAATAGTCAACAGTGTGGACAATATTTACGATCGAAGCCAAAGTACTGGGACCCTATCCCCTTGCAAGAAACCTGTGGACAAAAACCAGAGAGTAGTTCCCTTACCAAAGGTTAATCTCCTGATGCAGCCTTCACCTGAAAATTCCCCTGATATACTGGAAACAGAGACTACAGTTCCTCACGACACGATGGTGGAAGAAGCCCAGGGCATTTCATCTAAAATAGATGCACTGACTGACAAAAATCAGGATGACAATGTTGGAGAAGCCTCTTGGCCTGAAGATGGCAACGAGGAGGCATTGCGAGAATTTGCTAAGTCTCCTGATGGCCGTCGCAAGATTCTGCGTTTGGCAGAAGAGGCTGATGTCCACATGGAAAAGGTTGGTAATCCCGACGTTCTTGATCCTGAAGAACTTGCAAAGGCAATAGAAGCAGCATCAGATGCTGAGTGTGACGATCCAGAAGAGAACATTTTAAAACATAGAAATCACCACAGGTCAAAAACTAGAGTTAGTATAACCTTTGATAAAAAGGGTGGACTGGTGGTACAAGGAGGAAATAAAAAGGAGGAAATCCAGGATATCAAAGAACGCGATCAGAGGAAGCTACTGAGAAGGCAGTTGCGTGCAGTTGTAAAAGCTTTGGGTGTGTCTTACTTTTATATGTTACCGCCAGGGACTTGTTCTGATACAACACTTGTTCCAACTTGGCAGTTATTTGACTCCAGACGAAAGAGTGTGGCAAGCAGATAGAACTTTTTGGATAAATTTTCTATTCAGGATAGATGTAACATTATTTAAAGAAGTAGTCACGTTTATTCTGGCTTTGAAATATTCTGCAATATGCCAGTTGACTGGTCTGTTTCCGTTAATAGACACATAAATATCTTATCTCTGTCCTCATTGTACATGAACGAATGGCTGTTTTTGATAACTCATTCATGTGGCCAATGCTTATACTGACATTTGTAATGCAGCAGATTCGTATATGTTTCCTCTGCAACCGTGACATTTTTCCATTTATTGTTATTGAAATATAAAATACTAAACATGCACTCTATTAAGAAAGTTAAGTACATTGTAGTGCTTTTTAGAGTTTCAGTTCGGTTGACCAACAAGTCAGCTGGACTTTTCAGTGGATCGGTCGACCATCATCATTTTGGACATCTGAACCTGTGGGTCAGATAGTCAAACTTTTTAGAATGTGTCTTGGCCGGGTTTCTACCAAGTTTGTACATATACCCACGCATTATTTAATTTTATTCTTATTTGGAGAAAGTCTTCAATATCTTTCCTCTGATACCTCTCGACAAGCTTTGACATTAAATATGGACCCTGCTGGCAACCTTATATTTTTAAGAAATGTGTACGTGTGTGATTTTCGTCTTCTCACAAATCGCATGCTGGATCTTTCCCATTGTCATGTCCAGATTTTAAGTATTTTTCAAAGTTACAATCATTAAGAGCACATGTCAACATGGTAAATATAGAGTTATTAGAGTGCATGCATGTATGTGTAGTTTTCTCCAAGACCATTGGTCAGATCTTCTCGAAACTCGGCACAGATGTATCTAGTGTGCATGTCTTTACCAAGATCAGCAGGCCACTCTCCCTGATTTCGTTCATTTTTATGGAAATTCTAATGGAAGACAATGCTTATGCGTGTGTACAGGCTGAAGGTTATTTGAACTTAGACTTAGTTTCATGAAACTTCACACACACACACACACACACACACACACACACACACACACACACACACATGTAATACATCCCATGGATGTATCACGCAATAAAACTAAGTCACCTGAAGAAGCATCTGGGTCACAATGATGTATTCATGTTCTAGTCATCTGTAAGCCATTAAGTTTTTTTTTTTTTTTGGCTTTATGTCATGAAACCTCACCCAAGCACATATCAAGGCTAGACACATAACAACATAACTTATACGCATACATTATACAGTCAGTATAGTATGATACCATTCATCTCTGGGCTGTAACTTTCTGTTCTTTGATATGTTCCATTAATTCTCACACACGCATGAATCAGGATTATGTTATGTAGTAAAACTAGGTGACGTGTCTAGGGCAGAGCAATATCTGTTTACAGTTATGTCTTTTGATTCTGTTTATGAAACCTTATAAGTATACACATATCAATCTAAAATACATGTTCTGGTAAAACTATCTCACCAGGTCAAGTACGTTGGTCAGTGATACTCATGTAACATCAGTTCAATGTTCAGTTTGGCCCCTCTCCCCCAACCGTAGTCCAAACCGCAGCTAATTTGGGGGTTTATATTTCTTGGTCAGCTGAGCATGGGCTGTTCATACAACCCTCTTGCTTTGTAATATATGTTCAAATGAACTGGAATTGCACCACTGCCAATATTATAGACTTAATTACGAATATACGATTTCAGGCATATATTTTCCTCTCGGTGCACAGCAGATTTCTTTCAAAAATTCTTCGCTTTTTGTTGGTTTTTTGTTGTTTTAATGTGGATAAATGTTTGTTGAATTTGTTCACCTGATTGGTAACATTTGTTGTACATTCCAAATCCCGGTTTTGGGCAGATGATAAAGATGCTGAAGAAACTTGCAGTAGGCGTTCAGGGAGTTTTCCCAGATTTTTTGTTTAATTGATTTTACACATTTGTCAAACCTAAAAACAGCGCACCCATTGTCTGCTACTGGGTACGGTTTGTGTGACCAACTCTGGTGAGAAAAAAAGCGATTTTCACGACACTTTGCTTGACCTTCAGGACCTTTTCTTCTCCCAGTGAATTAAAATGTCTGTACGAATGACGGAAAGAAAAACGTGTTTAAAATATTCTAAGGTTGGATTAATGTGTGAGATTTTTTTATGAAGTTCTTTTCCCAATACAAACACACCTCGAAAGAATAGTTGTAGCTTGTCCAGGTTAAAGTGGTTGTCAATGGACTGTACCACAAAATGCCAAATTTATTTATACAGTGTACATATTTTTCACAGCATAATTTGAATCAAAAGGGACCTGATAAAATCATGTATCGTTTTTGGCCAAGTTTGTCCACCAGGGAGAAAACGGGAGAAAATTGAAAATAACTGTCCCATCTTTTTTAGAAAGACTACCAATTACAACATAGAAGACAAAAAATGCAGTTCTTTAAATAGTTTATATGATATATATATATATATATATATATATATATATATATATATATATATATATATATATATATATATATATATATATATATATATATATACATATATATATACATACATATATATATATATATGTGTGTGTGTGTGTATACATAAGTGTATAACTATATATATATATATGTCACTAAATAATCTATGATCATGGAACATTGTGTTTTGTATTTTATTTTTTTGGGGGGGGGAGGGCTCAAATTATTTTCTCCAGATTTTTACTCCGATGTGGAAACGTTTATTTCAATGGGAGGTGCATGTATTGCAGATATATTTGGCTTTTGATGACAAGTCGGTTTTATCGCATCAAAAGAAAGTCTTTCTTTTTAAATGTTTACCCGCTCAAATCGCCTTGATTTTATAAATCATCTGCATTTTCGATCACATTTCTTATTAACAGAAAACCTTTCAAAGAGAATTGTTGATTACACCTATGAAAATTAGATATGCCCCCAGGGCAAGCAGCTGAAACACTTGGATTATATTGACTACTGATGCCCATTGACTATGAGACTCTGTTTCCCCCTATTTGGATGACATGGTTGCGTCTGCAGCAGCAGTGCAGAAAACACGGAGATTGATCTGTTACTAGGCAAATACCATGGGTGCTTGCTTACAATACAGACCCTCTCCCGATTTCCTCACCCACACGCAGACACACCTGCACGCCTCGCAAATCCTTCAAAATATGCAAATTAGGAAACTCTGTAAATGATATGTGTGTGGAATTGTTAGATGGTACTTGTGCATGCTCACTTGTGTACAGAGGATGTGGTTCTCTTGCCCTACCCTACTCATTGCTGTGACCGCCCGAAAAGGTTGTAACCATCGCGATCACGGAATGTCAGGCAATAGTGGTCTGGGAAATTGTAGCACGGATAATGACAAGACAAAAAGGCCTACAAGTCGGAGAAAACACCAACAGAGCATTTTGATACAAGTTGAAGGAAATACAAGCCATGCAAATAGAGCATTCCAAAATGTGCCTTACACTGGAATAACGAAAACAAATTCTGCCGACAAGTAGATTCGACCGCTTGATCTCGGAATCACCAGTTCAGCTCATTAACCACTCGGCCACTCCCACGGACAGTGTGCCAAATCGTATTTTGTTTTTCATCTATCAATGTAGTATTTCGTAAACAGTGTGCCAAATCGTATTTTGTTTTTCATCAATCAATGTAGTATTTCGTAAAACTCACTCACTGAAACATCACAGATGTCAGCAAATCATGTCAGAACACTGAGCGTGTTAGATGGACATACAAGATTCAAAACTTCATTTCTCTTCTCTTAAAAAAAAAACAAAAAAAATCAGTCCATGACAATAAGACGCTGGTACATTTGCAATATATTGGGGTCAAAGTTCGTAAACCGTAAGCGTCCATACTACGATAGCAACGCGTCTTTCAAAAAAAAAAAAAAAAAGTACTGTACTTGCCTTCGGCTCGTACTCTTTTTTTTCCCCCAAATACATATTTGGGTACTTGAATTATTTTTTTTACTGCAAATACAATAACTTAAAACCAAGTCTCCCCCCCCCCCCGAGGAAATGACAATCAAAGATTAAAATTTAGAATACCCCCATGATATACAATGGTCGATGTTGTAGGCATAGATGATAGAATGACACCATTTACTAGTTTTGAACACGCTGAAGACGTAAATTTTGGAAGTTATTCCCTTCATCCGCATGGGTTAAAATGGTGTAATTTTTGTGCAATGTTCATAGGTAGGCCTATACCATGATCAACAGCATTTTTGTAGAAGCAAGAATAGCAGCTCTATTAGAGTTTTCAAGATAGTCAATGGGAATTTACATGTCTCCAAGTAGCATTTATTTAAAATCATTTATGTACATGCATGTAAATTGATCCATGACATATATATGTAGAAGTAGCAATGGAATCTTTATCTATCATGATGTTGAAGATATTCGTGATGAAAAATTTAATTAAAATATAATAATCGTACCAGTATCTAAAATAGAAGTTCAACATGTAATTTGGCTTAGCTTATTTTTAAGTAATACGCCAAGCCAAGTAAAATTTCTGACAAGGAAGTCCGCTTTGTCTCTGATTTACCAGTAACTGATCCGTTTGTGCGCGGACACGATTTCGCTTTAAGCGGCTTTGCAGGCAAGTGATCATTTATTGTCGAAAATGCAAAGAAAAAAAACGCAGTCTGGTATTGGTTTAAACAAATTTTTTTAGACAAAGCAAAGCCAAATGACCAACAACGTAATAAAATACCACATGCAAAAATAAGTTGTCTGGTTTATACAGTGAAAAAAGTTGTCCAATATTTAATCATCTACTCATTCCTTGTTTTGGGATCAAAGTATGTTGGTCAAAGAGTATAGCAGCAAAATCATGTACAGGCCAGTGCCCTTGACGCACATTGGAACCACATATTTATACGGACTTAACTAGGCTGAATAAGCCGATCCTGATTTACTGGGTACCACCATCGATACATTTATCAAGGAAAGACCACTGGCAAAGGGATTTTAGCATACAGGATTTCGGGATTATAGTAACCGGGTAGATGGAAAAAAAAAAAAAACAGCTGATCCTAGACATTCTGGCTATTCGAAGAGCTCCCAGAATTTCGTTACTGAAACACGTAAACTTACACAGCTGCCATCCAACGTGTTTTTTTTGTTTTTTTTGGGGGGGTTGCTTTTTAAATATATATATATATATATATATATATATATATATATATATATATATATATATATATATATATATATATATATATATTCTGGCACACTGAGAAGTTTTAAACATGTCGTGTGTGGATGTTACATGTGAATCTCTGTTTAATTTTTGTTCTCTACAAGAAACTTAATACACTCAATTTTGATTAAGCAGTTGAAACTTTGAAAAACGTGGGTTATATTTCGTCCTAAAAAGCTTTTATCTGGGTAAGAGCTACTACAGGATCTAGCCAGCAGGGCATTGGTGTCAATGTCCAAAGCTCTGTGACTGAAAGACCTGCATGAAATGCGCATGGGAACAAAGACACTGGCTCCACATTGTATGAAGATCATACTGGATGGACATCCCCACCCCTTTCAGGTCCATGTAAGAAAAACTGCACTCTCTCATTTGTTTACATTTTAATGGTTCAAATACATGGTAAAAAGGATCTTATGTTGAACACTGATCATTTACCAGTGGTTATGAACAAATTCACTACATATACTCAGCAAACTAGCTGAAAAATTAAAGAATACTGGACCATATGCACAAACGCATGCCAGCCAAGAGTCCATCATTTCATTAGTGCATACTTGCTTCCATGTTGTTTGGCATGGAAGCAAACTTACCAGAAGCACAATAAAGATGAGACAGGTGATATACTTTTCAATATATGGCCCGCTGAACAAGATCTTTAAAAGGCATAAAGAATAAATAAATAGTCAACTTGACTGCACAGCTGTTGTCCAAGAATATTTTGTATAAAAGTTAATTTTCAAACCACGGGGCTCAATATGTACAGCAGATATATAATTTATATGAACTGGATCTATGTAGCTTCACACAGAAAGCTGACAATGAAACAGGACATTGTAATGAACAGAGATCATGTTAATACAAAGACTTTTGGAAACTAGTCACATTATAATGCCCCATTGATAAGAATGCATTTGAATGGAATGGACACCATACTGCAAAAACATTTTCACAAAACATGCCCTTATGCATGTATCTGCATATTGTGTGACCTTTCTGTATTCATGCAGAATGTTCTTTATACATTTATCTTAAAATCATACTGTCTCCTGTTTGACACAGTCACAGTTTGTTAATAATATAAACATGAGTTTTTCCCATGTTCACATAATATAAACATCATTAGTTGACTGAAAATTCTATATTACCCGTAACCATGTGCGACCTAATACTGATGTGTCTGCATGCAAGTTTTACCCACAAAAAAAATCATCAGCCAACATAATTTCTGTCAACATCTTTTGGCAAGAAATTAGGGAGGCTCAGACCTGTTGCTCTCATGGGGGGACATTTTATATTCAACAAAGGTTAACAAGAAAAAAATGAGTACCAATTTTGAGGTTGGCCAAATTGGTGCTGAAAAGTAAAAACAAGAGGCCCATGTGCCTGATGCTCTGCTGACCACCAACACCAAAAAATCATTTTCTGAAATGTATTCCATCCAAGAACTTGCAAAATTAATCAAGGTTAGCCATATTACGCAATATCAAACTTCCACATAATACACATTTGTGGTATATATGGTATCATTCGCCTTATTCTTTATAAAGATACTGAATTAGATGTCCTTTCTTAAGTGCATTATGACCTTAAAAATAGGTCAAAGTTACATAATCATTGGGTCATGGTGACCAGTAACACAGATCACCCAGTAGAGTTTATATAAAATGTTCTCAAGTGCAATTTAGATCCAGAGGCTCAATTCTCCTTGTCACTGATGTTCAAACTACACCCTACCATAAGAAAATCACCTCTTCCAACTAAATGGGTCTGGTGACCTTACACAAATAGGTCAAGGCCACTGATCTTACATAATGTATTAGCATTGCACTTGATCTATATATTCTATAAATTTGGCTTATCTGATTCAATTATTTTTTTAGATTTGGAATTTTGTATCTTTCAACAAATTTTAACTCATAATTTCCCTCAATCATAACCAACCGAGATTTTGATGTCTTTTACAATCTCCTTAAATTTCATGAAGATCGATCAAAAATTAAGGATGCTGGACTGGTCATAAGATTTTCACATTTTGACCTGTATATTACATATTATAGGTGGCGACACCAACACTGACGTCGACAAAGATTTTCATGAACTTTATAACTTCTAAACGTTATATGGGCCTAACTAAAAAATTGTGGGGTGCAGAGCATTCACGAAATGACCCCTATATTCAAACTGGCCATATAACCTTGATCTTCAACCCAGATTAAAAAATTGTTAATGTTCAAAATATGCGCCCCACATCCAGCTGTCCATACATGGTCTGTTTGTTTAAATCAGGCAATAACTTTTCGACTTATTGAAGGAAAATAATAACTTTGGACAACCGCCAAACTCCATAATTACTGGATCATGGTGACCCAAAAAGTAGGTCACCAAGTACAGTTTTATGTTATTTTGATCTGGAAGCTCAATTCTTTTTGTCACTGGTGTCCAAGCTACACCCTGCCATTACAAAATTACCTCTTTGAACTTAACATGTATCGTGACCTGACAAAAATAGCTGGAGGTCACTGATACTATATCACATTCTAGCATTGGACATGATCTATACATGTATATCCTCTAAGTTTGGCAAGTCTAATCCAATTACTTTTCCAAATATGGAATTTTATTTCTGAAAACACATTTTGGTTCATAATTTCCATCAAATTATAGGTGGAGCCACGAGTATCATTAGCAACTCACACTTTGACCTCCCCCACAAACCCATCAAATTTCATGAAGATCCTCCAAAAATTACAGATGCTAGAGTGTTTACAAGATTTTCACATTTTGACCCCTATATTGCATGATATTGTACGTGGCACCACCAATATCAAAAGGGACCTAAACTTTCATACACCATAGAAGTCCTGAAAGTTATATTGGGCTAAACTGAAAACTGTGGACAGTATGGTGCTAACAAGCAAAAGTTCATTGACGGACAAACGGTGGACAGACATGAGTGGTGGCATAAGCTCTGCGACCTTAGTTCAGCAGAGCTACAAATGGGTGACACTTGACAGGTATGAAGCATCTGAGATTATGAGATCATGTTTCATGTTTGTCTCTAAGAATATTCCATCTCACAACACCTTCCCAGCATGCTCTGTGCACATTGTGGCCAGAGTGCATCAATGAAAACTATTGACTCAAATCTCCAGAGGGTTAACAGTGCCCTGCACAGTCCTGAGGACAGCTGACATTTGTAAAAAGTTTCAAGTATCTTGGTAACATGTTAACACATGACTTCTCTGATGGTTTAGACATCAAATATCAATTTAGATCTATTTGTACAAGAGCGAACATGCTACATCATAAATTTCCTTGTAGTCATGAGACAGAGATTCTCCTTTTCAAAATTTTTGTTCACCATTGTACAAAGCCCAGCTCTGGCAGAAATATACTATGAGTGAAATGTATAAAATGAGAATATGCTTCAAAAATTCCTTGAGATGGTTTCTTTGATACCCTAGTTGCTGTAGTGCAAGTGTTATATATGCCTAGAATCATGTTAAATCTTTGCAAGAACTACTATGTCATGTGATATACAAATTTTGTAAATAGACTCCACTCATCTATTTACACTTTAACACAAGTTTTACAAAGCTGTGTTATAAGATGTTGCTCAAGTATGTGGAACACATGGTGCAGACTTTTATAAGTACAAGGCAATCCTGTAATTAACAATTTTTTTAAAACTGCAGGCTGTATGACATTATCAATACTCATTTTAATTACTTTTTAATGTGTGCTTTGTATTCATACTATGGACCTATCTTTAAGTCTCTGAAATAACTAATAGTATCTTATCTTACAAGGAAGTGTGATGAGCCAAACTTGTAAACCTATGTTTGGAATGGTATTACTATTATACAATCAAAATGATGGAGAGGAACAGCTGTAATAGTAGCAGGAAGATGGTGCAATTTGAACATACCATGTAAAACATTATTTAAACTTTTTGTCTGAGGCTTTACTTTATAACATCATAATAAGACACTTTTGATTTGCTCACAGTAATCTGTATGTACAGTGCCTTGAGAGCCATATTACATTGGCACACCTTTGACCCTGAATTACTTAATCCTTGGCGTAATACATGAATCAACATTTCTAGGAATAGATAATCTGTGTTCTGGGCTACAATACTAACTGTTTTCAACATTTTATTTTATTAAATTGATTGATGTTAGTTTAATCCAGTACTTTTTAGCTGGATTGAAATCTGGATAAAATTAAGATTAAGCCATAATCCTCAAATGTTAATCATATGCTTAGTAACTTAGCCATAAAAGAGATTGGTTCACACTAAAATTGTTCATGCGACCCAGGATTAAGGAATGTGGGATCAAAACAAGTTGATTTTAATAGTGATCCTAAATTTCTTATCAGATTAGAAATCATTTGTGAATAGGATCACTCGTGTAGAAATGGCACCTTATAAATGAATAAATTACTATTAGTGTCATTAATTGCCATTACAAAGTAGAAAGGTACATTTCAAGTGACAGCGGTGCTCAACCAGGATAAAATGGACTTTTCATTTCAGATTAATGAGTACAAGAATTGAACCAAGCCAAAATGCAGGTATGCCGATTTTCTTGATGAAAACAACTAAATATGCAGAATAAATAGCAAATGAATGTTAGTTGCAGTATAATTTTGTTTAAAACAATTTTGATTGAAAAGCAGCCCAATAGAGATCTGACTTCATGTGTAGACCTGTATTTCACTGGCAATTTCTGAGCATAGTAATGATTTTCAGATTGCCCATAGGGCAGCTGACTAAAGGGTTAACTTGCCAAACAACAGTGACTTCTGGACAGTGTTTACTTTGAAACTTGCTTATCCATATAACCTTCACGCAACCTTGAATGTTTTTAAGACAGCAGACTTAAATTAGTGGTCAAAATGTACCTGTTACATGTACACAAATATAACATAATAAGCCCTGATTCTCACGGAAGGCACTAACCTTATCATGTTACCATCATCTGGACTATAATAACTGACTATCATTTTTGCCTTCAAACAACATGAAATCAACATCATAAAAGTTTGCGTAGGTGACATAAAAATACAAGGCAAATGTTTGTATGTTCTGTTGTATTAACCACCTGAAGACAGAATACTACTCTAATGTGATCACCACTTTTTTTGTACAAAGGTTAACCCCGATTTCTGTTGCATTAACACCTCAAAACAGGCAACCCTCTGATGGGATCAGTTATTTTATCATAGAAGGCTGGGCCTGGTAGAGGGGAACCACTGCATACACTTTCATATATTCAAAAGGTGTTGGTATATGCACTTTCACTGTGTACATGTACAATGTATGTCAGTTCACTTTGTAGATTAAAGTAGACATATCCAGACAGTACTTTTGAACAAATCAAGACATATCTAAACATGAAACACACAATAGTACTTTAAGGTGATCAACATAACAATTCAGTAATATTCAAGCTGTAAAATGTCTGTTGCAAGTCCCTTGCCACCTCCCCTTGCCGCCCCCCCCCCCCCCCACACCCTTTGAGATCAGTAGAGATAAAAAAATCGGACACCATAAGAGGTATGTATAAATCCCCACTAGTACATATAAGTAATCAGGAAAATGTAAGTTCAAACAGTGTTCTTGTAATTTGAGTCTTATCTTTATTGTTAGGTGATTGCGTCAGAAAAGAATATAATGTTTATTATGATTACCCATGTTTCTTTCTTTTTTGGGGAGGGGGGGGGGGGGTCCCTTTGAGTGACTGAGATTTGGATGGAGACAAATAATTAAATTTTATCTATCTATGTGTTCTTATGGCAACTCAATTATGAAATTGTTTCTCACTTAAACAATTTATGTCCAGGAGACTCACTTTCATAACTTTAATTGAAAATATATGATGTATAAAATGCAGAATCTGCATAATCACAGCAGTACATTCTCATTTGAATTATGTGTAAAATTGAATGACCTTGAAATGCACTTTGCATACAAATACAGATTTGTTCTCACTGTATATTTAAGTCTCAAAAAGTATACCCTTCTCTTGCAATTCTGGTATCTACTGCATAACTTGTTTTCCATGCTTCAATAAAAATCTCTTAAAATATTCCTCTGTTGTTAAATATACAACACTTCTTTTGAATTCTGTATTGAACAAGTTACAGAAAAAAGTTTAACCCATAAGAAGTGTAATGGATCACAGACATTGATAATATATAAATTGTTTCAAATCTTTAATATGAGAGATGAGACAAACTTTCACAATGTCAAAATACATTATAACCCACAGCTGTAATGTAGTATAATCCTGGGCAGTAAATAATATCACATTGTTCCCCTATTGAGATGTATCATCTTCAGATTGAATCTTCTTTTTTAATTTCATGAAGCGTGGGTAATGCAAGTTCTCATCATAGACTTCCAACCCTTTCGATGCATTCTAAAATACAAACAGAAATACAGAAACACCATAAACACAGCATCAAACTGTTACCTGCCACTTGAGATCACTGTTATGCCCAACAGAGTGTATGAACCATTTGCCCCTTAAACTGATCCACACTCACTGATGGTCAAATGTTGTCTTCTTCAATTTCTTCTATCACTTATGAAAAACTGTTTGAATGATCATTGTAGGTAAGATCTATCAGAATAACATGCCTTAGATCAAAAGCACAGATTGGGTGCTCAACACACATATTGTTAAGGAAAGTTGTTGATTGTGTTGATCAAAGGGTTAAATGAAAAGCAATCTGGCCATGTTTATAAAACTGATCTAATTCTATATACTGTATAGCAAATCAGGTACATATATATCTGGTTCAAATGTAGATGATTTCATGCTACTTTATTTTTGCTTGAAACACACTTTTACCACAGCTGTTTATATGTACACAACATATTTAACCCTTATTTCACTCAAATGAATCCATGACTTCTCCATGCACACACAAAAAATTTCCTAAGATTAAGTTTATGAAAATATTCTCAAGTAGACTTACTGACCTCATGAAAAATATCTGTTGTCATGAAAAATTAACACTAAATAAAAGACACATTTCCACATTTTTCCTGGTGCATATTCCAGTCTCATCCCTCAATTGGTAACAAGATACTTTATTTTTGTCAATGGTTTCAGTGGTCTGATCAACACACATATTCCTGCTATGGAACTAATACCAGTTTTGTCTGTTCAAAGAAATACAAGTTCTGAATGTCACTGCTACATCACTCACCTGCATGTGAAGTTTGGTAACTAATGCATCATAGTCATCACTTTGCTCTACCTCAAAGTTCTCTTTTTGTGCTAAGTCAGCAAACTGCTGGAATGTGTCTCCCCTACGAGGTGCAAATATAATAACTTCTCCCTGAAATAAGTTTAAGGAACATTTACTGAACAATCTATGGGAAACACATTTTTGTAAAATTTATCATATACTGATATTTAGCTTAATCCATTTTCAACATCTGTTGTACTTTAATCACAACCAACTCAAACTAGGTGTATTTTGCCACATGATTTGTCCCTATTTCCTGATACTGATATTTTATCAAGAATGGGATGCATTATCTTGTACTTATTATGTGCACCCAATAGGTACAGGGTACCAGTCTCAACTCTCTTGCTTGTGAAGACAAGAGACTTTTAAACATAATATAGCCTCAAGTGATACATCTCACTGGTCATCCAGGCATTATATAGCAACTTGATTCATGTGCAAAGTGTTGTGCATCATTGGAAAAACATTTTGTTACTTCAGCCATCAAGCATGAGCTCTTTGTAAATTGTCTCACTTTACATGTGCAGACTATGGCACTAAAGGCATTTTAGTTTGATAACTAACGTATTAAATTTACATCAGACACATCTTCCCAGAATGAATACAAAACATGAAGTACAATTTTTGAAGTATGTGTCCATGTTTGTGTACCCAGAAGGTTCAGACCTGCTTCCTGTCTGATCCTTTCATTCATTTTCTGCTTTTTCTGATAAAAATTGTGTCTGAAAGGAATCTTTATCCTAGAACTTCTGTAACTTATTTGTATTTACATGTAGTTCACTTCATGCATTTTTTTTTTGGGGGGGGGGGAGGGTAGTAGAATAATCTTGACTTGCAACAAGATTTAGGAAGAGAATCCTTTTATGGTAATTGTATCTTGACTTTAAATAATAGTGGTAGATGTGTAGAATATTGTGTGCTATCTATAACCAAATGGGCTGTGTATCTGAAATAAAAGCACTGAATTTAATATTATGTTTTAAAAATACATTTTCTTGCACTTACCCCTGGTTTGAGCAGAATATCAATGGTAATAAGTAGATCTTTACGACAGTCATCAAAGAAGAGGCTGCAAGACAGAAGTAAAGCAAACATTGAAAAAAAAAAAACAGCACAACAAACATTTATATTTTGCAGAAATCATTTCTTCCTAATATTACAGGATAATGCCCTGCTGTCTTAAATATCCCTTGTTTTGTATCTGAATTTGCAAGTCCATGTGCATGTAAGCAGAATCTATTTTGAATCAGAATTGTTGATACAGATTAATATTCAACTGCTAAGAATGTCCATACACTTGGTACTGCACAAAGTACATCACTAATCTCCAGTTTTGTGATCATTGTACAGTGGTCTCTTATAAGGCCATCTCAAATGCACCATAATTGTGGCCTTATAAGAGGGGTGGCCTCTCCTGAGGGGAAAAAATGTAATGAAAATGCCATCTTTGCTGCACAGAGAAGTGGCCTCTCTAGGCAGGATGGCCTTTTATCAGGAGGACCTCATAAGAGGGGACCACTGTATTCCCATATGTACACTTTAATTTTGATTGGTATCTGGTAGGGCCCTGTCACACCAGTCACATACATGTATACATTTTGATGTGGATCTCTATAAACACTGGCCTGGTTGACAATCCAAAATTAAAGTGAAAGGAGGCCCTCTGCACTTGTGCAATCCAGAACTTTCCTGCTGAGCCGATACCCTCTCTATGATGGTGAGATATTGTTTCATGATCATTGTGCTCCAAATGGGGACCACAAAGGTCATAAATTAAGGTTGATGGAGGCGTTTTTTAACATGAAATTCATCACACAGTGGTTTCCATGGCTTGCTAACCTCAACAATACTGAGTCCTTCTCAACATTATAAACTCTATTAGTAAGAACTTCATTGATATCACTAATTCATTTCTTGCTGTGGCAGTGAAACAAGATCAAAAATAAAATAAATTATTGTGAAAAGATAAAAAAATGACTAAAACAGTCATGATTTTTAATTCCATGGTTGATTGAGGGTTTATCCTCTTCAAAATATGGAGATAAATGAGTTCAAGAAAATATATTCTTACCAATCTGCACAAATTATGCAGTCAAAGGTTCCAGATATATCTGCCAGTTCATCATGTTCATTCCACCTGATCAGTCTGCCAACACAAATAATTCATGTCAAGCACTCGAAAAAAACTTGGGAATCTGGGCAATTTATAGACATAGTATGATCTTTACATCAGTGGACATGTTAACAGATAGTTTACTTCCGATATATTCAAATATGCTATTCTTAGCGGTTAGCCACTGTATCAACATTTTCAGATTAGTACATCGAGTATGCGGGGGTGGGATGGGGGGTTGGGGGTGGTGATGTCAAGATCTGTGTACGTTTTTACCTAATTTTGAAAATGTTGATCAACATTTAGCCAAAAATCAACATTTTTAGAGTACTCTTTTGGGGGGATGGAGCTGGTTACAATAAAGAAAACTCTGTGTACGCCTTTGAATATGTTGATAATGTTGGCCGACCCCTTATGATATGTACCCTTTAAACAGTCATACAATTTCTGATTGCATTGTACTTTGTAAATAAAAATAGGAGATGTTCAAAACAATATTTTGATAAAAAGATGCCCTTCAGTAACATTTACATCTATCGACTGATGTGTCAGAGCAAAATTACGTGAATTATCTGTGCACCACAGAGACCTTGTGCCCAAGTGAAGAACTGTCCATTTGCTTCCTTAAACGTGTGTATGTACATTTCAAACATAGACACTTTACCACTGAATGCCAGTAGTATTTTGAGACAGTAAGAACCAAATGAGATCCTACCTTGATGTCACTTCTGTGTCTCCAAATCTGGGTTTATTTGTCTTTATGATTTCATTACAATCTGGAAAACAGGCAAAGTAGAGAAAAAGTAAGCATTTTATTTTTAATGTATACAGAGTACACCTTTTTATTACACTGCTATAAAAACGATAAAACTAGTGAAAAAAAAAAAGATGAATGACACTCATCTAGAACAATTAAATTTATACCCATACATGTAGAGCATAAGGAAGTCACGTGAACCACCTTACCTTCATTATATTACTTTTTTAACTGTGTGGGCTCACAAATACTGATTTCACTCTCGCATGTCCACAGATAAGATGAACATAAAACTCCAGCCAACGGCTATCATCCAGCAGGCTGCCCATGAAAATCATAATAAATTTAGACTTACTGTCTATGGACATCTCATTCCCATCCGTCAGCAGGACATCATTGACATCTGAACATACAGCTAACTGTAATTCAAATAAAAGTTTAAATTCAATGTATCAGCATCAGTGAACACATAACACTCTACCAGTGACTGTTATGACAATTAGTCAGGTCAGGTGCATATTGTGACTACAATGACTGTGCACTCAACATTCACTTGTAAAACTTGGTTCTAAAGCTTTCAATTTATCAAGGAACTTTTCGGTAACTTTCCTCTGCAAAGTGACAATATTACAGTTGTATGACTTTTCATGACAATAATGATCCTCAACTGTGGGTTTGATCTATTTTTGACTGCCAGTTCTAACAACAAGACAGAGGTATCACGGGCCTGCCTGACAGACTGTACCAAGTCAACTTATGCACTTTTTGGTCAGTTGTTCGATGGTGCAGATTCCAGAATCACTTCTTTTAATTTGGTGGTGTCCTTACTTTTGAATAAAAATATGAAAAAGTTAGATGCCTTTTAATAATTAGAGGGGACAATCAAGAAAATTACATTTTATCAAACTGGGAAAAGGAGGACACTTAACTAGTAACCCAATCATACTTATTCTCTAACATTGTTCAGATAACCTGTTTAAATGTACTTGGAATGCAGCTGAAACTGAAACTAACACACTTCCAAAATGTAGCACAAAACAATATGATTGTAGACATAATTATCTTTAAGCATACTGTCAGTTGAAGACATTATTTTCGCAAAATAGCACAAATGATAACATATATGTAAAAGAAAGGGGGTCAAAATTTTTACATGTACTTACATGTAGAAATGTCTTACACATGAAGTCAGAGCCTCAACTTGTGAATTTTGAGCCTATGCTCTTATAAATACACCCATTTAACACTTTATCAAAGTGATGCATAGATATATTTGGCTCTACTACAACTCTACAAGGTAACAAAACTTACAGCCACTCCAGCAAGACAGGTCATCCCACCTCCTAATTCACACACTGACTTTTGTCTGTACAAAACAAAAACAAAGGTTGCTAGATTACAGAGGTCTTCAATATCAGATAAAATAAATGCCTGTTTTTTTTGTGAAATGAATTGTTACTGACCTGTTAATCAACATCTTCTTACAACGATGGCTTCACTTGAAATGTCAATTTGATATAATTTGTGTAGAATAAACAGTGAAGCATTTGAGTAACATCATTAGTGCTAGAACTGGCAAACTGTAATACATTTTACACGTAGGAATTAACATGTATGGAACATTTACTAACATATTATTTATTGTGTTGCTGGCTCAGTCTGTAGAAATGAAGACATACATAGCCCTGGTTGTTCCAATATAAAAATGTTTTCCTCATGATTTTTCCCAAAGGAAAAGTATTGAAGATATTATCCAATCATTAAAACACTAGTGTTTGTTGTGAGTAAGTAAAACACATTGGCTATATATGTAATGAAATTCAAACAACTGACTCAGTATTAAACTCTACTACAAGTATCTGCTTCAATAGGAAAGGTCCAAAGTGTGTAGTTACCCCAATACACAACCAAATACACAAAAATTTGGAGGGCTAGAGCTGTGTATTCCCATTGGTTTGAACGTTAAAGTAATCTTAAATAATCTAATCACTTAAATAGCTGTGATTAAATGATTTTTGTGAGGAATTAAGTTACACATCCAGATTTACTGTGTGAAATTTGGTGTCTCTATGTGCAGTTGTTTTCAAGTTAATAAGTTGCAAATTACAATGTAAACCAATGGGAACACACAACCCTAGCCCTCCAGTGACTGCAATGCCCTCTTTCAGGCAGGGCTAGAACCTTCTGTTCTTGTCCTTGCTTATTTTCGGCTACAAAATTTACAACACTATGATGTAGAGTTGACAAAATGTGCTCACCTGAATGACTCTAGTTTTTGTAGACAGTAATAAGTGAGTATTTCTTCTGATGGCCATACACCTGTTTGATGCAAAGTCATTCATGAACAATCTTATACATATAGCTATTTACATGTTAAATTACATACTTTTTACATCAGTGTTTTGAATCCCTGTAAAAAGGTGATGTTTAAGCAAAAAACAAGCACATTAACTCCTTATATTTTCATTATTAAAATGTCTGAAAATATAACTGTCCACTTGGCAAATTTGATGCAGATATTGCTTACTGTGAAATAGACCATACACTGATATAGATTTCAAATGTTGTAAACCTATTTCATACTTATGTTTGGGAACAGTACTGAATGGCATGTATACACTACAAACTCAGTTTTTTAAGAAATTGAATTATATGTCATAATTAATACTTACACACGTTGCCAGTGTTATTGAACTCAATCAGTCGTTCCAGTTCCACCTTCCCCACTAAATGTCTGTCATAATTTGAAAGAAATTCATGTAATGAAATTAAAAATACAAATACAGCATATACATAGTAGAGTACATTACAGGTATATTTATTATGTATCTATATTATACAAGACACAATAATGCATATGCACATATTACCACTTTGATCCATTCTTTGCCTGTAAAACAGATCTCCATTTGCCCAGTGGAGATTATCTACCAGCAGAGCTATGTGCACTGAACCACTACCTGAGTAAAGTGTTAAATAAACTGGCCAGGATTAAGTTGCTCAAGCAACAAGGTCTTGGCCAGGCTTATACCACCATCTAACAGGAGGCTGTAAATAAATGGGTCTACCGCTGTGTGCATACTATTCTCTCCTGGGAGATGAACATAACAAGTTGCATTTTTGTTTTGTTTTTCTAACTCTAGCTCTTGCCTGTAATGTCCAAAGTTTGTGAACAAGTGGTGTACAAGCAACTCTATGAATATTTTGATTCCATGAAATTATTTTACAGTAGTCAACATGCTTTTAAAAAACTGCAGTCACCTGAAACTGCAGCTTTGGAATTTATTGACAGAATAATAAAACCTAGACACCCCGAAAATTCCAACAGCCATATTTTTAGACCTGTCCAAAGCATTTGACACTTTAGACTTGATCAGATCCTACTTCACAAGCTGCATTACTATGGCATCTGAGGCACTGCCCTAAATTGTTTAGAAAATTATCTTACTAATAGGTCCCAGTATGTTAAATTTGATGATATCCATTCAAATTCTTTACCCATAAAAACTGGTGTGCCACAGGGATCTATCCTTGGCCCCCTATTGTTTATTATCTATACCAATGATATTCACCTGGCTTCTATAGAATTTGATTAGAACTATCCTATATGCAGACGATACCACACTAATAAATTCTCTATCCATTGAAGAACTTGCTTCAGGTTTTATAAACATTGAACTGAAAAAAATATACGATTGGTTAGCAGCAAACAGACCCTCATTAAATATAGCCAAAACCAAGAACATGTATTTGCTCTTCCACTTTCCACAGAAAAAAGTACCTTTTGTCTTAAATTTAAAAATTGACAACACTCCTATAAACAGAGCAACTGAATTTGATTTCCTTGGTCTATGCTTACATGAAAACCTAAACTGGAATGTGCATCTGAATAAAATAGTAAATACATTATCAAAAGTTGTAGGTATCTTAAAAAAATTATAAATATGTTCCCATAAAAGGCTTACTGCTAATATATAACTCCCTGTTCTTATCACATCTTAATTACTCCATTCTCTCTTGGGGCTACTCTCAAGATTAGATTTTTTCATTGCAAAAAAAAAAAAAAAAGTAATCCACCTCATTGTAATGCTAGTTACAATGCTCACACTGATCCACTTTTCAGGCAATTCTTCTCAAAGTTCAAGATGTGCCGAAATTGAAAGCTCTAAAATTTTATTATAGATACTGCAAAAATGAAGTCCCTCACTACCTTCAAGGTATGTTTGATCATACGCAAGCCATACATCCCCATTTTACTCATAGCAGAGATCTTGCCCACCTCCAAACACCAACCAGGTCACGTTTAAAACATTGTATATGGTACTACATCCCCCATATGCTTAAAACTCCCCCCCCCCCCATCTAGGACAAATTACACACACACTCTTATTCAGGCTTTTCCAATTATGTAAAAATATATTTTGTCAACAGGTACCAAGATGTATGTTACAGCCATAACTGCGATGTATGCAACAACTAAATTTGTTCTTCTATGGTAATATGATATGCCCATGTGTAAATATATTTATTCTGTTCATTTTGTTTTGTGGTCCCATTTTTTTTTTCTCAATCCCCTTGGCCAATAAGTCAACTGCATCATTAGGTAGCCCTAGCAATAGCAGATTTTGTAATCCTTAGCTAGGGTCACCTTGACTTTTTTGTGTAATAATTGTATGCATATCTATTGTCATTGGTCATGTAAACTTCTGTTGCTTATATGCCAAATTATTGTACCTTAGTTTTGATGTACAAATATTTTTGTTACATACTGATGTACCACACCTAAATTTTTTCTGTCAAATAAATTTGTTCTAAGTTCTGATAAGTAAGACAGTGATGAACAAACCGATGAAGAAAGTGAAGACTCTCATTTTGAATTTTTTTTTTTTTCAGGAAAGTAATAGTGGAACTGAATTTGAAAGTTTTCCAAGTGAGTAATTTGCAAAAAAAGGAAGAAACAAATATATGCATTGTTTACCTCTGGTGGTGAAGTAGAAAGGAATGAAGTATACTATACAGATTGGTATAAAACTTTGATTTTTAACACTGTGTACATGTATATACAATAAAGGACTCAAACCAGCCCAATCACATGCAACATGCATACACAGATATATTTTACACCTGACTTTGGTGCATGACAAAAAGTGGACAGACATTTGATTGAATTGACCAATGGGCGACAGATGGCGCCAAAGAAAATGGTGATTGGACAAAGTGTTTAATTGACAAAAGGTCGATTTGCATCTGCAGTGCGACAAAAGGTAGAATTGAACAAAACATGTGTATTACACTTCCTTACTTGTTCGTTATTTTGTTCCCTATATTTTTGCATATTTTCACCAGTAAAGACAGACAGATCAGAGTCAAGATAGGCTGTTTTTCCTGTCACAGAAAGGAAAAAATAAGTTGGCATGGACTGACTATTCATACATATGGTAGATAAGGTCCCAGATTTTACCATGCAGTTGAGAATGGTTACGTTATACCCCACTGCTTTTGTACCCCCAAATAATGTGAAAGATGCTATTGCCTTCTTGAGGGAAGATATCATTTCAGAACCTCGTTGGTGCAAAGTCATGAAAGCAAAATTGCAGACCATTGAGCGAGAATCGGTGTCAACCAATATTTAGGCCCCTGGAGGGCCCCAAACAGATGGACCCCCGAGGGCCCAAACATTCTGGAATATTTGAGCCCCCTTTCATATTTGATTTTTGTTACACTTTATGAGACATCTTAACTGCAGTTGTAACATTGATGATGTTACTAGTGCAAAATAGCCAAATTGGTCATGTTTCAGTAGGCTAAAGGTCAAAGGTGCTGGTCACAGTGCTTTTTTAGCTCAGCATGAGAATAGATTCACCGCAAAATGTAAAAAAATAGTCCTGAATCATGTGAATGGCAATATAATTGATGCGGAATTATGACCAGATGACTCCATCCTAAGTTTACCATCCCACAGAAAATGGGAAATTTAACTTTGATGCAAGTATGTTCGGGATCTGAGCATAAAAGTTATAATAGCTGCTAATTGAGAGGGTACTTTTTTTTTGCCGCTGTGCGGTGCTGACTGTCCTATTCTCGCGGCTTTGCGGAAGTGAGAACAGTCTAGTGGGGTCACTTTTCTAGAGTGCCATATTATCCTCATAGGGTTAACACGGCGAAATCACAGTGGAAGTTTGAACTTGTTTATTTCTGTGAGTTATGCGTGGACACCGATATCAATATACCAGTACATAACTGTAAGGTGCCTGGTTGTACTTCAGATACGAGAAAACATGGGAAATATGAGAAATACCAGTGGATGGAGGGTGTAACTTTTCATAAATTTCCATCTGTGGGACAGTGCAGAGTTCGCTGTCACGGTAATGATTTCCCTGACCTATATTGAGTCGCATATAGCGTGAACCAGGCAGTTCATCGCTTGGCAACTGGCACATGCGCATAGCCAAAAAACCACTATGCGATACCTGGTGTACCAATTCAGTACAATCTCAATTAGCAGCTATTGGACCAGTAAGTTCATGAATAGCTGAGCTAACCAAAGCTACATGTATATAATTTCCAATTATGTAGATAGGGGTGGGAGGGGGGAGGCTTTTGATTAACGAATATTTGGGCCACTTGACCCCTGAACAGTATCTAAGTGCCTCGAGGTGGATATAAATTGGGAAGAGCCCTTTGATTCCAGACTATTGGGCCCACTTTTTGTCTCTAAATGCATTGAAGTGGATATTCTCTGAAACCAGCAAGGTAATTCACTTCGGGCCTATGCATTCAATCCAGTTTGTTGACATTTTTCAACCTTATTTCATTTTGACATAAATCCACTTTGGCTATTTGGTCCAGTCAATCATATGTCTGTCAATGTTATGCCGTAGACCCATCTTATTTGTACTTGGAGCAAATAAAATGATTTTCAACTTGCATTTATTCTTACATATGTTTTGCACAAATCAGTGTTTAAATACAGTCTAAACTGAGATAATGGATGATAATGTGTTACACGACCAAAAGATAGTTAATAGATGTATTAAATACCTTTGACAACTACCATGATAAAAAAAAAAAAAAAAAATATGTAAATTTGCTCCAATGTGCCATGTACATATCCCAGAATACAATAGTATATGTGCACAGAGGTATCCAAGCATTTGACCCAGTTACCTACAACCTCCTTTTAGACTGGTATATATGTCTGACCAAGACTGTTGTTTTGCACAACAATGTACCTTTGGCCTTCAAACTATTTCATAATTTAGTCTTTCCAATCCTAAGCTATGGAAGTGAGGTGTGGAGCCCCCACTTTATAAGAAATATTAACTCTTGCAACTTCCTTGACCTGTGTGACAAAGTTTCAGCAGCAAAATTTTTATTAAGTTTTGTAAATATAACCTGGGAGTAAACAGAAAGGCCAGCAGTGCAGCAGTACGTGGTGAACTGGGTGAATTCCCTACTCTGACTAAGTTACTCCTTTTCTCGGCTAAATACTGGTTTCGTTTCTGTGACTTGGACGGCTCTATACTGGTAAAAAAAGCCATATCTGAATCTATACTGCTCCCACAATACAATTAACAACTGGTGAACTTATGTTAAAACATTATGGGTTAATTTTGGTATGCAGAAACATGGTATAATCATGGCAGTCGGTCCAGAAACAAGCTACTTTACTGTTTAAAAAAGTCTATTTTTACGCAATATGAAACTAATTGGCCTCCTCTTATCGGTCATGATACAGGTAGCACTACTGACCAAGGATCCAAGCTACAAACCTATAAATTATTTAAGAACAATTTTTCCACAGAAAATTACATTTTTGAGACAAATTTTAGTAAAAGGAAGGAACTTGCAAAACTACATGTAAGTGCACACAAATTGCAAATTGAACTTGGAAGACACACAGTACCAAAGACCCCTGCCACACAGAGATACTGTAAGCTGTGTAATAATTCTAGCATAGAGGATGAGAAACATTTAATTTTTGATTGTCCAAGTTTTAAACCAGAATGCGATGTTCTATTTCACCAATTGTGTGACTTCACTTCTTTTGACTCTCTCAATGACCAGCATAGATTTACATTTATTATGTCGTATAATCAAGGGGTTATTCAAATTCTTAAATGTGTTTTGGACCATGTAAACCTGATTGTAACCAAGCATACCCAATTACTGTCAGACTGTCCTTCAATTACAGGTGCTATTTCAAACCTGATAACTGCTTAGTTGGTCACTTTTACTTCTGTGTTGTTCTCGCTGTTGGCATGAGAGGGCACTAGCTGCCAGCAAAGCCTGTATTTTAAGTTTGACAGAGTTCCCCCGAGTGCCGAAATTATCTGTCATGCGTCACTCGGTTGGTCTGCGTAATACATGCATTTAATGTGTACATATTTTTAGTATAGTCTTTGTTTTATCTGTTTCTGTCTGTACAACACATATTTTGATGTAATAGATGATGTCAATAAATCAATCTGAATTTGTGTGAACAACTTAATCCTCGCCAGTTTATTTAACACTTTACTTAGGTAGTGGTTCAGTGTACATAGCTCTGCTGGTAGATATTCTCCACCAGGAGAATGGAGATCTGATGACACTTTGGTGGCAAATCCATTCTCCATCCAAAAATAATAATGAAAAATCTAAGACTAAGTCTAAGAAAATATACAATGATCTGTGTACCTGATGTCTGCCCTGAACAGTTCACAAGATGGACAGGTGTACTTAAACCACACAGACGTTTCCTCAGATCCTTGTTTGTGATGACTGTCTTGACTTAGAAGTTCTGTGTTGACAAGACCAAATGTCTGGAATCTTCTCACTGATATTGCAGCCGTGCCATTTATGAGTTTACTGCTTTTACCTCTTAATGCCTGCAAATGTAACAGATGCTTGTTCATTTTAAGTACTAACCATGGACAAATACAGTGCTTCTGATGAACACGAATATTGATCATATATATAACAATAATCTGAAAGCCAGACAGTGCTTACTGCCGCAACAGTCACTTTTAATTTTTCAGTTTTATGTGGTAGGTATGTGGACCACTTTCATAATTTGAACTTTAGCTAGGCTTTCAGGTTGAAATAAAAACAGTGCATTCAAACAAATGGAACTGTCTCAGTACTTTTCAAGTGCATATGCTATAAACATCAACCAAAAAAAACAAGCTGCTTTAGTGAAAGGAAAGTGGCAGCACTGTTTATGAAGTTGGCATTTACTTTAGAAATTGCATGATTGTAAAGTGACGAACATTTATTGGATGAACCATTGCACACACTGAATTTAGAATAAATATTACTTTATACCCCAGGTAAATTGTCTATTGGTGCACTACAAGCAGCACCTAAGTAATATTAATTTCAGTACTTGTGATTCACATGGTGGGTTGAGCAACTTTGAATAATTTTTGGTGGGCAAATAACTGTGCTGATATAATATGTTTGTGAGTGTGCATGTGTGTGTCTGTCTGTGTGTATCTTTTTAATCCTGATCATAGCATGTAAAGCGAGCTATTGCCAGAACATATGCGCAGAAAAAAAACCAAATATTTGGTCCATGAAGGTTGCTGGCCTAATTTCTGCTGCAGTTCAAGGCACCTCAGAGTTCAGACATCTTTGCGATCCATGGAAATGCTCAAGATAGAAAGTAAAATTACCGTTACAAAGACATAAAATTTGCCAAATAAATTCACATTTGACACTATCAAAGCAACAAATTCTTATGCTGACCTTGCACCTAGTGCACTGAAAAACACTCAGCCAGACCAAGGTCATACTGGTTTTTGCACCTAGCCTAGGTGGTCTGGTGCACCGCTAGGTGTGTGAATGTGAATACATGTAATGTATGTGGCATTCATATTAGTTGCCTTGGTCCGAATCATGCAACAAGGATGCACTTCTGCATATAGACCAATCCTGCATCAAACATGGCCAAAAATGTTTGTCTTTCAAACTAAAAACTCTGAAAAAAAATGTGTGTTTAAAAAGTCAGTCATGCTCTCAAACACGCAATGAACTTCGCATCTGAAAGAATTGTATGTTTGAAATACATACTCTTTATTCCTATAGATTTAAGTAATAATTACCCTTGGTATTTCACCAGTATGCCCATATCATGGTGGCTGATTGTCCTCATTGACAAGGTAAAAAAATTTCATGGGGAAAGAACTGGGTGGGTATTTTTGACATTTTACATTGTCTTCTCACCGTCTAAGGCAGGACTTATTCTTGGTCACGGACAACATTTCGTCTATCTTCACTCTTCCTGCCACCCAGTAGTGCCAAACAGTAAGGTATTGTTTGGCACCATTTGCCATTCCTGGTTATTTAGAACACAATCTGATTTTCAATTCTGATTTAAATCATTCATCTTATTTATTTTAACTATATTGTCTCATTTTCCTTTGGTAGCAATGGGAATTTGGTTACAAATGTGCATACTCACTTGTAAAAACTAAAACTGTTGATGAAATTGTCAAAATTAGCTTACTTAAGTTCCCAAACTATGATTCAGTGTCTTTGCAATGCTGCCCTATTATTATGTTACGGTGTTACACGAGACTGCACTTTGCTGTAGGCTGTAGCTATAGTTATGCTCCCTTTCCGGGCTAGCATGTTACATGTAAATATGCTTTGAATTGATACAGCTATATTACTGGATAAATTATGTTATTTGATATTTGACCATCTTTTTTTAGTTTTACAATTTCAACCGATCTGCCAAATCAGCGAAAATACAAAGATATCAATATCAAACAAATGCATATCACATTTCAAGCTGTAACCAAGGACTTGAAGGAGCAACAACCGGGGCAACAACAATCCCATGACATGTTGCTCGGAAACTGTGTCGGTGAATGCAACTCAACCCACATCCGCAAGAATCTTCCATCGTTGTTGTGCAGCTGTCAACTTGTTGTAGCTCGATGCGTCATTAGCTTGCCTATTCTGTGTAAAGCCATTCGTGTCTGTCATCTTCAGTCCATCCAAAATGACACAAGATGAAATTAACTGTACACAACTGTACAGTGACTGTGGGAAAAAAAAACTACCTGTTCGCACAGGCAGAGCGATATTTCATTCTGTCACAAACCACGCACATGCGCCGTTGTTGCTAATTTATTTATATAAGGACAGACAACGCGCCCGCCTGAGTATACATGTCGATTTTTAGGCCTCGCAATTACAGCTCGGCATTTTCTTCTCACGACATCAGCCAATTTACCACTGCACTGTACAATTCAAAATTGATCTGAAAAGAAACTTGGTATTCTGAGAATGATGATAGCACTGTCGCAAAATAAAGTGAAATATTATAAAATGAATACATGTGTCACTGTCTAAAATGAATCTTATGAAAAAAAAAAAAAAAAAGAAAAAAAGAAAAGAAAAATCAGGCCAGACCAGCACATAGTCATAGTTCCGACCATTGCGGGTCTGATGCACGTACAAGTTTGGTTGATTTATTGAAAATATGGATTGATTGTTTGATTTTTATTTTTTTTATTATAAAGCCAGGGTTACATCTAAAATATAATATACATGAGCACATAGAAAAATAAATATATACAGATACACCCATAAGTTTAAAATTGACACATCTGACCATATAAGGATAGCGCTAAAAAGTCAGCATACGCTGACTTATTTCCATAGCGGTCCTATTATCCACCATTTGGCAGTACAGTAAAATTATGATGCGCCCTAAGACCCACCATATTAACATATAAAATTTGTAATACAATACCAGGGTGTCTAACTTTATCACAGTTACTAAAAGAAACATAAAATTGTTGCCCTAATGTCGTAATGAATGTGAACATGCAACGGATAACGATTTCCCAGATGTACATTTCTCAATAGGAAACATAGACAGAAGTACACTGTATTTCTTTCTGCCATCCTATCAGTCAGGAATTGTTTACACTTGCATTTAAACGTCTATTTAGATACTGAACTTTTGATTTCGTATCGGTTCCAAAGTTTAACACCATTAAAATAAAAAGTTTGTCTACCTTAACTTAATTCTCTACTTGAGGAAGAACACATGACAATTGACTCTACCTTGTATTGTATGTATGCAAGCTTCTGTCCAGTTGTAAGTCATGAAAATAGTCAGGAGTTTGAGATCTATTGAATTTGTGCATAAGCCTCAAAGCCAAAAATTCTACTCGAAATGAGACATCTAGCCATTTTGCAAGAACAAGCTGGTCAGCGCCCACATGTGCTCTTGGGCGAAGTGCCAGTGTGTATCTGACCATCTTGTTCTGTGCAGTCTGAGTCTATTTCTATAATATTTGGTGGTGCCCAAGCACTAGAAAATACAGACATATTCAAAATAAGGCTGCAACAGAGTAGAACAGAGCAACTGTTTCTCATTTCTTTTCAAAAGATGTCCATTTCTGCAAGAAATTTTAGACCATTGTTTATCTTCCTCACAGCATCACGTCAAATTTTGTCACCCGACAAGTCCTGATCAAAAGTGATGCCTAAATATTTTACATTCATCTTTGCTTGAATGGGATTATCATTGCAGTAAACACTCATCTGTGAACACTGCTTGAGCTTTCCGTTTCGTACCAAAGAGCATACTTTCAGTTTTGGCCAAGTATAGAGAAAATCTATTCATTACCAACTATTGGCTGAGAGATTTCATATTTTCACTCCAAGATTCTAACTAACTAACTAACTAACTAGCTAACTAGCTAACTAGCTAACTAGCTAACTAGCTAGCTAGCTAGCTAACTAGCTAACTAGCTAACTAGCTAGCTAGCTAGCTAACTAACTAACTAACTAACTAACTAACTAACTAACTAACTAACTAACTAACTAACTAACTAACTAACTAACTAACCTTTTTCCAGAAACTAAAAGAGTCATCTGCATGCAAAAAAAGTCACAGTTTACGCTTCTAACCATATCATTCACATAAACGGTGAAGAGGGGTGGCCCTAAGATGGATCCTTGTGGTACACCACGTGTGACTGACTCCCTGCTACAGATACAAACTGTTTTCTGCACAACAGATATGAAGAGAACCATTTCGTAACAGACTCGTCTGCACCCACTGCTTTCAGTTTACATAGCAGTATGTCATGGTCTACTATGTCGAACGCTTTCTGCAGATCGATTAAAATCATGCCACTATACAAACCGTTATCCATATTCCGCCGAATCTGATCTGACTTACATGTGAGTGCCGTTTTGGTCGAAAAAAACGGGATCTAAAACCTGACTGATATTTATATATTAAATTCAGTTCACAAAGGTATTGATAAAATTGATCAGACACCACGATTTTTCTTCAAATGTTTTTGACAGGACCGGAAGAATGGAAACCGGTGTATAATTACCTTCATAGCTTCGATCACTTACAAAAAAAAAAAAGAGGTACGACCTTAGCAAATTTCAAATCAGTAGTTACCTCAAAATTTCTAAGAGATACGTTGATCAGAAATGTGAGAGGGGTAATAATCAAAGCAGCAGCATCCCTGACAAAAACTGCACTCATGTTATCTGATCCTGTTGCCTTTGATGAGTTTGTGCTACTAATCAACCTGTAAATTTCTTCCTCCGAAACTGCAGTGAATTTGAAGGAGTTACTTGTAACTCCTTTATTTTTGTAAAACCTGTTGATCTCACTTGTGTCAAAGGTGGCGCTAGGAAGCTTAGCAACTGGTTCCTTGGCTATGTTGCAGAAAAAATGATTAAATCTTCCAGCCACAAAATCACCGTCAAAATTTATTTCATCATCTCTTTTTAACCCAATATTAGCACATGACGTTTTGGATTTTGTTGGAGCACCAAGGTCTTGCATTGTTCTCCAAAGTTTCTTAAAACAGCCTTTGTTTTCATCAATAGCGTTTCTTATATACACTGAGATGATTGTCCTCTGAAAAGCTCACGTGCACAGTAAATGGCACAATGGTCGCCAAAAGCACATGGGATAACTCCCGATTGTGTGATATTCTCTGTGTCCGAGACTAGAATTAGGTCTAAAATGGAAGCTATCGACACAGACTCTCGAGTATAGTGGGTAATAATTTGTTTCATATCAAATGTACTTTGATACTTATGTAGTAAGTCCAAGAGTCTATTTTGCTTTGGCATAGAAATATCAGTATTAAAGTCACCTAAAATATAACTCTCTTGACAAAAATACTGAGGGGAATTTGTAAAAAACGTCGTCCAATTTTGTGAAATAATTATAGTCTGCGGCAGGTCTATACCCCACGCCAACCAGAAGGGGCTTGGACTTAGGCAACAGAATGTCCACAGCAAGAAACTGAGTATCATCTCTGAGAAGGTCTTCTCCTGTTAAAAGCAAGCTTCCATGCAGCCATTTAGACCATGCACCCTATCTTGTGTGTACACACCATGCGAATTGATAGTACAAATAACACCGAACGTTGTATCAAAATTGTTGCTTCACTGAATGTCACATTTACTTGCATATAACTTAAATAAATATCAAAGCTAAGGCGTTGACGTACAACCTGAAACTGGCACGAAGTTTGGAAGTTCTGACAGATGTGATCATGTCAGTGTACCAGGTAGGCTACATATATGTTCAAATAAAACTTCAAAATAAAAATAAGGATTAAAAAGTAGTGGGTACTTTTATGCGCTCCGTATAGTCTCGATCAAAACTACGTACATGCATATTTCGAAATGGATATCAACTGTTGAAATTTGACACATGTCAATGACGACGACAATTACTTGTATTTTCAACATTTATATTCAGGTCATTACGTGCGTCGCAAAGTGTTGCTGGTATGCA
Organism: Hermodice carunculata; assembly: GCA_964020975.1. Lineage (NCBI taxonomy): Eukaryota > Metazoa > Annelida > Polychaeta > Eunicida > Amphinomidae > Hermodice > Hermodice carunculata. The sequence goes on along the minus strand of OZ026615.1, from coordinate 56,471,526 downwards.
TTGCTACCATTAACTTATTTCAGCAGCACGCTTTACAGTGAATATTTCAGGTGAGACGTTGGTAGCATATATGATTGCACCGCACAGCGTCATCAGAAGTCAGAACACCTGTTGAATTAACCACAAAAAGTGAAGACTGTAGATCAGAATTGTCCTAATTTTGAACACTAATTATGAAAGTGATTATAAACATATATCCATTTCATGAATGCGTTCAAGCGTAAAATTGTTACGAACATGTTCCTGTCGTAATTCACGTGTGGGTTAAAGTTCCACATAAAAAGGTGTCTTACATGTTTTCAGTATTGTAAATCAGAAACAGGACGCTTACATTTATAAAGCACTCGACACCGATCGAGTTTACTTTCGAAAACATATCTGTTAAAATTTGGAACACATTTGTTGAACACGAGTGTATAAAGTTACGGATATAGATATTCCAAATATAATTTCAATTACAAAGTCAATTTTAGACCACATGGTTCGAAAGCAGGTCCAACGTCAGTGTAACTGACAACAAAACGCCCTTTACCTGTTTGTTCCAATTTTGAACACGGGGGTGGGAGGATGGGTGGAGGGTTTTAAAATACCTTTATCGTGTAATTTAATATTTCAGTACAGTACGTGTTCAAAGTGGAAACATATGTGTTATATTTGTGAATACTTATTTAAAACTAGAACATAAAAGTGCTGATGAAAGCTTTCTGACTGCAACACTTTTTTAGTATTACTGAGTTTTACGGTGAACCTGTAATGCTGCAACAAAAAGCCAAAATAAAACGAACAAATTAAAGAAGAAAGCACGATTCATTTATCAACGTTTCTGTGAATTCATCTCACAAAGCTGCGAAGAATTTAAGCTCAGAATACAAAACGTACGTTTGCTGTATGGACACTTGAAATATAAACCCAAACAACAGACAAATACATGTAAAACAAATAATGTATGACCTATGTACATGCATCAGGTATCCATAAGATTCTTGTGCAATGTGATACATGACACATTATATTGCTGCCAAATGTGGCAACAGTTTTACCACACAGCACACCATTTTGATGTACTTCAGAACTACATGTGCTGCGTCATTTTCACTGAAAAGAGCGACTACAGGCCGGTAATGCTTCTATGGTGTGCGAGTGAAACTTTGGAGGAATCGCTAACGTGAAACTTACACCCTGGGAAAATTCGTGGAACTTCGGCAGTAGGCCAATTCAGAAAATGTGACATATGGAAACATTCACACCATTATTTTTTTGTCCTTTCTTTATATTTCTGTACTGTTGCTTTCTTTTCTTCCTTTTTTTGTGGTGGGTGGGTGGGTTGGTAAATTAACATATATGTACGTATGTTGACCAATGCATATCATGTTTCAACATGATAGTTTGTGCGGAAAAATTTTAAATGTAAGGTTATCACATGTATCATATGTCAAACATGTTTACCCATCTGTTCTTTTCATTTGCTCACCTTCGGGTGCTCTCAGACTGTTGCGCCCTCAGGAGTCTGCTGTGGAGGCAACGGGGTGCATCGATGAGATCATGGAGGCTGGCAGGAAAAGACACGGAAAGCAATCAAGTTTGAAATACGAGACATAACTTGTTGTTTTTATATCAGTAAAGCGCTTTACTCAGAATACAGGATTATGTTTCATTAGAAACACTGCCGACAAAATGTCGGGTGGCCAAACTGAGTACGCTGCTTGCTGGTTTGTCATTGTGTTGTGTTTGCTGTTCACCCAGTCCTCTGAGGTAAGTTTCAAACCAAAAGTTTGCAGCAACATTCGTGCGTGACAGATATCCAAATTCGTTTTTACAGTGTGGTATCAGGACAATGTCACGTCGCCAACGGTATCATGCGTGAGGCACCAGAAACCAGAAACAGCACGGCCTTCCTGCGAATCCATGCATTGGTAACGTTGGGTACACTTCTGCGCACAGTCTGATACAAATTTGTTTGTTTGAACGAAACGTGTAAAATACTCCCTTCTCTTTCTCATATATATATATATATATATATATATATATATATATATATATATATATACATATATGTATATATATATATATATATATATATATATATATATATATATATATATATATATATGAATAGGCCTATATAAAAATATAATATCAAAGAGGCTATGCACATAGCCTCCTTCATAATATATGTGGTGTTTTAATTTTTGCAGATGAATTTTGAAGTTTGCAGTTATCTGAACTATACATGTGAAACAGCAAGTGGAAGTTTTACAGCCCCAGCCTACTTTATATCGCAATTAAATCTCCATTACAGAAAACATGGGATAAAACAAAGCTGCATGACGTGTCTTAACAAGGTTTAAAAATGCGAGAAATTATCGTGCGTTGTTTTTTTTTTTTTTTTTTTTTTTTTTTTTTTTTTTTTGTAATCCATACAGCTCATTTGATTTATTCATGTTAATTGTAGTTTTAACATTTATTTTCTGTGACAAATTTACAATATTATAGAGTCTGTATTATGGTTGGTGCATGCGGCACTGCAGATCTAAAGTCTTTGATTTTGTTCCAGGGTCGTGAATGCGCCCTTATTCTGGCAGATGACACCTATCTGTCCAGAGAAGGTGAAACATACATTGAACTTCGTAAGTACCTTTACATTACTTCATTGATCATTTTTTTGAAGAAACTGGTGATGTTCTCAAAATGATTAATGTTACACATATATCACGATTTTACTCGACTTTACGTATACGCGTGTAAATCAAGCCCTGCAATCAAGCTGCACGCAAAGACGAAATGAAGTTTAGGTCTGCTATGCTTATTTACGTTTGCTACCTTCAATAGATTGTGAAATTCAAAGCATGTTATAATCCATTTAAGAAATAGCTGAACATAAAGGCTTATACACTGCATTGCCAATGGAAAAGAATCAACTGCTCATTCTGGAAAAAAGAGACAATAACCACACTACCCTTCGTCGATTATTTTGTGTACAGTTTATCAAATCTTATGCGAAAACAGATAAATAATTTTGACTAATTTATTAGAAATATAATGGTGAGTATTAGTAATCGATAACTTTATATTTTTCATTTTTTATTTGCTTTACCTATAGTTTACATTATTACATTTATTTCAATTCATCTAAATTGTCATTTCGTTAACACAACTTTCTTTTTATGCAACTTATGATTTATATATTACGGTATATGTCACACATACGTAATAAAAAGTGGCTCCTTCCTTCTCTTTTCTTCCCCTCCTCTCCCCTCCGATTTCTTCCTATTCCCTCTTGCCTTCTCGTATATACGCGGAAACTGAATTCGCCTCAGATAATCATCATCATCTTTGTTACCCTTTCTGAATTTTCAAGCGCCTCGTGACATAGGACAAAGTGTGGAGATCAAATTTCAGGTGTTGGTGGATACTGACCCCAAAAACCACGATGGGGTGTTGTTTGCCATGGGAAATCCGAATAAGTTTCAATATTATCAGTGGAAAGACAAAGCAATTCATACTCAGTTCCTGGTGATTGAATTCACTTACTCTGCGGTATGTACAAATGTATAAAAAAGAAATACTTTCGTCGTCGTCATCATCATCTGCATTAATTATCATCAACATTCACAAAAACTTCAACATTATACCATGGATGAGATTGAAGTTTTATTAGTGCCATATCGATAATAAAAATATCAGAAATTGTGAATGAATATTACAAATATGTTTAGGGCTGTGTTCTTTTGTTTGCATTTTTGAACATACTATAAACAGATATACTTAGGCCTGCTTTCTTCTGTTTGCTTTTTTTGAGTCACATGCAGTAAACATGACTTATAGCATAGATTCTGGATCGATGATGTGTGATCTATGATCATAGCCTACTTCTCTCTCTCTCTCTTTTTTTCTTTTGTTTTGTTTGTTCGTTTGTTTGTTCATCCACACAGGCATACGAAACTGGTTTGGACTCCGGTGCCCTGGAGTCTTAATATTTGGGAACGCCAGTAATCGCCCTATCATATATGAATGTCATTTGTATATCCATTTTTATTATCATTTGTGTTGGTGCACATTATTGAATACAAACGTATTCACTGGGATAAATCCATTGATACTTTATTTTAGCTGTCACTATTGCTGAAGGCACTGGGGAAACCGTCTATGTATCAGCTGGAGGTGTACAAGACGTGGCCAACACCTTATTCCATAGGTGACGGCCGGTGGCATAATATAACAGGTAAACTGAAATTACTTGTTCCATACCAATGTTTTATGTAGGTCTTGTTTAGAAAGAATTTCTGTTGTATGCATGTATTGGTTTGTTTGCCTGCTTGCTTGCTTGATTGATTACTTGCTTGGATGGATGGATGGATAAATGGATGGATGGTTGGTTGGTTGGTTGGTTGATATCTGAAAGAGAGCTATCAAAGCTCACGTAGGTTAGATAATCATGCAATTATGTGCACACGTTGTGTACATACTGGCCTTTTCCATGATATGAAACTCAGAAACATGTACAAAGAGAAATATATTTCTGTTGTAAGCACTCGCTTTGTGCTAAGCCTTTCCCCTGGAGATAGATACTGCTTCAAGTACAAATCTATAGACCAAGCAGGATTTCCCCTGCAACCACTGCGGCTAGAATCTCCACTTTGGTAGGCCTATGGGTATAGTCCTACCAGTGAAGTGGATCCTCTGATAACTATAGGAGTTTCAAAACTATGTATTTAAGTTTTCAAACCTTAGGTGACTTAGCGTTCATATCATTCATAATGGAGAAACGTGGTTTCTTTTTAAACACCGGAAGATGCTTCCATCTGGTGACCGCTTATTATGTCTGACTGCGAACATAAATTTGGGGCTTTCTATCACTGTAAGGTTTGCTGAACTTTTCTGTGTTTTAAGGTTCAAATATCCAAATTTGGTAAGGATACAGCCCTATCAGTGAAGTTAATCTAATATTTTATAATTATCTACTCTGTACAAAACAGTTTTTGTTCAATTTTGTTTTTTTCTTTCTTTCCTTCTGTTTGTTTTTGTTTGCCTCTATATAGTCAAGAAATGTCATTCAAATTACAGTATGCAGTCATTTTACTCATTGAATCTGCAAATCTGTTGCAGATCTTCAAAGCACTTTGTGTTTATAAGGGCACATGATTTGTGGTGAAGCGAGTTCCCCTTTCTTCTTTAGTAGTCTGGTGCTGTATTTCCAGTACCATTTTATAACTACCCATCTGTTTCGGTTGGGGCTGCCATCAAAATCTCCAGCTTGGAATTAAGAAATTAACTGCCACATTTTGTACTACATGTTACTTTCCTTCCGGCAGTTCAAAGCCTCCTATTATGTCAACCTGCATATTGTGGAAAATTCGAACAGCTTAACAGAGGGTGATCACTAGACAAATATTTGACACTCCCTGCCCCCCTCCACCCGGCGCTCTATAGTAGTGGCATATAGATCCTACTGAAATGACAACCTGTTTTGCAGTCATTAGAGTTTCGATCGTTAAATTCACGATGCGAGCAAAAAAAAAAAAAAATACCGAATTCGTTCGGAGGGGGGAGGGATTTGAACAAAATTACTAAGTTCTCATCTATTTTCTCACTATCTTCGTGAAAATTGTTTTTTTTTTTTTTCAGATGAAAGTATAGTTATTATCCAGAATTTTGAGCTAAATGAAGAATTTTAACCTATGGGGGGGGGGGGGATAACATGTACAGAAGAGGGTTCAACCCTCTTGAGGAATCAGAATCAGAATATTTTATTGTACTATTCCGCCTGCAAGGGGCCAAGTACAGAGCACAGATGCCCTCTATGGGGCATAATAAATACTAACTACAAATACCAAATACTAAGTAGCAAATGTACATGTACAGGAGCGCCCTCACTTTGGCATCACGAGTATCAAGCAAATAAAACTTGTAGCACAAATCTTTACATGTAAGTCATTAGAGTCACTTGATCTATTGAAATAATGGCTAGATAAAATAGTGTAACAATAGTTGAAAAAAGTAATGATTTCCAAAAGCATGAGCTCGATGAGGCCAGGTAAAACTGTACACCCTATTTTTATCCTATTTGCCTCTCAGTTGAGAGGCTAACCAGCAATATTGGGTACTGTTATTGTAATCTCCTTTCGTCATAACACATATAAAAAGTTGAGTATTGTCTAAGTTCATCATTTTTTTTTTGCCTTCGTTATACATTCAGATAATAATTTTTCTCTGATCTCATTGTATACATTACATTCTAATAGAAAATTAATTTCATCTTCGATGTCACCTTTATCACAAAATTTACAAAACCGTTGCTGTCTTTCAATGTTAAAGTATCTTCCTTGTTCAATTAATAGTTTATGTGCCGAAATTCTAATTTTTGTGAGTTCTCTTTGCCAACATGAATTCTTTACAATATTTAGGTATTCCTCATTCCAAACTGTTTGCCGGTTATGCAAAAATATTCAGTTTACAATTATTCTCAACTTTTTTTTTTATCCCAAATCATATGATGTATGCTAACAATTTTACTGGCAAGTAGGCTTATAATTGACCCATCAATGTAATTATGTATCTCTAATTGGTCCAGTTCAAAATATTTTAAGATCTCTAAAACATCAGATACCCAGGACCGAATTCCTTCATTAGCTAACCGTAAATTTTCTTGGTATGCCAGCTCTAATAGTGAGCCAGAAGGACACTGGAGTAATCTGACCCAGGAGTTTGCTTGGCCGACATGTCCCCACCCACAATCAAAGGCCATTTTACCACTGATACGTACGAGATTAAGATTATAAAGTGAAGAAGAACTTGTACTGCTTTTTACTATGATATCCAACTAGTTCACAGAGTCTAATATACCACAATATTTTTGTCAGTGTTGAGGCAAGGGAAGAAGATGTGGAAGGTTTGCTTTGACTCAATCTGCGTAACCTATCCTGTAGCTGGCAACACTAACGTGGATCTGCAGGACCGCCCTGTCTACATTGGGGGAAGGCCAGGTACATTAGCGTCTTGTGTATTTTTTTTAAATTTTTCATACACACACACACACACACACACACACACACACACACACACACACACGTGTGTGTGTGTTGTCCTGCATTTATTTGGCCCAGGGTGGGAAACAATGGACACAGGTCGTGACACAAAATTCGTCAGCAGCCACACTTCAGAGCAACATGGCTAGACACAGGTTAACTGAAGGTGAAAATGGCAAATGCAGGACAGCAAGTGACCCAACAGATGCATAAACAGAAACAAAAGGGCTGTGTTCTGATATCAGGAAGGTGGTCAGCACTCTATAAACCACATTATAGATATATTGATCCATCCTTTGTGGAATTGCTTGACTTTTGCCCGCAAGTATACTTAATTTACTGGATACACATAAATGTCGACTTAAATTTTGTGAATTTTTGTTGATATTGGGAATGACGTGGGCGAATTCAGTATGGCAAAACGTTTGAGCTCGTTTCGAAACAAAGTAAATTTACAGAACGCTCGCAATGGTCCACTGAACTCTGATAGGTGCAAGCTGATGTAGCCCTTTTCGTGAAACAAGTCTCTTGTCCTTTCTACTACAGTGGGCGAAAGTTTGTTGAATTTGAAGTGAAAACGAATATTATAAATTGTGTGAGACGAAAAGATAAAAAACATTTCAGATAAAATATTCAAAGCAAATTGAATTTCGTTTGTGTGTACATATTTGTTTGTATACATGTATTGTAACAATTTCAGTGGATTTTTATGTGAGTAAATCTCCGTCATTCCTGGCATCGTTTTCAACCCAAGACGAACAGATCGTCTTAAATTGTGAATACACACGGTTCTTTTTTCTTTTAAAATATTTTTCCCGATGGAGACGGTGCAGGGAATTTCGACTTTAGGTAAAGATATAAAAGTATCACCAAGTAAAAGAGTGAAATTTGTGACAAGATATCAAAGCAAGCACATGTGTACACTTCGGACATGCAACTATGAAGTAGGTAAGAAATACTGGATTCGAACATCCAGAACATTCCTTGGCATAGTTGAACCCGTAAGAGAAAGTGAATCCATTTATTTCTGCGTTTAATGTTATCGTTTATAACTTCCAGCTATTACCCTGTGCACCACAATTTCATAAAATGCACCTTTGTACTTCTGTTGATGAATAGGTTATCGCCACAGCCAGTTTAAAGGGATCCTGCGCAACCTCCGGGTGAATGGCCAAACAATCCAGTTCAGTAACAAGGCAAAGAAGGGTCACCTCCAAATAAGGGAATGTGATGCCGTGGAGACAAGACAATTCATCAATATTCTCAGACGTACAAATAAATAAATTGAGTCTGTCCTGTTTGTGTTGACATTTTCGTATGGTTGGATAATTGCACTGAAACAGGTGTATGCTCTGTGAACTTTTACATTAAAAAACATATGATGAGACTTGAGGATGTGCTCAACAAGGACTTTGTGTGCACAAAACTTTTGATGCTGCGGGAGAAGATGGCGGAAATTTCTTTGTTTTCACTGTATCAATAGAATATACATGTATTTTCAAAGAATCCGTTTCATAGACCACATGCATGCAACCAGGTTGTTGTTTGCATATGGGTCGATTGTTTAACAAATGTGTTTGACTACTCGATACACGGATTCCATCTGAAGTACAGTCATCATAATATAAATGTACACATACTTACAGTATAAGGTAGATTAATAATACACCATGTTGGAAATCCTCTCCTGGTGCTCCGTTGTAGTTTAACAGCGTTTATTTAACAGTGAACGCACGTCGAGATCATTGCAGCGCTCATGCTTGTGAGCCTCTATTTCAGCAAATGTAGATGCTTTACAATTTTCGGGAATTTCGTGGCAATGTAATCATTATATATGTTATACAGCCCTGTTATTTTGAATAGAGTATATTGTATGTATGTCTTTCATAAGGATTGTCAAAAATGGATACATTTTTCAAGTTCCACGTGGAGCTTCCGTCATTTCATATGGAAAATGTGCGATACGTGATGCGACACATGTATGATGGTACACGTATTAGATTCCTTACTCTGTTCTACTATTAAACCATGTAGCCAGAATCTTATCATGTACCTTTTCCATTTATCACAAATAAACGGGAATTTGTTTCGGGACCATGCACAATTAGTTTCTTGAATGAAAATTTAAAAGCCAGTAAGATCATTCTATTTTAATAATTACGCTATACTGTGAAACATGCCCTTGCGAACACCTCTATAAAGCGACTTCCTGTCTAATGCGACTACCTCTGGTCCCACCAGCCAATTTCTTTTGTTTTTTATCTCTATAATGCGACAACCTGTCTAATGCGACTAACGACCGACATGTTATGTCCAAAAAAACTGTTAATGCGACCCTTTTGTTGACGCGTACATCATTTTCGCAGTTTTTGCACAGTCCAAACATGGCATCGAAGAGGAAGGACCTCACGCTGGAAGACATAGTAAAAGCACTAAAAGAACATGAAAATAGCAAAAGCTGCCTATCTATATCAAAGATGTTTGGATGTGGAAAGACGCAAGTACAAAATATGGTGAAAAGGAAAGCTGAAGTCTTGGAGTGTATGAGAATAATGGATCCCGTGAGCGACAGCGGAAAATGAGGAAAACTCACAATGGAGAAATCAACGAACTGACATGGAAATTTGTTCAGAGCTGTAGAAAAAGAAATGTGGCATGTACTGGACCTGTGATACAAAATCATGCAATTAAGATTGCAGGTGATCTAAGCAAAATAGATTCCAAAGGCTCCAATGATAATAATTAAGTAATTAGTTTTACATAGAAAGAAAAAAATGTTTGTTTTTTAGTTGCTTGCAAGGTTTTATTAGAACTTTTACTGTAAAAACAATTTTGAATTTAAAAATTTTAACGTGCTTACATTGTTTTTAAATGAGCTTGATTGTAATTGATGTGAAATAAAGCGTTTTCTACATTCCACGTCTCATTACTCATGATGTCTGCATGCCAACACAGACATACTGTTTTCCCCGAAATTCTCTTTCTTTCTTTCTTTCTTTCTTCCTTTTTTCTTTCTTTCTTTCTTTCCTTCTTTCTTTCTTTCTGTCTGTCTGTCTGTCTGTCTTTCTTTCTTTCTTTCTTTCTAGCTTTCTTTCTTTCTTTCTTTCTTTCCCAGCAAATTTTCCGCCCTTTTTCTCGGGTGCTTTTTTGGATAGAAACTCCATACTAGGCACAATTATACTTCTATAGATGAATTCTTGCCTTATTTATAATGAGAGGTCATTATTTTCAAAATTATGGAAATGAGGGCAAATTGAAGTTTTAAATCTTCAATATCTTGCGTACTATAGTTGATGTGGTTCCCAGTGTATAGGAGTTTGATCATAGCAAGGCCATGTCAAAGGTCAATTTTATGTTAAAATGTCATTTGAAAGGTCAAAGTTCATTTCAGGTAGAGGTCATCTCAAGGTCAAAGGTCATTTCATGGTCAAGGGCCACTTTTGATGGTGGCTGTCCAATGCACACATTGTCAAGTTTGTTGTCACAGAAATTAGCCGTAAATCCATTGTTCCATTTTTTTGCATTTGTTGGTATACACAGATTTGCTGTGAAGCAAATCGTCTTTTCTAGTTTGTTCATGAATTCAATATAGATATATGGGCAAATCTGCTGCTCAGACATCAACCCTGCATTAATCGACTACCTGTCTAATGCAACCACTTTTTTATTGTCCCAAGCATGGTCGCTGCTCCCACTATATGTTCACATATGTGTTTATGACATGGTAACCTGGAAGGTAAACCTTCGCGAACTATTGAAAAGGTTATTCATCTGCCTGACCCAGAAAATATTCATTGTTATCACAGCCTTCGTGGTCATTATTGTGAACGCTGAAACAATAGATATTTGAAGCACAAAAATTAAAGATTGCTCATCATGTGCTGGTTTCTCTGCTGGTTATTTTGGTTTATCATATTCTTTAGACTCGTGCAACGGAAAAATTAGTTTTCGTCCTTAACGCAATGACCTTGACTTTTGACCTTTATATGTCACATAAAAATTGTGCAGTGTTACACTAACTACAATTTGAGTGTGAACATGATAACAATTGGATTAAAATTGACCGAGTTATGGCTCGATGAAAATGTCAAAGGGTTGAGCAAGTTAATCAGGTTGAAAATCTTCATATCGCCAAATGACCTTGACCTTTGACATTTAAAAGTCATATGTAAATTTGAAAAGTTAGGCTAAGAGTTGAGCTATGCAACAAACTTAACACTGTTCAAATTCGTTGATAACTTACCGAGATATAGGCCAAAATGTGTTTTCGATAAGTAGGTCATTGTGACCTTAAATTGGGTCAACATCACACATTGAATGCACGTCTTAAAGGGTATTAGAAAGGGTTTTAATGTTGGCCAATAGTATTCCAAAGGTCATTGGCAAATCAGAGTTATGACCTTCTTAATATTGACAAAAAATATAAATGTAAAAGATTGTGACTTTCAAAATATAGGTGAAGGTGACAAATCAAGTGTGAGGTGCAAAACTTCAGTGCACAAGTGTAATCTTGCTAAAATGACGTCTTTCTGGACCCCAGCCGTCTTTGAGATTGTGCACGTAGATTTTTTATGCGTAAAAACGCATTTTTTTTCGAACGACCATAATGACTTTGACCTTCAAACTTAATTGCCGGGTTAGATCCTGGGTTTTTGTGTGACCCGACGCTAGCTGTGCATAAAGCTCAACATCATTCAAATCGATTGATAACTCTCCGAGTTGTGCCAAAAACCCCCATAGTTTTTCAACATGGCCGGCCTTCTGATCGAAAAGTAGGTTTAGGTTACCAACCAAACATCAGGTGCATAACTTCAGTATTAATCATTCTCCGTATTGCAAGGACACCTTAGTGGGCTTTACGGTTTCTGAGATTCCGCGCCTACAAAATTCAAAATTTGCCAAAATTTTCGAAAATTGGCCATATGACCTAGAACTTCGACTCGGAACCCATATGTTCCAATGGCAATGGGTAAAACGTAGTGAGAGCACCAAGGTGCCCATATATAGTCTGTTTGACCGGATCAGATTGCAAGTTTTCGAGTAATGGTGAAAGATCCAAAAGTGACAGTATGACCCGATTTCCAGGATTTCTAAGTCACGGTGACCCGAAAAGTAGGTCACTAGGACAAGTGTTGATAGAAGGTGTTTGGGGTGATTTTTTTTTTTTCAGATGCAAATAGTGACCCAGATATGGTACAATCAAAATTGCAACCAAAAAAAAAACAAACAAACAAAAACAAAAAAAAACAAAACAAAAAAAAAACAAAAACAAAAACAAAAACAAAAACAAAAACAAAAACAAAAAAATTTTTTTTTTAATTGTGGTTGTGAACTACTTGGGAGTAGGGAACTTCAATGGTATAGGTCATTTGTGGGGCTGTCAATTGTAGAAATATACGGTACAAACTGTATAAGCTTCCTCCCGCATATGGGGTAAGCTTAAAAAATTGTATTTTACTTTTTCAGACCCGTCCTTGAATACGGCGACATCTTGTGGGACAACTGTCATAGCTTGCTGCGATGAGCTGGAACCTGTGCAACACGTGGCAGCTCACATAAATTAAGTTGATGGTGCGCCCCATAATGTCAGCACCCAGGTACTTTGTAATGAAATAAAATGGCAACCTTTATGCATTAGACGTGAGCGCCACAAACTTATTCATATGAAGAAAATTCTCAATGGTCTTGCGCCAAATTATTTGTTAGAGATAGTCCCCTTAACATTCCAATGACATATCGCAGATATTCGCCTCGTCTGAATTTCGCCAACTTTCATTTTATCCCAGTGTTATTAGTATTAGGAATAGTCTAGATCCTGTAGTGCAAAATTCCCAGTCAGTGTCCTCTTTCAAGGAAAAGCTACAGAAAAAAAATCATTTGCCCCACTTTACTACTTTGGCGGCAGGAGAAAAGCCCAAATTCATCATGCCAGACTAAGAATGAAATTCAGTTTATTGAACTGTGATCTGTACAAGTGTAATTTAGTTGCAAATGATTTGTGCCCTTGCTGAGAATCTCCAAAAACTGTGTCTCATTATTTCATGCATTGTAAATTGTAATCTTCACAGAGGACAGAGTTGTTTGAGTCATTAAGTACGTTTATAAATAGATAAGTTATAGTATAACTTGTATTTTACGGGGATGTCAGTAAAAATTATTACTGGAACAAGTCCTTGTTTACTATAAAATTTCAAACGGTTCATTCTGAGTTCCAAACGTTTCTACATATTTTTAGTGCTAAACACTATTTTTTTAGCATTGCATTTGCCACCAATTTTTGTCCACAAAATCGTGTAAGCCTACTAATTTGGTCACAAAATCCTGTAAGTCTGCCGATTTTGTCCACGAAATTGAATAAACTTAGGATTCTGTAAAAAATCCACATCGATTCTGTCAACAAAATTGTCAATTAATTTATCAATTTTGTCCATGAAATTCTAATATAAAATTCACAGAGTTGAACACATTTTCACAAAATTTTAACCCTTAAACGATTCTGTGGACGAAGTTGGGACAGAAAATTACGAAATCCAAGTTGTTTTCCAGAATCCATTAAAGCCTGTTGTTGTTTCAGCGTGCATAGTTTTAAACGTCATCCAAAAATGGAATAAAGTTTTCACTTTTGTGTGTAAGTTTCTGATTTCGTCCACAAAATCGAGTAATCTTTCAATTTTGTGGAAATCATCACAAAATTCAAATCATCTTATTGATTTTGTCGAAGGAAATTATGGGGTGCCAAGTGTAACGTCATCGATTTCGTGCACGGAATCGTAATACTTATCGTTTTCGTGGACGGAATCACAAAATTGTAAGAGCAAATTACAAAATCGAAGTCCCGCGACGAAATTAAATTACTCTTAACAATTTTGGGGGCGAAACTGGAAGCAAAAATCATAAAACTGAAAGTATTTCACAAAATCCAACAAGCTTCTTGAATTTTGCGCACGGAATTAATTCCACGAAATTAATTAAAATAACCACAAAATTAATGTTACACTTGGCACCCGATGGGAAACAGTATTCAGTTCACAAAATCCTATCGGATTTGTCGTTTCGTGCACAAAATTGGAAGAAATGACAGACTGAATCATACACAATGGATTGTGTGCACAGAATCACGACTGAAATTACGAAATCATTCAAACTCACAGGATCGTAATCGGGGGTCATTTTAGTGAGTTCCTATGACTTGTGGAGGGCATCAGTCTGCAAGTCATGCAATAAGTCACATGCCATCGTGACAATTCAGCAAACCGTATGGCAGGAGACTGTCGGCATTACATTGCAGACCGGCTAATATTGAATGAAATTCTGATTGGTGGTTGCCCCTTTCGTCCATTTTTTTATTTTTAGTTTATTATTTTTCTTTTAGGCCTATTATCCTTTTATTTTTCAGCGCGTGAAATGGCCAATATTAAAAGAAAGATGCATGAGCAAGATTTGTTAGTGTCTGATAGCGTCGTCAGATGTCTCTTATGATACGAAATTCTAAGCTGTCACACTTGGCACGCTGCATTGGCACGTTACATTTTACCAATATCGTGGACAAAATTGATAAAGTTTTTTAATAACTAGTGTTGTAGAATTTTGTGGACAAAATTGAGGTAGTTTTTGTAATTTTGGGCACGAAATTGAGAAATGTGACGATTCTGTTGACAGAATTGTATTAATTTTTAGATTTCAGTGAACAAAATGGTTATACTCTGCCATTTGCGTACGCGAAATCGAGTAACCTATGGATTTTGTGAATTTTCTTCCAATTGTGTGGACAAAATTGGATAACATATGGATTAATTGGCATGCTTTTCGATTTTGTGCGAAGCACTTGGCCAAAAATGCATTGTGAGGACAAAATTGGAAAGCTTTTAAGATTTTGTCGACGAAATTGAAAATCTTACCCAATTCTGTGGACGAAATTGGTAAATTTGAAGATTCTGTGGGCAGAATTAATAGACTTAACGATGTTGTGGACGAAATCGATATATTTAACAATTTTGCAGATCCCAATTTTCAATTTTGTGGATGAAATCGATAAAAGGCTAACACCTTTGTGCACCAAATTCATAATGTTATGCAATTTTGTGCACAAATTCGATGAACAAAAAAAAAAAAAAAAAAAAAAAAGCTGTGCACAAAATTCAACAAGGTTGTTGCATTTTGTGAAATATTTTCAGTTTTGTGATTTTTTTCTCCCAGTTTTGTCCACAAAATCGTAAAAGTAGTTTAATTTCGTGGTAGGACTTCGATTTTGTAATTTGAAATCACAATTTTGTGATTCCTGTTGTAATTCCGTCGAAAACGATAAGTATTACGATTTCATGAACAAAATCAATGATGTGCACAGCATGCAAACTCTCACCTAAAAATGAGATAAGTATACATTGAAACAAATACAAAAACAAAAACAAAGATGAAAATAAACCAAAACCAATCAAAGTCAGGACACCCCACTTCCACCCCCCCCAGATTCCCCCCCCCCACCCTTTGCGGGAAAAAAATCCCTCCCTCCTACTTTCAATCACCTGTGCTGGGCTTAAAGGTGCCCTTCATGTATTTTTAGCTGTTACCTTGTCGCGCTGTAGATCCAATGCCCTGGCCCAAACAAAAACAAACCAGCGAGGCAATGATGATATCATGCAGGAGGCGAGCCCCACAGATTCCTTACTTGATTTATCTTTCGTGGAATGCAAAAGGACAAATGCTAAGTCATGGTGGTCCATTATCCAAGACCAAGAAAAACTATTGAACTCATTCAATCCCCACTCTAAAGAGATGATTAACAAATATAAAACAACTTTTGAATATAAATGGCAAAAAACTATTGTTAGGTAATGAAACAGACAGCAAGTTAAGACAATAGGCCCAACTTAAAACATATTTTGAATATGTTAAATCAGATCACAGCTGGCCGCCATCATCATGCACTGACAGGACAAGCAGTCGTTACCTGCAAATTGAAGTGGGGAGGTATACCATACTCATACTTAATATAAATGACGTGTTTGGTTCAAATGCAATGAACTAGAAGATGAATGTCACTTCCTTTTATGACGCTCCTTGTATGAAGAAGAATGGGAGCACCTGCTGTAAACAGGAGCTTAAAACTGCCCAAATTTCCAATCCCTTAATGAATGCACATTTTTTTCAACTGCAGAAATGAAATAGCACGTGCTACTGCTAAATTTTGCTACTTTGTAGAAAAACATCAAATCATGCACGTGTCCTAAGCCAGTCTTTTATGATTGCTTTCCTGAATGATCCCTGCTTATCCAGAAGCAGATTGTGAGTGTTTGAACATTCCGGTCAGTTATTTGTGGTTCTCATCTCATGGAATTCAACAAAAGATGATTGATGGTGGAAAATAACCACACACAGATGATCCCTATAATGATGGTGTCATTTTGACTGTACACTTATAATTTATTAGAATCACTTTATCCAGAAATGATCAGTTTATGGTATAAACATGTACCGGTAGTGTTTCAAAGTATTTTTATTTATTTGCCAACTGAAATTATACATGCTAGAATTTTTTTATATGCTTGCTTTCTGATACGTATGTTCTTTGGTTGAAGTGATATGTAGATATATATCACAAGCTAAATGCAAATGAAAAGACAAATTCATGTAAGGATTATGATCATGAACATTCGATGCACAAACAACTAGTCAGACCATTTTTTTATGTTCACCATCAAGTAGGCATTCTTTACATGTGGTATGGTTAGAGTTGCATGATAGTTTGTTGAGTGGCTCCCATCGAGGGCACTGTAGTTACTTTTTAATATTTTGCGTATTTTCCGACGATATGTACTATGAAAAATGAACTAAAAGAAGCAAGGTTACAAGTAGTTGCACAGAAAATAGTGTCCAGTAAGATGTTAGAGGAAAATGCAGAACTGAAAATGACTACATTTTTTTTTTTAAAAAGGCAAGTAAGCAGGCACATCCAGGAGACTGACAAATTAACCAAAAGGATTACGATCCAAGATGAGAATAATGCAGAACAAGGGCAGCTGCTGAGAGAACAGTGTGAGAACTTGAATGCAGGCTAGCAGTAATCGATTGTTTTCAGCACAGGGGCATGAGATTTGAGGCGCAACCTGCCAACCAGGGCCATTAACCGTGAAATAGAGATTGATAATAAGAGCTATATGAGGACACACACTTCCTTAGTTGAGCAAGCAAATAAAGCCCTTTTTAGCGTATACAGAATAGCGGGCCAAGTCGTGGGAAAACTAAGCCAGCCACTTACTACCAAAATGTTTGGCCCCCGAATACCCCCCCATACTTTAGTTAAGCTCTGAAATTTTGACCGATTGTAAACTTGCAGAAAAGTTCCCCATCTAAAATTTCTGAAGGGTTAATGTCAGAACCTAAACCAAGCACAAAATCTTTCTTTGCCGAAACAGGGTGCTTCCTCCAGATATTGGACATCAAATAGAGACAATAAAATTTTGGATCAGAATATCGCATATGCCGGGAAAAAGGTAGTTAAACAAACTTACAATACACTCTTGAAGTTACAGACTTGGCACCAAACTGGTGCTCAAATATTAGGAGACTTGTTCTAAAACTAGGCTATGAACATATATGGGAGGAATGGAATGTTGTAACTTGTAATTCCTTCATAAAACAAGCACAAGATAAGTTAGAAAGCAACTTTAAAAGTATATATGTTAGTTAGATACAAGATCAGAGTCACTGCAGTAAACTGTGCACCTATCAAATATTTAAAACCCATTTTATGAAGGAACCCTATCTGAGCGCTATAAATGATGAACGGCACACGACTGCTGTTACTCGATTTTGATTAAGTTCTTACAACCTTGAAGTTGAAACTGGTAGATATGTCGGACTGGTAATACCTCGCAATGACCGTAAGTGCACCAAATGTGACTTAGATTGTACAGAAGATGAAATTGGCTTTTTAACCCTTTCCCCCTTGAATTAAGACTGAGTCAACAGCTTTCCTTGGCATGGGTTGGGCACTTAGTGCCCAACCCATGCCGTGGTAAGCTGTTGACCTGGGACATGTTATCTTAATAGGTCTCATATTCAATTCTCAGTCAAACTGTTTTTCATTGCGGTTGAAATCAGTTGCAAACGCTGAAGAAGACGACATTTGACCACCAGCCGGTTTTGGCCGGTTTAAGGGGGAAAGGGTTAATGATATGTCCAAAGTACAATATTCCCAGGTAGTATGTGTTCCATGTGTCGGAACCGTATATTGTGAATTTTCGAAATCTCATATTGAAAGAAAAATTTAAGTCCACCATGATGTTCTGTAACCCGTACTGTATGCACAAACTTGGTAAATTTATCTACCAAGTGCACGTGATTAATACTTACACTCTATTCTAAGGGATCGACATACTCCTGGCAGGATGAACAGTCTGTGATCCCAAAATGCGATTCATGTAGATTAGGTACATACAGTCTAGTGAATATGTAACATTGGTTCTTTGATATGCTAATCTCACTTGTTTGTATTGTATTGGTATATATGCAGGCCAATGGGACTTTGCCACGCTTTCCATCTTAATTTGGTGCTGCACCCAAATTCAGGTGCTCATGTCTTACCATTGATTAATATATTTATGTTTATGTAATTTTACATTGAAATAAAAGTATTCACACGTCGTATGACATTGGCAACTAGCCTGTAGAGGTACCCATGTGATATACTGGTATATTTGCTATAATACTGGTATTTTCTCTGACTTTTGACATTATATTTACTTTAATACCTATTTTGTTGTACACTGAAATGAAGATATAAATGTCATGTGACTTCGGCCAGCAGTCAATAAAGGTGTCCATTGACATACCGGTACCATCTGCAAGTTGCCATATGTGCGGTATTTTCTGTACTCTCTCCCACAGTTATTCATTTGCTAATTCATATAGTTGTACACTGTAATGAAGGTTTTCACATGACATGGGCCAGTAGCAAATAAAGGGCCCAGGTGTCATACCGATTATACCTGCAAGATGCCATAATATATGTAATCTTTATTCGTCTACTAAAAGACACAATGATACACAAGATATGTCAATGGCATATGTACAGATGAACCAAAATGAAATATCTCAGTCTGTTAGAATAGGAGAAGAAGAAGAAGAAGAAGAAGAAGAAGAAGAAGAAGAAGAAGAAGAAGAAGAAGAAGAGGAAGAGGAAGAGGAAGAGGAAGAAGGAGAAGGAGGAGAAGAAGAAGAAGAAGAAGAAGAAGAAGAAGAAGAAGAAGAAGAAGAAGAAGAAGAAGAAGAAGAAGAAGAGTCGATACCCTAGCTCGTACAGATGTCATTGATCATAGCAACAATCTCAACTTCTGACAAAATACACTCACCAAAACCATCACGAATGCCTACAAGTTGTTTTACAATATTTGCATGGGTCTTGGTGATTTGGTCGAGTGATCGAAGCCATTCACTTTTAACCTTATGAACCTTTAACGTTGTAAACATACTGTATCTTGACTGCAGAAACCTAACATTCCTGCCACAAACTGACAAGGGATTATGCATGGACAATCGGGCAGCAGTTTTCACAATGTCTGTATCATGATTAACTACATTTGTCAAAAAGTTAATGAATCTTTTTTTCAATCTGTAACTCAAGTGGCAAACTATCTGATATACAAGCTAAAATGTTTCTATGTGTCATGTTAGACAGTCGCCATATTACCTTTAACGCTTTTCTCCAAGCCACGCCTATTTCCATTAGTCTCTTACTATCTAGAGACCACAAAGGAGAACCATAGTAACCAATACAGTATTGCTTAAAAAGTTTACATTTCAGGAATGACGAAATATGGCCAAAGTCAGATATAAAGATATTAAATCGAGACCTAAAGGCCCTCAGAGCTGCACTCATAATGCTATTTTTGTCAGAGGTGGAAATAACATGACCTAAATGAACTGCTTCCTCCACAAGTTTTACAGACTCACCATTCACAAACACAGTAAAGTTAAACTTATGTGAAGTAGGGCTTTTGAAAAAAAAGCAGCTTACTTTTTGAACTATTAAACTTCACATTAAACTAACGAGCAAAATCATCACATATTTGAACCATCTTTCGTTATGCATGTACAGAGGGGGCCAGTAGTGTAAGGTCATCTGCATAGGATATAGTCCCTACATACGAATTACCTATGTGACACCCAAGGCCACTCTCCTCCAGTCTCTGAAGAAAGGCATCCATATATACAGCGAACAGGACAGGGGATAAAACACCACCCTGTTTAACACCATTACTTACACAGAATTTATCAGATATAGCAGTACCCCATTTCACCTGTAAAGTTTGATATATACAAATTAATCATAAGTCTAAGTATCAATGGAGACATATGGTGATTTATAAGTTCCCGAAAAATTTTACAGTAATGAACTCGATCAAAAGCTGTTGTAGCGTCGAGAAGTAATGCAAAAGCATTAGAACCTTTACTATTATAATAACTTATTGTTTCAAGCATAGTGAAAGTGCACTGCGTGGTCGAGACCACGGCTTTGAATCCAAACTGAAGCTGATTACTCATAAGTACACTTTGTTCCTTCTGTATAACGAGTAAGTCTAAAACTTTACTAGCAATGCTGCTTAAAGCAATTGCACGGTAATTACCAGAATTATTGGCAAACTATCTTTTGTTCTTAGGAATAGGTACCATTGTGCCACTGATCATAGAGCTAGGGCAGACTCCATGTACCAGCATAGCATTAAAAAATAAAGACAAAAATACACTCAGTGAGGTTGAACCATGAATAAAATGATCAGACTATAATTGCTCTTCACCACTGCCTTTACCCAGCTTCAAGTGTTTTAGAGCGGTAATAATATCATTCATGTTTATGTAATTATGATCGAAAGTACTACACTTGTTCTGCAACTCATATGTACCAGTTCCTTAATAGTTTCAATTTCCTTAAGATCATAAGGAACACTGTTATAAAGCTGCGAGTATTTAGTGGCAAATAACTGAGAAATATCCTCATCACAATTAGCATTATCAATACAGGAGGCAACTTGTACATTTCTACCTTCAATTTTCTTCACCTCTGTCCAGAAATCTCGAGAGCTGTTCTTATTGATGGCTCCTGCCATCTTCTCCATCTTTAATAAATCAGACTCACGTTTGACCCACTTAACAGCTTTATGATACTGTGCCCTCGTAATGCGCTGCATCTCGGCCACATAACCGTTATGAGGACGACCAATAGATTTCCAAATATTGTGCCAAGATAATGAATGCTTCCTGTCGATAAACAGATACATGTTCATTCCAACCAGGTATTACTTTATCATTAGGAGGTGAAGTAGTTGGTAAACAATCAGATGCCAACAGACATGCTTGTATAACCTTATTGTATAAATCCATAATAGCATCATAATGTTTATCACAAGTAACATCATTACATATAAGTGACTCATGATCATAATGAATATTATTAAGAGCATGGTCTAATCTTTCCTTGTATAATGAGGCTATCCATCTACTTTCACTTTTGATATTGTATGTATGCCTATCTGAGTATGTAGCTGAACACTTAATAAGGATACCCATACATGATGTGACATAA
This sequence comes from Hermodice carunculata, assembly GCA_964020975.1. Lineage (NCBI taxonomy): Eukaryota > Metazoa > Annelida > Polychaeta > Eunicida > Amphinomidae > Hermodice > Hermodice carunculata. The sequence continues at coordinate 56,449,920 of OZ026615.1, read as the reverse complement.
AATCTACATGATGACATAATATAAGTACTTTCTCTATTTGTTTCTCACTTTGATATTGTATTCAGGTTTTTCTACGTAGTTGTATTAGGTATGCTTACTACCACCCAGCACCTCTGTACCATGTATGTATAGGGTCAGCTACAATGTTTGCAGAACAATTGGGTCAGTATATCTAGCTTTGTCGATAAAACTTTTATTTACTGCCTTACTTGTAATTGGCGACTGGCAGACATCTTTGTACAGTAAAGTATTACTAATACCACTACTTTTGACATTACCCCAACACGTTTTTGTCAAGCCTACGGGTGAACAGGCACTGCCCTACGGCCGCCTATGTAACCGTGATATGTGTAGGTCTTGCTGATTGTGTCTGTGGATTTGACGTATGCTGGATAAGCTAAAAAATGGAGAAGATTACTGTTTTGGGTTGTGGCTTGATGGGGGTGAAAATTGCAGGTGAGGCGACTTTAAATTAAATTTTCTTCAGCGAGGCCTTATTTAATTTTGGCAATAAACAGTTTAACTGACTGCATTTATTTCGACAAAATGGACAACACTTTCAATTCATGCTGAACTGTGAAGTTGAAATCATGAATGTGGTGAGTGCTGAGTTATTCCTTGTTATTCCTTGCTATTACAAACTTAGGCATAATAGTATAATTATATAAGAGTAAAGAGTTTTCAGTGAAGGCGTGGCATTTAATGCTTGACACTGTACAGCCGATACCGACCAGACATGTATTTCAATTGTTTTAAGCAATGTATATAGTCGTATTTGTATGTGTTAACCGTTTTTAACTCGGACGCATCGGAGGCCTAGCCCGAGCCTCCGGTGCCCCCCACCCCATGTAAAGGGAGAGTTTTCCTAATAAATTTTTATTGTTATTAAGTGAGGTGGTCAGTTCTGACCTATTTGTCATAACCATGATGCAAGCAAAAGGGTGTTATTGCCACACACAACCACCTATTTTCAGGATTATACAATAACACTACTCTAGGTACAAATTATGCACATTGTCATTGGTGCACTAGATGGGGGAAGAGGGTGTAAATACAAATTCCAAGGATGCGTCCGAGGTTGTAGTGAATTGGCGGGGGAGGGGGGGGGGACTTAGCCGTAGAGGTCAGAGAAAAAAAATAAGGGATATGAATAAGGTAAACTGTGGAGGAGGAGGGTTTTTTTTTTTTTATTTGGGAGGGGGGGTGGCAGCTTGGATACACAGCAGTGTTGAGCCCCCTTGTCAAAGGAGAAGGCTATATGGTGTGGCATGCATGGTATGGTATGGTATGGCTCCTTACAATGATGAATAGTACTTTTACAGCAATTAGGACAGATACTTAGCTTTAGAGTTAGGATGGAATAAAATCAAAGATAGGATTGTCAAAGCTAAGTTGAAGTACTCGGGGTATCTACAAGCAATAAGTGAAGACAGGTGGTGCAGGAAAGTTTACAATGAGGTAGTCAAGGAAAACACAAGATGGGTCTAAGACATGGATAAGTTAGCAGAGAGATATGAATTAAAAGGCTATGATGAGGTAGATGGAAAAAACTACATTAAAAGCATACAAGGCATTAGAAAAGCCAAAGAAAAGTGTGCGTTGGGATGGAGGTAACGGATCCAAGCTTCTTTTTCAAAGTAGGGCAAGGGTAATCAATTTAGAAAAGGAAAACAGAAGTGGACAACAGGTAGTAATGGAAAGTGTAAGATCTGCAGACAAGAGGCAGATGAGACAGTGTATCATTGGATTTTGTGGCGCGATGCACATAGAGAGTTAAGGGGAGAGTTTTTTCAGAAAGTGGCACAGGGGAGATTGCAATTACAAGTGCTTAGAAGAGGTTCGGTGTTTAGAGAAAGAGGGACATGTAGCATGGGTTTTAGGTTTGAAAGGTGGCTTTCTGGGAGGCCGGAAAGGTAATAAAAGTGTACAGGACTACCTGTAGGATGCTGGGAGAAAGGGAATGAAATTATAGAGTTAGAAGGCAACAGGTTAAATTAGAATTCCAGAGTACAGGGAGGGAAGGGAATGGTGGTAGCCCTTATAAGGGCTCCAATTGGGGGCTCTCATAGGAAATGCCTGAGCCTCAGGGGCAAGGCTGGGTGTGTGAGGGATTTTTTTTTTTCAGAAAGTACAAGTGATGAGTGTAGGGGGATATACCCAGGGCCAGGGCCCACCACTGCTGTGAGAGAGTGGGTGGTGGACCCTTTGCTTCAGCTCTGGTACTGGAAAACATGGCAGCACAAGCTGGTAAGGATTACCATGGTTTCCCCCGTCTCATCTATTTTTCCTCTAGGCCTTGTGTGTCACACAGTGACACAGGACCGCGGCAGACAAGCGGAGAGCCACATTATTATTATTATTATTATTATTGTTGTTATTATTATTATTATTATTATTATTATTATTATTATTATTATTATTATTATTATTATTATTATTATTATTGTTGTTGTTGTTGTTGTTGTTGTTATTATTATTATTATTATTATTGTTATTGTTATTGTTATTGTTATTATTATTATTATTATTATTATTATTATTATTATTATTATCACTACTACTACTCCTACTACTACAACTACTACTACTACTTGTATCAGGTATAACACAGACAGATATACAGTCTAGCACTAAGTGAGCTGCTAATATAACCAGATTATACAGGTACAACACTCAAAACAGTCTTCTCTATATACACAAATGTAATAATACATAAAAGGCTGTTAGTTAAAGTCCGGCTAAATAACATGGCTACCAACCTGTGATCTGTCTACAAGAACCAACTGTCGCACTAATTCATATATAATACAAGGTTCAAATGTACCTTGGTGCACTCTGGCACCCTACAATGACAGTCAGACAGAAACGTGTCAAGTATAACACAGCAGTGTTATGCGGATGTATAAAGGTGTTTCTTGGGTGGATACAGAGTCTAGCACCAAGTAAGCTGCTGTGTACAACCAATAATGTAACAAAATTATAAAGATGCAGCATTCTAAACATGACAGTCTTTCATAAATGCTTACGTAATAGTACATAAAAAGGCTGTAAGTTAAAGCATTGTGGACCCGTACCAACAAATTTGTCGTTATTTTTCCCTGTTTATCGTGAAACCATGTGTTTCTTTATATTATTTGTATCCTGTACCATGCTGCCCATGTATCAGTTTATGTATAATAAAGCTTAATCTGTATGGCCCAGCGCGGTGGGTCAATGACGCCTCTGTGCCGTCAAAGGCGTCGTTGACTCACCTGCTCACTGCACCACGTTCTACTATACCTGAATTACAACAACTCATCCGGAGATAGGAGAAACGTCAACAGCTTTCCATCTCACAAAATCATTTTAGATCATGGACACACTTTAAAGTTATACCATGTTTTATAGGTTTTTGACCTCTCCGTCACACGAGGGGCGGGGGGGGGCGCCCCCTGCTCCTATAAAAGGACTCGGGAAAGCAGCCCCGGGGGGGGGGGGAGGGAGTGTTAGCCTCACCACTGTCACGTGTTCCACGGCGGTGGTGCCAGCTATATTTTTAGTGTAAGAAGTTTTTAATCATTCTATGATTTTTTTTGCGAGCGTGCTATGTCAGGTGTATTTTGTGTTTTCTGCAATATTGTACTCATTCCTGTGATATGTATGTATTTATCTTGATGTGTACTGAATTTTAATTTCCTCATTCGTTGGGGCTGAATACATCATTATTATTATTCTTATCATCATCATCATCATCATCATCATCATCATCATCATCATTATTCTTGTTATTATTATTATTATTATTATTATTATTATTATTATTATTATTATTATTATTATTATTATTATTATTATTATTATTATTATTATTATTATTATACAGTCGTTATGAAAATTGACTTGTATGAAGGAAACCTTTATTGAACCAGTTACGTTCTCCGTGGGCCAACAGTTACAACCAGGAAAATACAATCAATCAGCTACCGACTACAAACACTAGGTACATCAAGGATTCAGAAATATTAAGCAAGCACTTTTATTAATTACATAAGGAATTACATGAAAAATATATAAAGCAAAGAAAGTAGCAAGGGATACATCAAGGTGGTACCACAATGTGCTCACTATGTAAATTGAAATTGAAAGATAACCAAAAAAACCCCCCACAAAATCAAACTGAATACAAAAAAACAAACAAACAAACAAACAAAACAACAAAACAAAAAAAAACAAGAAAACAAAAACAAAAACAAAAAACAAAAACAAAACAAAAACAAAAACAAAAACAAAAACAAAACAAAAAACAAAAAAACAAAAAAACCCCCGGACAATCATGGAATTTAAGCAATCATTTTTCAATGAGTTATATAAATATATTTTAGAAGGGGTAGCACAATATTGTGTTCTGGCCCATGTTTGAATCCGATTCCAAATGTTTTGTGAAACGGGTTAAAATTGAACTAAGTATTACATCGAACATAAAAAATAATTTGAAGTGGACTGGAAAAGCTAAATAACCTGGGATAGTTAATGTTGATGCTGTGTAGCAGTGTGAGAGAGTTGGCTGAATCAGCAGGGACAAGTCTCTCTGAAGAAGCATTTATGCAAGCTGGGCAAAAAAGAATGAAAAGAATGTAATTATGCATGATAGTTTTTATAGTAAAAATAATTTTGTGTACGGTTGAATGGGGTATTTTACCTTTGGCATGAATGTGCCCCACCCATCCCAAGTAAAACCAAAAAGTGGAGAGTTATTATGTGGGATTACACAAGTTATGTTCTTATTTTCTAAATCAATCGTTTTATAATGGCACAGACAATATCTCATAGAAACACAGGAGGTAGGTTCTACATGATTCTGTTAACTATTGGCACTTATGAGAGAAAGGCCTTTCATTATTTCTCTTTGGCTTTAATGTAATTTGGCACCTTTTCAGCACATTGCTGACAAAAGCTAAGCAACTAGTGCGGCGGTTTTTTGTCTGTCCCTTTTTCCATCCATTCATAAACTTTCTGCTTGTGAAAGAATTGCAGTCCACGTAACTTTCGAGACTGATCAAGTGTATGAAAAAATAGGTCAATTAAATAACCAATTTGTTTGATAAGATTGAAAAATGATGTTATAGCGCAGACTATACATTGTTTGTAGTGAAAGTGAGGCTTGGGTGACCACTCGGTTACCAGAAATGGGCAAAGCATAATTACTCAGACACATGTGGATTTTTCTGCTTCACATAAAATGTAAAATTCAGTAAGTTGGTGCTGATCTTGCTCATAATTCATAAGTAAAGAGATTTGTAGATCATTATTGCCTTCCAATTCGTCAGATATTTTCACTTTTTTGAAGGAGAACTGGCATACCACGGTCATCAGATCAAAATGTTTGATAACAATCTCGATGTCCTAAACAATGTCTACCAAAAAATTGAGGAAGACGAGAGACAACTGAAGAAAGAAGGCCGGCTGTCACACAAAGGTTTCAAAGTGAGCAAGACTCGATGTCTAATTTCTCTATAATTTGTTACACTGGTGGGAGGAAATTTTGTGATATGAAGAAAGAGGGGAATCAAGTGAATAGTTGAGAAAAGTTAATTCGGTAAACTTGACTTACTGAAAGACAGTTCCTGTATACAAACATATTCTGTTGGTTTTCGTAGTTAATCTTTCCCAAGAAGCTGTTGGCAGAAATACATAGTTCTGAAATAATGTTTTTGAACTTGATCAATTTATAATCATCATGATTTAATAAGTAGCAATTAGACTTTGACAATTCCTGCATGCTGGACTCTGCCTTTTGATGTGGTACAGTAGAATAATCTTTATGTAGTTTCTTTTACATGTTAACATTTTGAAGACCTTAACATTAAGGGATTTTGTAAATTGTCCAAAATCGCTTTGTCAAAACTTCAGACAAGAAGTGAGTTAAATGTAACTTGACCTCAACATTTTTGCTTCTCACTTATATTCCAGGCTGAAAATTTACATGTTCTGAACAATAGGAGTTGCTTTGATACCAAAAAATGTTTTGCAATCATACAGTAATGTATAATCTAATACATATAACCGAATAGGAAAAATATCCATATCATATTAGTAACGGAGAAATGAATATATGTGTACAGGTACATAAAAATTGGCAATTGATGGAATGTTGCATTTTCAAAACATTATATCTTTGGTCCATATGTCTGGGAAAGCACTAAAAGTTTTTATTAATGAAAAATATTTCAAAGGTTTGAGGACCAGTTTAAAACCACCAGTTGCCTTTTGTGGATGACTGCCTGCCTCAAATCAAGAGAGAAATTTGTTTCCTCACATTGGTATTGAAAGTTGAATGTTAATGCTTTGGTAGTTCTCGAATCTCTGCCGTTTGCTGTATTTGACTTTGTTCTCATTTTTGGTTTGGAATGTACTGAATGTGAGTGATATTTTTCTGAACTAGTTACTGCATTCTATCAAATGTCTGGAACATGTTGGGCAATTTAAATGTTCCTGTATTACAGATAATGTACACAGATACCCTTGTCAACATGTGTCATAAGAAGTGACGGCATTTTTAGGCAGCTCAAAATCATAAACTAACAGGAATTTATACACTACATACACTTTAGTTGGTGGTACTGGGATGGGTCCATTTTTGAAGTACCATGGGAAACCTTGGTATTATTTAGTTTTTGGGGAAGGTAACCGAAGAAGCTAGTTCCAAATGTTTTAGTAAATTCATGCCCTAAATAATATTTACTTGTTAATCAATGGGGGGATCATGCACCTAAGGTGAATGGAACATGTTGCACATGATGTAGAATGAATTGTTAAATATGTTTTGGATTTGAACAATATAATATTGACTTTTTTATTTGAAGGAGCATATTATGTGCCTAAGCCAACTGGAAGAGTCTGTAAAGGATGCAGACTTTATTATTGAATGTGTTGTGGATGATCTTGAAGTCAAGCAAGACTTGTTTAAAAGTAAGAGGTGTTTTTTTTCTTAATCTGTTTACTACCAGCTGACCTGAACCATTGAGTGTTAGGTTATACACTTAGTCAGCAGCTTTGCTCAATGCTGTTTTTGGTGTCATGTGAAATCACATTGGTAGAAGCTGTTGATCTGGACCATTCATTGTTACTGTACAATAAACATGCTGATTTTGAATGGAATATCTTTTAATGAGGAATTTTATCCTGGAGTTATTATACCAGTTCAAATGAACATGACATGTTGGCAATAGCAGGCAAGGGTAAAGATCCGCTGTTTTTTCCACCGGCTTTAGTTCAAGTACATAAAGGTCAACCATACGGTTGTAAGTTTATGGTTATGGTAAAAATTTATTCAAATGACTTTATACAAGTATAATGTGATGTTATTGAAGTGTACCTATCGCTATGAAATTAATGGAAGCTAGGAATTTATGCAGATAAAACATTAAATTGGAAAACAAAATATTATTGTGGATATTGGAAAAAGAATGTTATGCGCTGTACTTCGGCTTCGGATTCATGGGCATGCCTAAAAACACTAATCTACACTATTCTACAAAGTATAACACAATACAAGTTTGTGTGGGAGATGGAGTCATTTTTAATTATTAACATTAGATAAAACATCATTTCCAATAAATATTTACAGTGTACAAAACCATCGACTTTAGCAAGATATATGATCAAACATTCATATACTTCATTTGCAAACATGGCCATGAAGCTGTGGGCCAAACCGTGCCCCATGAAGCTGTTGGCCATTCCATCACCTTTCAATAGGCTGTGCATGTGTAGCCATCACAATTCATATACCTTCGCACAAAAAAACGGATATGCTAAGATTGTTGTACAAATTAATTTTACCAACTGTACCCGGAAAAAGCGTAAAGGTACTTACATCGAGATACAATAAACAATTATCAAACAGTAGCGGCAGGAGGAGGGAGGAGGTGGGAAATGCAAATATTTATGAGAAATTTTGAGGAAATCAGCGGGTATTGACCCTGTACAAATGCCGGAAGGTTAAATAAAAAGCAGTATATGTGAACTGCTGAGAATCTGGAAAAACCATTAAGACTTATGCACCTTACGAAGATGAAAATTTTGAATGAGTACGAAGATGAGAATTTTGAATGAGTAAAACTAAATTTTAACGTGTTATACCCAAGCGCCCTCGGTCACTCCTGATTGGTTGAACGGATCATGTGACCAGTAATTATGCCTACGCACCCTGTTATGTAAGCCTTCTCTAGGGGACAAGACTGCAAGCGCCTATGTACCCATAAAAAGAATTAAGGCACTTAATTGCCCATTTAACATCTGCAGATGTCACTGTTCTGCTACATGCTGCATGCTCAAGCACATATTTGTTTCATATTACAGGTGTCTTTCAATGCTGTAAAAAAACTGCAATCGTTGCAACCAACTCTCTGGGGCTTGACATTAATGACATTGCAGAAGGAGCAGCTTTCAGAGAGGTAATATGATTTTACTTTGTTTTTACTTTTAGTACAAGTGAAAAATTGGAATAAACTAAGTTTGCAGTTAATAAAGAATACTGCAAAGACTCAGAGCACCAGTTTAAAACCACCAGTTGCCTTTAATGGGTGACTGCCTGTCTCAAGTCAGTAGTGGAATTTGTTTCTTCAAATTGGTATTATAAGCTGAATTGTATGTTCTGGTAATTCTCAAAACTCTGCTGTATTTAACTTTGCTGTCGTTGTTCGGAATTTATGAATAAAAGTAATGTTTTTCTGAACTATGTGGCTGAAGCCAAAACTTGTATGGTTCATATTCATGCAGGAGACAATTACGATCTGGTCATTTTGGAAAACTACCTTGCTTTGTTTCAGTGTATATAGACTAAATGTACAAGTCACTTATGAATTGCTACATGGGACTTTGAAATAAAAATTCCCATATAATGTTACCTAAATGTGCACATGTAAATGCAATGCCCGTTGCTCTCTCTTTGAAGCTTTATTGCAGGGTTCAATGTTTTCTTTAAGGTGATTGGAAACCACAAATGGTGATATTTTTGGCTCTTTCTTTAATTTTTTATCTTAATATTGATATATTGCCTATCCACTGTTCAAATTTAGAACAGCTATTTGAGTTGTAAAATACAAAAAAGTATGTTCAAAGTAGGATTTGCCTACTCAACATCCAACGTGCGTTTGTTTACAAACAGTGGTCAGCAAACTCAGCACAGTCTGCCAGTCAATGAGCTGTTTGGCCTTACTAGCAAAATAACAGAAAGTTGTTGTTACTTTGGTCGCATTAATTTGACGTTTAGATGGATGATATCTTGTCACGAGAAACTACAATGAAAAGTTTTTGTGACCTCTTTTCATCTACAAAGGTGAAGTGCTGTAATTAGAAGAATGAGTCAACTTGTAAAAATTCCTCATAACACTTTGGGCACTTCTTATTTTTAAATGTACATCCCATATAGAACTATTTTCTATTTTGCGGTTTTATGCTTAAAATGTTACTTTACTTGCATTAAATCTTGGCCTTTTATGTTTGCGTTTTTCCTAAAATATACCTACACCATAGGCAGAAGGTGTCATATGAAAGTTTCACCTTTGTGTCTTTGGGTTTTTGACAATTAAAAGCACAATGGAAAAGGGATCTTTATATGTAGACTGTAGATGTGTACCTTAGATACTTGGTTGCTATTTGTTTTGGACAGAGAACTCTAGGTCTGAGGTTCCTATATCCTGTTTACCTCATTTCAGAGGTTGAAATTAAACTGGGTAAATCAACATCCCCAGATGTGATTGAAAAAGGTAGGTAACAGTTGATATATATTTCCCCAATTATCATGGCAAGACAAAATAGAATTAACAGGTCATGATTTCTTTCAGAAATGGTAACTTTCAGGCTTCAGCCAGCTGGCTCAAATGATATCAGAATGATCAAAATATATGTTTGACATAAAGAGCAAACCTCACAGAATGAAGTATGTTGTAAATAACATTATTCCTAATTTTTGAAGTTCTTCTCATCCAGCTTTTATGTTTGCACATGTAACATTTGAGGCAGATGAAAATGTTTCCTTTAATTTCAGTGAGGACTATGCTTGAAAAAATGGGGAAGACGCTGATCTTCCGTTGTGGAGATGACCCTCTCGTTTTGACTGAAGAACAGAGGGAAGCTCGCAAGTTTGGTGAGTGACAGAATGATATTTTCATGTTTTTTTTTTTCAATTTATGAGGGCAAAACAAGGTGCACTAGGAAACACAAAGAAGGAATTACATGTTAATCTATTATTATTATTGTAAGTGCAGTTGAAATATTAGGCACAAGGGACAGCGCCCTCTGGTCTTGCTCCCATGGTTTGAGATTTACATTTTACTATACATTCACTTGTTAAAAACTCAAACTGCACATCTTGGGGGAAGGGGGGGTTAAGGGGCTGGAAAGGGTTTTTCAAATTTTTCATATGGTACTACTCAAAATAGGTCTGTATTTGTCTTAGTTGTACAAAAGAGATCATTTTGGGGTCTTCATCACACTTGTTGAACTTTTTGTACAAATAGTGGAACAAACAGTGCAGTTAAGTTGATGGGGCAAATTCATTTAATTTCTCATCATGTAACTTGAATTTAAAGACACACCTTGATGTACATGTACATCTTAGTTATTTAATTGTAAGTATATGTTGTACATCTGTTTGTCGTACATGAAGGTTATAAAAGATTTAATTTTTCAACGTGAAATCTGTGGTAAGTCGGCATTCAATGCCCATGTTCCCATGCTCTATGTAGTAAAAGCGGACTGAATGCATTTATCTTGTTTTGCATGTTACCAACCTGCACAATTTTTTTTGTTCTCATAAGCTATGTCCAGAAAAGTAACATCACTACAGGGTTAATGCTTTAATGTGAGATTAATGCCTAATAATTTAAACACATTATTGCTATTACCTTATCAGATTTTGAATATTACAGTATAACTAGTGTGATGCTAGAGACCAAATGCACTCTGGAATTCAGAGTTTTAAAATTTTGGGGGGGTTTTCCTGACAAAACGAAGCATGCAGGCACAAAAAAATTGACACTTCAAGACAAATTTATTGTCCAGAAGAATAATGAAGTTGACATGTCAAGCAAATGTTCTTTCCATTTTGTTCAACATATGCACAAACTGGTCACTTTCTAAATCATACTGAATGGTACAGGTGTTCATTTACCTTTTTATATAGATTTCATCTCGGGACCTCAGATACACAACTATTCCTCATTCATATTTAACAGTTTCTCACACATGAAACATGTGAAAAATATAATTCTCGATGAATGAACATATCTTGTACAGGTGCATAATTTGGGGGGAATGATGTGAAGGATGGCTTTTAAAATTTTTTTGATTGGTAACATAGATGTCAATTTTGGATATTCCGTCCTTAAGCAGACATTTGTTATTCCAATGGGTACCAATTGTGCACCTCTTTGTTGCAATTTATATTTAATTTACTATGCTTATAAGCTCTTGGTAAAGCTGTCAAAAGAAAAAAAAATCATAAATGTTTTGAGTTGACATTTAGATATATAGATGAACTGTTAAGCATTAATTATAAACATTTTGAGCATATATTTCACGAATTTACCCTGATGATTTTGAACTAAAAGATTCTACAGAAAAAGACATAGAATGATCATTTCTAGATGTAATGATGTATAACGATAATTGTGAATTAAAATTCAAATTATTTGAAAAACGTCATGATTTTGAATTAAACATAGTATTTTCCCCTCACATGGATAGTTATAGTCCACTTGAGCCCCCTTATGGTGTCCATGTGTCAAGGATAATTGCCTTTGCTGGAGTATGTATTGATTTTGACAACTTTGACTCCCATCATTTACTTTATTTCTGAAACTTGTGAAACAGGCATATTCGAAAATAAAATTAAAAGTGATTGCTTTTGAGGTTCTTGGGAAATATGAAAATTTTTCCGTAGATATCAGGTGGATTTTTGATATTATATAAATGATGTAGTAAATATGTGAAGCATACAATTGTAGCATGACATTTTATATAATACATGTATGAAGCAAGATATTTCTTGAAGTTGAGAGTTGCTAGTTTTAAGTCAATTTAAACTCCTATTTACTTTTGTTGCCACCTGTCTGAAGTCAGGAAGAGGAATGCTTTCCCTCCTACTGCATTTTATATTTTTTTCATTGATATATAAAACTGTCATAAGGTTGTTGCCATGTGTGGCTTAAACTTCCGGATTTACACCTTCCTTGTTTGATGAATGAGAGGTTTTGGTAATTTCGGGGTATTGTTGGCTTGGCTTTTTGGTACAGTTTCTCTAGCATTGTAGAAAACATGTCCACTTCTATTTTTCATGAGAGTAACTATTTTTATGTGGTCAATAAGACATCTTAACATATTCAGATACTCAATAAAAATGTATTGCTTGGTGGATATTCAAGTCTTGCTCTTATATCTGGTGATGTTTATGTTGATGGACTCAAAATTTGGACTTTTTTCGTTTTGGACTTATTTTGAGTAGAATATTGACATTAATGGTCTCATACTACAATTACCTCTGCTTTCAGCTGGTTTGGAGCAAATCACGAATTCGTCAGATTTGGGGACACACTTCCAAGAGTCTGTCCCTGCTGTGATGCACAAACGCAATGTTGCTCCTGCAGAGGATGAGAATGACTCTGGTTAGGTATTTCCTCAGTGGTAACTACTAAGGAATGGATTGTTGTGTTGTATGCATTATTGCTGAGAAGTTTATCATTCTTGATTAGTAAATATAAATTGAAATCGTCCAAGTAACATTACTTTGTGAACAACACAAAGATTTCTTTCTCATAACATAGAAGTACAAAGATGATACAAAAATTTCACTGAAAAAAGACGCTAAATGTGTGATCAAAGTCCAATAAGTTTGCATGGTGAAGTTAGAACCCTCATACCTAAGAACCTCTTACAACCCTCGCCAGCTGCCAGGGTTACGGAAGTTGCTTGAGGTTGCTGTGACTGACAATATATTTTTTTTTCTGAGACTTTGGCAAAAAAATCGCAGAATCAAGTTTTAAATTTTGGGTGGCATCTGATATATTTTTAAGAACGTTTAAAATGAACTGGTGATAATGCAAATTGTTTGGGAAGACAATAGTTGGTTGATACAGGGGTATGTATGTCACTGTAATGGTCATCAGTTTTTCTAAAACTACTTTCACGATCTCTCAGTGAAAATGATCGGGATTGTTCAATGTGTGGGGATCGGCACATGGTAACATGTAACGAATGTGCTCCATCTCTTCGCAGACGGCATGATGGCTGCCAATCTGCCGCCAAGACATCACAGAGGTTATCAGAGTGTATCATTTGTAGGTGAGTTGTGCATTCAGCAGAACTCAAAAGCGCCTTCTCTATAATCAGGTAGAAACATTTGGCCACTTGAAACCATTCCTTGTCTTAAATTTACATCAAAACAGCAGAGGTATGCAGAGAAGGACAACACTTAGTAGCGAAAAACAGCTTTTGCCAGGTATGTTGAAGATGTGTTTTTAGTGATACACCTAAACCTTTCCTCGACTGAATAGGACCAAGGTGGAAAGTGGTGTTTTAAGTTTCCTTCTGTGCCTAAAAACACTAAAGTAAGAACTGCAGACTTTGGTCTATGGTACTGTGTGGTACAAAGGGTACCCTTTCCCTTTACAATCATCATCCTAATACTAAAAGCCTACTCACACAATATACGTAGCAGGTTCTTAATAAATTGCAACAAATAATACTTTGGAAAAGATTTTGGGTCAGAAGAGGAACAGGTCCATCAGTATAATGGATTGTATCATAATCAAAGAGCTGATTTTCACTTATGTTGCCAGAGGGAAAAGGAACATTTAAATGCTGAGTTGTTTACTTGTTTTATACTGCAGCAGAATTACAAATTTACACATAACTGTTTGAAATAGTGCATGTGTTTCACTTTGTGCTATGGGAGTAGAATATTTTATGAATAAAAAAAATCTTTATAATTCCCTGGGTTTAACCTTTTTCCTGTCAGATTAAGAGTAAATCAACAGCTTTCCTTAGCAGAGTACCCAAGACATGTCAAGGAAAGCTGTTAACTCGGGGTATTATCTTGATAGGGTTCCTTGGCAATTCTCAAACAGATTGTTTTTCAATATTATTGAAATAAATCTAAAGACATTCAAGCAGACATTTGACCAATAGCTGATGTAAGGGGAAAGGGTTCTAAAGGAATGTCCATTTTTTGCTCTGTTATTGTATTTAATGGACTATATCTGTGCTATTCGTTTGTGTGTGTGTTTATATAGAGCTTTCCAGCCAGTTGTAGGACAAAATTGAGTTGCTCCTTTCGGGTTTTACTACTATTAAGTGGTTAGGCCTGTGTGTTTTAATAAAAACTAAAGTTTTAGTATGTTTTGGCAAAACTTGAGTTTATAGTTGGTGAACAGTGTTTCAAAGGTTGACAGGACCTGTTTAAGGCCACTGATTTACTTTTGTGGGTGACTGCCTGTCTCGGGTTGGGAGTGAAGGTTGTTTCCTTGCATTGGTTTTGGATGAAAGGTGTTGGTCTTTTGTTGGCTTGCATTGTTGGATTTAGTGTGTGAACATGTTTTTGGTCTTTTGTTGGCTTGCATTGTTGGATTTAGTGTGTGAACATGGTTAATGTTTTTGTAAACTATTATGTAAAGATATTCAAACGGAGTCCCGAACATTGTTCATATCATGGAATCAGATCTGTGCCACACATCCCCATCAATATTCAATAATTTGTAACAGCATGCAGGAGTTTGTGATTAAGGTCCATGACAAAAGCTCATATCACGCATAATACATGGCTCAAACCTGAAGATTGCAGCTTTTCATACACTTCAGATGTGCAAACAGCATCGATCAGGTCAAGCTCCAAGGCCTAGAAGTCTGTTAAGCAGAGAAATGCACCTATGCAACAAAAAGAAAAATAGTTAGAGCTTTTTAAAACAAAACTGTTTGTGACAAACTTGTTTGTCTTTAAGAAACGGCGACATGAAGGGTTTCCAGTAACTATGTTGTCATGATTGAATATGAATATCATCCAGGGCTTGAAGGTGTTTGGATAATTATGGATGAACAAGACACTCCAAGATTGCAAAATCACACATTTTTCCTCAATGTGAGTACCAAAGTCTAGATATCGGCAATGCTTAATAATTCTGCCATCAGGAATTTCTAAGAAAATCTGAGTGCTCACAACTTAGTCTCTTAAAATTCACACCTTTCGGTTGAGAATGTTTAAATATATAAAAAGTTATGAATGTTGAGTATCTTCAACCTTGTATCTGTATTAGTGAGCCAATTAAATATATATATATATCCATGTGCTTTATTCTATACAGTACAATCTAGTCTCGGTGTGTCCAAAAGACCTGTTATTCTACAAGACCTAGAATTACCAGGAGGCAGATATATATATATATATATATATATATATATATATATATATATATATATATATATATATATATATATATCAATACGCAGTATGCATATTAATTTCCCGCCACAAAGCACGGGTTTGATGCCTGGCGGGTTGCATCACTGTCACAGACAGGCCATATGCTCATTTGTTTTTGAAAATTAGTATTTTTTGAGAGAAATTTAAGTTCACAAATGCCAAACTGGTATTATTGTTAATATTTATTATGTTATTTATTCTGAACCTGCCAAAGATCTGTCGCAACCTAACGAGAAGTTCAGAAACGCCTTTTCTTAGGCACAATCACATCATTAATGTGAACCAATAATGTCTGGTCTTGAAGCCCTCTTAAGACAAGATCCGTGGCCTGTTGAAATGTATTTGGCTCAGGTTTTTTTTTAATTGACTTTGTTGATTTTTCATACAAATTATGATACATTTATGGGCATACTTCAGTATATAAATACCCAACCATCAGATATTACATCTTGTCATTTTTCATACTACTAATGTTTGTTTGAAGCTTTTAATGTTGACACTGTAGTTGTTAATTTGCTGAACTTGGATTATGAAAAGACTTGGCTATGTGAGAGTAAAAGAGGTAATAGACATACATACAGTGCATCAGTGGTGCATATACAGAGTAAAATTATTATCATTAAAAAATAAACTAATCTAATAAGCTCAAGATACCAGACCATCCGACAGCAAACAACTCTTGTTTTCCCCTGCAATATAAAATATGTTCTTCCATTGCTATCTTGCTCTTCAAAAACTGAAAAATGCCACCAATGATATGTTCTGCTTGCTAGACAGCTGTTGATTAGTAAAGAACTTGGCTAACAAGCAACAACTGTTCAATGAATATTTACATGGTAAATTGAAATAACCAAAATTAACATGCTCTGCTGACAGTATCAAGAGGAGAAATGTTATGCCACCAATCTTGAAAATTGGTCCAGAATCTTTAATGTTTTGACATTCCCCAAAACGATGAAGAATTGTGTGTTTAAGAGTGATATAATGGCATGAATCAGAATCAACTAATCCCATCTTACACAATCTAGACTTATGTGCCCCAAAACCATGCAATACAGTAAATTGGAATGTTTGGATCTTACTTTCCATAGTGCTCTTGTATGGATGTGTGAAGATTTGGCTCCATTTTTGAAGATTTGAAATTTAATTTTATTTGCCATATGCTGATGCAAGTGGGGATAACGGTCATATTGACATTTATTAGATTCCAATAAAATTCCTGGCAACTAATATCATATTCAGATTTCAATTTTAAACATGGGAACAGTTGATGGTCTTGTATTTCTGATTCTGTTAGCACACAGCATATGTTTCAGGGATAGACAGCCGTAGGGCTAAATATTCAAAAAAAAAAAAAAAAAAAAAAAAAAAGAAACTGTTCTCAAATAGTACTGTCTGTAAAGATCATCTTCACTTTAAAATGGACCATCAACATAAATGATGTCACCAACACTCTTAATTCTTCGTTTGTACCAAGGTTTGTAAAATTTAGTTTGCTCAAATTTGGGAATATGCTAATCTTACCTTGTAAGATGAACTGAATGATTTGCGTTGAAGGTACATCTAGTCACTATGGCGGTGCCTGCTCTTAAGACCATCTTTTGTGAAAGACTGGGTTGGATTTTTGAGATCGACCATAAATGACACTACACTTTTGTTTCCTTATGAATTCCTATTGAATTTAGGGCTGCTTTCCGCGTGTCACCACTTATCTGTGGCTTTGGGGGTGGTGTTAAATTGCATTGATATGCTAGTCAGCTGGACAGTTCACTTATCCTCCATACCTCAGCATTGTTAACAAGCCCAGTTGTTACTGTGCATTTGTAAGGGGTTGTATTGATTTTTGGGCTTATTTAGTGACACTTCTTAGTACAAGTGTGAAAATATTTCATGTTTGGCAGTTTTCATGACCAGTGAAGCAGAAATGTTTTCGCTGCCACAGTTGTGAAGGCCTTGGTTGGCAGTTTTTGCAGTGCCTGCCAGGTCTTACTGCGTGGCACGACTTGCCAGGCATTGCAGGGGTTGCCGACGTTTGACTGAGCATGTTCGTACTTCAAAGAGAGCTATTTTCATGGCGAATAAGAATATGCAATTTTCATAGAGATTCCAGTGTTTATATTTAGGGAAATCTGCTACTGTCAGTGAGTGAGTTACTATTTTTAATATAATATCTTCTTTTTTTTCATGTTCAAGAGGTTTAAAAGTCAAGATGTTTTAGTAAGTGGAAAAATAACATCTTATATTTGCTTGACCCTTTCACAAGGAAGATATCCATAAAGTTTCAACTTAATCTGAGTAACCGATCTGGAGAAGTCACAGGTTTCAAAAACACACAAAAATTCATAAAAGATTTTTTTGTAAATTGCAGCACCACCTGGTGCAGAAATTAAGAACTAGGAATCCCTAGGAGTGTTCTTATGTCATATCAAAGCAATTGGGTGAGCGGTTGTGGAAAAGAAGTTTTTTAAGATTTATCAAAAAAAAGAACAAAAAGATTCATTAAAAAGGCAAAAATCACTGGAGCGTGACCGTTTGAACCAACCTGGCAGAAACCCACCCAAGGTACATTGTCACCAAGTATGAAGTCCGTCTAGATGACTGTTTTGGAGAAGAAGTCGAAAATGTGAATTAGAATGCCCATTGACTTGCATAGTAAGCAATAGGAAAGCTGTATTGATCGAAAAGTACCCGAATTGAAAAAATCGTTAAAAATCAGGAATCCACAGCAGTGCCACCTAGTGAAGTACTTTGTTTGACTCTTCCACCAGGAACATATCCACCGAGTTTCAGCTTAATCTGAGTGACGGTTCTGGAGAAGAAGTCAAAAATAGCAAAATCACACCAAAAAAATCATAAAAAATTAGAAAAAATCGCCGCGCCACCTGGTGAACAAATTAAGAACACGGAGTCCCTGGGAGTGTCCTGTGCGATATCAAAGCAATTGGGTGAACCGTTTCGGAGAAGAAGATTTTTTAAGATTTGCCCCAAAAGAGAACAAAAAAAATTCATAAAAAATAAAAAAAATCACTGGAGCATGACCATTTGAACAAACTTGGTAGAGACCCACCCAAGGCACATCCTCCACCAAATTAGAAGTGAATCTGGCTGATGGTTCTGGAGAAGAAGTCGAAAATATGAATTGTGGACGGACGTTTCCTTTGAAACTTAAAAGCTTCATCTCTATTCCACCATAGCACCGACACTGGTATAAACAGGTAAATAGTAATACAATTTTTAGCACCATTAAGTTGACTAGAGGGGTTATGAGGTAAAAACGACTAAGGTATTCGCTGGAAGCCACCTCTTCCATTATACTGGATGAAGATTGAAAAGAAAGAAATCATTCAAAGGGACGGACGGCGGACGACAGACCCTCACAAAAGCTCAGCTGACTGACAAGGCAGCTGAGCTAAAAATACCACAAGCCAAGCTCTGTACTCTCCTTATCTGTTCCTGTCCAGCAATCAGAAATCAGGCTAGCAGGTCTCCGCAAGCTTACATGTGACATACATGTGCTGATTCTCGATTTTTTCCAATGATGTAACCTCAAACAGAGAATATCATCAAAATAAATTAAAAATACATACTTGATGATTAGGCTAACAGTGTTGGGAAAAAAAAGTAAAAAATGTAATTTACCTTTGCAATGCACTTTGACTTCCATGGTAATCAAAGGGGCTGTGTGCATTAACAGAAAAATACCCAAAATAAAAAATTTGTTAAAAATCAGGGATTCACAGCAACGCCACCTGGTGAACAAATTTCTTTACCCCTTTGACAAGGAACATTTCCACTACGTTTCAGCACAATCTTTGTGACAGTTTTGGAGAAAAAATGGAGAACACACAAAAATTCATAAAAAAGTAGAAAAAAATTGCAGCACCACCTGTTGAACAAATTAAGGTCTAGGGGTCCCCAGATGTGTCCCTGTGCCGTTTCGAAGCAATTGGCTGATCGGTTTCGGAGCAGATTTTTTCAAGATTTTGCCTAAAAATGAACAAAAAAAATTCATAAAAAATCCAAAAATCACTGGACTGTAACTATTTGAACAAACTAGATAGAGACCCACCCAAAGTACATACCCTACAAGTTTGAAGTGAATCTGTCTGATAGTTTTGGAGAACAAGTCGAAAATATGAATGACCACTGCAATCCCCATTCACTTGCATAGTAATCAATAGGAATGTATGCATTGACCGATAAGCACCCTAATTGAAAAAAAAAATCGTTAAAAATCAGGGATCCACAGCAACACCACCTTGTGGACAAATTTGTGTGAGCCTTCTACAAGGAACATTTACATCAAGTTTCAGCATAATCAAACTGACAGTTTTTGAGAAGTCAAAAATAGTAAAAACACACAAAAATTCATTAAAAAAATGGAAAAAATCGCAGCGCCACCTGTTGAACAAATTAAGGTCTAGGGATCCCCAGAAGGTTCCATATGCAATTTCAAAGCAATTGGCCAAGCGGTTTCTGAGAAGATTTTTTAAGATTTTGCCGAAAAGTTTATAAAAAAAAATAAAAATCACTGCACCGTGACCATTTGAACAAACTTGGTAGAGAGCCACCAAAGGCACATCCCTACCAAGTTTGAAGTGGATCTGGCCAGCGCTTCTTGAGATGAAGTCGAAAATATAAATTGTTGACAGACGACGGCCCGAGGACCGTAAGATAATCTCAGCTGACTGACAAGTCAGCTGAGCTAAAAAAAAAAAAACAATGGAGCGCAGAATGAGGCTGCAAAACGTTATTCTCACATGGTATTCATGATGCTCGAGGTGCTTGTATTATGTTTAAACCTAAATTTACGTTTGAGATTCGCAACATTTACACTGATGAAGATGGAAGGTATACATTGTTTTAGATGTGACTACACAAAAACGATATAGGCCCACTTTCTCCTTTTGCTGTATACTCAGCTGACAGACTAAACAGAAGAACCAAAAAGTGATAGGCCTACCAAGTCTCTTTTTATTTTTGGTAGAAGTGATAAAAATTGGATTTTCAGTGGTTAGGCCTATACATTTTGGAAACACTCTAGTCTGTGGTTAATGAAGTAAATTTTAAAGGTTAAGAGGACCGGTTTGAAGCCACCAGTTGCCTTTTATGGGTGACTGCCTATCTCAAGTCAGGAGTGAGCTTTGTTTCTTCACATTGGTATTGGAATATGAATGCTGATGCTTTGGTAAATCTGGAATCTCTTTGGTGTCATTGTTGGGTTTGAAATTTATGAATATGGGTCATGTTTGTCTAAACTATAAGAATGACTATGGCAAATATATTTGTACCAAATGAAGATCATGCAGAGTATTTTGAACATATAATTGGAAATATTCACAAACACCAATCTATAACCATATTATTGGAGGGAACTCTGGTGTTAAATTTGGACATAGATAAAAAGGGAGGCTGAAAAAGAGACTCATACAAAAGCTCAATGTGTTTTTCCTTCATGGATAGAGTACACAGATTTGGTCGACGTTTGGAGAGTAAAATATCCTCAAACATTAAAATTTACTTGGCATACAAGTAATCCAAATCCAATTTTCTGCAGACTAGATTTCTTTCTTGTTTCTTTTGCCCTTTCCAGTTTGGTTCAGTCAAGTGATAGAAAGCCAGATTTTCAATCTGACCACTCCATGATTACAATAAAATTGCTAACAGAAAACTCTCCTCCATGTTCCAGGAAACTGGATTATTTAAATTGTTGTTTTATTGTAATGAATATGTAAATATAATATAACATATACTAGAAACTCAGGAGTCAAATGAAGAGGCTAACCCAGCATAATTGTGGGAAACCATAAAATGTCAAGTAAGGGGGCCAACCATAAAACACGCATTAGTTACGTAATGTTACCTCTCCACCACCATTTGCATGGACCTCTGTGTGTGTGTGTGTTGAACTCCCAGGGAATTGAGTTGTGTTTTACTCACTTGATTCTGAAAAGCTGATGGTCCAATGGCACCATCTCTCGGTCCCTTTGCAACTGGTGGTGGCTCCCAGTGCCCATGCTCCCTGTATCACCCTTCCTCTTTTGGGTGCAAGTACTCACTTATTGCCTTTTGAAGTTGAAGCTCCGTGAACGTTTGATAACACTTCCTGTTATGGTGCTTTAGTCCTTATCTGTAGAAAAAATTTTCTCAGTGGTCTGGGAATCTTTGGAGACCTAGATTGCAGATTTCTGTTGAGCGGATACCTCTGAAATAGTAAGCAGTAGAGCTGGTCGATTGGCTTGAAACCTAGATTTTCAAGATGGCGTCTCAACAAACAGATCGCAGAGAGGGAAGACAGTGCACATCAGGCAATTGCCTCCTTTTGGAGGCAGGCCCTACCTGTTGATCAAGTGACCAGTCAGTTTATATTCTTGTTGGACCATGGACAGAAGTTGGACTCACAGAGCCAGTACATGGTGGCCTGGCATGACCATCCACACTGCCATGGATATCGTCTGCTGTTAGGGCAAGTTTGTTCTCACAAGCAAACTTGCAACTACTGTCAGGTTTTGGGAAAGGACACATGGCTGCTCTTTATACAGGCAGATGTCAGATCATGCGAGGCATTGATGGCAGGACATAACTACCAAACATCGAGCTGAGATGACTGACTCCATTGAGTCTTCATGAACGACCTCCCATGAGAAAAAGCGTAGCCTTACCCATGCAGTTCTTCTGCAGTCTCACATGGCTTATATTTTAACACCAGAATCTGGTGACGTCAGAGTCAAAAGTCGGGAAGCAAGAGATCAACTCTTGGGGATCACAAGCACAGGTCTTTGGCCCCACAGACATCCACTGCTACTCTTGCCACTGACCCAAAGGTTACCCTTGCTTTGGAGTCTGTCCAAAAGCGGGCAGATGCAGGCTGGGTTCTTATGTGAACTGTAAGGCTGGGTTCTTATGTGCACTGTTTGCCCCCCCCCCCCCGCAGCCACGGGCAATTTCTTCTCAGTCTCTGAAGAAATCAGCCAAGTGTCAGCTGCAGCTGTTGAGATCTCCCTCCTCCAGGTCCGAGAACTTGGAGCATCAGACATACAAAGCAGTGCTTCTGGAATGGAAACCTCCATGTTCCCATTTGGGTATTCACGAACTTCAGCAAGTCCAAGTGCTCAAATTGTGAATCTGAGATGTCCCGAAAACCACTGCTGCCTCAGCAAAGTTCACAAGCCCGGGGGTCCAAGAGCTCGGTTGAGGCAGATGGGTGATAGAAGGAAGACACCAGGGTCTATAGGGGTGCCTTCTGCCATTAGTGGGTCTTTGGCCCCAATGGTGTAGTTCCCCCACCAGCAGTGATGGCAGTCCCTTCTGCACCTTCGGTGGCTTTGCCCCAGCGCAAGCAGTTGATGATCCCATTGAACCCTGAGTTTGAGCCAGGTATGCTGCCCCCCTCTCTTTAGAGGCAACTCGAGCCGTTAAGGAACAACGGTTGCAGTCTGAGACTTTGTCTTTTTGCCTACAGTGCAGCTGAGACAGAGCAGACTCTGTTGTATGAGCAGCTCACTGCTTCTGCTTTGAGCCAGCTCTCTCTTGGGACTGAGGCTTGGGAGTTCACTGAATTCTTTCTGGACCCCTCCTACCAGCAGGCCACTGAGGTCCCAGATACACGTCTCCTGGGCACTCACCAGGATCCCTCCAGCCAGCAGACTTCTTTGTCTATGGCAGCCAAGATCACTGCTCACAGCTCTCTAGAGCCTTCCCTCTACAGCCCCATGTGGGCTGATCAGGTGGAGGCAGCATCTATTGTCACGACAACTTCCACGGAAGTCCTTGCTTCCCCAATGCCAGGCCTGGTGACAGATCCCTTGCTGTCACAAGCAGCTGCTCCATCACCCATAGACAAATTGTTGTTTGATGTGGCTTTGGTCATTACTGCTCCCCTCGTGCGCCCGGAGTCTTCTGACCTGGACGCTGAGGCAGAGAATAAGCTTTTGCTCTCGGATTCCTCTGTTAGGAGATCATGACCCAGGTTTAGGGCTCATCCATCATGCTGTTTGCACTCTGACAGGTGCAGAGAGCCAGTGACCATGGTTTCTGTTCAGCCTCCTTTCCCATGCATACAGCACCTGCTCCCCTGATGGGCTTTGACTATGTCAAAGCTCTTATTCATAGCCCGGTTGGTGACCAAACTGTGATCCGACTACAGGAGGAGAGGCATGGGGTTGTTGGGCTGTGCTGCCAGGGCGTGTCTCTGGAGAATATGCAGCAATGTACCCCCATTATTTAAAAATAGCTTGTATCACACAAGAAAAAAGAGACACAAAGTAAAGTAAAGGAATTGGAAACCAAATTGGATAGTATGGAAGCCAGATTACAAACAGATAATGAACGTGCTAAGGATGAGCTTAAAAAAATATTGAAGAAATAAAACTTGGTTTGAATAAGGAAATTAAGGATAAAACTAATGGAGCCCGGGTAAGATGCCGAGTAAGGTTGTATGAAGTAAGTAAGTAAGTAAGTAAGTAAGTAAGTAAGTAAGTAAGTAAGTAGCCTTTACTTCAAACTCAAGGTTCATATAGAAATGTATACAGTCACAAATATAACATAGAACTAAAAGGAACTAAAAATGAAAAGGCAAGAGTCACACTAGATATGTGACAAATAAAAGCTACACAAGCTAAAAGATCAAATAAAAGGTACAACCTACACAATTACATATTTATTAAAACAGTCTTATGCCACTTGCACCAGAGGATTGAGCACCATCGGTTATCGCTGTTGACTAGATGGGCAATGAGGAGGTTATCACAGTGGTTAATTCTCTTCATGAAGCTATTCACAATTTTTCGCTGGAGCTCCCCATACGATGACACTCTGTTTTGTACAAACATATTGCTTGCTGAGCAAAAGTTGGGGTATCCCCCGATCCAACGAAATGCGTTATTATAACATACAACAAATTTGCTCATACTACACACCAAGAACTCTACCCACAGCTGTGCTGTATAGAGACTTGTACAGTAGGAACGAAAAAGCAATATTTTGATGTCCATAGAACAATAGAAAAAATTACGTTCAAGCATGTTGGCTCTGGCACAAAGAGAGCGATATTGTCGACCTATGTCGTAGTCATCTGATACAGAAGCAACAATGATGTGACCCAAATATTTGAAATGATTAACAAATTTAAGCTTCTCCCAAGCAAGAGTTACAGTGGGATTGACACTTAGTTTAGCATTGCCTGAATGATTGAACAACATACATTCTGTTTTAACAGTGTTATAGAGGATATCATGATCAGAAGCAAAGGATTCACATGTGGAAATAGGGGTCCTCAGCCCTTTGACAGAGGGGCTAAGAGGCACCATATCATCAGCATAACTCATATTATTCATGGGCATACCAGCAATGTGGCAGCCAACACCACTATTTGCAAGTTTTAAATTAAGATCATCTACGTATATATTGAACAACAGAGGGGAGACAATCCCACCCTGACGAAAGCCATTTGTTACCCCAAAGTAATCAGAGGAAGCTGCACACCATAATACGTAGTATTTCTGAGTTTGAAACCAGGTCTTGAGAACTTTAGTAATAAAGATAGGCACGCCTCGATCTAGTAATTTATGTAACAATGTCCTGTGATTGACGCAATCAAAAGCTTTCCTGGCATCTAAAAATCATGCAAATAATAGTGTATAACTTCCTTCATTGTGTATGTGCAGAGATCAGTTCCCAGACTTTTCTTTGACTTTCCCCTGAAGTCAACATGGAAAAATGTTTACCGGCTGGATATAGACCAAGTGTCCAAATTAGATAAGGGAGACAAAACAGTTGTGAAGGGCCAATAACAATAGAAGAAATATAAAATATATAATCAAAACCTATAGAAACAATAAAGCTCCAGGAACAGATGGAATACCAATTGAATTTAATAAAGTGTTTTAGCAAGATATTAAAAAAATATATGTGAACTTCATATGTTTTGTTTATCAAAACGGACAACTGTCAATCTCCCGACGCCAAGGTATTATAACACTGTAACACCCCCCCCCAAAAAAAAGAAAGAAAAAAGACCTTTTGATTTTAGAAAAATTGAAGATCGATTTCTTCATTGAGTAAAGATACAAATTACAAACTAGATTAGAAGATTTGCTTCAAACAAATCTTTCTGTGTGCCTTCAAAAGTTGTAAATATTAAATGCTACAACTTTTGCCCTTTGGTACTTCACATTCCATTAAGCTTATGGCTAGATGAAAATTTTAAAAGTCCAAATGATCTTGACTTTTGACCTTTATAGGTCACATGTAAATTACAAAAATGTACAGTGTTACAATACCGACAATTGAAGCCCAACATGAACCAAATCAGATGAAAATTGACCAAATTATGGCTAAATGAAACTTTCGAAGGGCCAAATGACCTTGACCTTTGCCCTCTAGACGTTACATATTAATGTTAAAAGTGCAGTGTTGCAATACCTACCATTTGAGTCCAACATGATTGAATTGGATGAAAATTACTGCTGGATGAAACTTTCAAAGGTCCAAATGACGTTGACCTTTGACCTTTAGAGGTCACATGTAAGTTTCAAAATGTGGAGTGTTACAATAGCTACAATTTGAGCCCAACATGATCAAAATTGGATAAAAATTGGCCAAGTTGTGGCTAGAAGAAAGCCACCATCGAAAGTGGCCTTTGACCTTGAAATGACCTTTGACCTTGAGATGACCTCTACCTGAAGTAAACCTCGGCCTTGAAAATGACATTTTGACCTAAAATTGGCCTTAGACCTTGACATGACCTTTGACCTTGACATGACCTTGACATTTGAGATGACCTTTACCATGCTATGATCAAACTCTTATACACTCAGAACCACATCTACTATAGTATAGAATATATTCAAGATTTTAAATCTTAATTAGCCCTCATTTGTATAATTTTAAAAAGCATGACCTCTCATTCTAAAAAAGCGAGACTTCATCAATGGAAGTATATCGCATGTTGAATTAAAAGGTGTTACTGAACATTGTTGATAGTGATCAGACAGGTTTTATGAAGAATAGATACATAGGGGAGAATATCATGATTGCAGTAGAACTATTAGAATATACAAATATGGCAGATATTTTTGCATTGGCAGTTTTTATAGACTTTGAAAAAGCTTTCAATTTCTTGGAATGGAAATTTGTGCTATCTGTTTTAAAGGTTTTTTTTTTTTTAATGTGGACAGTCTTTAGGCCAGTGGATTAATATTTTATGTATACTAATATCACAAGCCAAGTTACTAACAATGGCTGGTCAACAGAACCTTTTAATATCTCCAGAGGAGTGCGCCAAGGTTTCCCCTTTCGTCTTGTATCTTTATTCTATGTGCAGAAATCCTTGCTATAAGTATCAGACAAAACTAAAACATTGAGGGAATTTTAAGTGGAGAAACACAATTCAAGATAAGCCAATAGGAAGACGATACATACTCAACGATTAATGCAACAAGGGACAGCCTTTTTGAGGTAATATGTGTATTTGAAAGCTTGGAAATATACTCGGGGTCAAAAGTTAATTGTGATAAAACTGAAATAATGCCTATACGAAATATTAAAGAACAAAATTTTAAAGTAGATGCAGAGAAAAATATTCAATGGAACGATGGATACAAAAATATAAAAGCAACGTCAGATGTGGTCCTATAGAAATATGTCATTATATGGTAAAATTACAGTTATAAAACATTTGCTCCGTCTCAGCTTACTTGTGCTTTGTCTGTGTTGCCAAGTCCACCTAAGGTCATGTTTCTGAATGAAGTAGAAGATAAAGATTATTTTAAATACATACAAAACATAATTAATGTTTTGTTGCCTGTAACAGACTCATCAAAATACAGTCATTTTTGACAGAAACATCTTGAAGTAGGCAAGGATGAGGTGCTTGCATTTATAGACTTGCATCTTTACTCCATTTCAAGAGGTTGGCCTGGGCCACTTGGAAATAATTATTCATGTCCAGTATATTGTTCATTTTGCCCACCAGCCGCATGCAAAATCTTGTAATTATTTTGCCGACAAGACCAAGCACCCTCGTTGATACTCTTGCGCCTTGCAGCCCATTTAGAATTGCATGATGTACATCATTTTTGGAGGGAATACGCTTGTAAAGAAAGTCACAATATTCTCTTGCATAATGGTACAAGACGCCACTACACACTTGATGTATGTAAAACCTGTTGCCCACAAAACGTGGGAACAGTACAATGCAACAAGTCTCTGACTCTGGTACATTTTCACTTTTCACGTATTTAACAAGCTGGAGGTCGCAGTTATACTTTGTGACGTGAAAATGTTTTGCTGCGGTGCGCACTATTGATTGAGCTGCACTCTCACTTCGATGGGCACTTGCTAGCCTTTTTCTTGCTCTGAACGTCATCTGCTGTTTCATACTCCTTAATTTTCTGATCACAGTCCCTGGCGATGGTGTCTAAGGAGTGCATGGCACATTTGAATTTGTTTATTGTGTCCCATTTTAGCGGCTCCCATGGGGACTCCCATGCGAAATGCCTCAGCCTTAGTTAGAGGCGAGGATAGTCCGAGCGAGGGAAAGTTTTTTTCCCGGGGGGGGGGGGGGGGGGAGGGGGGAGAGAGAAAGTACAAGCGATGAGTGTCGGCGGATATCACCGGGACCAGAGGCTCACCACAGCTGTGAGAGAGCGTGTGGTGGACCCTTTACTTCGTCTCTGGTCCTGGAAAACATGGCAGCACAGGCTGATGAGAATGGGTCCAGGTCAAAACGTACCCTCATTCACATATACCTAAGGTACGTTTTGACCAGGATAGGTTTTCACCAGCAAAAATGTACCCTGTAAATATTCTTTAATTTTTTTAGCTGCCAGCTGAGCTTATGTTATGACTAGCCATCCATACGTCGTCCGTCCGTTGGTAACTCTGGAATCTCTTTGCTGTCATTGTAGGGTTTGATATTTATGAGTATGGGTCATGTTTTTCTACATAAGTGTATCATACAAGAGACGTCCGTCCGTCGTCGGTCATCCGTCATCGGTTGTCCGTCTGTCATCCATAATTCACATTTTCGCCTTCTTCTCCAAAACCGTCAGCCAGATTCACTTCTAATTTGGTTTTACCAAGTTTGTTCAAATAATGACCCTTCATTGATTTTTTCCCCCCATTTTTTTTTATGATTTTTTTTGGGGGGGGGGGGGTTGGGGGTGGGGGTGGAGTAAATCTTTAAAAAAATCTTCTCCAAAACCGCTCACCCAATAGGAGGTATTAATATTAAACTATATTAACTGCACACCTGCTCTGGTCCCCTCAGTTGCTAGGCAACAGAACTATGCCTCCGCCATGATCAGGGCAATTTTACAAGATATGTTACTTAATTATCCAGAAATACGGTGGATTACCGCATTTTCTACCAAAAAAATAAATATTCTAAATATGTTAAGCATCTTGTATGTTTTAAAACTTTGTCAATGACTTTCCAGAACCTTTTTGCCTTTCTCAAGTTGCTTCTTTTGTCACAGAAGTTCAATTACCCCCTTTAACAAAGGAATGTGCACTCCTTCCTGTCAAGTTCCTTGGTGCAGTCTAGGTGGCAGCACAGGATCCCAGTTAATATGCATACCCCCTATTGCTTTGATATCACACAGGGACACATGCAGGGACTCTTAGTTTTGAATGTGTTCACCAGGTAGCGCTGCAATTTTTTCTATTTTTTTTATGATTTTTAGTGTGTTTTTGCTATTTTTGACTTCTTCTCCAGAACCGTCTCTCAGATTAAGCTAAAACTTGGTGGATATGTTCCTAGTGGAAAGGTCAAACAAAGTTGTTCACTAGGTGGCACTGCTATGGATTCCTGATTTTTAACCCCCCCCCCCTTCAATTCGGGTACTTATCGGTCAATGCTGCTTTCCTGCTGATAACTATGCAAGTCAAGGGGCATTCTAAGGCATTCTAATGGTAATTCACATTTTGGACTTCTCTGAAGAAACTGTCCGTCAGATTTACTTCAATATTGGTGGCAATGTACCTTGAGTAGATCTCTCCCAAGTTTGTTCAAATGGTCATGCTCCAGTGATTTTTGGATTTTTTGTGAATTTTTTCAAAAATCTTTAAAAAAGTTTTAATAGGAAAGTTGAACATGGAAATTTCTTGTAATGGTTTTTACTTAAATAATTTTTGGCCAGATTTGTGCCAAAATTGGTAGGGATGTACCATTTATAAGTGTCTACCTATTTTGTGCAAATGGTCCTGCTCCAGTGATGTTTGAATCTTGACCTCATTCCCAAGGTCACAGGACAACAGACACGAAATTTACTGTTCACTTGATAAATCGAGATATGTTGTAAGTTAGGACCTAGATGTTGCACATGTTAATGTTTCTTTATGAAGGTCATGCTTATACAGTACATGATTGACCTTGACTTCGTTTCTGGGGTCACAGAGCAACATACATGAATTTTACTCTTTACTATAGCTTGAGAACTACTTGAACTGGGACCTTGATGTTGCACATGTTAATGTTCTTCTATAAACGTCAGACTTACTCAGTACATGGGTGACCTTGATCCTGTATCCCAAGTTCACAGAGCTACAAATGTGATGAATGACCACGTCAGCTGAGCATGGGCTGTTCACACAGCCCTTTTGTTAAATATTTTTTCTCCAATGGTGTCATTTTTTCCGTCATGCGGCTTTCAAATACACCCATTCATTAAAAAAAAAAAAACGAAAACAAAAAAAAAAAAATGCATTGGCAGACAGTAAATGTTACGACTTACCATTGAAATCGATGAGGGCAAAAACTGTGTATAGATGTATATATACACTATGAAAATATTGCATTTGCTCATGCCAGTTGTGGATTTCTGTATTAAGTATATGGCTATGGATCTTCAACGTTACGGCATTTAAACTCGTTTAAAAATAGAATTGTATGTTATTGCGATGTGCAGTCGGGTGTCTGTCAGTCTAGCTAAACACAACATTCGGGTTTGCATATATTTCTTCTCTCTATGTCATTTTACATTAAACATATTGTGATTTTTTGCATTTTTATAGACTTTGTTGACATTTTTCGTGGAATTGTTAAGATATGATGAAGGAAAGCGGGGTGTTACCAACAGTGACATTGGCAATCGGGGTAGGGGGCTATAGGCTTTAATCCGCTCAAAGCAACCTTGTGCATGCAGAGCCTGTGTTAATCCTAAAAAACCACACAGCGTCTCTTGAAATACATCAGGGATTCCTTTGTAAATTATTATTAAAATATTTCTCGAATATATTCACATTTGACCCATTTATAAAAAAAAAATAAATAAACATGTACACTCCACGCAAAATATGACATTTCTGGTTGAAAACCTATGTTTTTAACATCACTGTACATTAAAGATACATGTTTACATTAGCAAATTAATTAATTGAGTGAAAACTTGAGGGCTAGGAGAATTCATTCTCACAGTGAACTTCGACACTCTTCCGTTGGATGGCGATCTAAAACAATTTTCCAAAGTTGGACCCTCTTAACTTTATACCCAGTTCCTCAACTTCTATGAATCTATACAGACACACCACCTGAGACCTGAAATAGCCTATGAAGGCTGCTATTTCATTATAACATTTTGCTGATCAACATAACTGGAAGTCTACTGAATGCACTGAGGCTAATTTTATTAAGCTGCAACATAAAGTCTAGCCACCAACAAAATTTTGGACCATTTTATAATGATCACATACAAAGATCATTTTGCTGTGTTCGGCTCAACCACACCAATCACGGTAATAGCATATCTCGTCATGCCATAAGTAAAGCTGTGTTTTGACTAATGTTCTTTCTTTCCTTTTTTTTTTCCTTCTCTTATTTAGTCCTTTTTTCTTCTTTTATTGGTTCAAGTTAGACCTTCTGCTTAAAAGGGGAGGGGGTGTCGTCCGAACCCTTTGACACCCCCCCCCCCCTCGCCATCGCTATACGCTGTTGTTCAACTATAGGGATCATTTGAACAGCTGGGGAAAATGATCGCTCGCAGAATCCTTTTTCTAGTGCATCGAGCCGTTAATATTATTATACGTTTCTCTTTATGTCTGCATGCATGAGATCAAATGTAAATAAGTGTTAGGGATGGTTCAACATTTTCATCATTTTTGAATTAGTACTTACAGTACGCAAGGGGGGAGGGGGTTAAATGGGTCTGTACACTTTCACAGGATATGGAAAATGATGGTCAATTTTTGGCCTGTTTTGTGCAATTTTGCTATGATTTGAAGGGAAAGTCATCATTTTTAAAGTACTAATTTGGGGGGAGGGAGGGGGGTCATGAAATTTAGTACCCTAAGTACTAATTCAAAAATGATGATAATGTTGAACCATCCCTTAGTTATATTTATAAGGCAAGATGAGAGTTGAACAGACTTTAATGGCAACCAAGGACGGAGCCAGCGGCTGTCAGCGAAGTCGATTCAACTGTCATCTTGCCTTAGAAACCAACTTAGAACACAGCACTTAGTACTGATTTGCTATATGGCATTGATGCTGTCTGTGTATGACACATACTGCCAGCGCCCCTGTCAGTCGCAGCTACCCAGAATGGGTGTGGTCGCAGTTGAAAGATGAATGTGCTTTGGGTTTCTTGCATTATTCATGCGCATAGCTGTCAACTCTTCCGTTTTCACCGGGAGTCTCCCGTTTTGCAGAGTTTGTCTCTGACAGCGCAAGAGCGACATCTGTGAAAAATTGTGGAAACATTGCCTGGATCTGTGATGAGCTTGTGACCCCTATCTTGAAGAATTTGATGTTCAAATTAATCAATTTAAGGCGACTAAAATTTTAAAAGCTCCCTAATTTCCTAACTAAGACAGAGAGACACAAAATTCATATTTGCACATATAGGTTTGCAACACCTGTCAATCTAATGGACAGTAAACGAAAGTTGTATCATTTTGAATTATGCTAACCAGGGCCATTGAAAAAATTAAGCTTTGAATACCTTCAAGAGTATGATGGAAAGAAGTATTATTAAAATTCAATTCATAGGTTTGTGAGATAACCACATCCAATGAACCATGAACCAAAGATGTAGCATTTTGATTTATGCAAATACACGAAATTTAAATTTTGAATATCGTAAAAACTATTTTACATAGAGATACCATTCCAATTTCAATCTATGGGTTTATGATTTAGCCGCATTCATTGAACCATGAACCAGAGTTGCGGCATTTCAATTTATGCAAATTAGGCAAATATATCATACAAAATTTTAATTTTGAATATCTTATAGATTCTATTCCAATTTCAATTTATGAGTTTATGACACAGCTGCATCCAATGAATCATGAACCAAAGTTGCAGCATTCTAATTTATGCAAATTATGTAAATGCCAAAAAAAAATGAATTTCGAATATTTAAAAAGTGTTATGGATAGAGATGCCATTCCAACTATATTTTATGGGTTTATGATATAGCTGCATCCATGAACCAATGTTGAAGCATTTTCATTTCAGCAAATTAGGCAAATCCACATTGAACACAACACATGCCAAAATATCCCCAACTGTACCAAAATGAGAAATCTACTGAGCTCATTTACTTGAGACGACACTCCTTTACAATTTACACCCGGAGATTTGCCTGCAAATCTATCTTTTCTAGTTTGTTTATTAAAGGTGCAACGGTTCTGATCTGCAATCGCGTTTTTTAGCTAATAGCAAACCATAATATACAATTAATACCCTTTGCTTGACCTGTGCGACCATTTCTGTTTGATTTTTTTCCTTCCCCCAGGCCACCCGTCTCACCCAGGACCGTGGCAGATTAAAGCGGAGAGCCTGTAGCCACAGAATTATTGTTACCTAGTCGCGCTGAAGATCCGGTGCCCTTGACCCAAACAAACCAAAGATGGCGAGGCAGAGATGATATCATTTTGATATTTGCCTTGTTTTTGTCAAGCGTACGGGTGAACAGGCACCGCTGCATGCCCACCTATGTAGCTGTGATATCCGTGATATGTGTACGTCTTGCTAATTGTGTCCGTGGGTTTGAAGTGTGCTGGATTAGCTGAAAATGGTCAAGATCGCTGTTCTTGGTTGTGGCTTGATGGGAGTGAAAATTGCAGGTTAGCGAACTTCAATTTCAAAATGATTCAGTCTCTCTTAATAATAATAATAATAATAATAATAATAATAATAATAATAATAATAACCGTTCTGGGTTGTGGCTTGATGGGAGTAAAAATTGCAGGTTAGCCAACTTCAATTTCAAAATGATTCAGACTTAATAATAATAATAATAATAATAATAGTAATAATAATAATAATAATAATAATAATAATAATAATGATGATAATATAATAATTGTTCTGGGTTGTGGCTTGATGGCAGTGAAAATTGCAGGTTAGCCAACTTCAATTTCAAAATGATTCAATCTTTCTTAATAATAATAATAATAATAATAATAATAATAACAACTGATACCGAGAGAAGGCATATTCAATGCCTATGCACCGCTCCTGGGTACTAAAGTCTGTAAGAAAAATGCCCATACCATCGAAACCTTGTGATTATACAACAGGGGATGATTCCAGTGTTTGTCCAGTCTATTTCTAAATGTATCAACAGAGGGTGTTTTCACAACGTTACACTTGGCAACAGGTTAAATTAGAATCCCAGAGTACAGCCTACAGGGACTCTGACTCTTCTGAGGGAGGGGAGCGAATGGGAATGGTGGTAGCCCTTATAAGGGCTCCCATGGGAAAAGCCAGAGCCTTAGAGGCAGCATGGAGGGAGGCAGGGATAGGGTGTGTGAGGAATGGATTTTTTTTTTTTTTAAACCCTAGGCCACCTGCATCACACTAGTGACACAGGACCGCGGCCGATAAGCGGAGAGCCACAGTATTATTATTATTATTATTATTATTATTATTATTATTACACAGAAGCATGGCCATGGAGGTATTGTACAGAAGGAGAGAGCATGGCCAGTTGAGCCCCCCCCCCCCCGCAGTGACGAATATGGCATGTGCATAGTAATATCCCGCCACAAAGCACAGGTTTGACGCCAGGCGATCACGGGTGACGTACGGGTCACATCACTGTTACAGACAGGGCCATATGTTAATTTCTCACAAAATTAGCATTTTTTTTTTTTTAGAAGTATAAGTTCAGAAATACCAAAAAGTACTTCCCGAGCCATAGTAATGTCCCGTTTGTCCTGACAAGTACTGATCCGCATCTTGCCATATCCCTCCAATCCAAGACCAGGCAATCAGGTATGCAGTTGTGGCGGGAAATTGATATGCATAGCTCCTATCAGGCCGTTCATCAGAATCCACGACCCCTTTAGTTCACTTCCTGTGACACTTCAGTGATTTTCCATAGGCATAGTTGTATCTTATTCCATCAGAAATCAGTGGTGGATTCTTAAGAAGGTCCACCAATTAACTATGCAAACGATCCCATGCTCTAGCTCCCTTTGTTCTGCATTAATTAGGTCAATCGAGATAAGTGCCCGTTTTGTGCCCTAGCTTTAAAACCAAGACAGTGTTTAGCCAGGTTGGTTGCGCAGAAGCAGCATATAGCAACATTGCTCCGGAACAGTGGGGGCCTTCTGATATTGCCAATCAAACTGTTGAGCTCTCCTGGTCATAGCATAATAACACAGGCAATACGCAGTATGCATATTAATTTCCCACCACAAAGCACTGGTTTGACGCCTGGCGATCATGGTGGACGTGTGGGTCGCATCACTGTCACAGGCAGGCCATATGTTGATTTGTCGCAAAGTTAGAAATGTTTGAGAAATTTAAGTTTGTCCTACAACAGGCAGCATGTTTTCCCAGCAAGTGTCATATAGTCCATGAATATATTTATAAAGTTGGATCATATCACCACATAACCATCTGAATTTGAGTGTAGGTAATCCCATGTTTTTCAATCTCTCTTTGTAGCTTAGATCATTCATTCCAATTACAAGTTAGTGGCTGTCCTTTGCACTCCCTCCAGTTGATCTATCTCTTTATCCCTGATTGGACGCCACACTGATGATGCATACTCAAGTTTGGGTCTAATAATGCCTTTGTAAAGATATTTAAACACATCCTTGCTGATATGGTCAAATGCTCTTCTCATAATTCCCACTAGCCTATTTGCAGCCTATGTAATTGTTTCACAGTATTTATCAAACAATAAATCTTTATCTATGTAAACTCCTAAATCTTTTTTCACATTTGGTTTCTTTTAAAACAACAGCTTCTTGATCTTTGCCCATAGTATATTTATATTCAGTGGAATTTTTCCCAATGAGCAGTTTACAACACTTTTCTGGGTGAAGAAGTATTTGCCAGTCAAGTTACCATTGAAGTATTTAATTCATATTCCTTTGTAATTCATCACCATCTTCTTCAGAGTTTACCTTTCCATATACTTTTGTTTCATCAGCATAAATTTATACACCATAGTTTATTACTTCAGGTTACTTCTTCATCCAGGCCTTATTTAATTTTTGTGTTAAATTGTTTAACTGATGGTATAAATTTTGACAAAAAATGGACAACACTTTCATATCATGCTGAACTATGAAGTTGATATATGATGGAGGCAAAGTTCAGTGCAGATTTATTGTTCCTTATATCACTCATCAATTATAATTACTGCACATCCTTGGTGGCCAGCCATAGGCCTAGTAAAGTCACTAAGTCAGGGTAAGTGAAACGAGTTCAAGGCTACATCTCTGACAAGTGAGAGTGTGAGGTTTGAACAAGCTGCTGCAGGTGATCAAAGAAAATGAGGGGAATTTTGACACATACAAATAGGGTAGTGGAGGCAGTTTTTTGGTCACGCCACCCATTCATTAACTGTGCTGCACATCATTCAATATTTTGGTCTCGTGCTGTGTTTGGCAGCAGGATTCTGCTCACGGGTAAGGCTGTTTAGACCTAGCAGGTCCTGTTATTTTAGCAAAATTTTCTTTTTTTTCCTTCTCTGTTAATTTCTCTGTGCCGCCATTTTGTTTTTACAACCAGGTTGTAAGGACCAAGAAACAAAAAATAGTCAAATTTGTGGTAAAGTCATGCCACCCATCAAAAATCAGAGAATAAAGAAAATCTTACATGGCTGGAGAGTGAGTTACTATTTTTCTCTCACTCAGGATTGTTATTGGTGTGGAAAATCACTTGTGACCTGTGGTCACACGTGATTTTCCCCACCAACAACAATCCCTCGTGAGGGAAAAATAGTTACTCACTCTCCAGCCATGTAAGATTCTCTATGTGTCCAAAGTGACCTGGAATGGTTAACGCTGAAGCTTTCCACAGTGTGGCTGTGTCAGACAGCAGACTGAATGAGGTGTGACAAGTCTTCTCCATAAAAGAAGCATTTGTGCAAGCTAGGGAAACAGGATTGTAAAAAGAATTTATAATTATACCACACGGTAGTTTTTGTGGTACAAAATATTTTCTGTGTATGGTTGAAATGGGGTATTTTACCTCTGACATGAAATATCCCCCATCCCAGTTTTGTGTGGGAATCTTACAGAAGCTATGTTCCTATTCACCAAATTTTTCATTTTTATAATATTTCCATTCGGAGTTTTCGTTAGCATTGAAAGAATAGGGACAAATTTTGTTTTCATCAGTCGATGGTAACATCATGTACAGCACGGCACGTGCCAGTGCCTACTTAGCTACGTAACAAGCGGCTGGCCACACCCATAGCTCCTCCCACTGATAAACAAAACTTTTGTCAAAAGCTCCGTCGCAGTGGCTATCAAAACTTTTACGCACAAATATTCATGACAGATTTAACTCTAGTCTAGCATTAATGTTAATATGAATATAAATATAAAAAATGAAGTCTGCCTGTGTTGTTGTCATTGGCATGTAACAGCGCGCTTGTGGGTAGGCATTTTCTTCATGACGTCGCTATCGCGACGTCATGAAAAATGCCTACCCACAAGCGCGCTGTTACATGCCAATGACAACAACACAGACAGACTTCATTTTTATAATGGCACAGAAGATATATGAAACACAGGGGGTATATTCTTTATGATCCTGTAAACTTTTGGCACTTCTGGTAGAGAGCTTCCCAGTATTTCTTTTCAGCTTTAATATAACTAGCCACTGTTTCAGAACTGCTGAGGAAACCTAAACTTGTGAGGTGGCTCTTGTCTGTCCATTCTTTCATCCATCCATAAACTTTGTGCTTGTGAATGCATTACAGTCCTCGCTTAAAGTTAAGACCAGTTAAGTTTCAGGAGTTGTTAAGTGTATGAAAATAAAGATCAATGAAATAAACATGTTGTTTGATTGATAAAATTGAAAAATTATGTTAAAATAGGCTAGATTTACATTGTACATTGAAACTAATACTGTTTACCCAAAAATGGGCAAAGCAAAATTACCCAGACACATGTGGATTTTTCTGCTTCACATAAATGTAAACTTAATATGTTGATGCCGATTTTGCTTGGAAGTAAACAAATTTGCAGATCATTATTGCCTTACTATTTGTCACATATTTTCACCTTGTTTTTTTTTTTTTTTTCTTTGAAGGGGAACTGGCATACCATGGCCATCGGATCAAAATGTTTGATAACAACCTCAATGCCCTAAACAATGTCTACCAAAGAATTGAGGAAGACAAGAGACAACTCAGGGAAGAAGGCTTGCTGTCACACAAAAATTTCATAGTGAGCAAGACTTGATGTTTAATTTCTTTAAAGGAACATTTGTTATATTCATCAAGTGAAGATTCAGAAAAGTTAATGCAGTAGACTTGATCTACTGAAAACCAGATGTACATGTATATGTATGCACGTTAGTTTTCTTACTTAATTTTATCCAAGAAGCTGGGGGGTGGGGGTGGGGGGGTGGATATGAAGTTCTGAAATATTTTTTGAACTTTATCAATTTATAATCACCATGATTTATGTAAGTACCATTTTACCATTGACAGTTTGTTGATGTTGGACGGTTCTTTTTTATGTGGTACTGTAGCATTATCTTTTATGTGATTTCTGTTGCATTCAGCTAGCATTTTACATGGCTTAACATAAAGACATATTGTGTCCAAAAGCATTTAGTAAACAATTTAGACAAGAAGTAGGTAAAATTTAATAACTTCAAAATTTTTACTTGTCTTGTGTAATAGGGCTTGCCTTAATGTCAAGTGCTATTTTGCAATCGTACAGTAATTCTGTAATCTGACATGTACATGTGATTGAATAGGATAAATGTACATAATGCAGTAATAATGAAGAAGTGGAGATATGGGTACATGTACATAAAAGTGGCACATGTAATTATTAAGGGAATTGTACATTTTCAAAATACATGTATAACAAAGATTGATAACTTAACAATCACCAAGTTGTCTGAGATTATGCTTATTCCATGTAGGGTTGCTAAAAATGTGTCATGATTACCACATTGATTAATTTAAAATGTAACAAGTGATTAAAATGAGTAATTTTGTAGATTGAAACTTTTCCTGCATCCTGTCAAATACCAGATCAGAACATTTTAGACGATTTAAATGTTCATGTACTGGAGATAATGAACACATATAATGCTTTTCAACATGTGGCCATAGAAGTGGTTGGGACAGCATTTCCAGGCAGTTCAAAATCATAAACTAATCGGAATTTATACATTGCATACACTTGAGTCGGTGGAACAAGGCTGGGCCCATTTCTGAAGGACCGTGGGAAATCTGGGTATTATTTTGACTTTGGTGAAGTTTTTATACCAAAGAGGGTAATGTCAAAAGTTAATTAAGTTTGTGGCCTCAATAAGATTCACTTGTTAATCAGTAGGGGCAAATTGTGTGCCCAATGTGACTGGAAAAGAGGCCGTAAATAATGTAGAATTGATTGTAGAATGTGGTTTGGATTTGCACAACATACTATTAACTTGTTAACTTATAGGGCCAAATTCTGTGCCTAAGTCGGCTGGAAGAGACTGTAAAGGATGCAGATTTGATAATTGAATGCGCCATGGATGATCTTCAAGTCAAGCAAGACTTGTTTGAAAGTAAGTGGTGTTCTTTCCTAATCTGTTGACAAGTAGCTGAATCTGTTCTTTGAGTGTTAGGTTATGCACTTAATAATGCCCAACTCATGCCAAGGAAAGTTGTTGACCTGGGGCATGTGATCTTGATAGGGCTCATCTGCAATTCTCAGTCAAAATTGTTTTTCATTACTGTTGAAATTAGTTGAAAACACTGAAGCAGATGACATTTGACCACCAGCCGGTTTTGGAAAGGGTTAAACAGCAGCTTAACTCAATGAGCACTGTTTTGGGTGCCATGTGAAAGCACATTGATGAAAGTGGTTGACCTGTACCATTAATTTTGACTGGAACAACACGCATGCTGGTGTTTGAATGAGAGGTCTTCTTATGAGGAATTTGACTCTGGAATTACCTGTATTATAACAGTTGAAATGAGTATGGTATTATTGTCAATAACAGACAAGGGCTAAGATTGACTTTTTTTTTTTAAACAGGCTTTAGTTCTATTACTGAAAAGGTGAACCTGATGGTTGGAAGTTTATGGCTGTAACAAAAAATTATTCAGATGACTTTATACCAGTGTAATTTGATGTGACAGAAGTGTACCCACCATTATGAAATTCATGGAAGCTAGACATTTGTGGAGATAAAACATTACTGTATTATCCCTTTTTGGCACCCCTGCCCTCTTAAGCGCCCCTTCACTATTCTGGCTAAGAAAAGAGTCCTAGTTTCGACATTTTTAGCAAAAATTTTTGTGTCTGTAGCCTGTTGTATGCTAAAAACAGCTTTGTTATTGAGACAAATTTGCTGTAAATTTGCCAAGTTCCCAGGGCACTAAATAGGAATAATATGATAAATGGGGAAAGTAAATGTTTCGGTGCACATTGGAAATGAATTTTAACATGCACACATGTAAGTGTTTTGCTACATTCGACATTGCTCAAGCACATATTTGTTTTAAATTGCAGGGGTCTCCCATTGTTGTAGTCCAACCGCAATCATTGCAACCAACTCTCTGAGGCTTGACATAAGTGATGTTGCAGAAAGAACAGCTTACAGAGAGGTACTTTTATTTTGCCTTATTCTTACTTGGCTGTGGCCAAAGCTTGCATA
This sequence comes from Hermodice carunculata, assembly GCA_964020975.1. Classification (NCBI taxonomy): domain Eukaryota; kingdom Metazoa; phylum Annelida; class Polychaeta; order Eunicida; family Amphinomidae; genus Hermodice; species Hermodice carunculata. The sequence goes on along the minus strand of OZ026615.1, from coordinate 56,409,385 downwards.
GTTTTCATATCTGTGCAGTAGACACCTTAAAATTTGGAAAAGTACCTTGCTCTGCTTCATTGTACATAGACTAATCATACCAGTCACTCATATTTATATGAATTGTTACACTTGTAAATGCAATGCCCATTGCTCATTGTTTGAAGCTTTATTGCAGGATCCAATTTTTTCTTTAAGGTACCTGGTAATGGGAAACCCAAATTTTTGATTTTTGGCTCATTTGTGTATTTTTGATGGCATTGGTTAGCTTGATAAACTGTCTATCCACTGTTGAGATTTGCAGCAGCTATGTGAGTTGTAAAGTTTAAAAAAAAGTATGTTTAAAGTAGGATTTGTGAGCTCTACGTCCAACATCTGTTTGTTTACTGTTCAGCGAACTAAAGCATAGCCTGACAGTCAATTAGGTGTGTGGTCTTCACTTGCAAAATAACGTTAACATAAAGGTGCCATTATCTCCATCACATTAATGACCTTTAGATGCAGGATCTCTTGTGACAAGAAACAGCAGTGAAAATTTAGTTGTTATGACAACTTTTTTCACCTAAATAGGTGATATTCTGTTATGGCAGTATAATGAGTCAACTGGTAAGTTTTTACCCTTGGCACATAAAGTGCCAGAGGGTATTGTCGTCCCCTTCATCTTCCGTCCGTCTTGTCGACGCTACCGTGATTTTCAGCTACCTCTGATAATTTTCAAACTTTTGATGAAACTTTTAATGTATGGGGTCAACCCTGAAGACGTTACTGCGATATCTCAAAAAATATTGACTGCAGCTTTATCAAATTTTTGTCAGAAATGTATCTTATGATGGACCAGAACCCCATATAAAACCAGCTTCCTCTGATTATTTTTAAACTTTTAAAATATTTACTTGAAAGCAGTCTATTTTGCCTCAACCCTGACGAAGTGACTGTGATATCTCAAAAAATACTGGTCACAGCTTTACCAAGTTTCTGTCAGAAATGTGTCTTATGATGGACCTGACCCTATTTAAAAGCAGCTTCCTCTTTATATTTATAAACATTTTATGAATCTTTAAAGCCTTTATTTGGAGGCCGTCTGAGTGATGCACAAGGGGACAACGTTAGCTTAATACCTCAACAATGACCCAACGCAGTTTCACCAAATTTTTTGGGGAGATGCACACTATAGTGGACCACATTTCTATTGAGAACCAGCTTCCTTTCATTATTTTAAACTTGTTATGAAAATTTTGAAGTATGTATTTGATGGCCATATGAATGACACACAGTACAGTTGCCTCTGTCACCAGGACCTGCCCCAAGAACACATCCAAAAGGGCTCTTTCATTTCATAGACAACAATATGGAAATTGTATGTAAAGCATTGTACTGCGCAGTCTCACCCCAAAAAAATGCAGAATTGAGGAAAAAAATATTATGGGCCCTGAGGGTAATCCATTCTCTTAATGCTATTTTCCTTACAATACTGTCGGCACATCTTTCTTATTTTTGAATGCACATGTGATATTAAAGTAGTTTCCATTTTGCAGTTTCATTAACATGCCTTTCAGTATGTGTGTGTGTGTGTGTTTTGTTTTTTGTTTTATCTTTATTTCCAAATATACTTATACCATAAGCAGAAGTTGTCATTTTAAAGTTTCATATAAATTTTTTAAGTTTTTGACCATTGAAGGCACAGTGGATCTTGAACAAGAAATCTTTATATGTAGGCTGTACATGTGTACCTAAAAAACTTGGTTGTCTTGTGTTTTGCACAGAGAACTCTAGGTCTGAGGTTCCTATATCCTGTATACTACATCCCAGAAGTTGAAATTACACCAGGTAAATCAACATCACCGCATGTGATTGAGAGAGGTAGGTAATAGTTGGTACTTATTGATATAATTATCAGGGTAAAAAATGGCAAGATAAAATAGACTAAACAGGTTATACATGTAATTTCTTTCAGAAATATTTGATAAGTGTAGCTGTAATTGCATGGATTCATATTAGCATGATCAAAATATATGTCGCACACTGAGAGCAAACCTCACAAAATGCAGTATGTTGTAAATAACCGTATTCCTAATGGTTTAACTCTTTCTGTGCCGCATTTTGAACTAAGTCAAAAGCTTTCCTTGGCACACTTTAGGCACCTTGCACCCAGAGTGCACTGAAGAAAGCTGTTGACCTGGATTATTATAGTGTATATAACTTCAGGCATCCTGGTACTTGAGTGGAAGGTCTTTGTACAAGGAAGATGAATCTGGCAGTTCATTTAATGTAGTGTGACTTTAATGACAGTTGGTCTGAAAGAGTTAAGTTTTATTCACTGAGCTTTTATGTTTGTACATGAAACGTGGGGGAGATGAGGATTTCCTTTCATTTCAGTGAGGACTATGCTTGAAAAGATGGGGAAGACACTTTTTTTTCGTTCTGGAGGTGAACCTCTCATTTTGACTGAAGACCAGAGAGAAGCTCGCAAGTTTGGTGAGTGACAGCTACCTTAATTTTCACTACTAATACAATTGATTCATCAAGTGTAAGTTTGGCGTGATGCTTTCATGTTCCTGCAATCAATGCATTCATCATGTTTTGCATGTTACCTACAAACACATTTTTTTCTTGTTCTCCTCAGCCATGTCCAGAAAAGTGACATATGGTAAAGGATAAGTGCTTTAATGTGGGATGCCAAATGTTTCTAAAAGAGTATTGCTGCTACCTTGTTACATTTTTAATATAACTAGTTCAATGTTACAGACCAACAGCACTCTGGAATTCCGAGTTTGAAATTTTTTTGTCCTGTCGAAAGTTAAGGATACATGCACAATAGTGTTTGTGCACAAATAAATTTTATGCTTTAAGATGAATTTATTGTCCAGAAGAAAAATGAGGCAGACACATTGGCAAATGTTCTCTCCACTATATTCAGCTTATGTGCTTTCAGCTCGTTTGGAGCAAATCAAGAATTCCTCAGGTTTAGGGACATTTTTCCAAAAGTCTATACCTGCTTTGATGCACAAAGGCAATGTTGCACCTGCACAGGATGAAGATGACTTTGGTAAGTTTTGTTCAGTGGTAGCTACTGAAGAGTGAATTGTCATATTGTATACATAATTATTGATGAGAAGTATGTCATTTGAGAAAAGTCAATACAGAGGGAAATGTTTTAAGTAACATCACTTGCAACACAAAGGTTACTTTGCTGAATTCTCATAAGTTCGAAGTACAAGGATGGTAAAAGGTATTCAGTGAAAAAGGTGCAAAATGTAAGATCAAAGTCCAATGAGTTTGCATAATGAAGTTAGAACCCCCATTACTGCCACCTCTTACAACTCTCACTAGGTAGCAGGGTGACACAAGTTGCCTGAGATTGTCGTGGCTGACAGTCATTTCATTTTCTTTTTTGTTTTGAAATTTTCGGTGGTATCTTAGAAGATTTTAAGCAAACTGAAACCAATGAGAATTGTATGAGAAGAGAAAAGTTGCTTGCTACAGGTGTATGTATGTCACTGTAATGGTCATCAGTCTTTCTAAAATTACTTTCAGGGTCTTTTAGTGAAAATGATCGGGATTGTGCAATATGTATGGATCGGCACAGAGACTGTCTACTCTGCCCTTGTCATCACATGGTAACATGTAATGAGTGTGCTACATCTCTTCTCAGACGGCGTGATGGCTGCCCAATCTGTCGCAAAGACATTACAGAGGTTATCCGAGTGTACCATTCGTAGCTGAGTGTTGCACTCAGCCGAAATGAAAAGCACATTCTCTATAATCAGGTTCAAAAGCTGTGCCACTTTAAACCATTCATTGTCTTAAGTTGCATCAAAACAGTACATAGACGTTTGCAGAAAAGGAAAAGACTTCATTTTAAAACCAACCTTTACCAGGTATGTTAAAAGTGTGTTATAGGTGATACAGAAAAAACTTTTTCCTCAAATGAATAGCAGGAAGGTAGAAAGTGGTGTTTGAAGTTTCCCTCAGTGGCCAGAAAGGTGAAAGTAAAACTGTAGACCTGGGTCTGTGGTGCCTGATGGTGTAAAGGGTACCCTTTACAAACTTCATCTGAATATTAAAAGCATTCTCACAACTTACATACAGCAGGGTCTGAATAAATTGCAACAAATATTAATAATAATTTGAAAACTTATTTTGTGGGTCAGAAGAGGAGCAGGTCCATCTGTATTATGTAACACTTTATGTGTCACAATTTAAGAGCTGGTGTTCAATTTATGTTGCTGGAGGGAAAGGTAACATTTAAATGCTGACTTATTGACTTGTTTTATTTTATAGCAGAATTACAAACTTATGGTCAAGTTTACACATAACTGCTAATAGTGCATTTGCTTCATTTTATACTCTGGGCATAGAATATTTTACAAATGAAAGAAATGTTTATTATTCCTTGGGTTTAATGTTTGTTCCCCCTTGAATTAAGACTGTGTCAAAAGCTTTCCTTGGCAAAGTACCCAAGGCATGCCAAGAAAAGCTGTTGTCTTGGTCCAAGTTATCTGGTTTGGGCTCTTTTGCAATTCTCATACAAATTGTTTTTCAATGCTATTGAAATAAGAAGCAGACAACATTTGACCACCAGCTGGTATAAGGGGAAAGGGTTCAAGAGGCAGCAGATGAATGCCCCTTTTTAGTCTGTTCTTATATTAAATGTGGTATATCTGTAATATTTGCAGCTTAAAGTTCAGAACTAATGAGTGTGTTTCCATGGGGCTATCTGGGCAGATGTAGGTCAGAGATTGTGTTGCTCCATAAACCATTGTTAAAATATTATCCTAATAGTCTCACAAGATTCACTTGTTAGGGTAATTACCCAGAATTAGTCCCCCATATACAAGTAAATTGGGGGGGGGGGGGGGGGGGCTTCAAGGTTTTGACATTGGAGACCTACTTAATATCTTGGCATGTCAAGATGGCACAACAGAGATTTCAGTACAGTGATCTGTAAACATGTGAAAGCTGGTTATTAATGATCACTGGGTTTGGAAGGTGAATAGGAGAAGGGATAAGCTTAATTATTGTAAGCCAAACCGCCAATCATATGTAAATAGCTGCAATCAGAGTCCCAAACATTGATTATATCATGGATATCGGATGACACCAATCCTCATCATCATTCAATAACTTCCACTAGCATGCAGCAATTTGTGATTAGGGTCCATGACAAAAGTTCATATCACACAATATACATGGCTCAAAGCTGGAGTTTGCAGCTTTTGCTACACCTCAGAAGCATAACTGCCTGACCCAGGGCTAACTCCAAGGCATGAAAGAAGTCTGATAACTAGAGAGATTTACCTAGACAGCAGAAAGAAAAAAAAGGGGATTTTAAAACAAACGTGTTTGTGACAATCTTTATTGTCTGTAAAAAAAAAGGTTGACATGAAGTGTTTCTTGTTACTAAAATGTCAAGATTGAACAAGGCATTCCCAGATTGCAAAATCACACCTTTTTCTGTATTGTGAATGCCAAAGTCTAGACATTGGCAGTGCTTAATGAATTCTGCCATAAGAATTACCCGTAAATCTGCAATAGTTCCAGATTGATTGCTCACAGCGTAATTTCTTGAACATCACACCTTTTGGTTGTGAATGTTTCAAACATAATGGTAATACATAAAAGTTAAATATCTGAAACCTTGTGTGTGTTTTAGTGAACCAAATACAGAAAACATGCATTATGTGCATTATTCTATACAGTGCAGTCTAGTTTAGCTGTGTACGTGAAACCTGTTGGTCTACAAGACATAATGATAGGAGGAAGATGGTGGTTGGTGGTGTTAATGTCATAAATCTTAGTCTACAAGAACTAATAATATTAGTAAGATGGTGGTTGTTTGGTGGTATTACTTCTATGCATGGTACAATTTCTCTATGACACAGTACACTTTGTTGTGATGCTACATTTAACAGACACATGAAATCAAATCCTGTGATATACATGTATACAATGTACATATAACTGACACAGGTACATGGATGTGTGAAACAAGTAAAAACATTTACAAACAATGTATCTCAAAAGTGATGGGCAGGTCCACATAATATGAAAAGTGGCAATGTTCATGGTCTGAATATTGTTGAAATGGATGCATAGTGGTACCTACTGTATGTGGCCACCCTTTCTGTTACAACAGAGTGGCCACATGGCCACATACAGCAGGTGGCCTGCCACGGCAGGTAAATTAACAAAGAAACTGACTCTTGTAACCATGAAAAATGTGGCCACAAAGAGCAGGTGACCTGGCACAGCAATGGTCGCATACAGCAGATACCGCTGTTACAGCAATTCTTATCTTGACAGACTGTGTTCTTGTGATCGTTCAAGTTACTGGAGGGCTATTCATTGCCTGCGTAACTTTTGTGAACTGTATAACTTGTTTTTAGAATCCAGAGTTTGTGATCCCAAGGGTTGCCTTTCAGACTATATTTTAACATTGGAAGAAATTTTATAATGTTTTCACATGCTTATAATAGTCTGCATAGTGGACATATTTCATCTAATAATTTTGTATTTTCTACTCCTGTTGAGATGTGCAGGCATGTATGGGTGTAGTAAAAATGCACTCTTAGGTTGTAGAGGTCGAAATGAAAAGAATCCACTGAAGATAGCCAAAGTGAGAATAACCCAGAGACAATAACACAGGACAATGACCAAATGATTACATGTTTACACTCTTTAAGGACACAGTTATACAGTACTTGTTGCATTATTCATAAGGAAATACTTGCAGAGCATTTTAAGTAGGAGTGTTTGTGCACTCAGGAAATAAAGGTATGTGTGTGGGGGGTGGGGGGTAAAAAGAGGGGTGCTGTTTTCTGTACGATCTGTTACAGAGTAAGTTTTATGCCTTAGGAAAAGTTGAAGTAAAATGTATCTATGCTCATAAACTAGTCATATTTATAAACTACAGCTGTTTGGAAATATAAATCTCAATGTAAAGTTAGGACTGCAAAGGTGGCGACCTTGATAAATATACAAAAAGCATGTAGTACATGTAGTTAGTATAAGCTACATTTATGACAGCTGTGTGGAAGTGCATTTTGTAATAATGTCTACATTCATGCTGACATCACTTAAAACATAGTGTGTGTTTATTTAGCTCTGTTGACCAAAGGTCGCTGAGCTTATTGATAGATCGAAAGAAGCATTACTAGAAAGATGTTGTTTTGTCTAGCAGTAAACCTTTTTTGCTTCCAGATGCAATACAGTTCACAGATTTGAAGTTAGGCCCATATAACTTGCAGGATTTGCCAATTGCATAAAATCTAGACCAAGTTTGATATCAGTAGCACCTCCTACAATGTTACATTTTATATCAATCAAAAAATGAAAATGGTGTCAATGCTCTAACATTTTTAATTTTAAGTGAATTTTCGTAAAATTTAATGGGACTGTGGTGGAAGTCAAATTCCAATTGCATATGATACTGGTAAGGTGCCATTATCCAAATGCTTTTCAATGTTCAATTAACAGGTTCCAGCCCATGTACATAGGTGCACCATGGGCTGAGCAGCATCACGTTTGCCTTTCACCTCTGTGACCCTGGTTTTGATTCTCACTCCAGAAAGGGGGTGGGGGCGGGTTACAGAGAGAGCTCCTACCATTGTGACTGTACACAGTAGTTTTCTCCAAGTCCTTTGCTTTGCTCCACCACATGTAAAGGTATTAAGTACAGTGCTCTGTCTTTATAACGCCCCTCATTACAAGGCGGTTTCTGATATAACACGGTGTGTACCATGGTCCCCATTGACATAGTTTTCCCATTACTTCTATGTTAAAAGTCCCTCTGTTATAAGGCGGTTTTGTTATAACAAGGTCTGTTCTGTGGATCCTTACACCAGCGTTATAAAGAGGGAGCAATGTATATGCCTACATCTGTGCCGTGGAGAGTGACTGGATAAGTTAGTGTGTCACTTTTTCCTCAGTCCATGTAAAACAAATTACGGGTCTGTACTTTTACATACTTAAACTCCTCTGTTGACATAACATCAGAGCACTAGGCCCATGGGCCTCATGTTTTGTTTTTATTTTTAAGATTAATTAGTGTATATAAAAGGAGCCAGTAAAAATAACTTTAATACTGGGTGTAAAAATCTGGGAAGGCCCATATCAGGTTATGGTTATGATGGTACATATACTGTACTCTACAAGTTTTAAAAACCATTGTCAATACTTATGATCAAATCACATAACTCATTAACTGTGGGGTCTGTGACTTTATCATGTTCTACATGTATACTGATGTAAAAACAGCTTCTTCAAACTGACCTCCATAAAATCAAATGGTTTTACTGATTTACTCAGTTCAGAGTATTCCCAGGGCACCTGTATTGTACACAGGTGCTGTCTTTATATTGTAAGATATTTGTTTTTGTTTTGTACCCTATGTCTTTACTGTTCTCTTTCTCATGGGTGGCCATCAAATACTGATACAGTCCTATGCAATGAGGGGTAGTTTGGACTGTGTGACATGAACATACAGTGTAGCACATAATCAAATGACTAATAGTTTGCTGTTCATTAATTTTCCAAACCCAGATAGTTTCTGTATCTATTCTGTTGATGACGGACCCAGCCACTGGTACAAGTACTTGAAATCAGTGGAACACCAGGGCCAAATTTGCAAACAAGCATGCCATGCTTTTAAAAAATTCCAGCTGAGCTGTGCACTTCAAATACAAATTGTGTTTAGTGTGCACACCAAAAAGTCTTAATTCATAAATCATGTCAATAGATTTAACATGACAGAAAAAAAAAATGATTGTCAAAAGTTTATTTGCTATTTATCATTCATAACCTATGGTTCTGGCTCTCAAGCTAAAGTCTGTGTAAACAGATTTTTACGTTAACTTTTTCCCCACAAATAATATATTGCAAATTGTCATAAATAAAGTGTGTTTTGGGAACAAGTCATTTTCTTCATTATTTGTCTTTATATAGCACAGAGTTAGTTGTTCAACCCCATTTCTCTACTGTATAAGTGAACTTGTATTGTGAAGATGTGCAATGCACAGGTGTGCCAAGTGCATTAATTTTGTCACCAAAGTCCCAAGTTTTGGGTTTTGTTTGTTCTGTAATTGTGTTACATCCCCTAAAGTTGCTCCATTGATCTCATTTCACAATTCAAAAATATTGAAGTGTCCATGCACCTACGGAATGTTTTCAGCAGTGGATGAGTAATACTAACTTGTAAATAAAATGTTTACCTCATATATGTTTTGGTATTTTGTTATTTTCATGATAATCAGTTCTGTACTTATAAAGACCTGTATAGGAGACCACAACTCTCTACAAAGCCTTTTTACTATGCAATAAACATGGCATTTTCATGATGTCCACCCAACTGAAAGGAAGCCCGGACCCAAAATTAATGATCTGAAATTCAGTGAAGAATGAAATATCAATTGAAATGCTATGCTGAGAAATAAAATGCATGTATGCATTGATATAATTATTGCCACAATGAGCAAGTGACATGTACTGTTGTTGATTTTAAAAACTCGTACAGAAATGTGAAGTAGCAGGGCCATTAAGCGCAAGTATACAGTGGTACCTCTCTTGAGAGACCCCTCTAATGAGAGACCGCATATCTTTTCTATGTTGTTGTACCTCTAATGAAAGACCACCTATTTTGAGAGACCGCATTTTGACCCGCTGTAGGGGCGGTCTCTCAAAAGAGGTACCACTATATTGGAAACGAAGTCAAGGTATATTGACCATGTTTGAAGAGAACTGAGATGGTTTTGTAAGAAGTCTCAAATTACAATCATCCCCACCCACGCCCACAGCAGTAAATATTGACTCCTGTAGTGATTTGTAGAAGGCCAAATGTGTTAAAACCTGAATTCTTGTCTCCAGGGGTGTGGGAATGCTCATGAACAAACACTACATTTAGAAAATAATGACCGTGTGACTTTGGAAATGATATGACAATTCATTTATTATCCCCAAATGGACTAAATTACACTACCATTTCAAATTTCAGAGTCCTGATTTAAGTTGTATTACAACTAATTCCAAGTTCACAAAAAATGAACAGAGCAGCCTGGAAAAAATTTACAATAGTGAACAACACACAGCCCATAAATTTGTCTATCATTCCTCCTATGAACCTGTCTAGCTGTTGGCAAACCATTGCTTGTAAACACAATGGAATCCACAATTTGTAATATGGTCTCTTGAAATTTCGTGGACATGTTTTATGAATGGAAATTTGTTCCTTTCGCGGTGGCACCACTGGTGGATTATGTGTGTTGGTGTGTTTGATTTTCAATGGATCCTTGTGAAATTTGGTAGAAATATTTTGCAGGCCATATATCCGCGTAGAATAATACTAGTCGTTCCACGTTTAGGTGGACAGAAATTATGGGTTAATATTTGGTGAGACGTGATTATCTTGAGAAATAATTAGCATCTCCTGTATGGTTTTCGGAGACAAATAAATTTATGCAGGACAATTAAAATCTGAAAGAAATAGCATGCAAAATATAGGGGTACCGGTACTTGCCCCAGGACAAGTGAACTTCAAACAGCATTGTAGCGCTCTGATCGGGCTAATTTTACCAAATTTACCGTGCATGTGTATAACATCTGGGAGATGAATATTACATAATGTGGGTAACGTTGGCGATTTTTTTATTTGTTTGGTCATTACTTTTAAACCTGTGCGCGTATCTTCACAATAGCTGACCGACCGGTCCGCTGAGCCAAAAATATAGGTCTACCCCCTACCCGCCACCCTAAAAAAAAAATTAAAAAAGTGGAGAAGAAATCGAAACTCTGAATTACCATTGTAATCTCAATTGACTTGTACTGTAATGTATGCAAAAAACCAAAAGGTACCCAAACTGAAAGATTGGTTGGGAATCAGGGATCCATAGTATCAACACATTAAAGTGAACAATTCCTGTTTCACCCTTCCACGTACAAGGTACATTTCAACCACGTTTCAGCTCAATCTAAATGACAGCTTTGGTGAAAAATCGAAAATGGCGAACACACAAAAACTCAAAATAAAACAAAACTAGGCACCTTCAGGAATGTCGCTGTGTGGTTTCGAAGCAATTGGGTGAGCAATTTTGGAGAAGATTTTCCGAGATTTGTGCCCAAAAAGGAACAACAAAATTAATTCTAAAAAATTCCAAAAATCGCTGGAGTGTGATCATTCAAATAAAATTGGTAGAAACCCACCAATGTTCATTGTAACCAAGTATGAAGTAAATCTGGTCAACGGTTTCCGAGAGGAGGACTTAATAAAATGTGAATTCCATTACTAAGCGTATTGAATTGTGTAGTAATCAACATGGATGTATGCACCAGCTGACAGGTACACCGAATTGAAAAATTCATTATAAAGAACCAGGAATCCAAAGTAAGCTCTCTTTGTGGACATCTTTGGTCATGTTGCAGGGAGGATTTCCACCAATTCTCTGCATAATCTGAGTGATGGTTTTGGAGAAGTAAGTCTATGTGAATGTTTTATTTGATGCCAGTCAACACGATTAGCACATTTATATCGTGTATCATCACATCTATTACAGATGAAACATAATGTTCATATGTAAAATAGACCTTGCTTATTAAAAAAAACAACAAAAACAAACAAAAAAACACACAAAAACAGTCACATAGTACATGCCTGTAAAGACCATATACATGTATATATATTTCATATGCCCCCCACCCCGAGAGACCGCCTTCTGTATGTGATCATTTGGGCTTGTACTAGTAATGGTCTTTCAAAGGAGTTACTACTATACGTATTGATGTACCGTGATACCTGCTGTATTTGGCCTCTCCTTAATCCCAGAAAAAGTTGCCCTGCAGTAAAGAAAAGGTTATAGATATAGGTACATTTGTTGTGGATCAGCTGATAGGCGTAACCAGCTGTTGTTGAATTAGAAGGCTTGTTGCAAAAAAAATCAGAAATCACATGCACAACAAAAGGGGATGGCGGCATTATGCTGGCACAGGCCATAAATTTGCTCCAGTACAGCGCACAAAAAACAATTTTGTTCCAAATGATGGCCAGTACAAAGTACAGAAAATGCGAGGGCTTGCAGGATGGTGGTACGGAAAATAAAATGTCCCTGTATGCCAGTAGGTAAACATCCCTCTGTGCCCCTCTTGCAAGACCTCACGGCACCCTCAGGAACTGTTTAGTTTCCATAACCGCCTTTTAAGGTGGCCGCAGATAGGGTACAAATTCCAGTGGCATGAGGATCCAGGATATCTGACAAATCACAGTTCAAACTATTCTCGCGCTCAAAATATGCACACAATGAGCAAACAGAGACATATATGTCTGTAAACTGTTATGTGCAGTTCTTAACTGTAGATTATATAATCATTTTAAATCAACATTATTCCTGAGCAATCAAACTGGCTTCAAAAAGAAAAGTCGCACTGCTGATCATATTTTGACAATGTCTGATTGATAAATGTGAACCAAGTATCACAGAAGTATCTACATGTCTGTTTTGTAGACTTCAAGTGTGCCTTTGACTATGGAGACAAGCTTGCCGAGTGATGTCGGTGGTAGCTTCTTACGTTTTCTAGGTTTAATGTGATGTTAAGTAGTGTGTAAAGACTGCAAAAGGACGTATTGAATTATTCACATCTAATATCTGCGTATAGGAAGAGTGTGTTTTAACTTCAATTTATTTAGTCTGTTCGTTGCAGACATACCTGAATTTGTTTACTATCAATGTGACCCAGTCGAATGGCTTGACCTGAAAACTAATTGTCTGTTGATCTGACGGGAATGTCGGAATCTGCACCCGGCTTGCAATGTTTATTTATTTATTTATTTATTTATTTATTTATTTATTTATTTATTTATCTATCTATCTATCTATCTATCTATCTATCTATCTATCTATCTATCTATCTATCTATCTATCTATCTATCTATCTATCTATCTATCTATCTATCTATCTATCTATCTATCTATCTATCTATCTATCTATCTATCTATCTATCTATCTATCTATCTATCTATCTATCTATCTATCTATCTATCTATCTATCTATCTATCTATTTATTTATTTATTTATGAACATGTTTACCCTGGGTAACCCTTTCAGAGCACAGCTCTGTTCTTCCAAGAGGCCCAGCATACATCTAGATAAAAGCAGTAAAATAGACAATAAGATTAAAGTTAAGAGACAACTAAGTAAAACCAAGAACAGAAAACCAAAAACTAAAATTTAAAAAAAAAAAAAAAAAAAAGGATATATTCATAAATGCTGTTAAATGAACCGAATCAGAAATAATGTCTCTTGTAACGTGCTTTAAAATCAAGTACACTTTGGCTTTCCTTTAAAAACTCCGGGAGACTGTTCCACACGATAGCACCATTGTATAAAAATGACTTTTTAAAAACCTCTTTATTGGGAGACGGCACAATAACATTTAAACCTGCAGCTTGTCTGGTCTGATAGGAACTGACCTCTCTGGCAAGACTGACCTGGTCACACAAGTAATTCGGGGCAAGACCATATATACACTTGTACATAAGCGTAGCCGTGTGGAAACGCTGCCGCTCTGCCATTGTCTGCCACTTTAATTCTCTGACTAGATCAGCACCTCGTACATTGACATAGTCAAAATTGCCGGTAATTACCCGAGCAGCAGCATTTTGTAAGCGCTGAGTCTCCTTTAATGCTTTTGCAGTTGTTCCCCATACGGTATCTCCATAGTCGATACAAGGCAATATCATAGCATTGTAAATCATTTCTAACATTTTCTTGGGTAAAAATTTACTTAATCTTCTTAAAACAGCCAGTTTAGACATGATTCTACAATGTAGTTTTTCCAAGTGAGATTCCCAATTAATATTTTCATCCAATTGTATACCTAAATATTTCGTATCGTGGACTTGTTTAATTTCTTCACCATTTAGATTAACTTTGAGCACATCCGAACTCTTCCCCTTTTTATTAATCAGCATAGATTTGGATTTCTCAGCATTAACTGATAATTTATTTCTTGTGCACCAGTAATCCACATTATCTAAATTTTTCTGTAGGGCATTCGTTACTTCCTGTATAGTATAACCACCTGTATAGAGAATAGTATCATCGGCAAATAAGTTAATAGACCCATTGTTCACATATTGAACCATGTCATTAACATATAAAAGAAAGAGGGAGGGTCCAAGAATGGACCCCTGGGGAATCCCTATAGTAACATTACTTTCACCAGACGACCTCCCATTACACACTACTTTCTGCCGTCTATCAGTTAAATATGAATAAAACCAAGATAATTCATTAGCTACAATACCATACCTTTCCAACTTAAATTTCAGAACATCGTGATTTATTGTGTCAAAGCACTTTTGGACATCCAAAAAGCAAATAGCTGTTATCAAATCATCATTAATGTTAGCTAGCCAGTCGTCAACTACTTTGTGTAGACAGGTCTGAGTTGAATGTTTCTCCAAGTAAGCAGATTGTTCAATGGTAATAAAGTCATGTTGAACTAAATACGAGAGAAGTTGTTCTTGTATACCTTTTTCCATAAGTTTACCAACATGAATACCAACTGAAATAGGTCTGTAATTACTCATTATATTTTTCGCCCCTTGTCCCTTATACACCGGGGTGACACGTGATAATTTCCAATCAGCAGGAACTTCAGACTGTAACAGGGAAAGATTAAATATATGGGTAAGTGCCGGACTAAGGATTTGTGATCCTTGCCTTAATAATTTGGTATCAAAGCACAGGATATCCAAGCAACTTTTATTCTTGAGCATATTTAATCTTTGCGTGATTTCCTGTAACTCAAACAAAGACATTTTAAATTTGTGGATACTCGAAGGTCCTTTCCATAGGAAATCCGTTTCAGTGTTTAATTGACAAATGTTACTTGCAACCATATGACCAACCTCTGAAAAGTAATCATTGAACTGCTCAGGAGTTATATCTGGAGGTATTACACTTTGGCTTTTCTTGTCGTGATAAATATTCTTTAATTCTTTTCATAGACTATGCTTGTCTTTGTTGCTTTGAGTTACAAAATTTTCAAAATATTTCTTCTTTTCCTGCTTAATTGAACTAGTAATAGAATTTCGTAGCTTGGTCGTTCAGTCAATAAACCTGAGGAATATTGTAAAAGCTTTGGACTTTCGATTAATCTATCAAAGACTGAAGTGATGGTGTTTAACAAGGGTGGTCGCAAAATAGATGTGCCGGAATTAATTTTGGGGAAGACCAAATTGAAGCCACACTAGATCATCGTCATCTAGGAATGAAAGCCAGAGCATCCAGAACATTTGCACACGCAATTAACAAATTGAATGACCAGGCAAACAAACCATTATTTAAACTTCGAAAGCTTCCCGTATATAAAAGATATAATATTAAATTCTAAATGAAGTTGTTCAAGTCGCCTATTATACCCATTCTGACTTGTGGGAGTGAAGCCTGCACTCTGAGGAAAACATTTATGATATTTCACGACCAGTTAACTCCTGAAAGTGTTCATGTTAAAATTCTGTATTAAAAATATGCATTAAGAGTCCACCAAAAAAGCTGCCAACCCTGCAGTGTTAGGGGAACTTGGAAGCTGCCCAATCTTAATTGAAATGATTTATAAAGTAATCAAATATTGGACCCATCAGCAAACTTGTGACCAACTTTCTCTTAGGCCTATATATTTAAATGTGTGTAGGAAAATTATGTACAATTTTAAAATGGGAACACGTGTTTGGCGAAATATGTCCTTGAGATCCTCAATTGCGCTGATCAATATGTCAAAAATGTGGAATAATCTCAGTCGTTCAGCATAACTGCAACAGTAAGACAACTGAGGCAGCAGTTACACTGTATTGATAATATCCAATGGCAGAAACTTATAAAATGGTTTTGGTATAAGTATCTAACAAAAAATTAGAACATACTGCACCTTCAAAAACAAATTTGCGATGGAACCCAACCTTAAACGTATTTTCCCTGTCAACAAAATGAACTAAAAACGTCGCGTCAAAAGAAAATACGATAAAGCAAAGAGTAACAATTTTGAACCTGGTTTATGGAATTATTTTTGTGAATCACGGAACCACTATCAATAACAACTGAAAATTGCTGAGGATGAACACTAATATAAATGGCGCGCCGATCTGAATAATTCCTCTCGACCAAGTAAATGCTGCTGGCGCACTGTAAAACACTTCATGAATAATAATCATTCTACAACCGTTCCTTCTCTAATTCACGATGGCAAAAACACAAACCAGATAGTTTGTCCAAAGCTGAAATATTCAACTCTTTTTTTCTTGAACAATCTAAAGTCGATTCTTCCTCAGCATCATTATCTGAAATTACTGACCCTCCAGTGCCCATCATTGATTCGATAACTATAATGGAAACAGAAATCCTAGATATACTTGTAAGTCTTAATACAAGCAAAGCTTCTGGTCCTGATGGGATAAGCGCAAAGCTTCTTGAGGAAGTTTTATGTAACAACTACAGGCCTGTGTCACTACTTAGTTGCACGGGAAAGGTATTCGAGAAAATGGTCTTTAAGAATGTTTTCAATTTCTTTAGAGATAGCACTGTCATATCTGCTCACCAATCAGGGTTCATCCCTGGTCATTCAACCATAAATCAGCTACTTCTTCTATATCACGATCTATGTCTGGCTGTCGACCAACAGAAAGAAGTTTGTATAGTTTTTCTAGATATAAGTAAGGCATTTGATAAAGTTTGGCATCCCGGTTTGTTGCACAAATTAAGGAAAGCCGGTATTATGGGAGGTCTTCTTGCTTGGTTTACAGACTATTTACATAATCGTTATCAACGTGTGGTCATTAATGGTCAGTCTTCCAGCTGGGGTAAAATTTGTGCTGGTGTGCCGCAAGGTTCTGTTCTCGGTCCTCTTATGTTTCTGATCTGCATAAATGATATTGTTAACGTTGTCCGTTCTAACATAAAAAGGTTTGCTGATGATACCTCTCTCTATTTGACCGTTTGGATGCTAGCCAATCGAACTCACATCTTTTCAACATTGGCATACAAAATACCCCCAAAATGTTTCTGTGGCTCACCTTATGAAGATTCTTGCCATTACTTTTTCATTGCCCTAATTACACTGTTCCCCGATCAAACCTTCATACTTTTATTTTACAGTGTGCTCCTAATACGTTACAGACAATACTCTACGGGTCCTTTAATTGTTCTCTTACGGAAAATATCGAGATATTCTCAGCCGTACATAATTACATCTCTGTAACCGAACGTTTCAAGTCAGGTGTTGGTTGATCGCTAATCGCTTGTACAAGTATTTATATTACTTTATTGTTCATATACGATACAAACAATTTACCAAATTCTGCAACATGTGTAAATATATATAATGATTCTTTATGACACTGTGAATATTATACCTGTCCCCCTATCTGTCTTGTCGGCGTTTTGTCCTCTTCTTTATGGTTTTGTGCGTCTTGTGCTGTCCTGTGATACGTGTCCTCTATTGCGAGAGGGATTTATATAGGGCTTCGCCCTCTTTCCCAATTGCATATAATTATTGCTTTTGTATTATCTTTGTAAATTCGGTAAATAAAATATGTCTAAACCAAAAGGAACTCTTTTTGCGAACTAAGGATAACGGGTCATATCTTAGCAATATAGGCTGGGCAAACTTTTTACTCTTGCTATCTAAGGCATTTTAAAACAAATATTCCGTATAATCAAGCAAGAAGAATTTGCACAATAGTAGACGATCCAGAAAGGAAGAAAATACGCGTAAATGAACTATGTGGACACTTTTAAGGGCGGGGTTATCCGGAGTCACTAGATTCAAATGGAACACGCCGAGCTTTAGATCAACCACAGGCAAAAGGAGGACACCACAAAATAAAACGCCGCCGAAAAATGACAATTTAATTATGGTGTCTACATACAATCCAGTAGTATTACCGAATATACGGGACACCATTAAAATACTAGAAGTGGATGATGGACTCAACAGAGAATTTAAAGAAGCAAACTTTATAGCAAGTCAAAGACAGCCCCGTAACTTACAGCAAATTTTGACAAAAACAATTTTTAACATGGAAGAACACTACCAACCAGGAAGCACAATGTGTAACTTGCCACCGTGTAAAAACTGTGTAGGGCCTACACATGTTGGCAACTGACACTATACCTCTGGATACAACGGGAGCATTACTTGGCTTCCAGATCAAAGCGCAAATGAATTGTTTGAGTCAAAACGTGATTTACTCAATTATTTGCAGGGCTTGTAATGAAATTTACATTGGGTCAACGAGTAATGAACTCCGAAAAAGAATGGCGGTACACAGACAGCAAATTCGAGTTCCGGAGACACGACAAATCAGAGTCAAACACATTGTTCTAAATAAGTCCACAATTTTTATACCCATTCTTTCAGCTACAAAAGGACTCTGATATAGAGCGGGAACCAAAGGAAGTTTGATTTCAGCAAAAGTATAAACCAAAGTTGAACAGAAACATACATTCTTAATTCAACACGATTGATTTGTAATGTAGGCCCGACTTAATGACGACAGACTTAATTAATTATCAATATATAACTGACGTCATACAAATCATTATAAATGCTGTCTTAACGTCATCACTAATCATGTATAAAATGTCTGTCGTCAGATGGGAAATAAATTTGTGTGATAAACGTTGAACGCTAGAACTCAGAAACTTTTTATTCGACAGTATCAAAAAATGAACACAAGATATGTAACAGGGATGCATTCAATCATAATGGACAAAAGCTTATGCGAAATATGTTAGGATGACGCACCCCATGCAGCTAAGGATTAAAATCCGCTATCGCTGCGGCTACCTGCAAGAAGTTACTTGTTTACAGCATCTTGCTGGGAATAATTTCAACTAGAAGATGCAATTGATAATAGGAAGGAATACCACGGATACTGAAGTTAAACGGATGTTACAAATTCGATCAGCTGTGACATACATAACAATGCAGCAAGGTATATATTTCTTGATACTCATTTACATAGAATTTTTTTTGTGTAACTTGAAAAAAAAAAACTGGTATGAATGGGAGTACTTTTGTCAATTATACAAGAAGGTGTAATCAGAAGTACACACGGGATGCAATATCTCGTACAATCTTTCGATCTTTGATCTCGATATTTGGTATTGGGAAAGGGGGGGTTGGTTCGGATACGAAAGTAATAGGCATTAGTGGGTTCTGGGACTTGAGAATATGTTTAAAATAATGAGGAAGTTCGTCATATGAATATTTGTAATAGAATTTAAGTGTTTTCAACTTATTAAATCCTCTATTTTCAATAAATAGATTTAGTTACTTGAAAAGTGGGGCGGTATGAGATTAAATTTAGCATTACAAATTATGTGGATAGCCCTTTTTGTTTTTAGCGTAGAAATACGTTCATATGAAAAAAAACAAAACAAGAATACAGTAGTTTAGATGTAATGAAAACGGCGAATCATATATATGCAACAGACCACTTGTTGGAACAAAATTGTTACCCTTCTTTAAAATTCCAATCACTTTAGCAAGTTTATTTCCGATTTTACTTACATGGGCGTCCTAGTTTTTTAAAAATACATGCACGTAAACCCAGAAAATCGAATTCTCCTGTCCTAGAAATTGGAGTATAGTCCAGCTTTCTTTAAGGAAAATGAAAATTCATGAACTTTGTTTTGCTCAAATTTAAAGATAATTTGCAGCTAGCCAGTCACACACTTTCTTCAGTTCAGCATTAATATTGTCAGAAGTATTGCTCCTGTATTTTACACCCAGAAGAGAAAGTGAAACAAAATAAATAATTGAGTAATGGTGTTATCTGCATACAAAATCGATTCAAATTTGGATGAAGCCAAGTGCATGGTATATATTATGAATAGGAGTAAGCCAGGTATTCCCCTGTGTGGGGCAGCAGTAGTTATTTGGAGTTGCTGAGAACAGGCATTATCAAACGAAGTCCTATTAGTACGGATTCACGAAACCAATTTAAAGTCGTGCTGGTAATGCCATAGTATGCTAATTTTCAATGAAAATCTGATGGTCTAAAGTGTTAAATGCCTTTAATAAATAAAGAAATATACTTATTGGTAGTTTACCAGTGTCAACAAATTTAACGATCCGATGAAGAAATTCTAACGCCGCAGTTTCTGTGGAGTATAGTTTTTAAAGGCGTGCTGACTCATATAAAACAGAGATTTATTGATGAAGTAATTATACAGTCGTGGAAACACAACTTTTCAAATATGTTTGAGATGGCAGATAAGATAGAAACTGGTCTGTGATTATCAAGCAATGTATTATCATCTTTTTTTACAATTAACTTTAGCGATTTTTAGTTTTTGGGGAAAACTACCTGTCGCTAGTGACTGATTTACAATAAGGGCTTTTGGTTCATAAAATTGAGGTTATGCCTTTCAGAAGCTTCACGGATAAATTATTCTGGCCTGTGCTAAATTTTGGTTTGAAATTTGTCATAACATTTATAATGTCACCAGGGCCGATATGTGACAAAGAGAAACTGTGGTTCGTCTTTTCTTTTTACGTAAAAGGAGAAATCTGGATTATTTGACACATTTACTTTAGTTGCTAATTTTGGTTTGATATTCGTGAAGAAAGTATTATCAGCTAGAATATGCGGAATAGCGTGACCTTATTTAAATTCTATGTAATTTTGAAACACAGATAAACACTGGAACAGAAGATTTGCTTCAAAAGCAAATCAGGTGCTTTCAAAGCTTAATTGGATGCTATTGTATAACACCCCTCCCCCCGAGAATTTAAGGAATAGCGAACACCTCTACCTCATTCAACTTGTTCATGTGTCCCTAACTAACAAAAATTAAAATTTTGATTGTGGTTTATTGGATGCGTCTAAAGCACAAACCTATGTGATAAAGTTGGAATGGCGCCTCCACTTTTGATAGTTTTGAAGATATTAAACATTTAAAATTTCAAATGGCCCTAATTTGCAACATGTTGACAATTCAGGACTTTCCTCCACAGGTGGGCCACTGTGCCCAGTGATATTTTCACCTCCAATGCCTAGAGAAAGCCCCTTTGCCGGGGTAAGGCTACTTGATTGTATAGTTTTAGCATATGGGCACTTACCACAGAGCAAGGATTACATGGTAAAATAACAGGTATACCCCAGCTGAACAAGTTTAAGTATGGAAGGAAAATTATTTCTTAACTATTAATGGAACCTTTCATAAAATGTTGAACTGATAACAAAAGATTAAGACTATTTTAGGGCAGTAAAGCTTGCCTAATCAGTAAAGTGTCTGCCATAACTGAAACAATGGCGTTTTGCCCGTTAAACACCAAACTTGTATGAATGATTATATCCCAAGAGCCGTATGCTGTGAGCACATGCTGCCAAAATGTGCTCAGTTTAAAGGCTTCACAAACTACTCTGGTGATTAAGCACACATGTGGCAGAAACCAATTGACACCCATGTATGTGTGGCTGTCAGTACAGAGATACTATAAGAAGGTCTCAGTAATTTTGCCTGTAAAAGGTTTCTAACATCTTCAAATTAAAAATTCCTGTGATATTTCCGATATTGACAGGCATACTAATCAAAACGTTTTACACTTAATGTTCAAGTTGCTATAATCTACTTCAAATTTACTTTGAAGATTGGTACTTTCAACATGTATTACCCTATACCCACGAGTGTTCGCCCCGCGATGCCCTCTCCAGTCAGCTGGAGGTGAGAATATTCTATACTTTGCTGGTTCTGTGAAAGGAGTCAATTCCAAACCAAGTGTCATTGCTGTATCAATAACTGAACAAAATTTGGTATTTCTCGATGATATTGTGTCTGAGAAAAACTGATGACAAAATTGGCTGTAAAGACGAAATAAGTTAACTATAGAATTTTGATTTGCTTGTCAGTAAATCAGTTAATGCATAGAAAACCTTTCAAGATTGACTGTTCACTATTCCTTCAGCAATACTTTTTATTGAAATGTTCAAAAGAGACAAACAATTGAGCTGTGACACAAACCTATAAATTGAAGTCAAAATGCTAACTCTATCTATAATATTAAATATATTTGAAGTTATTCAAGATTTAAATTCTGTGTGTTTACCTTATTTCAATAAATCAAACTGCTACAACTTTAATTCGCGGTTCATTGGATGCAACTATCTCACAAACCTATCAATTGAAGTTAGAATGGCACCTCTATCTATTATAATTTTGAAGTTGAAATATTCACAGATATAAATTTTGTGCCTATTTGCACTTTTTGAATGCTTCAACTTTGGTTCATACTTTATTGCATGCAACTATGTCACCAGCCTATCCATTGAAGCTGGAATGGCACCTCTATATATAATAGTGTTGATGTAGTCTGAAATTTTAATTTGTGTATTTTTTAATTTGCATGAATTAAAATACAAAATTTTGGTTGTGATCAATAAGATGTGCCTATAGCAGAAACCTGCGCAGATTATCAAAGTGTGAACGGTAATTCTCCATTTAATACATGTAGTTTTGAAGATATTCAACATGTAAACTTTCAAGTGCCCTAATTAAAACTAATAATTCTACAATTTTTTTGTGATTCATTGGAAGCGCCTGCAGCACAAACCTACAAATTGAATTTGGAATGGCAATTCTACCAATTATGTTTTTAAAGATATTCAATGTTTAAACTTTTCAAGTGCCCCTAATGAGTATTAACTAAAATTCTACAACTTTTGCTTGTGGTTCATTGGATGCACCAATAGGACAAGCCTATGACTTAAGGTTGTAATGATACCCCTATCTTTAATAGCTTTGAAGATATACATTAAAATTTCAATTGGCCCTTATCTGCATAATTTTCAACATGGTGACCATTCTCTAACTATTTGCTTCACTTTACTACTAGGTCAATCATCATGCCAAGTTTGATCTTTTTCGGAACAATAGTTTCTGAGAAAAACTGAAGACAAAATTCACACGGAAATAAATAAACAAACAAAAAATAAATAATTAACTTATCTGAGGAAAAATCTGTGTATTCACACAGACGTAATAAATGAATAATACAACTACAGGAATTTGATTTGCTTGTTTAACTTTTCAAGTGCCCCTAATTGGCATAAATTATCATTCTACAACTTTTGCTTGCGGTTCTATGTATGTGCACAAAGCACAAACCTATCTATATATTGAATTTCGAATGGCATTTCTATCTATAATGGTTTTGAAGATATTCAAAATCTAAACTTTTTACTTTTGAAAAAATTCCATGGATCCAGTGCCATCTCCATGCTGCTGCATTGAACCCATCCAAACCGTGTGGTGTGGCACAGCACTCCTGGTGGCGGTAATGTGTCCTATTGAGCATGCACAATTCATTTTCCTTCTCTGCTATCCATTTGTGGTGGATGCATGTTGTTTGGAAGCTCCATTTTCCCTGCTTTTTGGGTCTAGTTCGATTCTCTTTTCTCGTCTTATGACAGTTGATAGTCATCCTTGGCACCTGTTCCTATCAGCGGCTTAGTTTAATGACTTAGTCAGGATGGATTCGGACGTGGAGTTGGATGTCTAGTGGGATGCCAACCACCACATGATGGTGTACTGGGACCACCATCCAGCATGTCCTTCTTGCATGCACACGTCGATAGGCTACAGGATGGGATTTTGGTTATCACATGTGTGGGACCACATGGGAGGGGGGGGGGAACCTGCAGTGGCTTCAGGTCGAGCTCAGGTGACCCTTCAGCATTATGGCTCCCTGATGCTCCATGAGGGTTTCCTTCTATGGCCCAGCCGGGAGCAAGCTGTGGCTGCCCAGGTGGAGGCCTCTGCACAAGTGTTGTTGGCCAACGTGAGGCTAAGTTGGCCATTTTCGGCGAACGTTTAGAGATAGTAGAGCACTCCATCCCTCCAGGGAGCAAGTTCCTACCATTCTCCACCCCCCCCCCCCCCTATGATGTCTGACCCGGTGCCAAGTAGTCGATGGAGGCCACTGCACCTAAACCTTAGTGGCTAGTGCAGTTAGGGCGGTAGCATCTATTGGGCCTCCTGTTGTGCTGGTGGCAGGATCCAGGCTTTCTTATGCCTGGGCGTCTGACCACATGGTAGTCCTTGGTGGCAAGGACTCCAGCATCATGGTGACATTTGGGAGAGGGGAGATGAGTTAGCCTCATGGCCGCCCTCTCCCCTGCCTCACTCCCCTGGTTGGGAGCATTCATGCTCCTGCCATAGTAGGAGAAGAAGGGGAAAGAGAGGCACCACCACTGTTTTTGTTATTATATTCTGGAAAGTAAGGTGTCGATCAGTGTGTCATTGGGAAGGTCGCCTCTCCGGTGACTTGGGTCAATATGGCGGTGGGCCAGTGTGCTTTGGCACTCGAGCCTATCCCTGCAGAAGCTATGAGTCTCTCGTGGGTTTGGCAGCTGCCCTGTTGGTTCAGGGGGGAGTGGCAATCATTGTTCCTTCTGATCTGGCATGGCCTTAAGGTGAAGGACGCCATTGACCTCCACTGCTTGGATTTCCCTAGAGAGGGCTCCAAAGCAGAAGAGAAAGGATGGGGCTTCTCTTGTTTGGTGGGGGAGTTGAAGACGGCTGAGTTGCAGCCCCTTTTCACCACTGTAGCGGAGATGAAGTCATCTCTTCAATCAGCGGCTTCATCTGAGGAGGTGGCAGACCAGGGCAACCAGCTCACTCTAAGGCAGAGAGGCCCAGCACACTATTCCGAGCAAACGTTGCCTTCATGCGGCAGACCCACCATGGAGAGGAGGTAATGCAGCCTGTGGTGGCACAGCCCTGGGCTATGCCCATGTCAGTTGAGAGTGTTGAGATAGCCCCCAAGTTGGAGGTGCAGTTTTCTATTTTTGTGGGAGGAAAGTTTGCTGAACTTTCCTCCAAGGAATGTCCTGGATCGTTTGGCCACCAGGGATGGCTTAGCCAGGGGATGCCTGTTGGCAAAGCCAAAATATAAGGTAAGAGCTGTACCAGACTAGCAAGTCTGTGTTCAACTTTGCCCCTATCATCTCCCTGCACCTGTTTACACTGAGCAGGATCCACAGATGATGACCATTATCGGCTCTTTCCATGACTTTTCTGGGTGTTCAGCCACAAGACTCCTTGAGGAGGCTGGGGATGAGCTGGAGGCACCAGCCTGCACAAAGCTCTTGGTGGAGACCCTACTGGCCCTCGAGCAGTCTCAAGGCCATGCTGTAGGCTATGTGCCCAGCAGAATCATTACCTTGGATGCCAATGTCAAGTTGGTGCGTCTTTACCGGGTGTATTTCTTCCCATCTGACAGAAACTTGGCATGGGTCCCTCACCAATAGGCTCCTGTACCTTATCAGTAGCAACATATTTGCATTCACAAGCTCTGACTAAATCTTCTGCCTCCATCAGGGTCTTTCGCCCTTGGGCCACAACCATACAGGCCACCTCTTTGTCCTTAAACCCCTTTCAGAACACATCTGAAGCATACTGTTCTCTGACTGCAGGTCTACAGGTCCATAGGCCAGGAATATTAGCTTACACATTTCTTCCACAAACTCTTCTACAGACTGCCTGTCCTGGTGGAGTTCCTGCAGTTTCTTCCTGACAATACAGGGGCTACACAAATTCGAAAGCTATCCACCAGCTTCTTTTTTGTGGCCATTCCTTCTGGCAAGGAACACAAATAGAAGACTGCCACACCCTCTAGGCACTAATACAGCCTGTCTTGCTTTTCTTCTTCAGGCCAATTTTACCTCTGGGCAGAAAAGCTCAAATGGAATCTGAAATGATGACCCGTCTGTAGTCCCATCAAATAGAGGGGGCTTGCAAGATTGGACACAAGGGGTTTCAACATGAGGTGCCCCTGGCTAACTGCATTCTGCCTAGTCCTACCTGATAAAGGGGCACACTATTCCTCCCCTACCTCTTGGGGGCAACCAATCATTATCATCATCACCATCGTCGCCATCAGAGGGTGAGCCCCTATCATGGACATCCACTCATTGAGACCCTGTACTCCATGACAGAATAGGGGTATGTTCCCTCCCTAAAGTTAGTTGATCTCTCATAGAACCTCTACCCAGAATAGGCCTCATCCTCACTGCTACTGTCATTGGCTCTGTGGGGACGGGGACAGGGCTCTATAACATCTTCAACATAATAAGACATTGTTCCACCTCCTGATGTGAAAACATCTATTGGTACCCCAGGCACACTACCAGTGACAAGACAGACCTGATATAAAGCCTGTCCAAATTGTTCCCTTGAGAGGTAAGGAGATACTAAACTAGACACTTGAGATCCCCCTGTAAGCATGGCATCTCGCCTATCTAGGTTCCCTGAGCTTAACCTCTTAGGGGCTGTATCTTTGCAACTTGTTTGATTCCCCAGGAACCATACTGTCTTGACCATGGCTTGCTTTACAGGTGTTTGAGGCTGCTTGATAGCAACAGGTGCTCTTCCGTTTCCTCCCTTTGGGAATCCAGTCACAGAATTTCCCGAAGCCCCACCCAACTGTCCAACATTCTGTTTACCATTGGGTGTCCTTGACTGTCCTTTATAACTATTCATACAGTCTTTATTTGTGTCACCCCGGAATGCCCAACCAACCTACCTGTTTTAACCTCATTCATCAGCATTGAATACCATTACGGACTTCTTCTATCCCTTGTGGGTAAGGAGGCCACCCAGGCAGCATTGATTTAGGGACATGGTCTTCTTCACCTGGGAAGGGAGGCACATATGCCCCAATATCACTCATGGACCCTACTGAACTAGCCCTCAGGCCATGAACTTGACCACATGTGGTGCCCTGTGACGGACGCCCGCCACGTTGGAGTACCTTACCCACACTTTGGGTCTTGCCTTGTGCAGACTCTAGGGATGCTTTACGGCTATTACCCTGCTTTACGTGAGTATTATTTTGATGGTCACTCTCTATTTTCTTTTGCCTTTTATGCACACCTTCATTCATATTTGCCATATAACCACATATACCACCTCTGAAAGTCTGCCTTTCATCTTTGCATGCCGCATCTCGGTCACACATTTCATATCTGAATGCCTTATTTTCATCTCTGCATGCCACATCTCGACCATGCATTTCATTTCTGACTGCCTCAATCCTATCATTTATACTGTCCAACATGGCATCATTTTAGTTAGCCATACCCTTGGGTTGCCTTGAAAAGTGCTCATGTTTTGGGGGGTTTTGGAATGCATCATTGTGGTTTTCAAGGGCAGACACTCTTACCATCCAATCTGCTTGACCAGCATTGGCTCTATCATCAATTGGATGTTGGCCATCACCATTGGGCCCCATCTCTAATTCTACATCCCCGGAGCCCTGATCTTCCCTGCGCTTTTCCAAGTTATCTTCCCCTTGATTGGAGGGGCCATACATGGTTCCGGTATCTATGACGTACTTTTCTTCCATGTTTACATGCAGACATTCACGCTGTGGGAAACCTTTGTTTTCACTTGAATCACAAGAATGGGAGAAAAAGCTAATGTATAAAAGACAGCAATAAAAATACAAACACCCTTAATCACAAACTTATTGCACCACTAAACTCAGGAGAGCATTTTACATTTTCAACAAAACACAGATTACAAAATCTGTGTGGAATTTTTATTGCGGATTGTGAATAATAATTCAAGGAAATTAATATACATCAAAATTATAAAAAATACTTGTCTGCACAGTGTCTACCAGATTTGTATTAAATTTCAGTAGGGTGGGTTGGGTTACGGCAAACCACACATAAATTTTTCCTAGGCCTCAGGTAACTTGGATATTTGTTGAAACATGTTTAAATTGGATGTTTTTTCGCCTTTTACACAATACCTTCTTTGACGTCAGTTTAATATGTTACCTGGGCACAGCCAGAGGCACTTGTTCAAGAGAATTGGGGAGGCTGCACTGAAGATCCAGGATAGTTTTCTGGCCATGGCTCTCAAGTTTTTTGTCTGGAATGTTCAGAGGTTTCTCCCGCATCCAGTATGAGGATACATCAGCTTAAGTGACCTATGTCGTTGTACTGTATTATGACGTTTTTCAATGTAAAAACTGTTATTGAGAAACAGTACTTACCATAGGTCACTAAAATTCCCACCCAACCATCCCTACTTTTCGGTCCCTCCTTTATAGTGTAGGAATCTGAATTGCGCATGCTCCCTAGTATGCATAACCGCCATCATCAGGTTGCACCCCTAAATTGGCCGCAGAGGGCAGCACAAAGGTATAATTCTAATGACCAGCACTGTAGGATTTGGCTTGACCAGAGTGGTGGAATTTGTGGTAGGCTAAAATCCGTTACATATAATTTTAATTCAGATTTTGCCATCACAAAATAGAGTGATTTGAATAATTAATTTTGGGCATAATTTTTATCCGGAGTGGTCGGAAATTTAAAGGTGATATTAGGTGCGGACAGGTGAAAATCCAACATGACTGCCTTCAGGTGGGGCAAAGTCAAAATTTTTTTGGTGTTCATCATATCTGTTAATGCCTCTTATTTCGTAAGTCAGACTTGAACATAATTGGTGAGCATAATCTTCATTAAAGTTAAAGCTCTTACTCTCAGATACGCCAGGATGTGTTATAATGGCCGCCTATGGGAAATTCAATTTAGTGGTGCCACCATCAGCACTGTGCCATGCCACAGGGCCTGGATGCGTTCAATGGAGCAGCATTGGGGATGGCACTAGATCCATGGACTTTTATGGGGGAGGGGGGGGGCCTTAAGTGCGTGGAAACCCGCTTAAGTGACCTGTTTCTTAATAATTGTTTAAAGTTGAAAACCTACATGTTTTTGTAACCACCTGTATATTGGCATGTAGATTGGGGGTACCCATTTTTTGTGGTTGCCCATCCCAGTTACTTGGAGAAAAATGCTTACTTGATGGCAGTTTTATGTAGCGGGAAGTTATGGGGATTTGCATACTGAGATGACTGGCTCTATGCAAATGGGCATTTTGTCTTAATATATGACAAGAACCTCCATTTGGCGTCCTCTATGCTGCAGCACCCTTTGGAGGACAAGAGGTTTGCCCCCCCCCCCAAACACCCCCCCCCCCCACAGTCAGACAAAAGAACCCCAAGCCCCGAGGTTAAGGGAAAGAAAAGTTTATCCAAACTTTTCTTTGATTGTAGGTAAGTGTTGACTTGGTTGGTCTTGACTTTATTTACCATTCATACATGATTATTACATTTTTAGCCACTTTTAAGGTCTCTGTAAGTGGGAGAGACCCAAAAACATATGGTCACCAAATTTTCCTTTGTCCTGAGGGGCAAGTTCACAGAGTGGATGGAGAGTAAATAGACATGAATGTTCCAATTGAAGTGACCAAAAGACGCAAATGCATAGTAGTTGGTGATATTTTTCTTTTGTACATATTTTCTTCCATTTTTATGCTCTATGTTGAGAACTGTTAATTGCTATAAACTGTGCACTGAAGCTTCACTTGTGCCCTATATTAATTGTTGGCCAAAACTACAAAACCCTGACAGTTTTGCAGTGTGATATTAGTTTTGTATCTTTAAGTAAGACCAGACAGATTCTTAACTAGCCCTGTAGCTTTATTTGTGAAACTGAAGTGGAAGTTATACTTTTGGGGCTAACAGGCTTTTTTGTAAAGAAGTTAACATATATAACAAACCACTGACCACAAAGTTTGTAAGTATTATTCTCTGCAGTTCTAAAATAATGAAATTCAGCCTTTTGGCAGTAATATGTGTTTTGTGCTACTTTGGCTGGACTGGCTGGACAAGCCAGGCCAAGCTGTAACTTGAGGACTCCGTGGAATGCAGGACTTTGGAAGGCCAATACCCAACTCTCAAATACCTCGACTGGGGCTGCCGCCAGTGACAATTTTTGGAACTACTTTTGTAAATAAAAGGAGAACTGGTAACTTTAACTGTTTGCTGCATCACTCTTTGGTCAGACAAAGGAAAGCCCAAGTCCCAAGCTTAAGGGACAGAAATGTTCATCTAAACTCTTTTTTACTTGTAGTTACAGGCCTGGCAAGGGCACTCAAGCCCACTGCACGTTCACACCAATAAAGACTTTGCCTTATTATTCTATTCAAGCAAGGAGTTGTGTTGTACTGATCGGGTCGCCGTAACTCAATTATAACCAGGACTATTCATTGTCCACCGGTTACATTTGCACACTCACTCACTCACTCACTAAGGAATAAGTATTCGAGGGACTGCAAAAAGTCTGTTTGCACACAGACCTAATAAAGAAAGAACGAAAGAATAAAGTATTTGAGGAAAACAAAAAGTCTGTGTTTGCACTCAGACATAAATATAAGCAAATCTGGGAGCAGTTTCAAGTTACCCCATGTCAGATGGTTTTTTTTCTCATTGCATAATATTCGTATTTCCAAGAAAATTTAAATTTAATTTAGTTGTATTTAGAGAAAATAAGTCTACTTTTAACAATGAATATTTGATTAAATTACAAACTGTGGTTTACACGTCTGATGCATATTTCTTGAAACCTGGGGCTATTGCGAGCTCCATGCTCCAAATCACATCAAAGACATCAAATGAGGTTTTCGGGGCGCGGTCTGAGCAGTACGGTAACTGGGAAACGCCACGTGGCCAGGCCACATATATTGCAGCTAAAAAAGCAGGTCACGAGGACCATTCGTTCTCTCATACGCCATTCATATCACTAAGCATCTGGGTGTTTGCTCAGTTAAATGAATTACACAAGTTTTGTCAGCCACGGGTCATCATATGCTTGATACAGAAGATAGAGACCATACATATTCACCGTAAGCGTGGCAAGAGGCAAGACTTTCGACCTGATTTTCTGGAAGTCATCATGGCCAATTCAACAAATGAAACCGGGGACGGCTTTAATGATCGCTTGGGTGAAATCCTGAGGGCAACTTCTGTCACAGCCTCCATCTCCATGGGCAGTGATCTGGGAATATTTGATGCCTTGGCAAATATGGACGGGCCAAGAACAAGCCAAGAAATTGCTGATACCACAGGGTACAGAGAAAGGTACGGACGCCATTGTAATGTCCGCATGTCCCCCATATGTCTATATATGTATGTATATATGTATGTATATATATATATATATATATATATATATATATATATATATATATATATATATATATATATATATATATATATGTATGTATGTATGTATATATATATATATATATATATATATATATATATATATATATATATATATATATATATATAAAAAAAATCACAAAGGAGATCTTCCTCTTCTATAGAAACTGTCCAATATGGAGTTATCTGTCAATATCATCCGTACGCGTTTTAAGGAAAACTATCCTTATGTTTCCAGTCTCCTATCAGTATATTTCTGTTGATCAACATACATTACAGATTGATAGGCAAATATGCTGATTTAAACAAAATATTATGCACAATTCCTACAAAATTTTGCAACATCAGTAGCGGATTTAAGGGGGGGGGGGTAGGGGTTTACCCCCCCCCCCCCCCCCATTCGAGCTGCCCAGTAATCATGTGTTATGTCAAAAAATCATGAGAACTTGTCAATTCAAATTGATTTATATGTGCCTAAATTCGCCCAGAACTGCACCAGTTAAAACCTATATTTAAACATTTTTCCGGGGAGCATGGCCCCGGACACCCCTAGCAGTGCTGAGAGCTCTTGGCAATGTTATATCCATCTGGATTTTTAACCATTTTATCACCTCACCATATGATTTCCAAGAAAACGTCCGTAAAACAATTTTTTTCTGAAAAAGCACACATCATTTAGAGGATTTGGGGATTGATACATTTGATATGCAAATTATACCCGACAGTATGTCCGATGAAATATAAGTGGGAAACTTCAATCAATCGACTGGAAAATATATCTTATATATGATATGCTGCATCAATACAGATATGACAACTGTCCCTCATCATCAGGGACAGTCCCTGAAATTAGCTCAAATTTTGATCAATTTGCCGTGTTTGTCCCATAATGAAATGAGTGATTTTTTTGTATTCTTTGTTAAATAAACTCTGTCCCTGATGTTCTCATTTAAACGTCCCTGAAATGGCATTTCGAATATTGGCATCTCTGTCAATATCATTTGTGTATTACGGTTTTTGTCAAGATTTATTTTGCGTTTTCTATATGCGTGCAGATCAGTTTCAACCAAAGCAAAGTGATACATTTGACCTCTTGAATAAAAAGTATTAATTGGCCATAGCATTAGGATCTAATAGGGTTAGTAACATGCTTTTTGCGAGTGTGTGTGTATGTGTGTGTGTCTTCCTAGACATAAAGCTTTCCCAGTATTCTTTTTGTCTTTTCACTGAATTGTGTCATTTTCATCTCCGACACCAAACTCCAATTTTTGCATGGCTATAGCACCTACAGTGAAAATTATGCTTATCGGCCAGAATGGTCAAGGTGTTGAAAAATATGAAAATTAGGTTCATTGAAATTTCAATCGCCTCTGGCTTACAAACCGTCCCACATACAGATCTAGATGTTGGCACTATGGATGTATTTGTTGGGCTACCAATGTAATGGGAAGAATACATCAACTTTAGAACATAGATGCACGCTAATAAGATATACTTACACATTTTAAAGTTGAATCTCTTAAAATCTACAGAAAATGCGAGCACCGTTCCCACTTCGATTCACACGTTTGATGTTTGTGACACTAGCGCATCCTATGAAATGAAAATGAAAGGCGTAAAATCAAAATTTATGCTAATTAGGCACACTTTGAAAACTTAAATATGTAGAAATTTGATTTTGATTTATGCTAATTAGGCACGGTTAGAAAACTTGCTTGAATGTCAGGCATACTTTCGAACCTTAAATGTAGATTTTTTTTTCAAAGGTATTCTAAATAGAGGTGCCAATCCAAATTTAATGCCTTGGTTTGTGATATTGGTACATCGAATGACATGAGAATAAAAGTTGTAGAATTTAGATTTATGGCAATTAGGTATGCTTGTAAGATTTAAATGCTGGACTATTGTAAACTTTTAGATACGATGGCCCGTTAAATTTCAATTTAAAGGATTGTGTTGAAAACTACCAGTGGATCAACTTTAACAAAGGGACTTCCAGTTGCGCCTGTGCAGTGAGGGGCATGACTCATGGGGATGACTCATCGGGGTGACGTCATAGGATGACTTGTCAAGGGTGAGGTCATCAGATGACTCACCAGGGGTGACCTCATCGGATGACTCGTCAGGGGTGACATCAGAAGAGAATGACGAGGTCAGAGGGATAAGTCATGGGGGGTAGGCCGGGAAAAATGACTCATCGTGAGTGACTTATGGAGACCATGGCTCATCTTATCACAGACAAAATCATATATAAACATGGAGTCATAAAATCAAATGTTAAAGATGAGAAAGTTGTGATGGGTTCTGCACAGACACTCTTGCTTGATATTATTAAATATTTGAAGAAATTACATTATACCCCTCCAGACCTGGCAGTTATGGCGGGGTACAACGTCTCTACATAGCTGCCAAAAAGGATTGAAAATATAGACTGACATTAGCAGATATCAAAAACTGGTTAAGCGGGCAAGGCACCTATACATCACATCGTTCAGCAAAAAGAAATTACCAGACAAACCATGTCATCACAGGAGGTGTTTTTCAGCAAGCGGATATCGATCTCATGGATATGACTCGATATGCCAAACAAAATATTGGCATACGTTTCTTATTGATCATGATTGATGTGTTTTACAGATACTATGGGTAGCTCCTTTGAAAAGTAAATTGGCTAAAAACCAAAATACAATCCTTACGTTCAGATAAAGGCAAGAAATACACGGCCGTCAAAGTACAAAATTATTTTAAAGAGAAGAACATCCACCATTTTGTCATCCACAATCAGGCCAAAGCCAGCTATGCTGAAATGGTCATCAAATATTTAAAACGCATATTTTCCGTTATTTCACGGAACGTCAGATGCATAAATATATAGACATATTACCCGATGTGAGAAATCATATAACAACACGGTGCATTCGACCACAGGGGTGGCACCTGCAGATGTGAATAAGACTAAAGAGCAATGAACAAGCTGTATGGGATCACTTATATTCACCTGCTATATAAAAGTCATACCAGGGTTTAATACAGCCTACCACAGTCTCCAAATTTCAATTTCAAGTGGGCGATTATGTAAGTGTCCTGTTTAAATGAGAATGTTACCAGGCAATACCAATCTTGGTCTGGCGAAATGTTTCAAATTGTTCACAGAAAGGGCCCTTTCAGCCAGGATTTTTGCATATCAGCATAACAAGGACAAAAATTGTGTTTATCACATATCCGACCTAAAAAACATTTGAATAACAAATAATTGAGAATTTTCAAATATCAGATAACTGCAATTTTGAATATTATTTTCAAATAACACAAGAAAAATATAACCTAACGCGGGAAAATGGGGCGAATAGGCTTATCGCATAACTGAAACAGCCCCTAAAAGGGGTATAAAAGGGCCCTATACTACAGAAAGCTCAGACAAAAATTCCCAGTGTACGAGATCCGCGACCATAATGGTGAAAAAGTGCACGTTTCATCAGCCTGAACTGCAGAAAATCACCAATGACCCAGATGTCATCTATAAAAATAGACAGCATATTAAAAGAAAAAGAGTCATTCGCAGCAAGACCTCTTTTTACGTCGTTTGGCAGAACTGGCCAGCAACAAGCCAATGGCAATTTGAAAGCCACCCATAAAGTTTTAGGCGGACTGATCGTGATATCCAAACCTGCAGATTCCACTGCGGGAAATTCTGTTGTTTCCATTCAAAAAGTGGTCCCTGTAGAGCAAGGAATTTGCACAGGCCTCAGCCCAGGTAAGAGAATGAAAAAAAAAATAAATAAACGACGTGCCACTCTGTCTAAGACCCAGTCTAAACATCAGTCGCCGAACAAGAAAGACGCCAACTCGCAGGAAGGAAACTGCAAGAAATCTTCAACAAGAACCATATTATAGCGACAGAGTAAATTCTCATATTAGTCATAATCCATGACCAACAGGGGTAGGCCTATACTATAGGTCCCGGTTAGCTTTTGTTCAGCTTGCCAATTCAAAACAGCGGGATGTCCAAAATAGGCCTACATTTACTAGCCTACAATGGATCGAACACCAGACAGTGAAGTCAGACTTTTCTAAAGACGGAGGTGCTGTAGAATTTGTCATAGACGGGAGCAGTACCGTACGCAATACATTGATTTAAAGAGCACTTATTTAGGAGTGAAAGCTAAAATTACCAAAGCTGGGTCACCCCTTCCTACCTACTTTAGTACCTAGTAGCATTAGGCCTAACTTCGTGGACACCCCTCTCTGCCCTCCCTATGCCAGAGTAGAACCCGCCAATCTGTTTATGCACATTCTCTTTCACCAATTCGACCTGTACGTGCAAGATAATGATAAAACTACACGAGTGTGAGTGCCTGGCCGTCAATTCTGCCTGGCACGAGCGTACCCGTGGAGTGGAAGGATACACGAGATGCAGCCCGCCGCAGGCGGGCCATCTAGTACGCGAGGGCAATGCAGAATTTACGCCCAGGTAATTGCAAGAGTGTTGTTTTATTTTTATCCCCTGTATGTGTAGTCCAGAGTATTCTCTACCATTTCTCGTGTACCCGTTGAGCGGAAGGATACACTCGATGGCCTGTGGCGGGCTGCATCTCGTGTATCCTTCCGCTCCACGGGTACGCTCGTGCCATGCAGAATTTACGGCCAGGCACTCACACTTGTGTAGTTTTATTATTTTATCCCATGTATGTGTAGTCCGCAGTATTCTCCGCCATTTCAAATAAAAAAATGATAATTTTGTGTGGAAACAGCGATAAATGACAAACACAAAAGCAGACGATAAATCAGCATCCTAGGTGTGTGCACATGAAAAAGTACGCTGGGTTGGGTCAGTGCGAAAGTAAGGCGTGCACGCGACCGTTCTAGGTCTTGGACCAGTAACCTAGGCCTAATGCATTTAGGGCCTACATGTTAAAATAGCGACATTCGCTGCCTTATTTCTCCTATTTCAAACGTAAACCCACAACTTCCTTTGCATTCTACTTCAAGTTTATACCGGTAGCAGCAAGTTAAAACCAAGAAAATGGGGGGGGGGGGGGGGCGGGTGTCATGTGATTAGATATTTTTTACCTCCATGATTGACCGTTCCGCGCCAAATATGTCTCCAAAAATACACAACGTTATCAAATGATTTAAAATATTTCTAGAGTAGCAGTGCCTTTCTAGAACTCACAGTTGATAAGTATTTTCCTATCCAAAATTATGAAGGGACTTAATTTGGGATGCTCTGCTCCTGCAATATAATCTGATCTGGTGTTGCGTATACATGGTCTTACATGAACACTTGACTGTTTAATTATGTGTTATTCACGTGGGTATTACAGCTTATTCCTAGAAGCCTGATTAAAAAGGAATAATAATAACTTTTGGTTAGGACTCTTTGACTTAATTTAGTAAATTTAAGTAATTTAAATTAGTACTTTCAATGTACCTTAACGTCATGACCACCTTCTCACCTAGTATCTTTTATAGTAAGTATGGGTCGTCAAAACAAATTGAAAATTGCATATATGAACATTGATGGACTCTACATGAGAGTTGATGGCCAAAGAATATGTAAAACTGAGGATCAAGACTTCTTACGACAATTATCAAAATATGGTATCATATATTTTGTTGAAAGCCATTGCGGTAATGATGACAAGCTAAGTCTGCCTGGTTACCATGTCTACCAAAATACAAGAACAAGAAGTCCCAATAGTACACGGCATTATGGTGGACTTGCTATTTATATAAGATCAGATATTCGCATGGGTTTTAAACTATTACGAATTAAGAGTTCAGAAATCATTTGGGTCAAATTGTCAAAAGAATTCTTCTGTCTGGATAAAGACTTGTTCCTTGCAGACACTTACATGAGCCCAGCATCTTCATCTTTTCTGCTGAGAGGGATGATATCTTCGAAATTCTCGAAATTGATATTGCCACCTACTCGGGCAGGACAATTGTTTCATATGTGGTGACTTCAATGGCAGAACGGGAACCAACCCAGATTATTGTACAAACGAGGACCCCCATATCACTGAAATCTTAAATGGTACATATATTGAAGATGTTACAATGGACAGAAAAAACATGGACCCTCATGTTGTCGATAACCATGGAAATCGCCTTCTAGCCGTATGCAAAACAACAGGAGTTAGAATTTTGAATTTGACATTTGGTGATTATCACGGACATTACACCTGCTTCAGCCACACTAGTAACCCAAGCATGATAGATTACATGCTGTCCTCAGTCGACTTGATCCGTGACAGTGAATACATGTATGTACATGACCCAAGTGAAATGTCCATTCATATTCTAATGTCTTGCATGTTAGGTACTGGGCAGTTCCAGAGAGCCCAGGGTGAAACTCTTAATCCACATCCTGTTAACTTTAAATGGGACAGGTATGCCAACCAAAAATATTTTATCGCGATTTCCTCCATAGATTCTGTTAATCTTCTCCAGCAGATCACGAGCAAAGACTTGACAAACGCCACCTTCATAAATAGTTCAAGAGCTCTCTAAGTTTATAGTGGCCACTGCTGACAAAGCTGGCATTGAAAGCACAAAGCATGTCGCTCCCAAACGAGTAGACTCTAAACCAAAAAAGACCCCCAAACGCAAAAATTGGTTTGACAACGAATGTAAAAACCGTCAGAAAAATTTGAAACAAAAAGGGACCCAACTACATGGGGACGCCTTTAATGAAACACTCTTCAAACAATCTGGTCAACACGTTCTCCTTCATGCACTCATCAAAATTTTCAATGCTATTCTTGTCTTTGGTACCTTTCCAGATAATTGGCGGCTCAATCTCCTCACCCCAATACATAAAAAGGGTGATGTTAATAATCCAAAAAATTACAGGGGGATTGCCGTTAAAAGTAATTTGTGTAACCTATTTTGTAGCATTCTTAATAACAGATTAAACAACTTTGTTGAAGAACAAAGCCTCATCCCCCATAACCAGGCTTTAGGAAGAAGTCGAGGACAGCTGATCATATCCTGAGTTTGAAATGTATTATAGACAAGTACATTGATAAGTTAACCAAACAAAATCATTATTGCTGCTTCGTTGATTTTAAGGCAGCTTTTGACTCTGTCCCAAGGAAGGGTCTATTTTATAAAGTGCTTAAAACAGGCATAGGTAACAATGTCTTCAACATAATACAAAATATGTAAACCACAGTGTTGTACTCTGTTCAAAGTAATTCAGGTTTTAGTGATGCCTTCCAGTCATCAGTTGGTGTCAAACAGGGTTGTGTACTCAACCCAACTCTATTTAATATATATTTGAATGTTCTTCCCGAAATTT
Source organism: Hermodice carunculata (assembly GCA_964020975.1). Classification (NCBI taxonomy): domain Eukaryota; kingdom Metazoa; phylum Annelida; class Polychaeta; order Eunicida; family Amphinomidae; genus Hermodice; species Hermodice carunculata. The sequence goes on along the minus strand of OZ026615.1, from coordinate 56,371,036 downwards.
TTTACTCTTCTTGCCATCCTGTGACCCTACTGAGCTGCCTGTTGCATGCAGATGATTTAGTTTTACTGTCAGAAACTCCCACTGGTTTACAGAATTCGCTTGATGCCCTATCTGCTTACTGCAAAAAATGGGGTCTGACTATATACCTAAAGAAAACAAAAGTACTAATATTCAATAAACGTGGCCACTTGTTGAGGAAATTCAATTTCAGATTTGACAATTCCATTGTTGAAGTCGTAGCCGAATACTGCTACCTTGGGATTATATTTAATATTTCTGGTAACTTCAAGGCAGCCTTGGAAAAACTAGCCTACCAAGCCCAAAAGGCTGCCTTTAAGCTGAAACAACTTAATGTACGTGACAATGTGGTCTTAGCTTTCAAATTATTCCAACACCTCATTTTTCCAATCCTGAGCTATGGAAGTGAAGCTTGGGCTCCTTTCTCTGTACATAGATTAAATTCATCAAACTTTATGACACTTTGTGATAAAGTCCCTGTTGAAAAAGTTTTGTTAAAATTCTGTAAGTATGTGTTGGGTGTAAATAGGAAAGCGTGCAATGCAGCTGTGCGAGGAGAATTAGGTCAATTTCCAATTCTCACAAGCCTGATCCCCCCATGCTGCTAAATATTGGCTACATCTATGCAACACTGACCCTTCAAAACTGGTGCATAAGGCACTCCTAGAGGCTCGGAGCCTAACAACACCAAATTGGAACCACTACATGGAAAGTATATGGCATAACTTCGGACTGCATTATGTTACCCGTAACCAGGACACAGTGGCTGCAGGAATTATAAAAAAAACTCAAATCTGCAATTGATAGTAAGTTTATTCATGACTGGTCCCAACTAATTAATCACAAAGGAACTTCGGCCTCAAATCAAGGTTTTAAATTGAGGACCTACAAAAAATTCAAACAAGAACTCATTATGGAGAATTATTTGAGGCAAACAAAATGTGAAAGGCGACGCCAATTAACAAAACTCCGAATAAGTGCACATACACTCCAAATTGAACTTGGCAGATCTGCAGTGCCAAAAATACCTTCAGAGAAAAGATTCTGTAAAATATGTAAAAGCGGAACAATAGAAGATGAAATGCACTTCATTATGAAGTGTTCTGGCCTGTCTAACGAGAGAAATACTTTATTCAATAGCCTTAAGGAATTCACAACCTTCTCAAACTTAAATGAACAAAAAAAATATTTTTATTATGTCCTATAACAATGGGGATACTGAAGTTCTGAACCGTATTATTACCTTTATTAACTCCGCTTTCACCGAACATGACAAAATATTATCAAAAATGTAATGATACCAAAACCTGCATAAAATTGTATCAGGTTGGCCATACATGTGGAGGCTAGTGAGGGACCATTGCCATCCGATGGCGCCAGATGCTGGGACATCCAGCACTCTGCCCGGGGCTCCTGGACTGCAATCATTGGTTCTTTTTTAGGTGAATTTCTAACGTCAGTGTATCTATTTATTTGTTGCACCACCTCATTGTATGTAATCATTTGCTCATCTCTTTTTTATATCTTCTACCTGAATGTCATTACATCTTTGTATTGTCGCATGGCACGTGTCCAGCTATATTGGACCTTATGCTCAATAATATCTATAATCATCCAAGAGACACAGCAACAGTATTCAGTACTCGAACAAAAGTTGTGGATCATTTGAACCGACCTCGATACGAGGGGCTATTGGTCCAAGACCTCTCCACGGGCCAGTGGATCGGCGTTTTATCCCATGTATGTGCAGTCCAGAGTAACCACGGACGGGCCGTTCTGCACCGTGTAGAATTTATTGCCGATCCACACGCCCCTTTTTCATGTGCGCGCACCTAGGATGTTAATTTATGATCTGCCGCGGTATTTGCCGTTGATTGCTGTTTCGACACACAACACTATCATTTTTTTATGGAAATGGTTGAGAATACTCTGGACTACACATACAAGGGTAACTAGAAAAGAAGATTTGTTTCAAAACAAATCTGTCTGTGTGCTTTCAAAAGTTGTAAAAATGCTACAACTTTTATCCTTTGGTACTTCACATTACATTAACCTTATGGCTGCATGCGAATTTCAAAGTCCAAATGACCTTGACCTTTAACCTATACAGGTCACATGTAAATTGCAAAGTGTTACAATACCCATAATTTAAGCCCAACATGAACCAAATCGGATGAAAATTGACCAAGTTATGGCAAGATGAAACTTTCAAAGGGCCAAATGACCTTGGCCTTTGCCCTTTTGAGGTTACATGTTCTTATAAAAATGTGCAGTGTTGCAATACCTACAATTTGAGTCCAACATGATTAGAATTGGATGGCAATTGGCCAAGTTATGACTGGATGAAACTTTCAAAGGTCCAAATGACCTTAACCTCTGATCTTTAGAGGTCACATGTAAATTTTAAAAAAATATGCAGTGTTACAATAGCTACAATTTGAGCCCAACATGATGAAAATTGGATAAAAATTGACCAAGTTATGGCTAGCAGAAAGCCACCATCGGAAGTGGCCTTTCACCTTGAAATGACCTTTGACCTTGAGATGACCTCTAGCTGAAGTGAACCTTGACCTCAAAAATAATATTTTGGCTTAAAATTGACCTTTGACCTTGACATGACCTTTGACCTTGACATTTGAGATGACCTTTACCTTGCTATGATCGAACTCCTATACACTCGGAACCACATCGACCATAGTATATAAGTTATTGAAGATTTAAAACTTTAATTGGTCCTCATTTGCATAATTTTGAAAAGTATGACCTCTCATTATGAAAAGCCCAGACTTTATCCGTAGAAATATAATTGTGCCAAGTTTGGAGTTTCTGCATGTAATACTTTTCAGATGAAATGTTGGACAAATTTGCCTGTAAAGAAAGAAAGAAATAAAGAATTCCTAGAAAAACAATATGTCTGTGTTGGCACACAGACATAAAAATAAAACAACACTCTTGTAATTACCTGGCCGTAAATTCTACATGGCACTCGCGTACCCCTGGAGCGGAAGGATATACTCGGTGTAGTGGGCTGCATCTCATGTATCCTTCTGCTCCACAGGTACGCTCGTGCCATGCCGTGTATTTATGTCTGGGTGCCAACCCAGACATTTTGCTTTTCCAAGAATTCTTTTCTTTCTTTCTTTCTGTCTTTTTTTCTTTCTTTCTTTCTCTCTCTCTCTCTCTCTCTCTCTCTCTCTCTCTTTCTGACCAGATTTGTCCAAAGTTTTTCTCGGACCCTACTATTTCGAAAACCACCAAACTTGCCATGGTGAATGACTTACCAGTGAAATAAGGCACCTGAGTTGGAATAGTCATGATGATTAAAATTATGCAAATGAGGGGCAATTAAAATTTTAAAAGCTCCATATCTTCTAAACTATTGGATATAGACACAAAGTTCTAACTTACACATATGGATTTGAGACAACTGGCAAATCCAATAGCATACAAACAAAACTTGGAAAATTTTAATGTATGCTAAATTAACCAAATTTCTCCCCAATCCACATACAGGCCTTGAACTCCTTGCTGAATGACCTATTGCTTGACCTCCATGGTGCCAGGCAACCATTTTGCATTCATAATTAATTAGCTTAAATCTGTCTCACAGCTTTGTATCCATGCATGCTAACTATAGCTTTGGAGGGTTTGGGACTTGTAGCAAATTGGGGTGGGGGATTCCCAACAACTGTGTGATGAGGTTCTCAATAAAATACAGAGTATCTCTTTCTGTTCATGCAGGAGCAGATTGACTCCATTCCACTAGTGCAGAACAGACATGTCAATGAAACTGGTGTCCTAGCTGGCCTGTTTTTGCCTGGGGCAATGTCAGTCTGCTGAGCTTATCAGCCCCAATGGAACTCAAGCTCCAGACTTCTAGGCAGAACAAGCATGAGTGTACCCTCTGTTAAAAATAGACTACATACAGAGCCGAGTCAGCCAGACCAAGGAGGGTAGATTTTGTGTCATCTCAGTGGACACTTTCATGTCTTTGTTTTCTTGCAACCAGTGAGATGAAGCCTGTTCTTCATAGCAAATACTGAGACACTATAGTTTTGTCTTGGTCCACAGGTACATGTTTATGTAGTTTCTTGACAGCTTCTGTTAAAATTTGTTTATGTAATAGAGGAAGAAAGACAGTTTTGTATTGCATGTATACACTGTACACATTTCCTTGAATTAGAATATTTATACACTGTGCACACACACAATATGAATAATGTACATATACATGCACACATGCTCATCCATACTGCCCAGAAGGGCTGACCCTCTCAGGAGTGGGAATTTTTCTCTGGTCCCAAGAGTGCCCACTTTAGAGAGGTTTCACGGTATTAGTAAACACTGAAATTTTCTTTCTTTCTTTCTTTCTTTCTTTCTTTCTTTCTTTCTTTCTTTCTTTCTTTCTTTCTTTCTTTCTTTCTTTCTCCTACCTTTTTCATTCATTCATTCTTCTTTCTTTCTTTCTTTCTTTCTTTCCTTCCTTTCTTCACAACCAAGTTGGTCTGGAGATTATCTCGAGCACTATTTTTTCCGAAAACCACCAAACTTGCTATGGTGACTCCCCTAACCAGTGAAATTGTGCATCTCATTTGGAATAGTCATGATGTTTAAAAGCTTCATATCTTCCAAAATATTGCAGATACTCAAAATTTCAATGTGCATATATAGGTTGGTGACACCTGCCAATATAGTGGACAGTATCAGTTACGTAGAAATTCAAATTATGCTAATAAGGGGCTTTGAAAAGTTTCAAAGTTGAATATCTCCAAAATTATTACACATAGACATGCCATTTCAACTTCAATTTTTAGGTTTGTGGCAAAGCTGCATCCAATGAACCATGAACCAAAGTTCTAGGATTTTAATTTGTGCAAATTAGGTAAACATGCAAAATGTAAATCTTGAATAGCTTCAAAACTATTATAGATAGAAGTGCCATTCTTACTTCAATTTATGTTGCAGGCTTTCAATTTATGCAAACTAGGCAAATACACAAAATTAAAAAATGTTGAATAGCTTCAAGACTACCGTAGATACTAGCTTCATTCAAACTTCATTTTATAACTTTGTGACATGGCCACATCCAATGAACAAAGAACCAAAGTTGTAGCATTTTACTTTATAAAAATTACGCTAATACACGAAATTTAGATTATGTTGAACGGATTGGGACTGCCTGATCACAATGATTTATTGTCCTATTCCGTCAACATCGGTGACGTTTACCTCAGAAAAAACTCCATCTAGTGTGATCGTGCCATGTTAAATTGTATGTATGCTGTATTTCTTTTATCAACTTTAATTTTAACTTCGGTACTGCTGCTTTATATTTTATCGTTTGTGTTTGTCATTAGCCGATCTTAATTTCGATTTATTTATTTGTATCTCTATTTCCCCATCCTTGGGGGTAATAATAATAATAATAATAATAATAATAATAATAATAATAATAATAATAATAATAATAATAATAATAATAATAATAGTTGTTGTTTTGTTGTTGAACGTGCGGCTCTTTTGCTCTTTAAGTGCTCCGAGCTGCAGGAGCAGTGCTCAGAGCCTTGGGAGCGGAGGAAATATCTATGAGTATATGAGAGCAAGTAAAATAAAAGGTCCAGCACCGACAAAAGTACATCTGATACGCAGTCAAGGAAGTAAGATGCCACACGCTTGTCGTCATTAACTTTTTTCTACAAAATATAACCGCGATTGTCGCGAATCTGAAGACGAAGCACGAATAAAACATCTTGCTCTTGATTTTTGTCAACTCTTTCTTGATTTATTTCAATAAAATGAAATCTGATATATAACCTTTGTTGCTTTGTTTTTTTTTTTGTTTTTTTTTTGTTTTTTTTTTTTTTTTTTTTTTTTTTTTTTTTTTTTTTTGGGGGGGGTTGTTTTTGTTTTTTGTGCAATTGTTGCTTCGTTCAGTGTTTTCTGACGATAATGGTGATAAGTTTTCCGAGTATGTTTTCTAGTTAACTGTGCCATCATTAATTGACCATCAAAACTCGCAGTGCCTATTAGTGCCTTGTCAGGCATGCAATTGCCTACCCTAGCTCATAAATTGTTTCATGATTCGAGCCCACACAGAACATCATCTACACCTGTTACTATTCATTGCAGCTTATATGACGTGATATGTCCATGAATCATTTTTTCTAAGTCACACGATGAGAAGGTACATTACGTCACTCAGTGTATATTTTGGTGAGTCAGCTCCCTGTAGATAAAATAGCTGAGAGAAAGTAGATTACGCTGGATATATGTGCTTTTGATATACTAGTGAATTATTTCTGATAGCCACAAGAAACTTTAAAGTAGCTTCATCTTAATTGTGATGGTGATTGATACGCTTGTAATTGTATTATACGGAGCAATGTATTTCTGAGCGATGGTAAGCATTTAGCCTTATTTAGCATGTCCAGCGTCTCGTTTACCATGTAAGTAGCATGTTAAATATCATCTTTACGTTCTTGTAGAAGTAATCGAAATTCCCACGTTTGACAGTAACTGGGAAATCTCTGGAAGTTGAGTAACTTGTCCCACAGTGTAGTTTTATGTGCAAAATTCCAAACGGGACCCACGATGTTCCAAATAAATATCCCCTCTCTCGCTTTTCTAGGAGCCGAGGATAGCGAACAATGTAACATGCATTCGGAGACATACCTTCTACAAGGGCATGCATCTTCTTCCCAAGCACCCATTTGTTGGCATCGAATTGCACAAATAAACAAAGTGATCCATTGAGGTAGGACTCGTTTGAAGAATGCCTCGACAGAATAGGTTGTATCGTGAAGATAACGCGCTGTTATTTTTCAGGTTCTAAGGTTGCCGCAAAGTTTTTCATTGTCAAAATCTGGAAATGTACTGTGAATGTGTCGTTTAAGTGCACGTTCCCAAACACAATGCTCTGAGATGGTGACAGCACATTGTCTATTTCGCTCGATTGTGTAAATTTATGGATCTGATAACCAGTCTTCATTCAGGTGCACAAACTCAACCATTTTGGTCTGAAGAGAAAAGAAGATATCGAGATCTGTTACCAATACATGAGTTTAGTATTATCTCATAGGACATGAGTCAATTGACATGAATCATTTTATATGAAGAATTTAGGCCCCACAGATGAATCATTCTGAGTCATTAGCAGATTTTCCGTACGTCAGTAGTGATGATAAAAGGGAATAAATAAATACTTTTATTGAAAGCGATATTTTGAATCCATACCTTAAGTGTTTTGTTCCTATCAATAGTTGATAAACATTTTAATACAGCGTGTCTAAAATATATGCTTTGTCCTGCTTAAGATTCTTGATGACCTCTTTATGTAAGTAAATATTACTTTTATTTATTGTCGCCGCAAATAGATGGTCGTGTCATATGCGCCATCCTCGATGTGTCGCCCCTTTTTTAGGATCATTGCCTTTTCCTAGGCTCATTGTTTGATTTGAATAACATTTGAAACCAGGCACTCTATCATGTGCATTAATGTAACGTTGTTGGAATGTCAATATGAGGCAATGAACAAGCTACAGCCGTCTTCAGTCGACAATAGATAAGACACTCTGCTATGTTTCATTATGTGACGTGTCACTTAAGATACGGGAGCAGTGCATTTCTACCGCTTGGTAAACATATATGTTGACCTTGTAAATCCAATGTTTGTCTTCTAATGTCAATTTATATTGTCCATCCTTTTCCGCAGCTTTGAAGAAACGTTGTGCCCCGCCGTAACCGCCAGGTTGGAAAGGGATATGATATTATTTCTTCAAATATTTATTAATATCAGCCGAAATTGGCTGTACAGTACCCATCCTGACCTTCTCATCTATAGTGAAATTTGATTTTATGAGTCAGTGTCTAAATATAATTTTGTCTGTGATCAGATGAGCCATCCGGTCAAAAGCCACTCACGATGAGTCATTCTTTTCCGACCTTTCCCCCATGAGTTATCCTCTCTGACCTCTTCCCTCGTGAGTCGTTTTCTTCTGACGTCACCCCCTGGTGACTGATCCGAAGACCTCACCCTTATGAGTCATCCTATGACGTCACCCCGATGAGTCATCCCTGAGTCATGCCCCTCACTTCGCATGCGCAGCCGGAAGATGGAAATATTACAAATGCAATATTCTTTTTAATGTCCTTCATACCAAAACCCCTAGCTACCTTTATGAAAAGTTTACCTTCAGTCGTCAAATTCATCGTTACCCCTCCGGTCATGCCACTTCAAATGGATTAACGCTTCCCAAAGTCAAGTCAAATTTCGGCAAACGAATGTTTCACTTTGATACCTGCCTGGAGTGGAATAGTCTCAGTGACACCACCAGGCAGGCATCTACAAAATTAGCCTTCAAGAGACTTTGTATGAAGGATATTGCAAAAGAAGAAATATCAGTGAATTGAAACACTGTTTTTTAAATGACATAACATATTTTAAATATTGTATATAGTGTTTATATTGTCTGTGTCTCTTTTGTGTATGTGTACTTTTAATTTTTTTCAGGGACCCCTGGGAGAACAGTGTTGCATCACTCAAGGGGTCCCTGGGTAAAGAAGACGAATAAATAAATAAGTCCGTGCGTTAAATTCGACCAATTGGTAGTTTCAAGGTATATTTGATTATCATTGACCAAAGTTTGCTAATTTCCAAAGCATTAAATTCGACCCATTGGTAGTTTGAAGGTATGTTTGATTATCATTGTCCAAAGTTTGCTAATTTCCAAAGCACACAGACAAATATGTGTGAAACAAATCTTAGTTTTCTGATTTTTAATCTTTGTTTAGAAATGATACTTAAATCTAAATCCCTTTTCTTTTGCGAAAAAATATCGATGTAGAACTGAGAGAGAGAGAGAGAGAGTCACATAGTACTTTGATTTTTCCATAGATATATCAGAGCTTGGTTGGAAATTATGGTCATGGGGGATATAATTGAATATGACGCAGACAAACGGACATACTTTCTTCCAAGACATCGTCTACCGTACCTTTGTGGTGAAACCAATGCTAATAAAGTGCCGTTGATCCAGATCATTCTGGCCCATCAAGAAAACTATCAGGCTTTACTCCGTTGCTTCAATCCAGACGGACCCACAGGTGAATGGTCGTTATATTAACTCTTTCATTGTATATGTGAAAATGACCATTCATTTGGGCCTCCATGTTCTGTTTCGAGATAAATGTGAATTCATTGCACCATCTACAAAAGACTTGAGGACTGGAGCCTTGAGAGAGCTTAAAGATCATTTTCATTTTACATATCGACCTTTATAGATGGGACTCCACTCATTCGAAAATTATGATCCATATATACGAAAAATTAAGGAGAGTAGCCAAAAAGGTAAACTCTTCCGTTATTTTAAAAACGTGTCAAAACTAATTTATTAAATCGACAGAAACTATTGCGAACTCTGAAACAAGAGAGATTTGGCAAAATTTGATCCGCTAACATATACCTGTGTTTCACAAAAATACACGTCAGAGGTCGATCGTTCGAAAAGGAAATAATATGAAATAAAAAGAATGTGAACAGCTTATATTCACTTTCAAAAAGAATTTTGTTTTGCGTTTTCAAAATCTAACATGGTCATGGTCGTCCGTATTGCCAGAAAGACCTGTTATTTAAACGGACACTTCTTTTAAAATAAATTAACGGAATCAATTGGCATTGAAAAAATGTACTAAACTTTCTATACTTTTCTTGTCTTTGTTTGAAGAGAAAGTCTTTTGGTATATGTGACAAAATAAGATAATTTTCTTCGGATATTTTCTGTGTCCGCTTCTTTTTTTCGACAGGGCACAACACAGTTGTGTAAATAATGCAAAGATTCGTCACTCAAAGTTCTCTGTCGATCTTTATGGACATGTCAGCTTCATTCCAAGGTTATATAACAATCAGTATACATATTAATAAGCAGAACCGTCGTTCCTTCACATTCTACTGTAGCACAAAGTTAGTTAAGCATAGTTGTGTCCATACAATTGAATGATGATGTGCCAGTTGACTGTGGTTTAGGCCGGTGACTGTTTTGAAGTAAGTAGGGGTTTCTGAGTAAATATGAAAACCATGTGTGCCCTGCCTCGGATAGGCACAAGTAACAATGGTTGGTCACGCGCAAATAAGTCGTTGTCAGCCATCCAATTTCATAATGTTTTGTCCATTACAAAAGCCAAGATGCACTTCTAATTTAAAAGAACGCGATTGTGTCACACTTATAATTGGCTATGGTGTCATTGGACAGCTGCTCTGTTTCCCATATCTACTGTCATGCATATGGATATTATACAATGTTACTAGGTGCATAGGATTTATGCAATGCAGGATACACGTTTAACTAGTAACTACCCCGTGTGCAGGGTTTTTGGAATATATCAATGTATGACATTGCCCTCTGAAGATTACGGGAGCCCGTTTTTAATTCTACGTGGCGTGTGGCATTGATATCTTTGCAACAACTGTGTCGTTGATATTATTATTACTATTAACTCTATGGCATATATCGTGGCTAATTTATATTTCAACATGAGATAATCTAGATAAAATAGGCCCAGGGCCAGAATTTCGCAAAATTTTTGTTTGAATTCAAAAAAGCTGTTTTAGCTGACGTAATATGACGACTATCAATGTTTATCTCGTACCTGAATCGTCATAAATATATATATATATATATATATATATATATATATCATATCTCTCACAGGAATCAGCCCAACCAATTTCTACAGAATCCATGAAATAAGGAGAAATATGAATCGCCAGTGGTACACTTCCGAGTTTATGTCCAGGCAATTATCCCAAATTCCAGGATTAACAGCAAAACTGGGTAAGAAGAAGACGCCAACTTAAGAACACATGGGGTGAAGCTTCCTATATTTTTTACAAAGACAAATTCATAATGAAACAGTGGGAATGAAATAATAAACTGAAAGAATTGAACATATTTTCAAACATTGCTTATTCAAGTTGTGATAATAAAACCATTACCATACAGAATAAATTTAAATGAGTAGTATAGAATAAGGGTATTTCCGTGAAGAAGGATTTTCTGCCCAGACAGCAGCTATATAGAACGGGCAAGCCAGTAATTATTGAATCAATCTACCTGGTTGCTACTGACACGAACGTAACAGGCACTACAATATTTCGAGATCAGTGACAGATTTTGCTAGCAACTCAACGACGAGCAATTTACTGATTATAAATAAGCATTTACTTAAAAAGTATTTGAACTCTGCGGCAGCATAGATAGACAGATATTTGCTGTAAATTCGACAGGCACGTGTTTACAGTGTACCGCTGTTGCAGCGGTGATTTGACTCGAACAGAATAAGTGGACTCCGGACTCAGGATCACTTGATTTGACCAAAACAGTTACAAAAACTTGAGAGATAAGTGAACACAAAACATGTGAAAGCATACGTGAAAGGGTGCATGTGGTCTACACTTAGTTCCCCTACAGAGGAGGGCATACAAATCTCTGACCTGAAGAGAACATTTAGTGAAAAGGTGTATCTGCTCTCCTTTACTTCTCCTTGTGCTTTTCAGAGAAGGGCATACAGATCTGCGATTTCGGTTGTGGACGTGCTTATTCCACTTTCAAGATAGCAGAGATGTACCCAAACAGCACCGTTTATGGCATCGACGTAATTTCAGAACTCGTCACAGAAAACAACATCGAAGCCAAGAACAGAGGTGTGCAAAATATTTCCTTTGAGGTTGCCGACATTCAAAACTTACCACCAGAGTATGAAGGGAGATTTGACTATGTCATGACATATGACGTCATTCATGATCTCCCTTACCCTGATCAAGCGTTGAAGGAGTTATATCGGTGTCTGAAGCCTGGTTGTTGTTACTCTATTATTGATATCAATCTTCATTCCTCGTTAGAACAAAACTTGCAAAGGAAATTTATGACTCCGTCTTACTTTGGCAATTTATTTCATTGCATTCCTATATCTATGTATTTCAAGAATGGCAAAGGCCTGGGTTCCGCATGGGGAAAAGAATTAGCTGCTCAAATGTTGAGCGACGCTGGATTTAAGGATGTTGAAATATTTGCAAAAGAAGACGAACACAACTTCCATGGTGTTGGTTTTAAATAGTTTACACAACACAGGCCCACAGCAAGAGCGATGCCCCTGGTACATGTGGCTCATTATGTAAAGCACAAACGTTAGAATTAAGTGGAACTTGCAATAAATTTCACTATCAAATGATAGAATACTGGTGTCCGTTTCATACCCTTCTCTGCAAATGTCGGCCATACATGGTTGACGCTGTGCTCCATTATTCTTGAAATGCACACTACAGTTGAAGAATTCCAATAAGATGACGAATTAGGTGATGTATTTAAAATTTCACAATTTAATGTATGTTCATATATGTACGCGTATACTGCAAACCTTATTTATCAAAATTCTCAGCGCATTATTAGTAGTAACAGTAATTTTATTGACTCAAATGGTCACAAAAGACCAATTTGTAATGAACACAACAGCACAACCAAAGTCACAATGTTCAGCAATGTACAGCTGACTTGGTTACTAGTACCGTCCAATTATAGTAAACAATGGCACCTAGGAACTTATGATAGTGCACGATCATATGACAGGTTATCATATCAATGTCCAATTTGAAAAAATGTTGAAAAAAATCAATCCGATTGAAGGCTTCTTGTGATGGGTTGCGCACCTAACTCTCAAGCAATTGCTTAAGGTAGCACTTAACATTCAAAGCTGCACTCAGGAAATCAGCGTTTAAGAGGCACTAAGATATTGCTGAAGCGAAAAAAATTGCAGTTGCACTGGGTGCATTTGACTGCTGCTTACATAATCGAAGCTTAAACACGGAATCCTGTCTTGTGACGTCTTTTTTACGTGTGTTACTCATATAATTCCTTTCAAAATTGGCTGGCCTTGAACTGGATGGCTGAGTTTGAACATAACACTCACCCACTCACCCGTCCCCGCAGGTGTGGGGAAACCGTTATTCAGTTACTTGGCAGGGAAGCCACTGTGGGAGAAAGACACATTCTGCGCTGTAAATTCTTTAGTAATTTGCTCGTCAGATATGCAAAAAAGGTGAACTTTAGAAATTTTGAAAAGGACACTCTTGTTGAAATCATTGAAGATATCAAACAAGTAATTGAAAATAAGGAGACAGAAAGAATCCTGGTAAAAGAAAAGAGACGGTATGGGTGGAGATAACAAAAAAATTTAACAGCAGACATAATGTACATCAAAGAACAAACAAACAAACAACTCAAGGACTGTTGGAGAAAAGCAAAGCGAAAAAAGGACATTGCCCATGACAGGGAAGAGATGCTAAAATTAAGTGAAACGGTATCTGTATCAAAATATCATCATCATACATCTGGAAAGGATCACTTCTGTCTTGTAGGATGGGTCTCCTTGGAAATAACCTTTCTATAACCTCCATATCCTTCAGTGATTTCATAGAGTCGGCCATGGTAGGGCTTCAGATATCTGCATATCTGCAGAGGGATCAGTCTGGATCGTTGGGCAGCTTTTATACGTTTTGAGGCAGATCTACACAAGTTCAATGGGTTCTCACACATCTGCGCTTATTACGTGAACATATTTCAAAATAATCCATCATTTAAAAAGTAAACCTCACACCATATCTCATTTCTCTAATACATATCCACAATGTGCATCCACTTTTGTCATTGTGCGGATACTTCAAACTGATGCTTAAACCTCCCCCCACCCACACACACACACCTGGCTTAAGGTAAGCAGTGCTTAAAATATCGTTCAAGTTTAGGCATCAGGTGTGCAAAGGAGTAAACAGCTCAAGCAATACTTAAGTAATGCTTCAGGTAGGCAGTGCTTGAGATTCCGCTCAAGCTTTAAGCATTTGGTGAGCAAATGAGTACATGGCTTAAGCTATATTTAAGCTATGCTTCAGGTAATCAGTGCCTAACAAGGTGTGCGCAACCCAGCATAATTCTTGTTTAAAGAAGAGTTGGCACTTAAGATACTGTACTATGAAAAGTCCAGTGCACACTTAATGATTTAATGAGCACTTTCCCGGTCGACAATGACTGGTAGATTTAATTGTCATCTACATCATCCATTTTCTTTAATTTTGCCTTTTACAATTCATTTTGCATGACAGTTGCAGAACACATAAAGATTTTACAAGGATAAAATGCCCTTACACGACCTGCTCTGCCCACACGAGTTGTCAGCATGCTCTCGATGCCAAGGAAAGCTGTCGACCCAGTCATCCAAATGACCTTATATTTCGCTCTAAACCAAATATAATCTCTCTCTCTCTCTCTCTCTCTCTCTCTCTCTCTCTCTCTCTCTCTCTCTCTCTCTCTCTCTCTCTCTCTCTCTCTCTCTCTCTCTCTCTCTCTCTCTCTCTCTCTCTCTCTCTCTCTCTCTCTCTCTCTCTCTCTCTCTCTCTCTCTGAAGGTGTCATAATTCCTTTTCTCACATAATTATTTACATGTATGAAGCTCTGTTTACTTGGCTCTTTTGAGTTAGGCTTTGATTTTCGTATCAGGGATGAAGCAGCTGGCCATGGCTGACAGTTAATGATTTTTATTTTGTCCCCGTTTTGTGTATATACCTACAAGAATATTCTACATGCACATTGAATCATATCTGAGACACAGTTTAACAATGAATTTTACTTTCATACTTGGTACGTAATCCATTAATGCAGTACATGGTGTTATTTGTGGGTCAGATGTTATTGCTCATGATTCATGCCTGCTAACATGGTTTTATTTTTATCTCAGCTGACTTGTCATTCAGCTGAGGTTATGTGGCGAGTTGTCCGTACATCTGTCCCTGGTCCATAATCGACATTTTCAACTTCTCGAAAACTGTTTCCCAGATTCACTGCAAACTTAGAATGTACCTTGGGAGGATCTCTACTAATTTGACCTGAATGGTCGTGCATCATTGATTTTTGGATTTTGAAATGTGTGTGGGGGGGGGGGAGGGGGGTATTTTGACAATATCTTTAAAAAATCTTCGAAATCACCAGGCCAATAGCTTTGAAATTGCATAGGTGTGCACTTCTGGGGATCCTCAGACGTAAGGGTGTTCTTCAACAGGTGGCGCTGGGATTTTTGTGAAGTAGTTTTTGTGTGTTTTTACTATTTTTGGTTTCTCCAAAACACTACTCAGATTGTGTAGAAACCTGGTAGAAATGTACCTCGTGGAATGTTCAAACAAAATTGTTCACTAGGTGGTGATGCTGTAGCTTCCTGACCTTCGATGGATCTTTCATTTCGGGTACTTGAAGGTTAATTCATACATTCCTATTGATTAATATCTACGTCAATGGGAGTGGTATTATTCGCATTTTTTACTTCTCCATCAGTCAGATCCACATCAAACGTGATGGAATGTACCTTTGGTGAGTCCCAACCATTTTGTTTCAAGCTCTCATGCTAAATTGTGGGATTTTATCAAGGGGTCAAAGAAAGTTTTCACTATGTGGTGATGGTGTATATTCGTGATTTTTTAATTTTTAGTGGTATTTTGTTTTGTTTGTTTGTTTGTTTGTTTGTTTTAAATCAGGGATTGTAAGTTAATGCATACATTCCTATTGTTTATCATGTAAGTTAATGGCCATTGCAATAGTAATTCACTTTGTCAACTTCTTCTCCACAGCTGTAAACCAGATTCACTTAAAATGTGGTGGGGATGCAACTTAAATGGAGCATGACCATTAAGACATAATTGGTAGAGATTCACCAAAGGACCTTTGGTGAATCTCTACCAATTGTTTGTCCTTTGATGAATCTCTACAATGATTCAGATCTGTATCTGTGTCGTCTTCATGTAGTTATTGTTCATCACATGCAATGGTAGTATCTAAGTGCTGGAATGCTTGTATCATGCACATGGGAATCACACTATCATTGCATAACTTGATGCGGTCGTAATGTATAACTGTCTCTTTTTGATGCCGTCCTTTAATCTTATATAATACATGAGAAAGGACTTCTACTACTAAATAGGGACCCACCCATACTGGTTTTAACTGTTGACCTACTTTGGTAGCACCTTCCAACTGATACACCAAATCACCAGTGTTATCAGATTTTTCTGCAAACTTATTATCACTGTCCCTTTTCTGTCTTTTCTGGGCACCCTTCAAATGTTCTGTAGCTAATCTATGAACATGGTCCATACAATCCCTTAAGCTTTCACAATATTCAGCTGGTTCTTTTTGAGATTGATTTGTGACTGCAAAGTCAAAAGATAAGATCAACTGGTTTGCTCACCTCCCTCCCCAACATCATTTGTGCAGCCAAATAGCCAGTTTGCCTGTGAAGCATGGAGCATATTGCTCTGGAAATCTGCTGTAGATGTTGATCCCAAGCTTCTATATTCTTATCGATATGACAAGGTACAATCTGCAAAATCAATATTTAAATCGTTCAACCTGCTCATTTGATTTGGATCTATATGGTGTAGTCCAGGGTTCTGTAATGTAATTTTACGCAATTTGTAAATTAATAGAATCAAATTACCACCTACATTTTTACCCTGATCAGTATGTAATTGCCAAGGGGCTCCAAAATGAGAAATAAAACCATCAACTACTTTACCCTCTATGGTTTCAACCGTCTGATTTGGCGTAGGAAACAACTCTACCCCTTTTGTTAATTGATCCAAAATGACAAGAATATATCAATTTCCCCACTTAGTCTTTGTCACAGGATCACATATATCAAGAAGCACCCCTTCTGATGGTACCCCAGCATGAAAACGACTAAGTTGTGATTTTGGTCTCTGCCATGGTTTGTTTTTATTATTTACAAGTAGCACATGTGCTTACAAACTCGCAACAATCTTTGGCCATACCAAACCAGTAGAATACACTGTTAACACTAGCTAAGTTTTTATCAAAAACCAAAGACTGCAGATCTTACATCATGGTGCTGAACAAGAGCCTCTGAGATTGACACCTAGAAGTGATTTAAGGGAAAGAGAATCTTCCCATGCATAGAAAAGTACACCCTGTTCCAGTTCCAATTGTGGTTTACAAAGCCAAAGATGTTTTACTGCTGGTGCCACTAACAATAATTCTGAAGTTTCTAGTTCTTGTCCAGACTCTAACTGCCCTATTACTAGGGCCAAATCAGTGTCACAAAGCTGATGATTCCGCAGTTGGTCACGGGTATAACTTTCTCCCCAACTGGACTCATTGGTCATCCCTACATCTGTTTGATTTTGTGACACATTGAAATGCACGCCAATGAATCTGAATTAGGATTCCTATTCGAAGGATTATCACTTTGTACAACCTCACACACCGCCAATGGTATTACATCGTCTACTTCTCACACAGTATTTACAACCTCCACAAGGGAGATTTTTATGATCCTTACCAATATGGTAACAGTCATAAAATGGCAAACTATTTACGATCAGTAACAGCCCATCCGCATTCGTATGTAGCTTACCAGCACGGTGTAAAATCTCCATGTCATATTGAGGTAGCTCCTTAAGCCATCAGCTAGTTGACCTTCAATTCTTTTGAATTTCATTTACCAAGCAAAAATGTTATGGTCATTTCTAACAAAAAATTTTCGTCCTAAGTGATAATGCAAAAACTGGCATGCAAATCTTACTACCAGCAGTTCTTTTCTCGTTATGCAATACTTCCAAGGAGTGGACGTTGATACATAAAAACGATAACACACTGGATTTTATATGCCATTTTGAACCTGGGAAAGTTCTGCAGCCACTAAAACAAAAATCAAAAGGATCACAATCTAATACAAACATTCTTTCTTTTTGTGGGAATGCTAGT
Organism: Hermodice carunculata; assembly: GCA_964020975.1. NCBI lineage: Eukaryota > Metazoa > Annelida > Polychaeta > Eunicida > Amphinomidae > Hermodice > Hermodice carunculata. The sequence continues at coordinate 56,353,203 of OZ026615.1, read as the reverse complement.
ACAGGCCCATTCACTAAAGCATGTTTCAGATCATCAAAAGCAATTTGGTGAGCATCAGTTCATTTTACAACTGTGTTTACACCAGTTAACCTATGGAGACCTGCTTATTTCTCACCATAATCTTGCAAGTGATCTCCGTGGTAATTTATGAACCCTAGAAAGGACTCTTCTTCCTTTACTGTCTGGGGTACTGGCCAATTTAGTACTGACTTAGTTTTCTCAGGGTCTACAGCAACCCCTTTTTCAGATACACTCCTGCCCAGAAAGCTTACTTCTTTTTGGAATACATGATTTTTGCCTCTAATTTTAGATTATAGTGCCAGCACCTCCCTAAGATTTTTCTGATGATCATTATAGTCTTTACTAAACCCAATTACATTTCGAGGCAGGCAAGAACTGACCGCCCTTTTAAATCACACAGTACTAACTGTATATCTCTGTGAAAAGTGTGCAGTGCTCCGCACAAGCCAAAAGCCATTTTAACATTTTCAGAAAGAGTGTGTTGTGTTGTGAATGTGGTTTTATGACAATCTTCTGGAGCAATCGCCAGCTGCCAATAGCCTGAGCCATATGGAAAATGCTGAGTATACTGAAACACTCAAAGTTTCAAGGCATTGTTCTATTAAAGGCAAAGGAATTGTATCTTTGGTGATAACTTTGTTGAGGTCATGGGAATCGATGCATCATCTAAATCAATTGCTTTTCTTTTACAGCACCATACTTGATATTATCTGCTGGAATGGCTCTGCATTCCAAAAATTGACATCAATTTTGTGTGACATGAAGTTGTGGTTAACCATACAGAACTGTCAAAGTAAAAGCAGAATCGCAACCAAAAAAAAAAAAAAAAAAAAAAAAAGGAAAACATAATGGAAACAAAAAATTTATCTCAACATAATTTGATAGATGAAAGTGTACAACCACAAAGTACCAAAGATCATTACAGCAAGTATCAATTCAGAATGTCTCAAATTTGAATTGAAATTACCTGTCGAATGATGTGATCAAAATAAACAGAAATATGATCATAGGTGATATGAAAGGACTGGTAAGTTAATTAAGAAAGTTCACTGCTTCACAAGATAAAGCTACTATGATTACATAAAAAAACAAAATGGAAAAGAATGAGAGAAAAGGTATGTGTGAGAAAAAGAGAACAAACGCAATGCGCAATGCAATTGAAGGAAAAATGACCTTTCAAAAATATGAAAGTGCATTAGTTGATCAATGCATCAAATTCCCCCAAATCCCCCCCCCCCCCCAATTCATGTATTGTTCATTGCATTATGAAGTCTGCATGAAAGTTGGATAAGCTATAGAAGATCAAAGACAGGCATATGCCATATATTGCTCTTTGTCTCTGGGTAAAAGGTCCTGGAGCCACACTTTTGGAGGAATTTTTTTTGCACATGCAATTTATGAATGACCAGCATGCCAGCACATCATTTAACCTACAATCCCAAACACATTTTTAATTTACCTACCCTAAGAGTATAGCAGTTTCAGCTGAAAAATGTCCTGCTAAGCTGACAAAATTAGTCAAAGGAATTCCAACTACAAGGCCAAAAACAAAACATCAAAACACTCTGTTACTTTCTGTGGGTTCTGCCATGCTCCCTTTGACACCATTATTGACAGGATTGCTGTTTATGCTTTTTGCCTACCTGTATCAACTAGCATGACTGCATATACTGTTGATGTTAATGTGTCTGTGCTTGCACTTAAGATGTAAGCAGGCACATACATGGTCATCCACAAATTGGCACAATCCTCTGGTCAAACACTATTAAGTGGAGCTGTAACTCAACAGGGAAGTTGCTTTTAAGCATGTCCATTCTTCAGCACAGTTTGCCACAGTCTGGCAGTTCATCACCCGGGTTGCCTGTCTTTCATGCTGGCCTCATTCACGTGAACTAGAACAAGGACTGTTCCACAATACATTAGTATTGTCCATTCGACCACAATCTTGAAATGAGTGCATCCTTCAAGGGCATGGCCTTCTGCGAAATAATAAAATAAATTTGCAGTGAATACAGTTTTGAACGTTTTTTCAGGCAACTTTTTACTCAGTTTCCAATTTCATTGCTTTAAAATATTTTCCCATTGATATTGCAGTAATACTGAACAATGCAGGAAAAATCTATTTGCAGTCAGTTGCTTGATCAGTGCGACACCTGTTGTGAAAAATGGCCTCAACAGATGGATTGATTTAAGTGTGGCATGGTGAGGGGAGCTTAGGATGCTGAACCAGATGAATTGTTGCCAAGCACTTTGATCTTGTAATTTAAAGAAGGAATACGGTAACACATAAATTTGTAATGCTGATGCTGGCATCATAGGCTATGCCTACTACATATTACTTATGTTTGTTATATTTCAGTCACAAATTTGCCAAAAATTCATGTGATCCCTATCACAGAGAAAGTACAAGGTTTCACGCCCGTAATTCAACCTGTGGAAACACAGACGAACAGAGGTACCACCTTCTAGTTCACTCAATGGTTTACAAACACATATGTTATATACACCAAAATGTTCGTAAGAATTTTTTACATCAAATAAACACCTGAAAAATGGGCATGAATGGGAATTTTTTCAGCAAATTGCCATGACAACTAGCTCTGCGTAGCACTACTTGCAATATCATTGCGCGCACACAGAGTTGACTCCAGCTGAATCACTGTGTAAACTGGTTCCATTGTACATACCTTCATAATATTCATGTCAGCTCAAAGTATACATTGTTTTCCACTATCAAGCCAAAATCTGCCTTTCTGCGAGCAATTTTTTATAATATAGGCCCTTTGCATCCCTAGGCCTCATATTTTATTTGCACTCTCCAATCATGTTACCTCAGCATAGGCATATTACCCCGTTGAACCTGAACAAGCGGGTGCTGTGGAGCCAGTGGGTATTCAATTGTTATTTTCGTAACTTCATTCCTCAAGCCTTAGTTTAGTATTTTTAGTCAGCTATATTTCCAATAGGCCATTTTAATATACCGGTAAATTTTGGTTAATATGACCTGTCAATTGATTGTTTTATAAGAGATCCAAGTGACATTTATGTATTTTGGTTTAAAGTAACCAATAATGTATTCAAATTAATATGACACAGTTATTGGTATGAAACATGATTAAAACAGTGTTTCAGAAATATTGTAAAACGTATTTCTTAAAACAAAATATTGCACTTGCTGCATTTACATCACAATACTATTGTCAAAATATCCATCAGTGATGTCAATATCTTACATTCAGGCCTAGGACCTACGGGCCAATTACAATCCTGCCATACTTACTTGCCTGAAATTGATTCTTCAATTAACAACGTAGGCCTATGATTTTAATGAATATGTATATTGGACTATTGTAATTATTTGGAGTCTCTCTCTCTCTCTCTCTCTCTCTCTCTCTCTCTCTCTCTCTCTCTCTCTCTCTCTCTCTCTCTCTCTCTCATTCTCATTCTCATCTCATTCTCAGAACATGATGGTGTTGCAGACCTTTCAAGATTAATTACAAAAATGTAGATGTAGACTTTCATAAGCTTCACATTTTATCCTACCTGATATAGGTAAAAATGACATTTTATAACATGATGCATGTGGGTTGGAACATAAGGATGTCTGGGTGCTAACCCAGACATACTGTTTTCTCAAAACTCTCTTTTTATTTCTCTCTTTTTAATCTTTTAACCACAAAATTTGTCTGAAGCTTTTCTTGAAATTAGATATGGTGAGAATTTCAGGAAAATCTGATGTCAGAAATAGACATAATTTGGAAGAATTTTGGACAGCATGTTTTACAAAAAGTTGCTATGCGTTGTTTAACCTTACTTCTTGAATGTCAATGCATGGCTTTCACAGGACTTTTGATTGGCTGAGAGGCTTAACTGCCAGGACGCTGGATCTGAGAATTTTCACACCCATTTTGCTTTTGCTGACCAATTCATTTTTACCTGGTGAAACATTATGTGAGGATATATTTATATTTAACATTTCTACAGTAATGTTTGAGAAACATTGTCAACAATATTCACTGAAATATTGTCAAAATATCTAAATGTGACATCAATATCAATATGCTGCTACATTTCATGAACGCACTTAATATTCTCACACATGCTCCACAAGTAAAAACTAAATATGAAAATAAAATTTTAAGGATGTGTGTTTAAAAGGTTTACTTCAAAATGTCTGAAAATATTGTAAAAACATTTTACTTTCACACAAAATTAATTTCTTGTTTAAGAACATCAATAAAAATTATTTATTTTTAACATTATTTTACTAACATTTGTATAATATTTCGCTCATGTTAAGCAGTTAAATTCATAACAAAGTGATAACATTATAAGGATATTATTGTGAATCATTACTAAAGTAATCTTTCGAAAACATCGTAAACATTTATCATTGTACACGAAATAAATAACCTTGCTGATAACAGTTACTGAATTTGTGAAAGCGTTTCACTTTCAAGGGAAATTTTCTAACAGTGAACTATACAGTAAGCCTTTTATGTGGTACGTTTAGTTATATAAAGTCACAAATAAACAAGAATTCCCCTTTTCCATTGAAAGATCATGACGTCGCTACTTTCCCGGTCTCTATATTAAAAATTAAGCGATAGATTGGAGCTACTGAACGCATAATTAGAAAAGTTACTCAACAACCTGTGACAGGCTATTGACGGGTGATATCATATAACTTCAATGTCTCTGTGGGCCAGCATGTAGTGTCGCCTTTTAAATATACCATTTATTGGTCTCCACTCCAAGCCTGGGATAGTCGCTCAAGACAGGGTAAGGAGTTACCCCAGATGAGCAGGAAATGTACAAGGAAGTTTTATAGGGTATAGTGTATAGGGAGTGAGGATAAAATTAAAAGCTCAATGTATAAAGAAGAGATAGGAATTAGTTAAGTGGAGCAGGTGCAGAGGTTTTATGGGGTGGTAGGGAAGGCTTTGGAGTGAGAGAGTGGAAGGGGGCTTGGGGTTGTGGTTTCGACTGAGATCGAGGTTGCACAAGTTCGATGTTGAGCTTCCTTGTCAAATTGGAGTGCCTCACTAATGGTATGGCATGGTACAAAGGCAATGATTTGATCGTACGTTGGGGTTTTATCGTGTCCCATCATCATACTAAATCAAATAAAATTATTCAATCCTGTAAAGTTGTTTTGGCCTTAGAGCCCAGCAAAGGTAATGCAGTCATACATGCATTTCCTTCCTTCCTGGGGCTTGCATAGTGATTACCGGTATGAGCTCTTTTTTTATTACGAAAAAAAAAAAAAAAATGAGTACTCCATGCATGGTTGCCTCTTACAATACTTCAATATATGAATCTGACTTAATATTATACGTAATTCATGATTACATTCAGAATTATTTTGTGCCAGTGTAACAAATCATTTTGTGAAAACACGATCTGCCCCCCCCCCCCCCCCCCCCTTATTTGCTCTCTTGAGTATGAATACAAACAGACTATTTACATGGCAAACTCATTTAAACTTGCTGGATTTCAACAGCCGTACTTGCCTGAAATGCTGACCATAAATGTCGGGACTATACTTTTGCTACATATGATGTCACTAAACTTGATTTTCCTTGCATTAAAACGCATTTCTTTGTTACTGGCCAAATGACCTCAAAATAGTGTGTAAAGAAGTCAGAGAAACTATATTGTTTAGAATTTATGAGAAGGCACAAAGTGTTTTCCTTTGGCAGATTAAACATAAGACCCCCCCCCCCACACACACACATACACACCACGTATATTGATTACATTATAGGGCTTTATGAATAACATAGTCTCTTACATTTGCACATATGTGGCCCAGACACCCTTTATAGATTCTGCTAAATGTACAGGCTGATAAAATGGTTTAATGCATTCACCATGTTGTCAGCTGAGCAAACAAGTTATGATACAGCCCAATTGCATGCATACATGCATGCACACATACATACATACATACATACATACATACATACATACACACACACATACATACATATACACACATATGTAAAAAGTATGCATGTGTATATGTATGATATTATTTGCACCACAAATGTGTATCACGGGTGGAAGTTTGACATTGCATAATATGGATCATTTTGTCTTAGATTCTCATGCTCACGGAGGGACACTTTGTTTTTTTCGGGGGGGGGGGGGGGATTAGTGCTGGTGATGTTATGATGGCGATACTGCTAGTATAAAGTCGACGTAGCATCACAGGTATCAAAAACACACTGAATTCATTATTATGATCAAAATTTGAAATAAAAAATAAAACATTTGATTATTAACTTTTTATACAAAATAATCACGAGGCCAATTGTCAAATTGTGGTAACATTTTCGTGACCTTTACCTAGTTTTCAAGGTCAATAACTTGACAAAAGTACAACTTTAAAATCCAGAGATAATAGATTTAAATTTGCCAACATCATAAGGATTGAAAACCGTGTCTAAATTTCAAATCGTGGATAAGGTGCTCGACCTTGACCTATTTTTTGAAGCTCATGTTGAGATACTTTCACAAACAAAACTCTGTGTGTGTGTGTGTGTGTGTGTTTGTTTGTTTGTTTGTTTGTTTGTTTGTTTTTCCATAGCTATTAGAAGACGTTCTTTATAGTTTACCGTGATATCATTAATGTTGAAAAATTCAACATAAGTGGCAACAAGCCAAGGCGCTGGCGAGTAGGATACGCCTCATTAATAGCCCCTCAATATCCAGGATATTGTGTCTTCAAACTGGAAACGGTCTTTGATGAAGTGTGTCCCCAGACCCAGTATTGATCTCCCACTGAGAGAGAAAAAAAAATTATTTGACAGTTCAAGTTACTATGTACTTCATGCAATACCTCTAGTTCTAATATCAGTGTTTCTCTCAAAGAAACTAGAACAGCCGTCGGCGTCGCCGACAGACTGACTACCCTCCGCAACATCGGAGGACAGCTAGTATTCCTCAATATTTCTCTGTACCTTTGAACATATTTCAGGAGGGCCGTGCAAACAGTCCGTGCTTAGCTGACACAGATATATTCAACTGACCAAATGAAAAGCTCACGAAAATAAGACAGTACCCGAAGAAATATATGCCCTCCCATTTTTCTTCTGTTTTGCGTCGCTTTGGCAAAATGGTCTATACTAAACTTGACACACATAGCTCAAAGTTACTGTTGTTTCATGGCACAGCGTTCACCTACAGGGACTGGCCATACAGAGTTTGAAGAAGATCTAAGCATTTATGAAGGAGACCCACTCTTGACAAAAATGAGAACATAATGCCACCTGCGACCTTGACCTGCATTAGCTCAAGGTCATTGTTACTTCATGACACACCCTTTAGTGTTAAGCAATAAGCATGTCACGTTTTTTAAAAAAAAGCTAAGCATCAACGAAGAAAATTCAGGCCAGACAAAGAGCAAAACATTATGCCTGTGTGGCCTTAACCTACATATGTCAAGGTCATTGTTGCTTCATGACATGTATACCCTTATGTGACTGGGAATAACCATCACAGATTGGGTGACGATGAGAAGAAGTTGAAGAAGCGGACAAGATTATGTCCACAGACAGACACGAACACACAAGGTGAAACCAGCATACCCTTCCACAACTTCGGTGCAGGGGTATAAATAGCTGATCTTAAATCTGCAAAATTATTAAGTATTTTAGTACTTCTACTTCAAACAAGCCATCTCTCTCTCTCTCTCTCTCTCTCTCTCTCTCTCTCTCTCTCTCTCTCTCTCTCTCTCTCTCTCTCTCTCTCTCTCTCTCTCTCTCTCTCTCTCTCTCTCTCTCTCTCTCTCTCTCTCTCGATCTGTGGACTTTTTCTGGTAGTTCAATATCCATATAGTAATTGAGGTGACCGGGGATGAACAGCATGTTACGAATGAAGTAGCATAACACTTATACAAGGTTCAATGAATAGGATTAAAATATGCAATTATTAAGTACAGTAGTTGATTTGCCTTCCTGGTCACTAATTCTCAATGCCGGTTTGCGCACACAAAATATACATAACCGAAATAAAAATTCGATATTGATAATTACTTCCTTAATCATAAGTCTCACCTAGCTTCAAGTACAGTAATAACTGTTATTTAAAATGAGCTCTACTGCCAGGTGAAAGTGGTCACATATGACAGTTGATCTTTTGTTGCAGGTGACTTTCAAAATAGAGAAATATGTAAGGAGTGAATTCTCTTGAAAGAAGAGTCTTCAAAAGTGATCTTTAGAGCAGGTACCATTGTATAATTCATGACATTTCTGATCGAAAACATTCAGTATGTACATGGCTCAGGCATGGTAATAGGCAGTATACCATTTACACGCATGTTTAGTTTTCATTCCTATCACTGTGATCGAAAACTGGCTAATACATGTCCTTTAATATTCACTGTGGAAGAACACCCTGCATGAGAATTTCTTGTTCAATACATATGTTTCTGAACCCCGCTGTAATTTTGAGCTCCGCAAAAATGATCTCCCCCTAAATTCACATCCTTTTTGTATATATATATATATATATATACTGGACATGATTGAAGGGCACAAAATACAGGAACACTACTCAGAACACGTATGGCAATCACGTGCATTGATCGATCACAAGTGTCGATTTGTTTGATTAAGTATGAATTATGTCAAACTGAAACAGTCGCTCCCCGGGATACCCCCGCTTTGCACACACGTATGGAACCACCTAGAAAAATATATCAAGGTTAATCTTCATCCTGTTCCCTTTTAATCGACCGCCTCCAAGAGGTTGAAGAATCTGTTTATGAGTGGGGAACTGCGTATCGTTAAAAGGTAAAAGGGTTAATTTCTGATGAGGATTAACTTCATGTCATGACCTGCAAGTAGATCAAAGCATTTTATGCCTTATGAAGTTAAGCTCCTATAATGGCTTACACATAGTAAATCCAACCCGGATCTGCACCAAAACAACAATCAAATCTAAAGTCCCAGTGACAAGCTTCCTACTTATTATTTTAGTGACCATCAGTGGAGACATACAACCTAATCCAGGACCTAACTACAAATTCCCTTGCGGAATTTGTGAGAAACCAGTCAAGTCTAACCAAAAAGGCCTACGCTGTGATGAGTGTTATATTTGGTGCCATATAAAATGTGAACATATTCAACCTGAGATACACAGCAAGCTGAAAACCAATGGCCAAAGATGGCACTGTACCAAATGTAGTCTACTGAACATTGACGACCCATTTTCATCATTACTGGACGCGACAAGTGATGAAGAAGTGGATATTGACATTGGCACTGATCAGAATACAATTCCTCCGCACAATATAAGTGAGCTACAAGATGTATATGCTGCCGAAGAATCTAACGGGATCCAAAGTGAATCTTCTAATGGTTCACAGAATGAAGGGCCAAACCTCACTGCTGACATTCGTGACTCCTATTTTGAATGTTTTAAAACAAGAGGGATGCAATGCATCCATATTAACATCCGAAGTCTTTTACCTAAATTGGGTGAAATAAAAATAATAGCAGGTCAATCCATGGCAGCCATTATTGGATTAACCGAAACAGAAACATAGTTGGATGATTCCGTGAATGACAGCGAAATAGCAATACCTAATTATTCAGTTATTCGTAAAGACAGAAATAGAGGTGGGGTTTGTGTGTACATACGCAACGACTTGGCTGATAATCAAAGGACAGACTTTAAGACTGATGGGTCTTTAGAACAAGTGTGGGTAAACATCTTTCTTCCCAAAACAAAACCCATACTTATTGGTATTTTTATAGACCTCCGAAACAAAACAACGTTTTTGATGTCATGGAAGAGAACATTATGAACTGTGATCGTCTTAGTGACCAGGAATGTATACTCTTATGCGATTTTAATGTCAACGTATGCCAAGATAGCAAATCTGGTCTGTTAAGGCACCTAAAAGATTTTAGTCGTGTATTTGATCTTAAACAAATTATTGAAGAACCTACCAGGATGGCATCGATTTTAGATCTAATCATGGTATCCAACAACCACACTATATCTGAAAGTGGAGTTATACCTATGGGCTTATCTGATCATTCAATGATATATTGTACACGAAAGGTACACAGACAGGGTTTTAGCCAATTAGAGCCAGTAAAACTTAGAAGTACGAAAAATTACAACCCTGATGTTTTTTGCAGTAAATTGCCAGAAGTTGATTGGGACAGTATGAAAAATCATGATATTGATTCATCATGGTCAAATTTTAAAAAGCTTTTTACTGATGTTGTCGACAAGGTAGCTCCAGTCACCCATATTAGGATTAAGAGCACAACCGAACCATGGATAACTGAAGAGATATTATCAAACATAAAAGAAAGAGACTAAATACTACACCGATCCAGGAAGCATGCAGATGCTGAGCTGTACAAAAAATACTGTGGGATAAGAAATCATATCCAGCGCTTGGTAAAAACTGCAAAGTCAGAATATTTTCAGAATAAAATTGCTGAAAATAAACATGACAGTAAAAAGCTCTGGAAAACTTTAAAATACTTGGGCTACCAAAATAAGAGAAGTAATAACAACAAGAAAATAGGGTTAAAGATGGAAAATGGTGCAGTTTGTCACGATGGAAAACAGGTGGCTGACAAATTTAATTCCTATTTTACAACTGTAGCTGATACCCTACTGAACCAACTCCCCACTGCATTAGGTATTTTTTGTATTACCAAGGTGAAGCAGTTTTACAGTGACCAAGGCATAATAGAGGGTGCATTCAAATTTCAACAGGTATCAAAAGATTATATTCTTAAACTTTTAAAGAATATTGACAGAAATAAAAGCACTGGTCTGGACGAATTACCTGCCAAATTTATCAAAGATAGTGCAGATATTATAACAAATCCGATTACTTACATCGTAAACCTGTCAATTTCAACGGCTCAAGTTCCAAAAGAGCTAAAAATGGCTAGAGTGATTCCTCTACATAAAAAACAAAGTACACTTGAGGCAAGTAACTACAGACCAGTGTCAATTTTATGTATTCCTTCTAAAGTTTTAGATAGAACAATATGTGATCAGTTTGAAAGTTATTTACGACACAATGGTATTCTTTACAAATACCAGTCAGGCTTTCGACTTATGTTCTCAAGTGACACCTGCTTGATTTATTTGACAGATTATATAAAAAAGGAAACAGAAACAGAAAGGTAACTATACTGGTGTAATTATGCTGGATCTCCAAAAAGCATTTGACACTGTGAACCATCAGATATTGTGTCAAAAATTGTCAGCAATTGGTCTTGATCCATCAGCAGTCAGATGGTTTGAATCTTATCTTTATGATAGATTGCAAACAGTAGCTGTAAATGGAAAAATGTCAGACCTAAAATATGTATCCTGTGGCGTCCCTCAGGGGTCGATCTTGGGACCGACGTTGTTCCAGATCTATGTGAATGATATGTCCCAGGCAGTAGATTGTAATCTACTTCTATATGCAGATGACTCAATTCTTCTATCGAGTGGAAAAAATGTAAACGAAATAGAAACTACCCTGAGTAGAAATATGGATTCTGTGAGTAACTGGTTAATTGACAATAAGTTGTCATTACACTTGGGGAAAACCGAATCCATATTATTTGGACCACCTCGTAAATTAAAAGAGAAATTGCTAACTGTCATGTGTAATGGTACAAACATTGACCAAAAAGACCATGTTAAATATCTGGGTCTTCGCCTCGACAATACCTTACCAGGGGATTACATAGCAAAAGATGTCATTGCCAAATGCAGCAACAGATTAAAATTTTTGTATAGAAATGGTCACTGTTTGGACATGCACACAAAAAAGATATTATAAAAGATAAAGGCTCCGAAACAGGTTGATTAGTTACCCGCTGAAGACCCTTTAATTTATTTGGGCTGATACAGCCTATGTCAAAATTTTACAGAGGAACGTGTGCAATATGGACAATAGTAATTCCATATGTATATGGGTTAGACAGGGACAGGTTAGCTTATGGAGAGTAAAGAGTTCGGAATGCGGAATAGGGTATTGACTACTAGGAAGTGATTCTGGGCAAAAATACACAAATACAATCATGTTCGGCATTGATACAATGCCATTATGATTATGCTTGTTCTATATGGTATTCCTCAGTATCCCAAAAATATAAAACAAAACTGCAAATCCACCAAAACAAAATGGCCAGATTCATTCTGGTTAAAAATTCGAGATCACATATCGGAAGTCATGAACTTTGGAGACTAAAATGGCTTAATGTTGAAAAGAGAGTCATAAAAATAAAATTGAACAATATGCATAGGATTACATATAAAAAAGCTCCTGAATATCTTCAGGAAAACTTTGAAAAATTATTGCGAAATAATTGCTACATAGGTAGAAATAATCAAATGTCATACATAGCCCCACTAATGAAAAAAGACGCTGGTCGTAACACGTTCATTTACACAGGTATAAAGGAATGGAATAATCTTCCTTTACATCTCAAACAAATTGAGAATTTAACAACATTTAAACAGGCCATTAAACAGCATCTATCAAATAAGATGTTCAGTTAGGAAAGTGATGCTTTTATATATTACTGAAAATTCCTCATCCTTGTACATATTCCAGTTATTCAAGACATGTGGTCAGTTTTACCTGGCCACTCGTCTTTATACCTTCCACTAAGTTATTCCGGAAATGATCATCAAATTTCTGGATTTTTACACTATTACTTGACTCATTAATGGCAAAACATATGACTGGTGTACATAAAATCCTGTGATACAAGTCTATTTACAGAAACTTTGTATATTTATTCTAAAACTTTATGTTTATTCTATATTATATATGTATATGTTTATGTACAAATGTTTTAATATCTATTTATAGAGCTTATTCCAGGTTTTCTTAACCTCAAGTTGCATATTCAGTTTTTATATTTTTATTATTTTTTTCCCTTTGGGCCACCATGGAAATAAGTCAGTAGACTTTCTGGTACCATCCTAGGTTCCTTACTGTATGTTATAGTTTTACTGTATATGAACCTGAATAAAGTCAATCAATCAATCAGAGGATGATCATTACCACCAAGAAAGAAAAGACGCAAAAAAATGAAGGTTCATTTTGTTTCATTTTAATTTTTCTGCAATACCTAAGTCTTGAACCTGAAGGGTGTAAGCAGTAAGAATACCGGGTGGGAGCGAGTTCCACTATAATATATTTAGTATGATATTAATTTGACTGAGACACCTGGGTGTTGAAGGAATTGAGGGTGTGAGCGGTAGGGATGCTGGATGAGAGCAAGTTTCACTCTAATACAATTAGATCAAGAGTGTCAACGTAGAAGTGCGGTTAGTTTGAGTTTCAGTTGGCCTGTCGACTTACAAGGCATTTTCCTCGCAAGGATTCCTCTGAGGACGGACAATCGGAGAGTCGGACAAGCTGAAAGTCGTATACCCCAAAACTTAGCGGCAAGGTAAAATTACGTGGAACATGGAGCAATAATACTAGGTCTGTGTGCCGACACAGACTTTCTGTTTTCCCCCAAATATTTATTTATTTATTTTCTTATTTATTTATTTATTTAATTATTTATTTATTTATTTATTTATTTATTTATTTATCTATCTATCTATCTATCTATCTATCTATCTATCTATCTATCTATCTATCTATCTATCTATCTATCTATTTGGTTTTTCATTCATTTATTTATCTATTTCCGTGTGAATTTTGTCCTCACTTTTTCTCGGACACTATTGTCCCGAGAACTGCCAAACTTGGCATGGTGATTGACCTGGTAGTGAAATGAATTCTCTGGTGTGGAATGGTCACCATGTTGAAAAATTATGCAAATTATGATCATTTGAAATTTTAAATGTTTTATGTCCTCAAAAATATCAAAGGTAGAAGTACCATTCCAACTTTAATTCATATGTTAGTATTATCACATGAACCACAACCAAAAGTTTTAGAATTTTAATTTATGCAAATTAAGGGCATCTGAAAAGTGTTGATAAAATTATAAAAGGTACAGGTACCATTCCAACATTTAATTCACAAGTTTGTACTATAGCTACATCCATTGGACAACAAGCAACAGTTGTAGAATTTTAATTGATGCAAATCAGGGGGACTTGTAAAGTTTAAATGTTGAATATTTTCAAAAGTATTAAAGGTAAGAGGTGCTATTCACATCTTAATTCACATGTTTTGTGCTATTGGCGCATCCAGTGGTCCACAAACAAAAGTTATTGCATTTTAATTTAGGTACATTAGGAGAACACACCAATTTAAAATTTGAAATGTGAACAACTTCAAAACTATAACATAAAAAGATGTCATTCCAACTTCAATTGGTAGGTTGGTGACATGGCTGCATCCCATGAAATATGAACCTAAAGTTGTAGCATTCAAATTTATGCAAATTAGACGAATTCACAAAATTTAAATCTAGAATAACTTCAAAACTATTATAGTAGAGGCGCCATTCTAACTTCAGTTAGAAGGTTTGTGGGATAAGTGCATTCAACGGCCCATGAATCAAATTTGTGTCAGTTTGATTTATACAGATAAGGCTAAATATTACAGTTACAAGTGCCATACCAAAAATAATTTATATATTTTTAACAGAACTTAATTGCCTATGTCTCTTTCGAACAGTTTGATAAAAATAATTGTTATGGGCGTTAAGTAAATTCTGAATAGGAAAGCTTTTAAAAGTTTTCTAGTCACACAGACTGATTTGCTGACAAGCAAAACATGTTATTCTGGTTTGTTCTTATCCTAGGTCCATGCGTGGAGCAAGCGTGCTATTGGAAAAAGAGGGGAAAAGAATGACTACTGTAAATGACGTTGATAAAATATAGCTCAATGCATGTAATCAAACTTACGAGAAACACAATTCTTGGAAGTTTGTTGTACAAGGTCTCATTCAAGTGTTCAAGGTAATATGAACTGGGCAGGCAAAGTGGGCCACTTTTTACTTCCTGGTTGGGCTCTTTAGCTGTGATGTCATTCTACGATGGTCATGTGATAATTAGGTTTTCTTTGAACTCTGTGAGCCAGTCTGCTGGCCAAGCCACCATTGCTTGAGGTGTTACCTGCTTCTTAAGCTGGCGACATTATGTGTACTAGCCTGCCCCATGCATATAATTATCATACAATTAGCCACCTGGTGGTAGCAGCAATTCTCATTTCCTTTAATACCAGTTCATGTTATGTTCAAGCGTGAGATGATCTGAAAGGTGCAAACACGTCACGTTATACCTATATTTAGTTAATTGGCACTTCAACGCAGACACTTTGTGGACTTCAGAAAGGTGAAGCCATACAAATGTGCATATATTTATTTATTTATTTATTTATTCGATGCGAAAATGGGTATGGAAACGGTTGCAGTTCTGGGATGTGGAATGATGGGCGCGAAAATTGCAGGTGGGTTTACATTTGGTGAAAAAGAGCATATGTCTACTCTGAATTACCTACCAATTGCGATTTGATATAGCATATGTCTCAAGTGGGTCATTTCCATATTATATGCTTTCATGCAGTACATGGCACTTTTTGAATATTCCTTAGTAATG
Source organism: Hermodice carunculata (assembly GCA_964020975.1). NCBI lineage: Eukaryota > Metazoa > Annelida > Polychaeta > Eunicida > Amphinomidae > Hermodice > Hermodice carunculata. The sequence continues at coordinate 56,337,633 of OZ026615.1, read as the reverse complement.
CAGCAAATGGTTTGCTTACTGCATTGGCAACATACCAAACTTATTGGTTTTTATAATGTCTGTGTGCAAACGGAGCTTTTCTAAGAATTATTTTCATTCGTTTATTTTTATCTATCTATCTATCTATCTATCTATCTATCTATCTATCTATCTATCTATCTATCTATCTATCTATCTATCTATCTATCTATCTATCTATCTATCTATCCATCTATCTATCTTCTATCTATTTATCTATCTATCTTTCTATCTATCTATCTATCCATCCATCCATCCATATCTATATATCTATCTATATATCTGTGTGGAAACAGAGACATTCTGTTTTCCCTGGAGTTATTAAGTATGTGTGTGAACACAGGCACAGACTTCTAGGTTTTCCACAAATGCTCTATTCTTTCTTTATTTCTTTATTTTTTTTATTTGCGTGCTTATTACTTGCTCATTGGTTTTTTTTTTTTTTGTTTTTGTTTTTTTGTTTTTTTGTTTTTTTTTTTTGTTTTGTTTTTTTTTTGTTTGTTTGTTTGTTTTTTCTGTTTATGTGTGTCAGTTTTGTGGTCAGGTTTTCTCGGACACTATTGTTTTGGAAAGTACCAAACTTGGCATGGTCATAGACCTAGCAGTGAAGTTTTGCATATTGTTTGGAACAGTCATGATGTTAAAAAGTATGCAAATTGGAGGCACATTTGTGGAAATTTTAAATCTTACATATCTTGAGACCTTTTCTAGAAAGAGCTGCCATTCCAATCTTAATATGTTGGGCTATTGCCAAAGCAAAATCCTACAGCATACAGACAAAGTTGAGATTTATGTTAATTTACTGAATTTCCTGAGAATACATGTGCATCTGACATATTCCCTGTCCCCACTGTGCCCACAGGTTGGTATCTGTTTCCACAAACAGGCTGTCATGCAACCAGAGATAATTAAACTGTGAAAGCCTGGCCTCCAAACCTATGAGAACAGAGGCAGTGATGCCCAATGCTGTGCGCTTACATTTCAATCCATAGGGAGACAGGCTGTGTTGCTAAAGTAAACTTGCCTGCATTGTGTACCAAGGAGGCTATATAAAGCCTCCTTGGTGTGACTCCGCATCACAATAAGCTAGTACTGACTGAGAGGTGCCATGTCAACTAGTCATACTCACTATTGATGCATGCAGCCTCCCAAAACAACCAAGAAGGTTGGTAAATGTGGACAGCCATGCAGCGTTGTCCTCATGCAAAAGGTTAGGAGCAAGATGACTCTACGCCAACAGTGGCTGCAATGTGGACATAGGACAAACTAGGATAGCCAGCCCTCAGCCCCGAGTCAGTGTTCATGGGTACCTGTTGGTAATATCATATTGGCGTGTGGGATAATTTTTCAGGGGCTTGCGAAGGTACTAAATGCATTGAAACATATTGGGATTGCATGTTGTTCATTGTCAACCTATTTCAGGGTGCAGAAATTTCATTGCATTCCAGCTAGCATTTAAAATCGTGTCTCTAACTAAAATATTGTGAAATAATCAAAGATTTAAATTTGCAAATGTCCCTAATTTGCATAATTTTGAACATCTTGACTACACAATACAATATGCACAATTTCACTGCTAAGTCATTTAGCATGGCAAATTTGGTATTTCTTCAAATTCTTTATTAAGCCCGAACCTCTAACAGAGGTGAAAGGCCAAAGTTATAATAAATAAACAAGATGGCGGCAATACAATAAACTGAAAATAAGTTAGTAACAAAGGAAAGTACAACATACAGAAAATTAAATAAATGGGTGGTGGCAGCATGTGTGCTCAAAGAGGAGACCCAACAATTTAAATTACATTTTTTTTCAAACTTTCAATTAAAAAATTGCCACGCTTATTCTTTATAGATACATTAGCATTCATAAGTTGACTGAATTTGATACAATTAACATTCTTTAAATAATATGAACTTATCACGTAAGTCCTTTAAGAGAGAGCATTCCAGTAGAAAATGGTATTCATCACCCAGCTTGTTTTCATAACATAAATTACGATATCTCGTATTTCTTGGTACATTTATAGAACGCTCTCTTTGAATGGGCAACTTATGATTACCTTAGTAATGTAGTTCTTTTTTTTGGGGGGGGGGGGGCAACATTTCTATCAAATATTTCTCCAAACCAAATTCTGTTTGAAAATTCTATATTATAACACTTCTCTACAGCATATATTTCTGTGTTCCATTATTGGATAAACTGCACCCTCATTTCTAAATTTACAGCTTTACACAGGGAAATGACATTGATATTTTCAAAATTCTGCCAGAGATTACTAAATCCATACTTATTAAGGGTATTATGTGGAAATGACAACCAAAGGAAACTTTTTAATGTTATTGTGGTATAAAAACAAAAAATATAAATTAATCTACAGGATAATTTAGTATTTTTACCAGTTAATGACTGGTGCCAAAACCTAATGACACAACTTTTCACAAAACATGATATCGGATATCTCCAGAGCTATCCTTATAATATGTGCGTATGGGAGTAGAATCTTTAAGCCTTTAAGAATTAATTTATAAAATTGTCGCTGAAGTTTTTCTTATAAATCCGAATTCTCATGAACTCATGAGTTTCAGTTAACTGGCTTTTTAATTAAGGCATACGCTTTTTAATTAAGGCATACATTGATTTTGAAACCTGGCCGTACAGATATTTTTTAAATTTTACAAAACTGCCATTAAAATATTTCTAAATATTTAAACTCTGTCATTATGTTTATTTTGGCACCGTCAAAAGTAAAATCATATAGAATCTCTTTTCTTTAAAAGAAAATATTACAATCTGTGTCTTAGAAGTAATGTTTTAAGTATCACAGTATCCGAAAAAAGCTCCGGACAAAAACAGGGCGAAAGAAATAAATAAAGGAAGAAAGAATTCCAAGGAAAACAAAATGTCTATGTTGGCACACAGGCATAATAAATGCTCTCAGTATAGTGACTTTAGACAGGGTAATGATCTCACTGTGAACACAGAGCTAGGAAAGAGTTGTTGATTTTGCATTAATTATGTTGATGTATATAAGGACCATATTTTCTGGGTCCCTGCTTTAAATCACACTTTTCTTGTTTCAAAATGATGTAGAATGTGAAAATGTGTTCATAAGCAGAAAAAAAACTATTTAAATGACTAGTTCTACTGCAAGGGCTTGCTGGCACAGTAGCAGCCAAGCTGTGTATTTGGATCACGCTAAAGTCAGTGAGGGCACCCTTAGGTGACCTTTGGGAATATAAACATCTCTGTGTTAATTATATGAAAATTTTGTCCAATAGCTTGCCACTAAAATGTGTCATAAAGAAGAACATCAAGTTCACAGGCAGGCCTCGTACTTTCGCTGCATTACTGTATGATTCATATAAATCTATTGTTTTAAGGAAGTTATTTGAATTTTTTGCGGCCTGAATATGATAAGTGACTCAACACTGCAGACAGATGTGATTTGTTCATACATCTGTGCATAACAGATATCTTGGCATGTCGACTAGGATTGACAGTGTGCAGAGGGAATAAACTGATGAGTGTCATAACATTTTGGCATGATTTATAAGTAAAAATGTACCGCTCACTTGCTTGTATAATAATCCTCTGACAAGACAAGAGCGTTACAATTTGCGTATATAATTTCTGCTATTTTCAAATAAGGTGAAAACTGGAAAAGCAGATTTGCCTCAAACGCATTTGCTTCAAAAGCAAATCTGTCTGTGTGCTTTTTAAAGCTTAATTGGATGGTACTGCAGCACAGACATTAGAATTTAAGGGATGACACACACAACAACCTCATTTGATTTGTTGAAGTGTCGCTAACGAGCATAAATTAAAATTGTATAACTTTTGTTTGTGATACATCGGATGCACCTAGACCACAAATCTATAAATTGAGGTCAGAATGACACTTCACACTAGAACTTTCGGAGTTATTAAAGGTTTAAATCTTGTGTATACGCCTAATTTTGCTTAAATTAGAATGCTACAACTTTTGCTCATGGTTCACTTTATGCAGCTAAGTCACAAACCCATGAATGGAGTTTGGAATCGCACCTCTATCTATAATATTGTTAAGGTATTTAACTGTTAAATTTTTCATTGCCCCTAATCAGCATAATTTAAAATTCTACCTCTTTTGCTGATTGTCTATCAGATTGGAGGATGATCTGTAATATTAAGATTTCAAAATTTTAATTGCCCTTAATTTAAATAATTATGAACATCTTGAATGTTCCAAACCAGATGCACAACATCTGTACTAGGTCAATCACCGTGACTAGTTTGGTGCTATTTGGAACAGCAATAGCAGTGTCCAAGAAGAACTCCGGACAAAATTGGCAAGTAAGAAAGAGACCAAGACACAGAGAAAGAAAGAAAGAAAGAAAGAAAGAAAGAAAGAAAGAAAGAAAGAAAGAAAGAAAGAAAGAAAGAAAGAAAGAAAGAAAGAAAGAAAGAAAGAAAGAAAGAAAGAAAGAAAAAATAGAAAAACATGTCTGTGTTAGCACACAGGCATTATAAATAGTAAAGAATTCAACATCGGTGCCCTATTTCGTGTGAATCAACGTAATTTGTAGGACGTTGTTCATCGTATCGTCACAATTATAAAGTACAATTTATCTTTGCTGTTGTTGCAGTTGCTATGACAATTCATGGACGCAATGTAAACGTATACGACAATGATCCCAAGAAGCTCGATACTGTCCTAAAGCGCATACAAAAGGATAAAGATCAACTGCGCCGCGATAGACTCCTCCTCCTCTGCGGCTCTCACAGTCACGTAAGCTGTCATGCCATGACATTCTAAAAACAAAAAATATGAACAGCTATAAGAAGAAAGTGCTGAATTAATATGTTTGGCGCATTACATGGTTTTCGTACACAGCTGAAAGTCAGAAATCTATAGTCAAAAATTATGTTTGTGTGCCAACACGGACATTTTGTTTTATAACTGGAACTCTTTCTTTCTTTCTTTACTTACTTACTTACTTACTTACTTATTTATTTATTTATTTATTTATTTATATATTTATTTATATATTTATTTATATATTTATTTATTTATTCATTCATTCATTCATTTATTTCCTCTTGATTTTGCCAGCAGCTTTTCTCAGACACCGCGATATCTAGAAATGCTAAATTTGCCATGATAATTGACCTAGCGGTGAAATTGTGAAATCAAGATGTTCAAAATCATGCAAGTTAGGGGCATTTTAAAATTTATGTATTTGATATCTTACAAACTATTTTAGATAGAGACACGATTTTAAATGCTTGCTAAAGGTTTGTGAGATTTGTAGCAATTGATTTATGCAAATTAGGGACATTTGAAAATTTAGATCTTTAACATCTTCAAAAGTAATATAGATGGAGACATGATGCTAAATGCTAGCTAATATGGTTTGTGAGGGTGGGCTATTTAATTGAGATGTTTTCAGATTTGTAGCAATCGAAATTATGCAAACTGTGGGCATTTAAAAATTTAAATATTTGATATCTTCAAAACTATCTTAGATGGAGACAAGATGTTAAATGCTAACTAAAGGTTTGTGAGGATGTGCTATCTAATGGAGATGTTTTGAGATTTGTAGTAATTGATTTATGCCAATCAGGCACATTTGAAAATTCAGATCTTTAATATTTTCAAAACTAATATAGATGGGGACATTATGGTAATGCTAGCTATGGGTTTGTGAGGATGGGCTATTTAATGAAGATGTTTTCAGATTTGTAGCAATCGAAATTATGCAAATTGAGGGCATTCAAAAATTTAAATATTTGATATGTTTAAAACTAATATAGAGAGACATGATTCCAAATGTTACCTATAGGTTTGTGGGGGTGAGCTATCTAGTGGATATGTTTTCAGATGTGTAACGATTGAAATTATGCAAATTAGCTGCATTTAAAAACTCAAATCTTATATATCTCCAAAACTAATGTAGACAAATACATGATTCAAAATGTTAGTTATCAGAAATATTTAAACTTGAATTTTATGTAGCACACAGATTTGCTGTGATGCAAATCTACGTTTCTAGTTTTCTTTTGTTTAATTATTTCACCCTGATTTTTTCCAGAGCTTTCCTCGGACACCCCTATACCTAGAAATGCAAAATTTGCCATGATTGACCTAGCACTGAAATTGTGCATGCATGTTGTACTGTGTAGTCAACATGTTCAAAAATATGCAAATTATGGGCATTTAAAAGTATAAATCTATGATATCTCCATAATAATTTAAGATAGAGACCCGATTTTAAATGTTAGCTATAGGTTTGTGGGCACGGGCTTTCTAATGGATATGTTTTCTGATTTGTAGCAATTTAAATTATGCAAATTAGCGTCATTTAAAAGGTAAATCTTTAATATCTTCAAAACTAATGCAGATAGAGAAATGATTCTAAATGCTAGCTATTAGTTTGTGAGAATGGGCTATTTAATGGATAACAGACGTATCAGGAGGCGCTGCACCTAATGGAAAAGGCAATAACTAAACTTTCAACTTCTTGGGAAAGAAAGAAAGAAAGAAAGAAAGAAAGAAAGAAAGAAAGAGAGAGAGAGAGAGAGAGAGAGAGAGAGAGAGAGAGAGAGAGAGAGAGAGAGAGAGAGAGAGAGAGAATTATTGAAAAAAGAAAATGTCTGGGGTCGCACTCTGACATAGTTTTCCTAAAGTGTGCAAATGAAGGAGCCATATAAAACGATTTGAAGCGTGAAAAGGCACAAGTTGAAATAATCATATGCAGTTTTGAACGTTCAATAGTAGACAGTGGACAAGAAAAGAAATCACCTTGGACTCATTTTAGCACTAATCATAAAAAGATACGAGTTCAGCCGACTGCTACACAGCTTGAATCTAGTATATGATACTGATGCACATCTATTGCCAAATCTGTACAATTCTGAAGGGAAAACTACAAGTATGTCTGAATAAGTTACACTTTAATATTGACAGAGGTGGTAAGTTACAGATCTCAAGAGGTACGGTTTCTTTTTCAGGTTAACATCAGACCACAACTGTAGAGATGACGAAGTCCAGACAACGCGCGAATCCACATAACTGAGACTAATATGTGACATCAAAATGGAAATTTGCTGACCGAAAATACAGCGTTTCAAATATGTTCATATCAATCAATCAATCAATCAATCAATCAATCAATCAATCAATCAATCAATCAATCAATCAATCAATCAATCAATTATTCATTCATTAAATCATTCATCCATTTTCACTGTTTAACAGGGACGGATTCTGTGCATGACAAAGCTTGTGGATGCAGTCAGAGACGCAGATTTTATTATTGAAGCTGCCATAGAGAACTTGGCGGTGAAGCAAGACCTTCTCGAAAGTAAGATGCATGAAATACAAATATATAGTTTTTTGGTTGCACAAGATTTACAGTCAAGAAGATCATATTTTTTTTTCTTTTCCGCGTGATTCAAGTCGCAAAATTTAATCATTCGTTCCTCAACTGTTTTTTTTTTTTTTTTGCTGATATATGCCTGATTCTGTTTGCAATGGCTGATTACTCAAAGTATTGATTGCTCGTCTATACTTGGAAATTTTCACGTGTTCTTAATATTTTTCTATTTGTATACGTTCTTAAAGCCTCTATACGTCTGAACTTTGGTATCGTCATCGTATAAAGAAGAGTGGAATAACTGAGAGTTTTGGTCCTGGATTCGTCATTTCTGTTGTATCAGAAACAACCTTCGATATACATTTCAGTCTCTCTTGATCAAATATGAGAAAATACTTTACACGCTAAAATATTCTTACTACAGAAGCCAAAAAATTTTACCGTCGTTATGTAGATCCAAAATGTCTTCAAAGATTCTGCAAATATAATCTCAGAGTTCAGTTTTGTGATTCTAAGCCTGTACGTTCTCATTGTTTTTCCTCAAAATACTTCTTTTTTATTTATTTATTTATTTATTTATTTATTTATTTATTTATTTATTTATTTATTTATTTATTTATTTATTCATTTATTTATTTATTCATTCATTCATTCATTTTTATTTATATATTTATTTATTTTTATTTATTCATTCATTTATATTATTTATTTATTTATTTATTTATTTATTTATTCATTTGCTTACTTACTCATTTATTCATTTATTTCAATGTGATTTTGTCCTCAGTTTTCCTCGGACACTATTGTACCGAAAAGTAACAAACTTGGCATGGTAAGAAAGAAACATCAGAACAAATCTAAAAGCATACAAGTACATATATATGCGGACACCCCAAATGATTATTGTACCCTACGTTGTTCTTGTTCTTGTTCTGACAGGAGTATCACAATGTTGTCAACCCAATGCTATCATAGCGACCAGTACCGCTAATCTCCAAATTGACGACGTAATGGAGAGGACGCAAAACACACAGGTAGGTTTGGGAGCTTGCCTTGGATATACTGACACCAATGCTTTTAAAATCGGGGAAAATACAATCGTATATCACCCACATGCTTGTTTACTTAAAAGTATAACCGTGTACTTACATTTCAGAACAAGACGGTTTTGACAATCAACGTAATCTTGTGCACATAACAACGACTACGTCACTCTTATTACGCCAACACAATATATGGTTAAAAGTCGTTCACTGATTGACTACCAAGATGGCTGTAAGACCAGCCTGTGCTCAGCTGACCCAACCAATATGCACACCCGTCGGGTCTTAACAGGATCTGCCACACAGTTTGTTGAGAAAGATACATATACAGGCATTTACAATGGTGTTGCTCTTCTATCGTGCTGTAGCTTTTATGTTTCGGAATGCTATGGAGTCAAAATATTTCCACAATCGATGAGTAAAAGTAACCCATGGACTTCATTAATATGAGTGAATTGTAATAAGTCCGCGATTAATCTTATGTTTTCTCTAATGTATTTACCTGTCATGAATCCTGTTTACTCTGGATATATCAGATAATTTAGGAGTCGTTTTGGTGGCTAAAACTTTGGCTGCTATTTTGTAGTCCACATTCAGTAAGGGTATAGGTCTCCAATTACTTAAGAACAGTTTGTTCTTATCCTTTTGGGTAGTAATGTTATTATCCCTCTCTTTTGTTCTGCTGAGAAATGTCCCTGTTCTGCAGCATAATTCAAACTATTTAGGACTATATTTCCTATGTCAGTCCAGAAGAATTTATGGAACTGTAATGTTTGTGGCTTTTCACATTCTCCTTGTGGATCTTCTGATATTTTGGGAATATTTCGTTCAAAAATATCTTTCCTCCCTTATTCTCAAAAGCTTCCCTTTCTACTTTAGAAGGTGCGTATAATTTTGTATTGAAATATTTCTCCCCTTTCGATATTTCTTCCATATCTGTGATTTCTCTGTCATTTTTAACATTTAATTGTGTTATGCATTTATTTTTATAGTTCCTTTTTTCTGTTGATAGAAAATGTTTTGTTTTACCCCTTGTTCACACCACCTTGCCTGTGATATGACCATAACACCCATAGTTTCAGTCTTATTTATAGTTTTCAGCTCATTTCTAACCTCAGTTATTTGCTCTTCATTTTCTTCCACATTAATATTACTTGCTGCTTGCCCTATTCAATTTACATTTTGCGTATTAGTTCTCGAGGCTCGAGGACTTATCTAATTTTCGATAATATCTAATTATTCTGAAAGGGTATTCTAATCTTGTGTCCCAGGCATGGGCTTTCCACGTCAAATCAAAATCTTTTTCATGTTACATTTAAATAAAAACAGCCAAAATGTATCCCTCTGTACCCCGGTTTTGGGACACAGTGGAACATAATTCATCACGCTGACCGGTGCACAATAGCACAGATTTTCCATTTTGGCTTTTGTTTTTCGTGTAGTCTTTTCATTTGCTGTGGTATCTGACTCTTGTAGAAGAATACATAAAACTTGTGCGATAACCATGGGCTTTCCCATCTCTAAACTTCTGCTTTGTGCTAAATCTAGCTGTGCTGCACACAACACTTATAAAAAAATTGCAAAACTCTGAACAGCAATGTGATCACGGTGAAAAACAAATGAGGTTCTTCAAATAAACTAAGTCATCATAACCACGCTCTATAATTTCTCTTCTGTTCCCCTCTAACCATAAGAAAATTAAAACAAAAGTCAAGATTTAAAAAATTTACTGCAGAGTGCCTGAAAACGTTTTTCATTCGCCCAAAAAAAGCAAAATGTTCTTTCAAGCATGGGAACAATAAAGCAGATACAGCACTTCCTGAGCTTTTGATAGATGGTGTAAAAATAGAACAATAGAGCAACCCTCTGCGTTAGAGGATAAAATGCCACTGCCTCACTGTGGCCCGGTCTCCAATATCATATATATATATATATATATATATATATATATATATATATATATATATATATATATATATATATATATATATATATATATTCGAAATTTACAGAAAGAAGTCTGTCATCTGTTGAATAAATTAACGTTTTGGGGCATCCAGAAGTTTCCTCTGCAATTTTAAAGCAATTCATAATGTGTTTCAAAAGATGAACATGTTTGAAGATCCCATCTTCGCAAATGAACAAAAAAATCACGAGAAAAGCAAAATTTTTCTGGCGTGTTACTTAATGAGGAACTAGGTATAAACGCACACAAGGCAGACCTACACCCCCAACTATTTTTGGAGAACATGACATACACATGCATTTACACTAGATCCCTGCAGCAGTTAAGTTAATGTGCACACTTACTCCTTAAGTGTAATTTTAAAATTCTGTCAAAAAGAATAAGAGAGGAAGAGAGTAAGAGAGAAAGAAAGTCAGAAAAGAAAAAAAGAAAGACAGACAGAAAGAAAGAAAGAGGATATAATAGTAGCACCATCTTGTGAATAACTTTGTTGCAAGCTACATTTCCACTAAGTTTGAAGAGAATAGGAGTATGCATATATATATATATATATATATATATATATATATATATATATATATATATATATATATATATATATATATATATATATATATATATATATATATATATATATATATATATATATATATATATATATATATATACACATATACAGTGAAACCTTCCTATACCGAACACCCTTGGGACCGGAAAAAATGTTCAGTATGGTGAGGTGTTCAGTATAGGGAGGTTAGATAACATTGAAAGTATATATTTGGGACCGATATATATATATATATATATATATATATATATATATATATATATATATATATATATATATATATATATATATATACACATATACAGTGAAACCTTCCTATACCGAACACCCTTGGGACCGGAAAAAAATGTTCAGTATGGTGAGGTGTTCAGTATAGGGAGGTTAGATAACATTGAAAGTATATATTTGGGACCGATATATATATATATATATATATATATATATATATATATATATATATATATATATATATATATATATGTAAAACAGTATCAATTGTCGAATAAAGGTCTATTGGTGCCCAAAGGTGTATCTATGCAATTTTTAAGTCAAGTGGTTTAAATGAGGATCTTTGAAGATTTTAAAAATATGTTTGTTTAACCATCGAATCATGACTGATTGAACTCGCTAGAAGAGACGCATCTGGAGAACATCTCTCCATGTTGGAGGGGGTGTAGGTCTTTTAATTTTTTTAAGTGTGAATTATGATCGAAAAAAAGAACAAAGAGGGATGTCATGAGCTCTGATGATTTATCGGTATTTTGTACTTTACCATGACCAAACCCACTGAAATCTGTAACATACACGTACTTCTTCATCATTACAAATATACCAAAAATATAGGCCTGAAATAATATAATGGGCATGTGTGTATTATGGTGCATTTATTTTGCTGAAATACATCTGGAAATACATAAAGTATGTGGGTCTATTGCAATGCAACAACTCAGAGATATCCCCCTTCTGCGAAGCAGGCAAAATAAATGATTTTATGATCTAAATGAGTAATTTTGATGCGTTATTTTTTTCTTTCTAATCTTTGCAGAGGACAATCGGTGTCAGGTTCATGTATCCTGTCTTGTTTATCCCTGAGGTGGAAATTATCCTTGGAAAAACTACATCTCGCGAAACTTTTGAACATGGTATGACCTGCGTTTTTCTTTATACTTTACGTTGAGAATTATCATTTATTTATGAACAACACGTACATAATACCATGAAACTCAACACAATGGGAACAAGAAGAGACCTGCACATGACAGTAAAGTGTGAAGTTTACTATACGCATCAGACACCTGAGAGTCCTGCATCAAAAAAAGGTCCATACAAAAAAATAACTAATGACGTCTGCTGTAGAGGCAACGATGACCCTAATTGAACCATGGAGGAAGTGAAATTTCTTCCTCCATGATGGAACAAAACTCCCGGACGCAGCTTCATAAAACCAAACTGTACAAAATCAAAGTCAGAATGCACGAGTAGGTTGAGATGCCAACCGGTTTTCCACAGAACCACAGGATGTTCTCTGGGTGCGTCTCTTCTAGCGAGTTCAAACGGTCATGATTCGGTGTTTTTTTTTTATCCAAATAAATAAATAAATAAATAAATAAATAAATAAATAAATAAATAAATAAATAAATAAATAAATAAATAAATAAATAAATAAATAAATAAATAAATAAATAAATAAATAAATAAATAAATAAATAAATAAATAAATAAATAAATAAATAAATAAATAAATAAATAAATAAATAAATAAATAAATAAATAAATAAATAAATAAATAAATAAATAAATAAATAAATAAATAAATAAATAAATAAATAAATAAATAAATCATGATGAACGAAATATCTCAATAAGACAGTAACGCCTGACCATGTCCAGCACCACAACACTAAGATCTATTTGAATTTACATTTTCGTAAGTGATGGACTTTTTAATCAGACAGAATAAAACAGCAGGCTAAATGATGAAGTGGTATTTGATCAGGACGTTTCTTTTTCAGTCAATAATTTTCTAGCTGAGATGGATAAAATACCACACGTTTGTACAAATGGAAAAAGACTATTTTTGACTGAAGAAGAAACGCAAAGTCGCAAGTTTGGTGAGTCTGTAACTAGGGACGTTGTATAAAAAGTTGGTACCTCTTCTTACATAAGGTTGATGCTATTATAAACGACACATGTAGTCATTTACTTAATTCTTTCCTCGTTCAAACCCGTCGACAGCAACTAGTGAATGCAAAGGTCGTCTGCTTAATTCAATTGATTAAACATTGCCCTTTTTCAAAATATTTTCGATGAAAAGTTTAGAGAAGACCTTCCAGGATAAAGTGCTAATAGTCAATGGCTTCCCGCTGTGCGCCCTGAACCCTTTTAGCGCCCAGAGTGCACTGAGGAATGCTGTTGACTCTGTTCAATAATTTGATAACACCCTCTAAGGGCTAATTGTAATGCTTTCACATAGCTGACGTTGATACTCTCAAACAACAACTTTTTCAAAAGACTACAGGCTAGTTGGGTTCAAAGACAGATAATAGATAAGGGAAGAAAGTACTTTCATATACATGTATAGGCTTACTGATGGTCTTTCTACACATCGCATTGTGAATGTATTTAATTTAAACAGGATCAGTTTTCATGCTCTTTATTATACTTCTCTCCCTTGCCATTCAGACTTTAATTTGATTACGATCTAATGTAGTTTCTATTCCAGCACACACACACACAATTTTTTTTTAATGTAACAACAATGAAATAGTACCAAATCTCGTTATGCAGTTGACTTGTGTTATAGATATTAAAGCACGGCTTGTTCTCTGTAAGCCAAATATTTGCGCGAGATCCAATTATATTGTGTTGTTTATGATTATACAGAATATATTGAGCGACTGAAAAAGAAAGCAGATACGGAGAATTACAACAGTAAGCCCTAGCAACAGGTACAAAAAGAGCGATGCTAGGCTACGACGAAAGCAAGTATGATGATAAGTACAAATTAAAACAAAGATTGGACACTTAAATCCCCAGTTTTATCACCACGTCATATTTGCTAACAAATTGTCGTTCTCGTGAAATTTTAACTGATTTTTACAGATAGAGTTGAATGATGCTCGAGATATGGAATAAGAACAAAAACTGCCATAACTGATTACAGCTGTGAACATTTTATTACTTTTCATTCATTGTTAAATTCGGCTGAGATGACTAAGTTCTCCGACCACCTGACCACTTCTCGTAAGAATTTTCAGTTTATGCCCAGATCCTTTCTGAATATATGCGTGTGTGTCTGTGGGGGGGGGGGGGGGGGAAGGGGGGTTAGTGGGTGTGGTTGTGTATCATATAGTTTATAAATCCAGATATGTTGTAGATCAAATAGTTGATTTGCCCATATTGTTTCTGTTCCAGATGTGTCCAGAGTATTACCTTATTCAGGGTGGAGTGTGCGTTCCGTGTCAAGCCACAAGACAAAGACCAGTTTCAAATAAGATTCAATTGATTCATTACATTTTGTAAAATATGCACATGAATAAAGAAAAGTGTTACAGAAATTATGTAGTAATCAGGGCACATTGATTTTGCAAGAATGCCCCTTAAAAACTGATGGCTTATTTTCGAAGGGGACCCTGTCATAAAAATGTTTTTAAAATATATGAAAATTAAATGCATCTCAAATGAAGGCATCCATACAGATATACATATAACACGTTGAAAGTCTAATAGGGAAACCAAAGAAATATTATTGAAAATATGTTTGGGCCTGATGACTACCCGAAAAAAATCAGAGCTTGTATACAACTTTGTGCACATGTACAAACTATACGGCTTGCGTATGTAAGTGTCTGGGCAGTGAAAAAAGTGTTTTGTACATGATGTCCTTTGCAACGTTTTATCAAGTTTCAAGCATAAATACTTTACCATTGGGGATTATTTAACTGGACTGCCCCTGCGAGTAATCGTGAAATCGAGAACTGTTTTCAGTTCGTATTTTGATTCAAAAGGGTCAATTCAGTGTTGCCGACATGCACAGGGAGTTGTCTTCTGTCAGCCACTGATTGCAATGTTCGTGTCATTACTCAGAATCTTCAGAAATTTTGGCAAAGTCTTAACTGCGATGAGTACTATATCATTGGCATGTAGGATCAACTGGTATTTTATAACGAGTGCATATCATTAAACAACGGAAGAAAAGGGTCGGCCCAAGGATACTTCCTTGCGGGACGCCGCTGGTTATTAGCCTTTGCTGTGATAAAGTGCTAGTAAGGCTTAGGCCTACTACCTGTCATATTTCTGACAGGTAGGATTTAAATCACCCTATTGATGAAACACCGAAGGTAGGTTGGCCAACGTTAAAATCCCTTCTAGTACCCATTAAGATGATGCATTCAATTTGTAATTTTAAGGTCATCATGACCTACACAACAAAGCAAAATTTGCAAAAAGTGAGGCCCACTTTTTGCATTCACTTCTTGTAGTTCTTTGCCACAAGGACTTCAAAGTTTGAATGAAAAATTACAAAGTTGAATCGTAAAATTAGGAAAATTTTTGTTCACTTTGCGCCATTGCTGTATAAGCACGCGACAAGTGACACAAATGACAATGACAGAATACAATTCTCCACTTTGTGCACTTTTCAAAAATATATGCTTTGTTGGACTTATTTTTAGTTTATTGTGTTTTATGGCCAATTTTGTGGACACCTGTGCTAAGCAGAAGTATATCCTTAAGGATGCACGATTAAAGGCCAAATCAGAACCATGGATGGCTTCACACACTCTACCATTGAAGGGAGAAAGAGATAGTTGGCTATACAAGTATAGACATGACTAAAAACAGGAAGTGGGATACGCCTGAGCCTTAGAGGTGGGGGAAAGGATTTGCTCGAGATGATGCGACGGACGTTATGCCGAAGCCCTGGTCCTGTGAAACATGCCAGCAGAAGCTGATGCATCATATTTTCCCCAGCCTTGTTTATTTATTTATTTATTTTATTTATTTATTTATTTATTTATTTATTTATTTATTTATTTATTTATTTATTTATGTATTTATTTATGTATTTATTTATTTATTTATTTAATTATTTATTTATTTGTTTGTTTGTTTATGTATTTAATTTATTTATTTAATTGCTTATTTTATTTATTTATTTATGTATTTATTTATTTATTTATTTATTTATTTATTTATTTATTTATTTATAAAGGCCACCTGTGAGGAACAGGAACGCGGCAGACAAGCTAAGAGCCATAGTAGTAGTAGTAGTAGTAGTAGTAGTAGTAGTAGTAGTAGTAGTAGTAGTAGTAGTAGTAGTAGTAGTAGTAGTAGTAGTAGTAGTAGCATGCTCAAGACCATCTTAAGAAAGATAGTATCATATGAAGTACAACAAAATAAGAAGTGAGGTTAGAAATACAAGATGTCAAGGTATGAGCAACATGTACAAAACATAACAAGACAACTCTTTCCAAGAACAGTGACAGACGTCTTTGGTTCCAACAACAGGTATGCAAGATGCACAAGATAATGCACAATTTGTGACTGTAAGATCTGTGGTGACTTAATAGGGAACTTAGCCAAACCTGATGCTGTTTTTGTGTATGATAGGCCTACCTCTTTATCATGGGTGTCAACATCAAGATGAGAACTGCTTAAAAGTGGCGATCGACTTGGATTCCAATCCTATGGAGGATATAGTGGGAGAAATCAGACGTAAATATAATTGAAAACTTGTTCGTCTACCCTTACATGTGCATGGGCATCGTGTGAGAAGTAGTACATTACCGATACATGTACAGATTGTTCAAGATTAAGTAATTCTTCATGAAAATGGAATGTTTTAACAATTTGGGGTAAAAGACATATGTACTTTGAATTCAGTTAATATTTTCGACAGAATACCAAGACCAGCTGCTGTTGTACCCACCAGCATATCCTCACACTAACCCCAGGATGAAGTGACATCTAGTGGTCAAAACATTAAACTCAGTTACACAGCACAGATTTTCATTTTTTCCGTTTTCAGGAAATACATTGATTCGTCAGCAACTGACATATTGTTGACAAAAAACATACGGAATTCTGATTAGAAATCGTCACATTTTAGAAAACATTATCATGCTGTTAATCAATCCTTTAAAATTATTTCAAGTCCCAATCTTTTTCTTGATGCTCTTAATGTATCATCAGCCTGCGTAAATTTGCAAATGTCATGGTTCTAGTATGTGAAGGAACTTTCCAAAAAAGTCCTGAATTCACCTGTATTGCATTTACATATGTTGAAAACAGTGAAGACTGTTTGAACAGCCCGTGCTCAGCTGACGTTGAACTTTTCGACCAAAGGCAAGTCCCATCCTGTTCCATGGGTACCCAAAACAGTTTGTGTGAAATTTCAAACCCAATGGCCAAATAACTTTATAGACGAAAACTTCTAAGATCTTCCCCGAGAAAATAAAAATAAAAAAGTCATATAAAATCCAAAAACCACTGGCACATGACCGCTTGAAGGAACGAAAAGACTCACCCAAGGCATATCTCCACCAAGTTTCAAGTCAATTTGGCTGATGGTTTTTGAGAAGTCAAAAATGTGAATCACTATTGCAAACTCTATTAACTTACATACTAATCAACAGGAATGTATCATATTGACCAACAAGTACCCGAACTGAAAAATTCGTTAAAAAAATCAGGGATCCGGAGCATCACCACCTTGTGAACAATTGTAATTGACACTTCCATACGGTACATTTCTATGACGTTTCAGCTCAATCTGAGTTATAGTTTCGGAGAAGTCGAAAGTAGCTTTAATACACATACACTCTCAAACTGAAAAAATTGCAGCGCCACGTGCTGAACAAAAAAAATGTCTAAGGATCCCCAGAAGTGTCCTTATCCGATTCAGAGCACTTTTGCTGAAGATGCTGCCAAAAAATTAACACAAAATTTCAAGAAAAAAAAAAAACCAAAATTGTTAGAGCACGACTAACTGACCAAGCTCGATAGCAACCCACCCAAGGTAGATCCCCACCAAGTTTGAGGTGGATCTGGTCGACTGTTTTGGAGATGTCAAAATGTGAAGTACCATTGCAGTCCCCATGACTTGCATTGTAGTCAACATGAATGCATCGATTAATCGATAAGCACTCAATTAAAAAAAAGTTAAAAATCAGAAAGCTGGAGCATCGCCACCTTAGGAAAAAGTTCGACCTTTCCACAATCTATATTTCTACCAAGTTTCAACACAATCTGAAGGATGGTTTCATAGAAGTTGAAATTCATAAAAAATAGCAAAAACACAGCGGCATCAGTTGAAAAAAATAAGGTCTAGGGGTGACTAAAAGTGTCCCTATGCAATTTTGCAGCAATTGGCTAAACAGTTTTGGACAGGATTTTTTACGATTTTGCGAAAAAAAAATGAACAAAAAAATCATCATTTTTAAAAAATTACTGGACCATGATTAATTGAACAAACTTGGTGGGAACACACCCAAGGTAAGATCCCCATCAAGTTTGGAGTGCATCTGGCCACCAGATTCTTGATTCAAGAATGGGCAAGTAAAGAATAAATTATGTCATACTGACTATTATCATTTATGTTATACCCTATGAACAGATAAATCTGAATCAAAATATCAAAACAACATATTTTTTATGGTCCAGCAGTCATTCCTACATTTGTAGCATGAGTAGAATATCACTAATCAATGTTATGTGCAAGATTGGCCTGGGGGGACAGTTATCCAAGGGGGAGGAAAGTTATCCTAGGATAAGTTGGGGGGGGGGGAGGTTATACTGTTGCACCCCTCGTTTGCATAATTTTGAAAAGTATGACCTCTCATTATAAAAAGTTAAGACTTCAACTTTGAAGTTTCTACGTATAATACTTTTCAAATGAAATGTCAGACAAATTTGCCTGTAAAGAAAGAAAAGAAAGAAAAGAAAGAAAGAAAGAAATAAAGAAAGAAAGAAAGAAAGAAAGAAAGAAAGAAAGAAAGAAAGAAAGAAAGAAAGAAAGAAAGAAACAAAGAAAGAAAGAAAGAAAAACAATATGTCTGTGTTGGCACACAGACATAGTGAATAAAACAAACCTATTTGCTGTTACTGTTGTTCATCAAGGAGTTAATGGGACAGTCGGGAGATTCTGTTAATATACTCTTATCAACCATTTCAAAGATACTGCCACGATGATAGGGCTGCATGATGTCACACCCGGATCATAAATGTGCGCTTTTACGATTGGTCAACTGCTAAACGAGGACATGAGAAAATAAATATAAACTAGAAAAGATGATTTGCTGCATAGCAAAGCAGTGTGCGTCTTCAAAGCTTATTGGTATGACAATGTACAATGGGTACTTGAAGTACAACAGTGTATGATCTATACGACAATAGTACGACAGTGCACAATGGGCACTTCAGTACTAAGTGTATGATCGGTACGACAATGTTACTTACCACAGTGTATGATTGGTATGACAATGTTGCGACAGCGTATAATGAGTACTTCAGTGTATGTGACTATTATATTTTTGATGACAGAGTAAACCTTGAGACTCTGTTGCATTTTTAACTTCTCTCACCAGGTGTCATCATCTATGAGAGAGCTGAACAAATCTGTCTGGTATGCATACTTTTGAAGATATTCAAGATTTGAAATTTCAAATGCCCTTAATTGGCATAATTTAAATTTGTGCAGCCTTCGTTACCTATTCATCAGATGCACACTAGTCCACAACATGTGAGTAGAAGTTGGAATGGCATCTGTATCTATTACAACTTTGAAGTTATTCAAGGATTTAAAATTTCCAATAGTGCTACTTAGCATAATTTAAATTGCTACAACTTTTGTGTTTAATTAATTAGGTGCATGATGGTCAACAACCCCCTAGTAAAAGTTGGAATGACATCTCTATCCATTAGTCTTGAAGAAATTCAAGATTCAAAATTTCATGAACTGCTAATTAGCATAATTCAAATTGGTACAGCTTTTGTTTTAGATTCATTACATGCACAACGGTCAATAACCCCCTAGTAGAAGTTGGGATGAGATCTCTATTATACTTTTGAAGATATTCAAGTTTTAAAAGTTCAAATGCCCCTAATGTGCATAATTTTTAACATCTTCATTCCTCTGCATAAAAGAGCAAACCTCCCTTGTATGGAGGTACAATCATGCCAAGGTTGGAGTTTCTATGTATAATAGTGTCAGAGAAAAGTGTCAGACAAATTTAAAAGAAAGAAAGAAAGAAAGAAAGAAAGAAAGAAAGAAAGAAAGAAAGAAAGAAAGAAAGAAAGAAAGAAAGAAAGAAAGAAAGTAAGTAAGTTTGGGAAAAACAGAAAAGTGTGTGTTGACACACACACTTTAACAAGAGGCCAACGCTAGTGCTCTGCCATCATGTAAATAGATGAATTTAAACCATTGGGTGGAAACTGCTTATGTGACCATCTGGAATGATAGGACATCAGGGGTGTGCCCCCCCCCCCCCCCCCATAATACCAAATTTCATGGAAATCCTTCAAAAGTTTGGAAGATGCTGGGGTGCTAACGAGATTTTCACTCATATTAGTATTACATAATACTACCGGTGGTGCCACCAATATTGAATTATAGATATCAATTCTGTGGAGGCATTGTAGAATGCATGCATTGGACTTTTTCAGATGAATGGTAAAAGGCCAATGTTCCTTTATCCTACTGAAAAAGGACCCTATTTTCTAAACAATACTGGTATTTCAGATTGTTATTTACTTCATGGCTTCTGAACGCATTATTTTCTACAACTTTGATACAACATCAAAGTAATTGTGATAATGATTGAACTTGGAATGTAGTGAATTCAGTTTGTGCATTATGCAATGCAACCATTAAAAAATATAAAATCACAAGTAAGTGCAATTATGATTGAACTTGAGATTTGGTGAAGTCATGGTGTGTGTAGTATGCAGGCAACCTTAAAAGTATAAAATTGCAAGTACTATGATTTAAAATGATTGAACTCAGAATTTAGTGAATTCAAGTTCCACATTACCAGTGATTATGCAAGGCAACCTTAAAAATATAGAATTACAAGTGGTGATTGCTCGTTATTGTTGATACAGTGTATGTGAATATTTTAACTGTTTTGTGTTTGCCTTGAACACTTTTCACTCTGCAAGCCTCAGCAAGTAAAAGTTCACTGAACTCTTTTGATCTGTCTGGTGTCTTCTCTGAAGGGAGTATCACTAGGACGTGCCGTACATTTTTTCTCCTCAAACAGTTGTCAATCTGTAATCATGCCATGGATACTAGCAGGATACATTACTAGAAGCTTACAATAGGCTTACATGTCCAGTGATACCCTGTACATATAAAATTAACACACAGGAGTTCTCTGCAAATTTGTGATCAAGATTCAGCCCAAGTGTGTGTTTATTTACATGTCAATATCAATACTATTAAAATAAATGACCATAAGAGTGCCATGCCATGGCGCAAGACCAACACGATGAGAAACCAGTAGCCATCTTTCTCAACAGTTCCCCACAGGAGGCAGGTGAATGCTATCACTTCGGTTTTGTCAACTTAATGCCTATAAAACACACAGTAATAAACAGACTACACAGGTAATTTGTCTATAAACTTTATTAGCAGCTGGAATGTTATTTTTACACCATACTTTGTGAATATACTATGCCCATGGGATTTGCAGGGTCTGCAAGCACATTTGGCTGGCTGTCTTCACTCCTGAAATCGGCTGGCTCAATGTTGTTATGATGAATATATGGCTAGTATCTTTACCTTGTTTTTTAAAACTATATAAAATGTTATTCAAAAAAACTTTGACTTGATGGAGGCATGTGTATTTAAACCCTTCTTTACGATTCTCATCATAAGATGTCTTTTTAATGTCTCTTTTACACAGAAACTTCTCTGCCATTAATTTTGTAAAAAAAAAAAAAAAAAAAAAATGGAAAGTCACTTGTCCTATCACAAAATCATCAAAATAGTCACTTGATAGTGGAACAGAGCTAATCATAATGCATGTACAGAATGACGATGATAGTGATTTGGTGAATGACTTTGCTCACTGCCAGTTGTCAACTCATGGTACATGAGGCCAGCAGTGTGCTCCTTTAACTCCCACTGCCCAGAAAGCATAAAAAAAGACCACATTCTCCCTGTAAGAGAATGTTCATATGCATCAGTTTTGTAGTTTTTGTTTTATTTTCATACATGTAAAAAAAAATCTGTTTGATTTTATATGCCTTATTTGCATCGCAATGCAGCTGCAGCACACACTCATGCACTAGCCCCCTCTTGTGGTAGCAGCATAAATACCTGATCTCTTTTGCCAAAATTGAAGCACACACAAACATTCTAGAGTATCATTCAACTTTTGCAGTGCCAACTGCATTTTTAAATAGTCTATTTAAAAAAAAAACAAAAAACAAAGTCTTTTTAGTGCATTTTTTCTCATCTCTTCAACCTGTCAGTTATATGAGCAGTCACTTTACACTAGGCACTAATTCTAACCACTGTTGGAACACTGTGTCTGTTCGTCATGTTACAGCTAAAGGTCTAGACACCCTTCTGATGAATTTGATTAAATTGCCTGTCCATGTATTTCATTTTCACATGAGCAAATCCTGGAGTATAAACCCTCTCTGACTGCTGCTTCATTTCATTATGTCTGCATTTACTAACCATTGTAAATACAGTGAAGCTCCCTTATAACAACACTCAAGTATCTGACATATTCACTTCACGGCACAAGTTTTGAGGGGCAAAAACTTCATTTCCTTTGTTCCTTTGATTCATTTATCTGACATATTCAGTTATCTGATACCTTTTTAGGGGAACAGATGATATCATTATAATGAGTTTTCACTGTACTATCACCAATATTTGCACAAATCTGTTTGCACAAATTGACTGTTTTTTGTTTTTACTTTTACTACCAGAAATTATAATATCATTGTCGGCTGACATGGGACAAGTCATTTTCGTTTAAATTCAGGCAAACAGAATTTTTTTAAATGGGGTTGAAAAATGACCACCGTGCGCTTGCATTATCTTCATATCTGAAACACAACGGTGGTTGAGTGTGGACCAAATTTGCACAGCAGTGATTGAGTGATACAATATGATGAACTACACTTCTGCCAGTCTTAGTATAAAATAGCTATCCCATATATACATAAAAAGCTCCCATGGGTAGAAACTGTCTAAAAAATTTCAGACAATACACAATACATTTATCCTACTGGTACACTAAAATGGACAATACAAGTTGCAGTTTCGTCTATCGCAACACACAAGAGCTATAGTATTAGAACCAATCTTTTTCTTATTGCACATATTTCATATTAAATGACAGGAATATGAAAGGCTACCAGATAATGGTCAGTGTACACACAAACACTTGTACATCTTTTAATAAAATATTACTGAAGTGATATGTATACATATTTGTATATTTTGTACATTCAACATTTCCTACATAATATTAACATACGGAAGATCTACAAACAAAACCTATGGTCAGCCAAATTACCATCATCTTATCATCATCTTACAAAATTACAAGGCAAAGAAACTACTTGTTTGAGAGGGTGTTACTGGAAATAATATATGTAAAAGAAACTCACCTTTCATATATACAGTGAAACCTGTTTTGAGAGACCACTGTAAGGAAATATTACCTGCCTTTTCAGACCATGTTTACCATGTCCCTTTTGCCATCTTTCCCACGTTACTGCACCTCTATTGAGAGACCACCTGCCTTATGTGACCACTTTTTGGCCTGCCCAGGACGGCATCTCAAAACAGATTTTACCCCAGAACATGTCCTCTCTCTGGGATTTTGTTTTTTCAAATCTTAAACATTTCATTACAAAATTTTGAATACATCGTGGGATCATCATGGAATATCCGAGTATTTAAAACAGCAATTTTTTTTCTTTTTTTTAAAGCAGGAGCTATAGAAGAAAAAACAATGTGAATAGAACGTCTAAATGCAAACCCACGTTCAACTAATTTGTTTACTTAAACATTGTGTTTCTTTATAAAGTAAATTTTATTATTATGTAAACATATGGTTTCTTTACGAAGTAAATTTGTGAAAAATGCTTAATTTGGCATCATACACATATCTCTTTCAAACTTAAATCTTGTAAATATCCAAGAAATTTTATCAAGCAGATAAGAACCATACATCTGACTAAAGAGTTCTATAACCAGATAGCACTCTGAATAACCTACTACTTAGGTTGGTAAATTGAAAATAACTGACCAAGGAGGTCCTTATGCAAAAATCAGTCCTAAACCATAATCAGCACCCAAGGCCATTGACAGAGCCCTCACTGGCCAAAGATTTTGCCTGCTGAACAAACTAAGTTCCACGTATTCTCCTCTCCACTCCATACACAGAGCTTAGTCTGCTTTGGAGGCAACCAAAGATCAAACAAGTCATCAATTAACATTTAGCCCCTGGTAAAACCAGTTATCATACATTTACAAACTTTCTCTTCTCTCTTTAAAATCTGTTTCATGTGCTACACAATCATATTTTGGGGATGTTGGATACCTAAAATATATATATATATATGAAATCTCCAATGTCTCACATAGAAAATTGACCTCTTTAAAATTGAGCTTGGCAATATTGGGAATAAAGTTACCACCCTGTCTGTCATTTTTTTCCAAAACATGTTAAACTAGCAGTTCTAATTGAACATCTGTACCTAAATTAATATTACACCAATATGCATGTGTGAAGTTACCTCACAATATGATATGCAGGTTTGCACAGATTTCACAATTGTTCTGACATATTAAACTAGCAAATAAAAACCACAGGCTGCATGGGTTGCCATTCCCAGTGTCAAGTATATCTTCAAAATCGAAATACTATATCTTCAAAATCAGAATACTATGACAGGATTCATCGAAAATAGATCTGTTCTAGTGCACTCAGTATCTATAATTCTGAGGTTACAGAAATTATTTCCAGTGACAAAGTAAAAGTTGACTCGCAGAAATAATCCATAGAACAGCTGGTTTAAAACTGCTTTTAAGTTTCCAGACAGAGAATAAGATATTCTATGCCAAACTTAACAGGGAGTTTCAAAGTGTGTAAATGCTAGAAATAAACCCTTTTTGAAGGAAATTATGCATGAAAAACAGAAAAAAAGATATGCAAAAATCATGCAGCCCATTTTTCTAGGCACTGAGTGCTTAGAATGATGTTCTGTAGCATAAAGTGATGTTATATTGCTGCTAAAAAGGTAACTTAATATTGCATAAATTTCAATATACAATGCCATAAATCTCTTTTCACATTGTACAACAACAACAATATATAAAAATACCTGTTTAAATTAAAACAGTTAAACTTTTATCTGCAATGTTCATGTTGGACTCCTATCTATGCACGGACTGGTCTATAATTCAGGCTGGTCCTATTTAACACAAAGTTTCTGGGCACTGCTGGCATGATGGAAGACCACAGCACATAATTTCTTTCTGCTGTTTTGCATATAAAGCCATTATGTAACAATAATATATTCATTTTTCAATGTATTGTTCACTGGTAAAATAGGATTCAAGTTCACTAATTCCATAAGTCCATCACGATTGTTGTACATAAAGCAGGCCTATGCCTCAGAGTCATCTATGTCATATGTCCCAGCAGAACTAGGGGACACTGTAACTGTATATGCACCTTGCCCGACCTCCTCAGTTTTGAACACTGTAACTTTTTCAGTGTGAACCACAGTTTCTGATCCCTTTATAACAGGCTCACTAGTCTTGACTGGTGAACCTTCTGGAGACGTTTCAAGACTATCTCCACGCCCATTGGTGGCAGTGTCAGGGTTCACTTTGACAGTAAGTGTACTTGCAACATTGTGAGTCACAGAAGGACCTGAAGATTCGAGGCTCGTATCTGGCCGCACAAGTTCTGCCATTACTGTGTCTGCTTCGCTTTCCTCTAAGTGGTTACTATCTGAGGTACTTTCAATCTGGCTTGAGGTAGTTTTATCAGTCACCAATGTGACTTTTTGCTCTCTGTGTATTAAATCTGGGGTGGTGGAGTCGGTGTCAACATCACCATGATAAACTGGTTGTGCAGGCATAGCACTAAATCCCCCTTCCATGGGATCCATTCGAACATAAAATGCTACACCACCTTTAGGTTCCCCTCGTTCGGGTTCAGGAATTTCATCTGGCAGTTTCTTAAAATCTTGTGCCGTGATGTCATATGAAACACCTCCCCCTGATCGGCGTTGTATTGCAGGTGAATCTGATTCACTAGCCTTTGAATCTGTAACTTCAGTTTCCTGGATATTGGTATCAGTTGCTTGTGCTGCAGGGCTCTCTGGTCTTGAAGAGTGATCTGAATGACTGGACAATGAAGGTGGGCTAGCCTCTTTTTCATCATCTGCCAGATCTGTAAGAGACTTCTCTCGCAGATATGCCATCAGGGACTCATGAGTCATCTCTGACATGGTAAAATCGCCTTCCAAATCACTTTTTGGTGCAAGCTCTACTTCTGTTGTGCTCACCGTCACTTCAGTTTCACCATCTGTGGTAACTTGCTTCACTGTTTCAGTTTTTGTTACATGTCCATCAGATTCCTGTGTGGTGGTAACAGTAACAGTCTTTTGGTAACCGGGGGTATAACTGGGTGGTGGACTATCTGCCCCTGAACTTAGCCCAAATTTACTTACATGACTACTTGAGAAGTAGTCAGCCAAACTGGCATGTCCTTCATCCTCATCCACCTCTCTGTTGGAAATTTTCTCATCACCACTACCAAGATTTTCTACAGGAATATCTGGTTCTTCCTTCATCATCATAGCTCCAGAGCTGGGAGTGACATTGGCCTTCAATGATGCTGCAAAATCTTCCAAGGAGGTCCTCCTACCTGCCCCAGAGAGTCTTCGTTCTGAAGGAAGTATGTACTTGTCCACCGTAATAGAACCTGAAGACTGACGCTCATCTGAGTGACCTGCACCATCACCAGATAAGTCCACATCAACAAAATTTGGTTTTCTATCAGCTGAAATTGTCTGTGCGTCAGTTTTATAGGATCTTTCCTGAGAAGGCAAAGGTGCAGTATATTTCATAGGCATCTCTAAGCGAGTTTCCACTTCTGAGTGCTTGTTGGAATCCAATTTCGTGCCCATCTTGACTCTTCTGGTTTCTATAGAGGGTTTCAGTGCCTCCTCTGATTCATCAGATCCTGATCCACTTCCACTACCAGAATTCTCTGGACCCATACCCAGCTTGGCCCTTAATCCTAGATCAGGAGACCTTTTTGTCTTTGTTGTCACTTTTGTTGTTGTCTCAGTAATTTCTTCATCTCCATCAAGCTCCACTGACTTTTTAAGAAGGCTGAAATCAGATGCCTCTATGCTAGCTTCACTAGGTTCCTCATAAGACAAACGAATAACATCTAATTTATCTTCTTCAGTTAATTCTTGATATGGATCAAGGAGATTTTTTGATTTTTCCTTTACTTCATCATTGCTGTCCCGTGATTTCTTTGCTGGTGGAGGTTCTTCAGGTAGAGCAGGCACTTTTTCCAGGTCTGATTTGCGTTTCATGGATTTGTCATCATCAACATAGTCCACAGAAAGAGACCTGCCTCTAGCCTCAAGGACGTCAACACCTCCATGTGAAACATCACCACCAATC
Source organism: Hermodice carunculata (assembly GCA_964020975.1). Lineage (NCBI taxonomy): Eukaryota > Metazoa > Annelida > Polychaeta > Eunicida > Amphinomidae > Hermodice > Hermodice carunculata. The sequence continues at coordinate 56,310,002 of OZ026615.1, read as the reverse complement.
ACCTCACCAGAATCTTGACGATGTACCACCACTTCTTCTCTGGACTCATAGTCACTCATATCCATATGTAGATCTGATGTACTGATTTTCATATCAGGTATGGTAAAAGGTGACTCTGTATCCACAGCAGATTCAGGAATGTCATCCACTATATCTGCTGTGCCTGCCCATTTGCGAAGTTGCCCTGCCTTTCCACCATTGTTTCCTTTGCCAAGTGATCCTCCACGTTTCATCTCACTCTGTGCACGGTGGTGCTTAATCATCCATGAATCTTTCCCAATTTTACTGAGGTCATCCATGGAAAGACTACGATACACTGGATGGTGGAGGGCATTGGTCGGTTCTTCTTCACGTCTCTGGGTTAAGGGTGTTAGTGGAGATGCCTTCTGAATGTGGAGTTTCACCGGGTATGGAGATGCATAACTCAAGATGGTCAAGGCATCTTCATATACCATGTTCTCAAACGAAATGCTCACTTCCAAGATACGGTCACCTGAAAGGGAAAACCATTTACAATGTATATACAAGCTAAAGCTGAAGTCAATGAACATGTACAAATTGGGCCAAATGATCAGAAGACAAAGTGCATACAAGAAAACTGACAGTCTTGTGCTCAGCTGATCTTGCAAGCAGATTGATACTAAAGTGGCCCTGTAATCTTGAAATGAGGTCAAGGTCACCCATGTGCAGTCTCAAAACAGAAGGCCATTATCCTGCACAATATCAGACCTAGCTCAAATACTTCTCCAATTATCATCCTACAATAAATCTCAGAATATTTAGCATTTGAACTTGAATATTATGTCAAACTCAACCAAATGCAATTCTAAACTAGTTCATGTAAAAGATTACCATCATACCAAATCTGAAAGTTCTAGATAAATATGTGCTTGAATTTCACCCCATTATATGCCCTTAAGTTCCCCAGGTGATCCTGGGTATCAGGCAAATGTCACCCATATGAAAACAATTAAGAACTACATGCCCACACATGTACATATGCCTTTTTTAAAAGTAATTTGCTTTGCCATTCCATAGCTGATGTTTACTTTCTTAGATTTTTTAAAAATTATGGAACGACAGCAATACAACATTGTGAGTAGATTTACTATAAATGAAGGCATGCAAAATTCTTACTAAGTTTGATGAATCCAACCAATAACTTCTCAGAAGTTGAAAAATACAAAGACAGAAGCATTTTTTGTTAAATACAAAAACCTTGTAGTAACAGCTGTTGACCAAATTAAGGTCCAGGGTTGCCTACTCACTGCTAATAGTGTTCCTTTGCAAAATTGAAGAAATTGGCATGGTAATTTCTTTGAAGAATTTTTCACAAAATTTGCAACAAAATTTACAAAAAAGGAACAAAATACTAATATCAGAGTATAGCTTTCTCATACATGGTTAATAGATGGACAAATTATTATCTTGTAACCACAGCTGACTGACAAGTCAACACACTAAAATATCACTGGAACTTTGTCAGTTTAACAGACTTAGTAGAAACCCACTAACAGTACATGACAATCAAGTTTGAAGAGAATCTGATGAACTGTTTTGGAGCACATGTAGTCATTAATGTGAATTGTGGATGGACCTACATAGGACTGACAAGTCTGCCCTGCTAAAAAAATAGGTTTTTAGTACTTTTCTTAGCCTTAACTTAAACTAAGACTTCAAAGTTAAATTAACATAGGCAAGCAAAAGCTCACTGTTGGCTTGTTTATTGGCCTGATGTGTATCTATTCTTAAAAGAGCTGTTGTTGGTGGGACGGAATAAACATCACATAAATCAGTGAACGCTCTTTTTACAAGAGAGATCTTAATCTTTGTGCTGTAGCTTATTGTTTGCAGGATGGATTAGGAGTCACATACTTCAGTGAGCAAAATTGGAAGCACTGCACATATGTTTCAGATTACACTTACCATTTTTTGTTATTTGTTTTTGCTTTGTCATTATGTTCAGTGGACCAGCAATGCTTTAATTTTGATCTCTAAGATCAAGCACTCCCTTAGGTTTATATTAATTTTTGTATACGTTCACAGGTGTTTTTGTTTGATTCAAAATCCTTTGTACCTCAAACCCTATAAACTTTCTTACCTGGCTTGATAAGGCCACACTCTATGGCAGGTCCACGGTTATGTAACTTGCTGATGAAAATTCCATCCCTCATGCTGCCACAGATGTTGAAGCCAAGGCCAATGATGTCCTGACTTTGCAGTGATACACTTATCACCTCTGGGTCCTAAAAACACAAAAGTTGCACCATATTTTTAGAAGCAGTTCCATTTTTTTTTGTAACAACAGCAGAACAAAAACAGTCCATGAACTCAATGCTTGACTGGCCTTCTCCTAAACAAATCTGTCTTGTCATGCAATCTGGTGGAAGTTTTTTTTGCATAAATGTCAGTTTGAACAGTAAGGGGTGCATATAGGCATCACCTGTTACCATTCTTCTTTGTATCATGGGTATACATGACACTCCAAGTAAGTCAATGTGACATCTTTCCTGATAAAAAGGTACTTTTCAGCTTGCCAAATCTTTAGAGATCCCCAACAGGCACTATTTATATTTTCCTTTAATGTGGCAACTTCAAGCAATGATTTGAGCAACTGATATGGTCTACAGTTTGTAACTCAGGTTTACAGCACAAATAAAAGAGAGAGAGAAAAAAAAGCCCTCAACATTTTCAATGAGCTAATGTTGCCTCCAGAGTTCGAACATCAGGTTGATGCTATAAAACAGTTAACTTATTTCAGTGGTACATATCATGTATCACCAATATGTATTAACTCATACTCTCCAATGCACCTGACCACACTATATCATTTCACCAGGAGGTTTCAATGTTGCCTGCAAAGCAACTCCAGTGTAGCACCCTCAATAGCTTGTGCCCTCACTCAGTCTGGCTGTGCAGGCAAGCTTTACCCTCTAACTCCTCACATTTCATTTGCCGTTTTTGAATGTAAGACAAAGCTGAATATATAAAAGCAAAGCAAACATAACATTGGCCACATCTAAGAAATTCTATCAACTTACACACATGGGCCTCTAGTACAAACTAGTCTGGTAATTACCTCTCTAGTGCTACAGGTAGGAAAACCCCACAAAAATATTCACTTCTGGGAACAAAGGACAATAAGTTTGCACATATAAATGTATCACAATTTACATAAAAATTAACTTGTCGTGTCACTGAAGAGGTGATAAATGACTGATAGTTGATAAATTTATAGATTTCAAGGTTAGAAACAGGTTTATAGAAAATACCAATATGCACCTCCAACACAAGAAAGTACTGGACAATTTAGCATTAGAGGGTGCATGTTTATGTTTGTGTGCATGTGTGTATGTATGTATGTATGTATGTATGTATGTATGTATGTATGTATGTATGTATGTATGTATGTATGTATGTATGTATGCGTGTATGTATGTATGTTTGTGTGTATGTCTGTATGTGAAGCTGGTATATGTGGCATGCAGATCATGTGAACCTTGTAAAGCTGGGTGTGTGTTTACCGAGTTTCCTGACATCCTGCTACAAACAAACTGACAATACATGTATTATATGTAATATTCCACCAGTAATTGTCCATGCTCTAATAAGCACCCCTGCCCACGTTGCTCTGATCAGAAAAAAAGTGACAATATGGCTGAATATTTAACCATCTTTTTATGGTATAAAAAATGCTCAAAATTAGGACCAAAATGAAGACTGGTTTCATTTTTATTTTTTAAACACCCATGGGGTGTAGAGCATTCCACCTTTCACATGGCCCCCCAATGAGAAGCCACTCTCCTCCACAGAGACCACTTTTCCACACCACAAATATGGTATTTCCATTTTATTTTCCCCACTCAAGAGAGGCCACCCCAATAACAAGTCCACATTTCTGCTACACTTGGGGTGACTCCATGGGGGGGGGGGGGGGCACTGCATTGTGTAATTGAAAGGTATGGCCCGTAAAAGCCTTTGAATACAATGACATCAAGGTATATGCCATAACGTATGTTTGCACTAATCAGGATGTGCACTGTGTCAACAACGGCAACACAACCATCTCACATTCTGATAAAAGCAGATACAGTGTGTCCCCTCTTGTAAAGCCCTCTTGGTAAGAGGCCACTCCCTTCCAAAGAGACCACTGCTCCATGCCACAGATATGATATTTTCATTTTATTTATGCCCTCAAGATTGGTCACCCTTTTTATAAGGCTATATATCTGGTGCACTTGAGGCTGCCTTAAGAGGGGGGTCACTGTCATTAAAAGGTATGGCCCATGAAATCCTTTGAGCAGAATAACACCAAGGTACACTGTATGCCACAATGTCTGTGTGAGCTGATCATGATATGTACATGTGTCATCAAATCCAACACAGCCATCAAACATTCAGGTAAAAGCAAGTAAGATGTTAAGGGAAAACCTCTACATACACTGTACTATGGATTTCCACATTCAGGTAAAAGCAAGTAAGATGTTAAGGGAAAGCCTCTACATACACTGTACTATAAATTTCCACATAGTGGCATTTTGGCAGTTTATGTAAGCCAAATGCATTTGAAGCATACATGGATGGGTTTTTACTGCATGATATTACAGTGGTCCCTCCTTCCAGAGATCATTCCAAGGTCAGGTCCAAAAGTGGTCAGATAAAGCAGGTCGTCTCACAATCAAGGTAAAAAACATGAAAAGATAGGACTGGGGTCCTGTTGTAAAAGGCAGGTGGAGGGGTCTCTCAAAGGAAATACTACATGAACTGTCATAGTTGCTCAGACAAGAGCTGAGTTACAAATGGACAATTATGAGCTACATCCAGGGACTGCTGCGACCATTAGCCAAATGCTAATGCTTCATATATTTGGCTCAAGAAATTTGCAAATAGCCAATTTATTCCAACATGAATTATATAAGAGTTAGGTCCAATTCTGCAATGATAACTGTTTTATTTCCAATTTAGCTACAAATACTAAATCTTTCCCTGTTTCATGTACATGCAATTTTGAAATTCTCAGCATCTCAATATTGTTTGATCACGCAGACTTACGCTGCCAAAAGATGTTCTCTTACAGGTATTCAACATGATCTATCTTTAAAGTTTATGTGTTAAATTTTACAGGCATTTCTTTTTCTCTTCAACCATTATTTTCCTCTTTTTGTTTTCTTATTTCATTGCCCCTAAAGACATCTCCTTGTGCTAGCTTTTCCTATAGCCTCAAACTATGGCCCAAATGTGCCCAAGGGCAAATGAAAAATATGTCTAAATAGCAATAACACTCAACATAAAAGTATTTAAATTTAAAGTCACTAGCACATATAAACCAGCAACTGTCTAAAATCTTGAACCACTCCACTTGTTGACAAATGACATCACATAATCTATTGAAAACAGTCTGATATGATGTGTAGCAATACTGAACAGTATAAGAAATAAAATTGCAATGACTCAAAGCCTCAAGCTGGTAGATAATGTGAGCACATGTGCCCTCCAGGGTAGTATCAAGCCAATCATCTGACGTGCATTCAGGTGGACACCAGCATATTTATTTATGTGTAGGCCCATATGACTTTTTGGGTTTGTTTGCTGACAGCAAGTACATGCTTGTTTTTTCAAGGTCTCATCCATGCCTTTGGCACTCTTTTAGGATCATGGGATTGTGTTTTTCATCCTTTGTACTCAAGAGTTTTGTAATGGTTTAGTTTTCAGACTGACAATAGTTAGTTGGGATAAGTTTATAAAGATAGGAATAGCAACATTTGCAAATAAGGAATGAATACAACTTTCTTTTTTTTTCTGACATATGTTTAACTTTTTATTTGTATACACACACACACACTTATTGTACATGTATCTTCAGTGCAATATGTGAACTCTTAAAACCATTACGATGTTTGGTTATACATGCAGACAAAATGAGGACACAATTCATCACTGCATTATGCACATGCAAGTGGACCCACCTGAAATATATGCTTTTCACTCATCACTGGTTTTCTCTCTCAAGCTATAGGTTTCAGGATCATAAAATGTCTGCTCAATACACTTGATCCATCCCCCACCCACCCACCCATGTGAAAAACATAAAACAAAAACAAAAACAAAACAAAAAAAGCAAGAAACAAAGGACCAAACACACACACACACACACACTCACAAAATACAGTGTAATGTACATGTTTGTGCTATTAATTATGTGACATAATACCCACCCAGTCAAAACAAAGTTTCAATTACGGGAGGAGAAGAATTTGCATTAGCCTTTGGCTAGTTTTCTAATCCTCTTTAAAGAAATAAAGTATATTACCCTCCCCCCCATAAGGAAAAAAAATCTTGCTGTATTTTTCATTTTTACTGGGGACCTATAGAAGCACAGAACTGATGTACGACTTACCTATTTTTTTTTCTCTATTTTTTCACACAAGTATGTACAGTATTCAGACATGACCAACCAACCAACCACCATGAACATTTTTGTCACCTCAAAGATGAGTAAACAGACATGGTAGGTTTGAAGATTGACACTCCTACATTCCAATAGACGTGTTTGTAGGGAAGACCCTTTAAGCCCTTTGTATGTGTTATACCCATTATTTTGGACTTCCTGAAGACACACAAACTAAACCTAGTGGGTCACCAACATGCAAACACGGGACTTTCAATCTCAAGTTGTGCTTAAACTGGTGACTGCCTTTCCAAAAGTAGGACTAAATGTCTTGTAAAAACATCCTGAACCATTTCACTTGGCTATTTATACCATATGTCATAACAAAAGAACTGTCAACTATGAAAGATTCTTTTCACTGTATTCTGCCATTGTGTAAGGATAATAACCAATTTTTGTAGCATTTATTCCCAACAAGCTGATCAAAGTAATCATCCTCAGAGGTACAAAAGTACTAACTAGCCACAAAAAGACGTGTTTGAAGACAACTTGTTGACTCTGCTGCAAATGAGTTTTCACTTCAGGCAATAGAAACCAGCCAGGGCAGCATCTGTCCACATTATATGTTAGCCAAACAGCTTTACATGTTGAAAAGATGTTTCAATTAATTTGCTTGACATTAAAATGTCATTTAAGAGTCACCTTTCACCAGTATCTTATTGCATGGTATACATGACAACATTATATTTTTTCCCAATATAAGATAGGTGACATTTTCAATATTCAGCAGTCACAGGCCGCTTTAGCACCAACTGAAAGGGAAAAGGTGAAAAGTTGCATGCCCAAGGGTCAGAGAATGGGAAGAATGCACAGCCTGATCCAAAAATAAAGTCTGATAGCCTAAATTATATTGTAGCTGGCCAGCCATAGCAAAGATGAGCAACTAGTACATTAGCTCTAATGAAGCTGGGCTGTGATGAATGAAGCATACAAAAGTGGGTGGCCTGGGAAACACCGCCTTTCTCTTGCAACAAAGATAGTCAATTCTGTGACAACTTGCGGTCGTTCTGCTCGAAAACCCCGAATAGGCGGCTGCTGCTTCTTTAGCATGTATATGCTGCAGTGCAATCACAGTTTGTGATAAGTTCAGCATTACTGTGGGGTATATTAAAAAAAGAAGTCCACAGAAGTCACAGCCATGGAGACCTAATGATGACATGTTTGGACCTTTCCTTCAAAATCTGGGCTTGGGAGTTCACTCATTGTAACACCACACAATAATACTGTCACAGGAATTGGCACCCATGGCTGTACAATTAACATACTTCACTGAATCTGTTGCTACCACAGGCAAGGTCAAATTCCTCTGATTCTGTGGCCATGAACTTGAAAGGAAAATGTGGAACCGCTGTTGCCAATGCTTACAGGGCGACGCATTTGCCTCCAACCACATTTTTAAAAAGAAGAATGACAATAAATGAAACAACAAAATACACAACATTAAAAGATGAAGATTGACCCAGCTTGTGAAGGATGAGCACACTGGTGCAGCAGCATTGGCAAGGAATAGCCCAAAGCAAACTGGTCACGTGACCCAGCACCCAAGACACACAGAATCCAGGGGTGGTGGTCCTGTGTGTGTGGAGGTGAGGCGCGCAAAGTTTGTGCAGCAATGCAGGAGCACTTATAGTGCTACGGCTTTCATGCTAACCTGACCTCTCAGATGGACCCATATGATGACATGTAAGTCACCTCACAAAGGGAATGATGACTACATATGACACATGACACCCAAAAATACCACAACACCTTCACAGTTGGGTTTGGTGGGTGCATGGTTGCAATCTGTATAAAGTGGCAAGCATCTCAAACAATCTGACAATTTCCTGCTCTATGAGAAGTAAAATACAGCTATTGAACTTCTTGGGAGTAACCCACATATTTTGGAACAGTGCCAGTTAGTCATGCAATAATCAAATTGTTTACATTTTTTCATACCAACTTGACTAAAGTGCAGACGCTCCAAGTTGTACAACACGGAAAAGGGGAGGATTCACTGAAATGTAAAAAGTGGCAGTGCCATTTGTTTAACACCAGGAGCACTGTCTACAAATATATTATTGGGGAGACTTTCCTCTGGAAATTTACTTATTACAGAAGACTTGGTATATTTTCTATTTCAAAAGTAATCTATTGCTTTCCAAAACTGCTATAATGTTTCTTTGATGGAAAACAACAAATGGCCATAATCATAGTATTAATATCAATGTATAATTATTAATAGTCCCTTCAGAAGCTTCTTAAATTTATAGTTGTTTTTGTGATGCCTGTTCATACATGTGTGTCAAATACAGCTAAACTTTTAATGGCCCCATTAAATACTTGATTCACAAATTTGCTCTTGTGATTAAAGAATCTACCATGGAAAAGCCTACTTCTTCCATATTTTTTACAGTTCTCAATCTGCCATTTATTCCAATCAAATGATCTGTGTTGTAGTAAATATCATACTCAACTAGCGAAAAAAAAGGGGGGCCGGGAGACTAAGCTTGGTTAGTAAAATACATGTATAAAGCACTCACTGACACATCTGCACCCTGTTCACACTCTTAGAAGACAAGCATTATCTTCCTTGCTTCAAATTGCAGCACTTTTAAGTATAATTGTAAAGGGCAGAGAAGAAAGTATGAAAGCATGGAAAGGTAACCCTGTGGTTGTGGTAGCATAGAGCTTACACTATGATCTACTTAGTAGTTGTTGAACTTTGACACCAAAGGACATTGTCCAATCAATCAAATGGTAGAATTGTACATCTCCTCTGTCCAAGATTGATTTCTATGCCCCCCCCCCCCCCCCCCAGTGTGATTACCTGGCTCTATTCAGGCCAATATGTTTTTCATCCCTACATAAATTCTTTTCTTAGACTTTATTTTCCTGTTAATTTACCTCTGTTATATCATTGCTTTTTCCTGCAGTCAGGTAGGTTGTGCTCTAAATGATGATGACTTCTACCATTGCCTCTTGAGGTCGATACCTCAGGATGTTCCCCATGGAATATTCACACGTATTGTGTAGTTGAACAGTTCAATATCAATCTTACAAATAATCTTTCCATCTTACCCACTATGTGTTTAATTATCTTTCAGCATCACCAACTGACACCTTTCTGCCATCTTCATTAACAACATATACACTGCACGAATGAGCTGGAGCACTTCTACATATTAAATAAAATATCAACTGACATAGCATCATAAATTAACTAACAAAGTTCACTACCAGTTGGAAGTTCCATTCTGCTTACAATTAAAAAATCACAGGTAGACACTTTCTTTGAGAATAATCAGATCAAGGATGACATATGAGTCTCAGTCACACTTGTTTGCCCAGGGAATTTATCAGTCTGTAACTTGGCAAAGGAAAAATAAAAAAGATGGGTCAGATTTCCTGCATATTTTGACCTGTTTTCAGGGCAGCAATATCTGATACAGTGGTGAGATTGTCGCACCATGTTTGACTTGACAGAAGGATCAACCTTGGCCAGAGTGGGTGCATCAAATAAATGGAAGCAGGGCAATATATGCATTCAATTTCCACAATGTTTCCTATGCCTATATACTTTGTACATACATTTGTATTTCCAATCATAGACAAGTGATTACATGGTTTACCTGAGATAATGATATTGTATGTATTTCATTTTCATCTTTTTAGAGATGATCTTCCCCTGGAATTATGTTCTATTTTCATACATATATATATATACATATATATATATATACGACTTCAATCCCTCCATGCATACTTAAACTGCCCGCAATAAATGCTTAAAGTCCAAAATCATGGAAGAGTAAATCTATCCATAGAATAGCAACACAGATTCAATAAGAGTGGCTGATGTATTCATTTTCAGAAACCTTATGCCTATTGACTGATGGCACATTATTCCTGGTGACAAATCAGAAGTAGCCCACATTTACAACACCAGACGCTTCTGCCATTTATTTTTTATGGGGAAAAGATGCATATGGATTTAGGCTCTACATTCTCGATCTTGCATGCAGTACTCTGCCTTTTAGAGCAGTCTCAGTAGAGTGGCTACCACAAGCATACAGATATTCCACTCATATTTCTCTATCAACTGCCACATGCTCTGTCCTTTAACTGCCAAATCAAAAGTCCATTGTGCAATATTTGTTAAACCGTATAAAGCTTTCATTTAGTTTCAATTTACTGTGTGATCATTGGCAAACTTTGGCTCCTGGCCCAGTATTTTAAATGGTTGTAGGTAAGTGAGAAAGGTGCGTCAGGCTATTTTTAACTTGCTGTTTAGAAGAAACTACCATATTACATTGGTGGACCTATTGTAAGTGGTCTTTAACTTGAACTGATGTTAGTGGACACTGTGGGATACATTCCAGGTAACCCTTTTCCTGAGGCTACCTGAAATTCACAGAGCTTTAACAACCCCACGAGGCTGGCAAAGGCTTGCTTTTACAGTGGTAAAATATAGCTTCTTGTTATGGTGGAACAGTAATCTTATATAACACTGGCGTTTGTTGCCAGTTGCTGCCAAGGTGTGTTCATCTGAGGCAATGTACACTATCTTAATGACAAATGCAACATTATGCAACAGTGGCATTTGAATATTTTGTTGCTCATGAGTAGATATGAAAAGAGGTAAAATAATAACATTCCACGGCTTTTACACCAAGATATGTGTACCAATTGCTAAACATAATTGCAAGCCATGCAGACCTAAATGGTAAATCATGTATAGTGTCCATTCCTCAGGCACACAACCAGAAATTGGTGGCTGCCAAAAGTTGACATTTAGAGTGAATGGTGGTGTCCTCACACAAAATCTGCCAATCACTCAGAGCTGTGAACCAAGTGGATATAACACTCATTACTGAAATAAACAGAATGCTACATGAATGATTTTAATCTTGTTACTAATCTATTCCCGAATACAACACTCATGCTGGGAGTCGCCATCTACAATACTATAGGATAGATGGAACATTAATTCAACTTCAAAAGTATGAGCCAAAATGCAATAGAACATGACAGGTGCAATACCACATTACCTGTCTGGTTTTGGAAAGGTCATAAAGGATGCACTTTTTTGACCATTCTGCTATTAAGATCATGAATACTTGATTTAAGGTGCATCAAAGGACAACATCTGTTGCAATCTTAAATGGTTCAACTGATGTTATAAACTATGGGCCAAATCATGCAAAAATAATACAGTTACATGAAACTTGTACAATATAGTCTTTATCCGAACTATATGTCCATGCAAATACAATTTTGTTACATAAAACCCGTTCACATGGCCTTTGAAAATATTTTCATTTTTCATTGCACCTACTATCTGGTCACCACAGGAGAGCTTTAGGAATTCACTCAAGCAATACATACAGACTTGCAAATTTGCAAAAATGTTAAGCATTCTAGCTGTGATATCACTTCTTTTCAAAGACTAATTGGCAACTCCTAATGCCAAATTGAAAACAGGCAAACTGGTGGCCAGCAAAGTGTCCAAGAGTTTTTGTGTTCTCCCCTGAGACCACTGTACTCTTTCTGTGCATGAAACATCCAGTAATTGCTAACATCTGCAAAATATGTCTTGGTGGGTTGATAGCAAGCTACATCTGCACGTGAGATCCAAAAGGGTTGCCAGCAAAGACATCTGATGTACAGCAGTCCTTCTCTTACAAGACCACTTCAATGAGAGACCTCTGCCTTGGAAAACCATCTATTCAAGATGTCTTGCTTTGTACTTACTGATTATTTATGCCCTGTCATGAGAGACCACAAATTGGTCATCCACATTGGATATCTTTCCAGTTGAGTTTCACTGTACATGTGTATTGTATTTAGGTCTTTTTGTCCAGAACCACTTCCAAGTAGTCATTACCCTCTTCCGCAGTCCGAACTCTTTACTCTCCATAAGCTGACCTGTCACTGTCTAACCTATATATACATATAAAAGTACTGTTTTCCATATTGCACACATTCTTCAGCATAATTTTCACATAGGCTGTATTAGCCCAAATAAATTAAAGGATCTGCAGTGGGTAACTACTCCAAACATGCTTCAAATATGAGATTTGATAGTTTTTGCACCAGCTGCATTAAATAGTTGATATGCTCTAAAGTAGGATTCCAGATGCTCTGCATACTGGATCTCCATGACATGTACAGAAGGCTTAATTGTTATCATTTACACCAAATGTGTACAAGTGATGCAAGCATCTACACTTGATGTTTTAAAGATACATGCTAGCATCTACAGTGCACACAGACCTGCCAGCATCTGCACTTGGTCTAGGCCTACAGATGAACTGCTGTGCTCCCATATAGGTGGAGGTGTAACACAAGAAGATTTGACCACAGCATTACAGAAAGGGAACCTATAGCTAGCTGGAGATATAACACTTAGAAGATTTGACTGCAGCATATTACAGAAAGAGAACCGTTAGCTAGGAGGAGGTATATTACTTAGAAAATTTGACCACAGCATTACAGAAAGAGAACATACTCTTATCAAAAAGAGTTGTTAACACTTTCACATTGTGATGTAGGCAATATCATTATTAACCGGTCTGAAAATTCTGGACTTTTGTACAACAGAAATATTTTGATACTGATATCTACTGACAACGATATAAATTGTTAAGGATCTAAGAAGACAACTGTGTTAATTTATTTGGTTAACACCCAAGTCCACAACATAAATGTTTCTGATGCAGATTCAAGACATGAGATAAAAAATACACCAACAAAAGAGTATTGAAAATTGCTCTGAGGCACACATTCTTTCAGTATTTTCTAATACAATGGTTTGCAGATACCTGTATGGTTATGACAGATTTAAATTTTCCATGTATATGACAAGAAACTTCATACAAAAAACTAGTTCAGTTATTTATCTACATTCTTTTGGTACATATGTTTACAGATCAGAATGCTTGACCGTAAGAAAGGTCACCCTGGTGACACAAACTAACGGTATGAATACAACAATAATACAAATATGTTGCGCCCATCCAAGCAGCACTAGATATACCTTCCATGAAACAGAGGCAAAAGTAGACAGAAATTTTTATTGTCATTAATCTTGAAAATGTGGATTTGCCTTGCAGCATGTAACATTCTTTGCACTGGCAGACCTTATCACAGTCACACTGGTGAGGAAATCAAAGGCCATATTTGAAAATGAAGTGCTGGATGGACATTTGTCAGCATACCAATAAATAAATAAATATATATATTCTGAGGTTATTGTTTGATCACTGAAGTGGGAAGTATGCTGTTGAACACTACAGCATATCGTATTTGTGTCTGCTCATGAGTTTGCAGTCACACCCTATAAATCTGATTAAAACATCATGCTACTTTCTGGAATAGCAAAGATGACCACTGAAGTCTAACAAATTGAGTGACCCATTTTTCTTTTCCTTGAAATTTTTATGTTCACACTTTATTAACAAAGTGGCATAAACCTCCAATCAAATGAATACCAAATGTATACATGTTTATTCTATATTGTGTACCTCGGCAACACCCTCCCCCCCCCCCCCCCATTCATTTTGTGGAAACACACACACTGCTGAATGAGGACCACCATTTTGGTTTCAGGAACAAAAGAGCAAAACACTTTGAAAAGGGAATCCATAAACACTGTGGAATGTTCCTCTTGGTGGCAGGGCCTTTAGGGGTCATTGAACTTACATCTGAAACTTGTGTAAACTGTCACAATTCGTTGTGTCTCCAAGGGAGCACATCTTGAGCAATTTTTATGGGGATATCAATGGATTTTATACACTTTTACCAACTTGAATGCATGACCAACAAAATGAACAACATGAAAGATGCTGTGTCCAGAGAGTTAGTGTGGGGATTCTTCCATTTCATTTAAAATAACTTGGGAAAGTAACTTTTGAAAAAACGTCAAACTTTGGATGAATCTCCTCAATTGAATTTCATCTGCCACCAGAAAACTGTATTCAGAAAAGCAACAATCTTTCTGGACTGTGTTCCACATTTTACAATGACCAATGACTCTGAACCAGACACCTTGTTGAAAGGAAAATGGTGGCAAGTTAAGGAGGATTTACTTCACACTTCACAAATCACGAGAATGCAGGTTGACAAAGTGTTCTTTGGCTATCAATTATAGGTCAGAAATTTGCATCAAATGTGACTTTATGGCCCACGTATATCACTTGTATGTGCATTCCATGTGCCATTTAAGCAATAGTCATGGGGCTTTGCACATCACTAGGTGGCTTGAGAGACTATGGTAGGCATGGAATTCCCAATAGATTTGGAAGGCCCGAAAACAAAACTGAGTATTTTTCACTGTTGGTATAGAACTTATAAAAGTACACAAAAGTCTTGTATCTCACTGTTACACATTCACAAACATTTAAAACTTTTTTTTTAAACTTGTGTGCAAACACTGTACAAGTGGCAAAACATTCTATGTTGCCTTAAAACATTTTTTTCTTTTGTCTATACAACTGTACAATTCCAAACATATCACACACCAGTGAACTTTTACTGATGTGAAGTTTAAAGTTAATTACAAGACACATAAATAATATTCACACTTCAAAGGAGGCATGAAAAGAGCATTTAAATTCTATAAAGAAAACCCCAGTGTACAAGGACTTTCAAGTTCACTGTACCTTTGATCTGTCTGCAATTGACTTTCAAAATTTCAGTAATTTCCAGAGAAATGAACGTCAGTGGTTCTAGACTTTCTTTCCAAAACTAATACAAAATATCATCTGATACAATAAATTTACATGTTATGTCATTTTATCAAATATTATTTCATCATTCATGCCAATTTTTTTTGTGCCAAGGAAACTGCACACAATATAAAATGTGAAAACTTTGGTTAAATGACAATAGGAGGTAAATGTATTCTTGACAAGGGCCTTGTGTTGCCCCCCCCCCCCCCAACAAGAGCAAAAGGAGGGCAGATCCATGTATTAAGCAGGACTAAATGGGCTAAATGTATTTCTCTAGTAACAAGTGACAGACTGGACTAGAAAGACAATAAGCTTAAGAGACGTTATCCACTTACCTCCAAATATACAGGAAGCTTTAAATATTTAGATATTGTCATTTGTTTGGAGAAAAGTATTATTTCCAGATGGTCAGTGTAGCATTCCATGCTTGTGTACCCTCATCATGGTGGAAACATAGTGGTGTTACCCAGCAACACAGGCTAACAGAGCAGGGCCACAGTTAACATTGGTTAATATGTATATGTCCTATTAAATGTACCTTAAACATAATCCTTGAAACCAAATATCCCCAGTGTGTCTAATCAGCACAAAACAAAAAGTTTACAATTTTCATTTTTACTTCATAGGATACACCTACAGCACAAACTTGAAGTTGGATTGACACTTCCAGCTATAATGCTTTCAAAGATATTCACCAATAGATTTTCCAAGTGTGCTCAATTAGCATAAATTAAAAATTTACAACTTTCATTTTCATTCCATTGGATATGCCAAGCTACAAATGGAAGCTAGATTGACAACTCTGTATTACTTTCCAAGATATTTGACTTGCAAACTTTCAATCCCCTTTCAGTGGCATGACCATGATAATTTCATTCATTCTTAGATGATACATTTCAATAATGGGGCTATGACCAAGCAAAAAGTTGAGATTTTAACTTGTGACCATCTTCAGGAAAAGTTCTGGACAATAATTAGGTGGTAAAAATATAGAATGAAATAAATAAAGTACTTGAAGAAAATAAAGAGGACTGTGACAGTCCTGTGCTCAGCTGACACATACATATACCCTTGTGATTTTTTAAGATTTGCCCAAAAAAGAGGAAAGAAATTCATAAAAAATTAAAAAATCAATGGAGCATGACCATTTGAACAATCTGGTAGAGACCCACCCAAGGTACATTACCACCAACTTTGAAGTCAATCTGAATGACAGTTTCATAGAAGTAAAAAATGTGAATTGGCATTAGAATGCCCATTGACTTGTATAGTAATCCATAGGAAAGGTGCATTTACCAGTAAGTACCCGAAGTAAAAAAATCATTAAAAATCAGGAATCCACAGCAATGTCACCTAGTGAACAATTTTGTTTGACCCTTCCCACAAGGAACATTTGCACAATGTTTCAGCTTAATTTGAGTTACTGTTCTGGAGTAGCAGTCAAAAATACCAATAACACACAAAAAATCATTAAAAAATTGGGGAAAAATTGCAGTGCTACCTGGTGAACAAATAAAGAACTAACACTCCCCAGGAGTGTTCCTGTGTGATATCTAAAAGCAATTGGGTGTGCGGTTTCAGAGAAAGAGATTTTTTAAGATTTCCCCCAAAGAACCAAAAAAATCATAAAAAATCCAAAAATCACTGGAGCGTAATTAATTGAACAAACTTGGTAGAGACCCATCCAATGTACATTGCCACCAAGTTTGAAGTGAATCTGCAGACGGTTTTTGAGAAGAAGTCGAAAATGTGAATTGTGGATGGACGACGGACAAGGGACGGATGTTTAATTGGGATGAAAGAAATACAAGTTGTGGAATTATGTTTGTTTTCTCCTTGCTCAGCAGTATATGCCCCGAGTACTACACATGCACGATTACTTTGAGTCATCATTTCAACCAGAAAAAAATGCCTGGAAGCAAGCACTTGTCCACACTATCAAGTTAACCCTTTCCCCCTAACTCAAAACTGAGTCAACAGCTTTGCTTGGCATTGCTTAGGTGCTAAGTGCCCAACGCACACTTATTAAAGCTGTTGACCTGTGGCATGTTATTCTGAGAGGTCTCATCTACAATTTTTGTCCAAATTATTTTTCACTTCTGTTGAAATTTAAGTCCAAAACATCAAAGCAGATGACACTTGACCACCAGCCAGTTTTCAGGGGCAAAGGGTTAAAGGAGCTAGCTGCGTGGTCCATGCCAAACCATTGTGATCCAGCATGACAAGCAATACATCATAACTAAGTATCATTATATAACGTGATCATAATTGGTTGACTCCTACACCTCCTTCTGTCATACATGACTATTAGCAATTTAACACTGTGCTATTGTTTTGTTGTCCAAAGAGGTTTTACAAGATCCACATTGTACATGTATATTCTCTGTACATCACTGCGCAATAGCCATCTTTATCCCTAAAGCAGTCTCTAAGGGTATAGAAGCCCTACAGCATACAAGGAAATTATGTAGCCAACATTTCCAAATGTGTGTGGCCATATGGTAATTTTGAACATGGAACTTTGTTCTCTATTTTATTGTGTGATGAATGTTTTATATACAACTCAAAATATAGGATCAGACATGTTTACACCACCAATGCAAACTTTATGTAACACTGCCAAAATCAATTCTCCATACTGAATGTACAAATCAGTGGTACCACGAGTATACAGACATCTCATTTAGTTCTTTTGTACGTTCTCTCCTTCATGCTACACTAAAGTACATAATTCTTATACAAGCACATAAATCATTAATCTCAATGCATGTATTCCAAAACTCATTTTAAGTAGCATCTACAAAGCTTCATACTGAAGATAGAAGGAGGAAACGTGTTGTCACAAGATGTAATCTGTATCGTTACAATCTATGTGTATCATGTTCAACAGCACACAAAACTTGTACAAGAAAATGGGAAAGTTTCCAACACATGTGGGCAATCTTTAATAAATACTCCTAATTGATACCCATTAGTCACACGGTGTTTGCTGGACACACGTGTGTTCTAGGTGTTGTGTCCATTCATCAAGGTAACCCAGCTCAAGACAGGCAAGAAAACATCAGGCTCAGTCCCTGGACTGATCGTGCTGTGTGGCACCTCACTCATCTTGTGTTTGGTCACATCTGTGACTTTTAAAACACCGAGAACAAATTAAAACAGGATTGATTGGGACCTTTCACCGACTCCCACTGTTACGCTCTATGTTAACACAAGGGCGTGTGTCTGTAGAGCAGTGTCGCCACAAAGAGAAACACAATGCTGAGCAGCAGGAAGCTAATATTGAGATAAACTTGAAGGGACAATAACTGAACCTCTTGAGTTTGAATTAAGTTTGCTTCCCACTGTTTGGTTCACCTGATTTGACCCCACTTTTTTTACATGTGAGGAGTCTTTGATACATGTATATGTTACAACCATAATGGAAATACATGGGCTGCAGTTACCAGGTCATAGTACTATTAACCACAAATGAAAAGACCTACTGACCATCAGGTAAAGACTATCAATTAAAATATATATGCCTCATCACACTCAGTCTCTTTGGCATTCCACGGGATATGTTGAGGACTTCATCAACAACAATGTAAGATTGGCAGGTAGTGATGAATGCTCCTTCATGGACATACTGTTTCCACAATTTCTAATACAGTGGTATCTGCTGTATGTGGCTACCCCTTTCTGACAAGTAAAAGTTGCCACGTACAGCAGATGACCTGTCACCACAGGTAAATTTTACGAAGAAACTGACTCCTGTGTCCGAGCGGCGTGACCACAAAAAGATATGTGGCTGCTCACAGCAGTGGCTGCATACAGCAGGTACCACTGTACACGTATTTCAATGGCATATAGCAAATACATTGACTGATGTGTGCATATTGTAGAAACCTCAATGTGATCTTTGATGGTTTACCCATCTCCTGGCTCAAAGAATGCTATAGTCATGAGATTTCCTGTGCGTGGGTTTGACTTTTATTCCAGCAGTAGCCAGGGAAAGCTGCTAACCTGGGGCATGTTCTCCTCATACATAGAGGTCTTATCTGTATGTCTTATTATAGATGCCTTCTGTTAATCAGAAATTGAAGAGAAAAACGGAGATGACAATATTGCCACTTTTGAATTTGGCACATGAAAGAGTTTGTTTTATGTTACTTTCTGCTACCTGTTGTCTTTGCACAGCATTGCAGCTGTTTCAATCAAATATACAGTGCTCCCTCCGTATAACATCCCTCATTACAAGGCGGTTTCTGATATAACATGGTATGTACCATGGTTCCCACTGAAATAGTTTTCCCATTACTTCTATGTTAAAAGTCCCTCTGTTATAAGGCAGTTTTGCTATTACATGGTCTGTTCTGGGAATCCCAACACCAGCATTATAAGGAGGGAGCACTGTAGTATATGGAAATACAGCCAATCAATACATAATTGCATTAATGGCTACAAGCTCTTTTGCAAAATATATGGTAAATGCTGACATTTTTTTAATCCAACCTAAATTTTGCAGTAGTAGTCCATTATATCCCACAGATTTGAAAGAAAAGAAATGTAAAGGCTCCAAAGCAGGTGACTGTCATTTTTAAGTAACCTGACCTGAGGACCTGGACCTGTGTCTTACATGTGACATGCCACACCACCTAAAGAAAGCTTTGGACATTCCAGGGATAGAGTTATCGGTCTCTCAACAATTATTTGGCAATATGCATACCTCCCCTGAACAATGGTATCCATTGTAACTTTTCTTTGTGGTTAGTCTGTCCATGATCTGATCAGGCCATGAGTGCCCTTTAATCCAGAAGGTCCACACTGTCAAATGTCTTTTGGAATTCTGTTAACTCTGTCAGCTCTTTGTATTGCCAACATGTTTACAGGCTACTTGAGATTCATTGGTTTTGGGCATAATCACGGGAACTCACACAGGTAAAAACAAATATAAATTTAACCCTATGAAACTATCATTAACATAATTAATTTTGACTTTAATGTCACCATTTGATTATGTTGATAACATCCAAAGGCCATTTGCAATTACACATGCTTTATGTCATTTTCATTAATTAGGTTAATGGCTTAAATATGAAATGTGTATATCAATGTATCAAAGCAGGTACCTATATTATACATGCTTAATGGCACACTGCTGTCCATTTTCACCTTTATCCATTATAATGTCAAGTTTATATGATATTACGTAGCTTCCATTATATTTTACAGCCCTGGGTTATTTTCAGATGTCAATCTGTCCAACATTTTTGCAGTATATCTTCAAGACGCCATAATGCATCTTTCCTTGTGAACACAACAGTGTGGGGGTTTTTTGACATGTGTTCAGGTCAAGAGTGTTGACTGCCTATGGTTAAGCCATTTCAACCATGAGGGCTCAGGTATTTATTTATCATAAACTGCCCCAAGGGCCTCTAGCATAGGACACTTCACCTCCAATAGTTATTCATAAACATTCCTATAAGAGACCATATCTTCAGGCCATGAGTGTATTTTCACCTAGCTTTCCATACACTGTTGGGCTTACCCTGGTTCTGTCAGTTACAGACTTCAAAACAAAGTACATGAAACTAACCATTGTGCGCATGATGCCAGCAAGCTGTCAGAATTCACATAAGTCTCTGTGGTTTATTTATTTATTTGGTCAATATTTTAGAATTTAGGTTTCACAAATGACAGCTACCTTGAAGCAAAGTTATGCAAGATTTCACAATATGCCAGAATTTGATGGATCACCATCAGCAAAAATCTCAATAAAAAATAATAATACACTGTAATAAATAATGGCCTGTGTTCTGCTACTATGACTTGAACTTTATTTTACTGCCATGCAGGCAAGAATGAGACACTGCATCTATTGAGGGAGGATACAACCATAACTTATGTTAACTATGGAGAATTTTGCTGGTACATGTATCCCTGAAATGTCTTGAAAATGTGGGCGTAAATCCTAAATACTGAAGAACCATGTAAATACATGCATTGCATTTTCCTGAAACCTCATTAACTTAATTTTTTAACCATAGCCATATATTCATGCCCATGGGCATAAATGTCTCGCCAGCATTCGCAGCAATGTATGTAATAAAGACCAAACATTATAATTGTATTAGGTATACATGTTGATTGTATGAAATGAATCTCAATATATTTACTGAGAATATACTACTTTTTAACCAAAATGGTCAAAAAAGTATATAACTTGATCACACAAATCACAGCTTGACATGCCACTTTCAAGCTTAGCAGTGAGATAAACACACACACACACTTATCTTTTAAAAGAGGAACAAAATGTATCGAATATTAGAACACTATTGAAGTGTAATCAATCATCACAAAGAAAAGAGTGAATGATTGAATTTATATAAAAATTAAGATATCATGCAAAGCACTTTATACCCCTCAGTCAACATGGATCCATATGTTCAGTGACCTAAGTTTGACCTTTGAAGGACTCCCAATGATGAATTTAAGAACACCAAAAAGAAAGCACATCGGCACTTTGCGATTCATGTTTAATATCAACCAGGGGCATACGACTAACCACACCCAAGATATTGGGGCGAAACAGATTTGCTAAGTCAAAAGGAGGTCAAAAAATAAGTCAAGGTCATCCACTTTCCATAGCCTTCTAAAGCCTCCAAAGAAGCACACCTGGTGTAAATTTGTTGAACTTGGTTTGAATCTGTCAATTGAGAGTTAGTGTGGTAATGCCATATTTGGCATTTCATCCACAAAAGTAGGTCAAGAAATAGGTCAAGGTCATCCACTTTCAATACCCTTCTGAAGCCTGTAAAGGAGCACAGCTGGTACAAATTTGGTGAACAAGACTTCAATCTGTGAAATGAGTTAGAGTGGTAACAAAGTATGGACGGACAGACATCTCTCAGAAACTGAATTTTTCCATACACAAATCAATGGTAAAATTATACTGAAGGTATTTAGTCAAAAGACTCCTCCTGCCACTGTATATTGAACAGGCCATCACTAAAGCAAGAAACACTGATAGGAATTCGCTCCTACAATACAAAACACGGAACCCCCCACTTAATAACAGTTCGTTAAAATTGTTCACTACATACCATCCAGGATCTCCCATAACTCTGTGCGAACTTACACACAACTGGAACATCTTTCATACTAATCCCAACACACGGATACTAGCTAGCAACAGGCCCACAATAACACACAGAAGGCCCAGAAATCTTAGAGATCTACTTGTTCATTCAGACATTAACCAACCAAACCCATACCAGGCAGCCATCCGTGCAATGTACCATGTGTCACATGCCAATACATGGATAACACTACAAATTTTAGATCCAACGTATCTAAAATAGTCTACTACATTAAGCATGACATTAATTGTCAGTCCCACAAGGTCATTTATTTATTATATTGCAATCCATGTAACATTCAATATGTAGGACAAACATCTCAGACTCTAAACAAAAGAATACAGCAACAAAGGTCGGACATTTCTCTCAACAAAGATACTACGGTGGGAAGCCATTTTAATACCACCGGTCACAACGTCAGTAACGTACGCGTAATAGGCATTCAGCTAGTGCGCGGCAACAATACGTCCGTTCGCTTAGCAGCGGAAAGTACTTGGATAACAGAACTTACAACCACAGTTCCACGCGGCCTAAACAACAGAGAATAGGCCTCTTCTCTATCATCATGGGAATTACATGCATAGTATGCAATAAGTCATACAGGCATGCTTCTTCACTAAGACGTCACCTGCGAACACATGACTTAGAGAGAAGGCGACACACCTGTCCAGAATGCATGGAAAACTTGGGCAGACTGGACAACTTCAAAAGACATGTATCCAAAGCACATCCAGGACAGAAAATCCAACCTCTGGCCTTTAACCGCAGAACCATTGCGGCAATACCAGTAGTCAAAAGAACATGGGAAGCCACGGGTGACAAGAGTGGGTTAACATCAAGACCAGCGAAGAAACAAAAGAAGCCCGCTGACGAACATACTTCCAAAAAACTGATTAAAGAAAAGAAAACACCTGGTCTCATAATACGCATATGGGAAGGGATACAGATGGCAAAATTGGCACAAGAAATTAGATCTAAAAACACGGAGACCCCAAGACCAGCCATGCGGGGATCAAATCTATCAGATTCGGACACGGAGCATGAAGCCAATCCTGCCAGGAGCACACCATCAGATGCGACAATTTGCCTGGATGAACTTAGCCCCCTTGAAATAAAATTACAAGAAGTGGACCAAGCTATTGATAAACAGCTGAAGCACATTAGCCAGCTTCTGGACAGTATCAGAAGACATCAGATGTTAAAGGACGATCTTTTCTTTTCAAGCTCGGGCAGTGACTCTGACGATTAATTTATTATATAATTCTCTCTATGGCACTACATAGGCCCGTTTCCTGTTAACTTTAAGAGTATAAATTATTCCATGAACTCATGATAACATTAGAGCATACAGGTCAATATCTTTAAATTTCCATATGAAACATTTTATTTCTCCGCTGTACATAGCTAATGATGTAACAATACGACGACGTCAGCGCATAAACAATTAGGGAGCCTCTGTATTAATATAATCCCTGCAATAATAAAAGTCCAGGCAGACCCTCCTTTCCCCTGAGGAAGACCCGCGATAGGGTCGAAACGTTGGGGGAGGCTCTCCTCTATAAACTTCTATGTACTTGTTCCTTTGTGTGTTTTTTTAAATCTCTATAGTTGGAACCTCCACTGATGCCATATAGTACTGTATATGTGATGATGACTGGGGAGGACCAGATGAGTATAGGATTATGTAATATTATTATGAAGTGCACCCCATGGGTTCTGACTTGAGACAGACTAAGGAATTCCCCAGGTGGGCTTAAATACTCTCTATTGGCCAAACTCTGGTCTTTACAATAAACAAAACTTGCAGCATATCATTCAAAACCTATTACATATCATTTAGGCACATTCTAACTAGATCCTGTGAAGATGATTTATATTTTCTTGGCATATACTCATACCTCTGAAAGCATTTTTGTATAGAATTTTGTATTTTGACATTATTGTAACCTTTACAAATGAGTTTCTCAACCAATGTTTTGACATGTTGGACAAAATCTTGCGTAAGTGTTGTGTTTTTACCAATCTCCACTATTTGACCAATGCAAACTCCATATGTTGGTTCTCCAGAATGTTTCCTCTCGAGTCTGGACAAGAAATAACTTCAAAGTGTGGTGTATTATTTCTCTTTATTAATTCCTGTGTCAAACTGAGCTTTAGTTTCGGAAATTTTGATGTACTGACAGATGCCCCCTTTGAATGCTTTGTCTACTGTTGATATGAGCTAGTACTTCTTTCATGTCTTCAATGTTATCCTAGTGTAGACAGTGGAGAAGTCAAAAGTGTTGATAGAAGTTGCAGCATTCTTTCTGTTCATGTGCTCAATATCATGGAGAATGTCTTTGGTGCTATCTGAAATCCACATTTTGTTTATACTGACATTCTTACAATAGTTGATAAGTGATCTTTTGACAAATTCCAGTGTTTTGGTCAACCTTTCAGGGATCTCCTTTGATAATGCATTTCTTTGCTGCAATGATAAACCTGAGCTTAACAGGATTTTTGCATTTTTAAAATTGTATAAATGATGGGCAATTTGCAATCTTCTTTTGAAATGATGCATCATTGATTTATTCAATTCTGTTTGGTTCTCGATTACAGACTCATTAGATTCTGCTTTCGGGCAAGATTTACTATCCAATTCTTGTAGCTCACAGATATGTAATATGCTTTACATGTTAACCCAATGTTATTACTAGCTTTGTCCACTGGCATTATGATGAATTTATCTTGTTGTCTTTTTTCAATTCTTGAATGCACGTAGAATATTTTACTGTATTTTCAGCTACTCTCCATCCCTGCAGTGGATCAGTTCATAGATTCTTAATTCTTTCATCAACTCTTTTCACTAGTCTAACTTTCTACTCATCAAGGGCTGTGTTGCATACTCCAGTCTTTTGACTTTGTTTCTTGGTGCATTTGTTATCAAGGGCTGTGTTGCATACTCCAGTCTTCAGCTCAGCTGAATTATCAGCTGAGCTTAAAAAATAGAATAAAATTGCAACACCACTTGGTGAACAAATTAAGAACTAGGAGCCTCTAGGACCATCCTTGTGTAATATCAACACAATTGGGTGAGCGGTTTTTAAATTTTGCCCAAAAAGGAAGAAAAAAATTCATTAAAAATCCAAAAATCAATGGAGTGTGACAACTTGAACAATCTGGTGAGGACCTACCCAAAGTACATTGCCACCAAGATTGAAGTCAATCTGGCTTATGGTATCAGAGAAGAAGTCGAAAATGTGAATTAGCATTAGAATGCCCATTGACTTACATTATAGTAATCGATAGGAAAGGTGCATTTACCAATAAGAACCTAAATTGAAAAAATCATTAAAAATCAGGAATCCACAGCAGTGCCACCTAGTGTACAACTTTGTTTGACCCTTCCACAAGGAACATATCCACCAAGTTTCAGCTTAATCTGAGACACAGTTCTGGACAAGAAGTCAAAAATAGCAAAACCACATAAAAATCATAAGAAATTAGGCAAAAATTGCAGCACCACCTGGTGAACAAATTGAGAATTACAGGTCCGTAGGAGTGTTCCTGTGTGATATCAAAGCTATTAGGTGAGTGGTTTCGGAGATGAATTTTTTTTACGATTTTCCCCCAAAAAGAACACACACAAAAAAATCATAAAAAATCCAAAAATCACTGGAGCATGACCATTTAAACAAACTTGGTAGAGATTCTTCCATGATACACACACACACCAAGTTTGAAGAAATCTGGCTGACGGTTTTGCAGAAGTTGAAAATATGAATTGTGGACGGACGTCTCCTTTGAAACTTTAAAGCTTCGTACACTATTGCACCATACCGACACTGGTATAAACAGGTAAATAGTAACACAATTTTTAGCACTATAAAGTTGACTAGAAGTGTTATGAGGCAAAGTGTACTAAGGTATTAGCTGGAAGCCACCTCTTCCACTATACTGGATGAAGGTTGAAGTAAAAGAAATCCTGTAAAAAGTGAGTTCGATCATGGCTTTCCGACTTAAGACGGACTAGAGAAAATTCGGATGGACGAAGGACCATTTTATAATCTCAGCTAACTGACAATTCAGCTGAGCTAATAATTACCACAGTTCTTTCTATGATGACGATAGCTATGAACCATATTACCTGATATCAAAGCCCTAATTCGTCCAGTTTAAGAGAAAATGCCACCCCATTTTTTTCTTCAATGCTCATTTAAGCATAGCATGATCAATAAAGAGTGACAGCAATGGCACATATTTCCAGTGATCACTATAACTCATCCACCCAAGTATGAAAGCCCTACCTAGCCTAGTGAGTGCTCCAAATATTTGTTTGACGGACTGACATCTGAAAAATGAGTGCTTAGTCGTGCCAACAGCTAACACTGGTGAGACAAAAAGCATAGGTCTATAAAATCCATAGCTACATGTATGCTGCAAATCACAACTGTAAATGTATACAGAGGTGTCATCCTTAAATTCTCAGGGAATCAAGATCTTCAATAAAACAAAGCTCCATCAACATGATCATCTGCCTTGTAGGTAGATGCATTTGTGTTTGTGTATTCCAGACTCATCTACAAGATTCCAATGGGTCAGTCATGACAGCTACACCTGTAACTCATTCTGTACACAGTGGGTATGAGGGCCTTTGTCAGTGGTTTTACATTACCCGGTAAGTCACCCTGCAGCATCATTTGCCAATGCAAAAAAACACTGAACATAGACCACTGACTGTAGACTGGGAATGTTTGTATTTGAATGAAAGCTCTTTTTATGAAGAATTTGAATATGTAATTTTCATCTCAAATCTAGGAAAATACAGGGACTGGTGTGGAGTGAGTCTGTGATGTACGTGTGTTGTAAATAGGGTTGCGTATCATTACTATTTTCTGTATCATGATCCTTTTCGATACAGAGCCATGTATCACGATACATATCACAATATATCATGAGAGTGTATGAAGTGATCACACTCTTTGAATTTACACACAACAGTCAGTATCACGGCCTCTGTGCTGTTGTTTTGATAAATCATTCTGCTGTGTCCACATGCACCAGCAATGGATAATAGGAGGCATGCTGGGATCATGTGCTGCCACCTAGACTGCAGCAAGGAACTTGACTGGAAGGAGGGCACATTCATGTGCTGAGCAGGGCCAAATGAGCTTTCGTGAAAAAAGGAGCAACTTGAGAAAGCAAAAAGCTTATGAAAAGTCATTCATAAAGTTTTAAAAACATACAAGTTGCTTAACATATTTAGAAAATTTTATTTGCTTGGTAGAAAAAGTTACTTTAGCTGGTTAAGTACCATAACTTGTAAAAGTGGCCTGATTTTGGCGGAGGCATAGTTCTGTTGCCTAGCAACTGAGGAGACTGGAGCAGGTCCGCCATTTATATAGTTTAATACGAATACCTACTATTGATGATGTAAGCTGTGAAATATATTTTATTGGCTGTTCATCTACACGAAAGGATTGCTTTCTTAAATTTCTTCATCTGAAATTCATAAGCTATAATAGAATTGAAGTTTTTTTTATCATATCATGAAAATTCGATACCGTTTGGTATCGCGGTATTTCGGTATTTCGATATATCGTCCCAAACCTAGCTGTAAACTCACCATATCTGGAAAGCTGTTATCCAGGGAGCCACGAGACAAACTCTTGTGGACAGGAGACTCTCGTGCCACTGAAGACTTGTGATTCTGATTCTTCTGAACACTGCCAGACTTGACTGGGGATCCTTTTTGTGTCTGCAAATTAAACATGAACATCCAAATCAATTGATTTAAAACTCATTAATGTAAATCATATTAGTATTGAACCTTGCCAAAAACTTCACAAGATGAACAAACCTGAAGAATGCATATTACACAAGCTTCTGATTCCCTTTTGTATGGTGTTTTGTCTGTATTATTTTAAGTACCATTTCTAAGTACTTTAATTTCCGTGTTTGCAGCGGTATAACAAGATAATTGTCATAATTTCTTTCATATCCATATTCCATATCTACAGGGCAAGAAAATGATTCACAAATGGGTAAATTTTTACAACAATAAGAGCAGTTTTTCCTTTTATGAATTAATATCAAATGTGGTTTAACTAAACAAGTCATTTGGTGCAGAATACTATAAACTCACTTGATCTTGCTCTGTTGTTTTTTTTTTCACTTATTTTGCTGATGCCAAAAAAATGTCAAAAGAAAACAACAAAGAATGAAACAGTATTTTAAAGCATAGGCTTAATTGGAACTACATGAATATCTATAATAGTGAACTTAAAATGCATGAAGTGGAATGCAAAAGCCATGGAAATTTGTACACATGAAAAATTAAAACAAGTACACACACACACACACACACACACACACACACACACACACACACACACACACACACACACACACACACACACACACACACACACACACACACACACACACACACACACACACACACACACACACACACACACACACACACACACACACACACACACACACACATACATATAATTAAATCTTAATGGTATATATAGGCTGTCTTTTACCTTTTTTTTTGGGTCAAATGTAGGTGCACTTGAGTTTTGCTGCTTGTGTGTCCCTGTTTTTTTTTGTTTTTTTTTGTTTTTGTTTTATTGCGTGTCTTTCTGGTGTGTATGTGTCATTCATTTGTCAATATGGGACTACTTGTATATCTGTGTAAAGAGATTGTCAATAAAGATTTGTTTACTTAAATATATATATATATATATATATATATATATATATATATATATATATATATATATATATATATATATATATATTATTTATTTATTTATATTTATATACATACATATAAATACATATAGATTCTATTCTATGTTTCCTCTTTCACACAGCAGAAAAAAGAGACAGTGACTGACAAGAAATGTGTGAACAAGCAACAATCATTCAGCAGATTTCCTTGTTTTTGTGTTCTGTGGGGTTTTTTTTTTCCAAAAGAGAGTTTTGAAATTCACTACACACCATAGGTTAGGTTGTGACTGTCAACCTGTATAATTACAGTATGTAGGTGAACCATGTTGAACCCCATTGGGACTGCAATGAGTGTTTTATTCAATTGGAAAAGTTCCATAGAAACATGTCAAAGCTTATTTTAAAGATAATGCAGTGTAATAAATCATAGAGGAAATCACATAATACTCCTTTAAATACCCAAGGCTCTGTCTTTTGAGAATTACCTGCAGTAAATCAGTGGTACTCCAGGAAGGAAAGGAAAGGACCAGGTATAGATCACCGACATATTATCATAATGGTGGCCACTTAACATTTTGACCTTCAGAGCTATGTTCTCAGAGGCATGAGGAAACTGCACGAGGAAATTAATGTCTTTGTATCCTTACATACATATATACATTTGATTAACCTATGCACGACAGCAATGTCTGTATGCTAACATGCAGGAAAACTGAGAAAACTTTCAGTCGGTTATACTGGAGGTATATGCAGCCCAATAATGAGTCTGTGTTTTGAAAGCTGTCTCAGTAATAATGTATAATTCTGATGATGATCCAAGTTGTACACATATTAGAAACAGTAACAGACATGATATGTAAACAATTGCGGTAACTTTACATAACAGGTGCAGGTATAAACACACCTGAGTAACCAATATACTGAACACAGTTCTAATAGATATACAGTGAAACCTGTTTTAAGAGACCACCCTTAGGGCAAGCCAAAAAGTGGTCACACAAGGCAGGTGGCCTCTCAATAGAGGTATAATAACATGGGAAAGATAGCAAAAGGGACAGAGTAAACATAATCTGAAAAGGCAGGTTGGTCTTTCATCACAGTGGTCTCTCAAAACAGGTTTCACTGTATATGTAAGTATGCATGCCTGTGTTTTTACATGCAAAAACCACAATGTTTGAGGATATATTGCACTGCATAAAACAAGCATTGAATTATATTGAATGAAAGTAACACATTTTTGTTGTATGTTGGGAATATTCTACAGCATTAAAAAAGTTTGTACATGAGCACATGATCTTTCTTCCAGGTAAACTTGTACATGTGATTCATATACCTGAAGCACATCTTTCTTTCTTTTCTTTTTTATTTCCTTTTTCTTTCTTTCTTTATTTTTTTATTTTTATTTTTTTTTCGGAACATGGTACTCTTGATTGAAATATGTACTTGATCTTCACTAACAAGTTTCCTTTCTGCCTAGGGTTGTCATAGACCTACGCACATGTCAAAATCTGTGCATTCAAGAAATAAAAATTGATCACATGCAAAACATATCTGTTTTTTTATGACTTCCTGATATTCTGAAACTCTCTATTCATGCACTCAGACGATTTCCTGTTTGAATATATGCTCATCAAAATATGCTGAGAAGCAAACATGGATAAGGCTTCGTAGTTGAACACCTTGTAAGGTGAAACAAGTTCCTGAAAATCGGATCAGCTCAACATACTAAGAGTTCCTTACATTATAGACATTTAATGCTGTAATCCACCTGAGTAAGGTTCACTATTCAAAGTCATACCAAAATGGCTTGCAAGATGCACAGTTTCTGAGAAGTTGTGAATGACAGGTGAAAATTTAATTTGACTAAAACTTCCTTTCAAATGCACTACAAACTTAACAGCACACCAACTGATAGAGCATTACTTGTAGTTTAAGATAACCCATAAATCTGGCCAAAGAATTTGCATGTTATAGATGGTCCCAAAATACTGGTAAATTTAATGCAGAAATAGACTAAGGTATTATGAAGGGATGGTCTTAATAGAACATGTTTCTTATCAATGGTGGTCTTATGAGCATGTACACTGTCACTATTTTCAGTTAATTTAATTATTCCAAAATTTAATGAAACTTGGAACAAAACTGTATATCAGCAAAATTTAACAAAAACCAAGAAAAAAGAACATAAATTGAACAGTTTTATGTATGTGTGCACATGTAATGTATTCTGATGAAGCTGTGTCCCAAGACTGATGAAAGACAGAGAATGAAGTGCATTTACATGTATATGGCCAAGTGTCGATACCCTCTATTCACATGAGTGTATGTTGTGCACGTACATATGCTGTCGACTTAATGCAGGTACACTCTGGTGACAGAGGATGAGTATACTCTGAATAAAAGCTTGTGTAATCATGCATTTGGCTTGTGCTTCTTCCTGCATATGTGTGCACCTGCCACCATTGATTATTGTGTTCATTCTCATAAGTGCAGATTGCCCTGCTGAGAAGAAGTACATTATATAATATGATTGAAAAGTGGCCAACAGATTAAAATTCAGCATTGACATATGAATACTTTATCATTGAAAATTAAGGCTTCTTTTCTGAGGAAAAAATGGCTGTGTGCCCTTGTCAGGACATGTAACCTCTATAGAATGAATATGGCAACTACAGATGATGTCTCTCAAAGTTTGCAATGGGTGGGACTATAGGAAATGATACCTGCCCTTTTTTCCAAACCTATTGTAGAATCACAACTGGCTCATGTTATTCATATAATACAAAGGCAATACATAATCTGAATAGTTAATCATTTCTCACTCAATTTGCCTAGAAGTGCCTCAATGTAAATTGTCATTGGGTGTAATGTGACTTAAAATTTTTCATTAATGTGTATATATATATATATATATATATATATATATATATATATATATATATATATATATATATATATATATATATATATATATATATATATATATATATATATATATATATATATATATATATATATATATATATATATATAGTGATCCCTCTTTATAACACTGGTGTTGGGGTCCACAGGGTATACCATGTTATAGCAAAACTGCCTTATAACAGAGGGACTTTAAACATAGAAGTAATGGGAAAACTGTTTCAGTGGGAGTCATGGTACCCACCATGTTATATCATAAAGTACCTTTTAATGAGGGGTGTTATGAAGAGGGGACACTGTATGTATAATTGTGATTTATGAATAAGACCTAATAGTATAATGATAACATCCACCAGGTCAACAGCTTTCCTTGGCACAGGTTGAGTGCTATGTGCACCACCTGCCCAAAGATGGCTGCTGACTTAACTGGCAGCCCTATTCTAGCTAGACAATGGTTAATGCTCATGTAATGAATCACTTATTCTAACAAATTACTCCCAAATAGGTCTACAAGCTGTTTCCATCTATACACTCTCCACCCCAGGGAATAAACAGCAGAATGACTGGTTATTTCAGACACTTTAAATCATTTATGTACAAGTCTGGAGTATTCAGAATGACAGGTTGATAATGAATTTCTACCTCAATTGGCTGACTGTTTTATTCCAATTTAGTACCAATAAACACCACAGAGAATCAGGAAGAAGAACTGGATATCTATGCAACTACAAAAATAAGTTTCCGGTTTTTCAAAATTCTTTCACAAAATTTTGAGCAGACACAAGGATTTTATATTATTTTCTTATGATGAACATCAGAAAAAAAGCTTATTTTAAAACAAATTTTCAAGTGGACAAAACATGCAATTTGACTTGACTAAATAAACTGGAAATTGTGGGTCAAAAATACTGTGAAATGTCATGATGAGAAACAGGAAATTCATTTTATATGA
The DNA here is from genome assembly GCA_964020975.1 of Hermodice carunculata. NCBI lineage: Eukaryota > Metazoa > Annelida > Polychaeta > Eunicida > Amphinomidae > Hermodice > Hermodice carunculata. The sequence goes on along the minus strand of OZ026615.1, from coordinate 56,277,122 downwards.
CCTAAGTCATGACAAAGCACTGATCGATAGTTGTAAAACCCTGTCTACATGCTAAAGCTGGCTGACAGTGGTTCCTAACTTTGCTTTCCATGGATATGCCCATTTGAAGACAATCCACTACATTAAGGTGCACGCGAACCATGATACACTTGGATGGCTGCAGTGTTGTACAATGATGCCCTGAATAGGATTTATAAAAACTGTTTAGTTTCCATTTTTTCACCTGAGTTAGGTAGCATATGCAAAGAACTGACAGATTTTGCAGGAGCATAATTAAATTTCAAAGATTTCCTCATAAATTTTGGACATTGCCTGCAAAGCAGATCAACTGTTTTTATGCTATAGGAAGAAGGTTAGTTCACAGGCAATGAACGAGTGCAGCATGCCAGTGAGGGTCACGGTGACTTTAAACCTGCTCACTAAGACTGGAAACTTGTACACAGTATGACTTATGACTTGTTCCAAATTCAGTGTCAGTAAACACACAGTTTCTAGCTATGCCCTCAGGGCAAGCTGTTTTCATTTTTTTAATATATCCCAGGTTCGTCCATCCAAACCCTTCTTGTAAAATCAACATTCACTTGGCCTCAGGGATACACTCTTTTGTTTTGTTTTGTTTTCTTGCCTGGCTTGGAATTCGACTTAATTGTATATTCAAGGCAACATGCCATGCAAGATGGTAGACCCTGAATGTTTTTGTTTTTTTCAACTTTCATCCAGCTGACAGATCTGAAGAGGGCGAATCAATATCATTCAGTGCACCCACTTTTTCCTGGGCCAATTAAGCTGCACCGTGAACATGCAGAAATTATTGGATGTGCGCCTAAAACCTGTACAGTTTGTACATGCTATGTGTTGAATGCTACCAGCTTATGACAGCCTTGGCTATAATCCATAGCCTCTTGTCATTACTAGCAAGACTAAAACATGGTCTCGTTTCATTAAATCAGTGTTAGAGACAAAGTCCATAATTCTGACAGAATATAGACTTTAGACAGCAGCTTTCAATTCCCTGCTTACTGTACATTTTATAATGAATTAAATTTAAGTATTCTTCTGGAATTTTGTGTGTGTGCTTGAGTACCTCAATTGATAACCTTTGCAGTAATTGTTTAAATCAATATACTCTTGTGCCTTCACCCTACCCAATCAACAACACAAACAACAAACAAAATGTTGACAGTGTTCACTGCATTGTTTCGCTCTAAATGATCACACCTTTGTCTTGATACTGCACACTGCTCTTGAATGGCAAACTATATATATATATGCAAGACTTTTTTTTTCACAAGAGCAACTCAGTGAATTAATCCTCATGATATTCTCCCTGAGATTTTTAAAGGGATATTATTGTATCCACTGGGAAACCATGCAACATGACATGACTACTTTGTATAAAATATTCAAAGAAATCTCTAAAATTAGCCCATCACAGGAGCTCAACAGTGGTAAAGTAGCATCATTTATTGAAACATCAATCTCCTCCAATGTGAGCCACATCATGCAGGCAGCATACTCAAGAGTCAAACTCTCTATATATAACAGCCACAGGGGAAATGTACCCAACCCTAGGGCATCACAGGGTATAAAACATGAACCCATTCTAGCCCAATTGACGGCACAACACTGACTTCCGTGGAACATCAAATATACATTGAAATTAACCTTTGATATGTTTCACCTTGCATACACCTGCAAAAGTGTAATCTATACCTGCATTTACAAGACAAGGAGACCAAAGGTTAATCACTCACACTATAACTCCTGTTTCTGTCTATCAAATACTTCACCCTACTTGTGGAAAATACAGTTTGAGCATCCAGGGTGGAACTGCATGTTTCTGAATGTTCTCTAATAAATTCATGGGAGTCGGTTGGCACCAGGATGTGGTACTGCATACAAACTTCCCTGTCTGACCCAGAGTTCACACGTATTGGACTGTCAGCTGGTCATGGTAACTGCATCTGTGAAGGTGACACCATGTCACCACATTACTGTAAATGTACACACACCTAAAGTGTCTTACATGTGTACAAATCTGTTATGCTCCTATATATTATATATGGTTGTACAAACTCAACATATTCATATCAGCACACCTGGCCTGTGAATTTTAATTTTCACATTAGCTCTACACAAGGAATTACTTACACTGATTTATTAATGTAAATGTCTACATCTTGGCGACATCAGTGTTTATGTATATTTCTGTTTTGCCTGCTGTTTCCTGATTGACAACACCTTGTCTGCATGGCAGACCATTTATCAAGCTCAGATGTACATCTGACTGGGTGGATAATTAGATTTTCATGACAAGTTTGTAAATGTCCCAGCACCTTTAAGAAACTGTTCTTTAATAGGACTCAATACACTCCAAAACCTTCAAACATAATGATAAATAGAGAACAGTAAAACCTTTCTTGAAACGATCTCCCACAGGGTTCATGATCTATTGTGTCTCTCATAGAAAGAATAAACAGCATGCAAAGGTGGTCTTCTAAGACAGGCCAGTCTTTCATACATGCATGTTTGTAGAAGCACTCTTTCCAGAAGCACAACTATAATGCAACTTTTTAACCACCTGGTTTAAAAACCCTACATATAAAAAAGACTCCTGGTGTGACCTCTTCCTCATTACTGGACCTCCACTCAGAGATATGTCACTTTTAGATCCACCCTTAAATAGGTCTCTCAAAAGAAGAACCACAAGTTCATTACTGAATGCATTAATACAGAAGGGATTAACAGTTTTACCAGCTGTAAGCACTGGTCAGTCAAGTGATCATAAATTATCATTGACAATAGGTGAGGTAAAGTGGCATGACAAGCAACAATTTCACAAGCACAGATTAACTCTTTCAGTGCCACATTTTGGACTGAGTCAACAGCATTCCTCACCAGTTGTGCTTGGGCATCCAAAGCAAGCCGAGGGAACTGCTGACCTGGACTATCTATCCTATTCTATGTAAATTCAGGCATGCTGGTACTTGAATGAAGGATCACTTTACAAGGAACATGAATCTAGCATCCTTGATTATCATATTTCAGAGCAGCTCACACAGTATAAGTAGTTTGACTTGATTCATAGTTGGCACTTAAAGAGTTAAGCAATGAAGGTAATGTGGCATAGACAAGGCCCACTTGTGCCCAATGGATACAGTGATACCTGCTGTAAAGACCACCTCACAGACTCTGCATATCTTTGTGACGCTGCTTTTTGGAGACACTTGGACACATTTTTTTGCTAAATTTATATGAATTTTTATTAACCTAATTTCTTGCTAAACTTTTACCCCATCTGCAATGTACACTTTTTTACTCATAGTAGGGGGGTCTTAAATAGCAGGCATCACTGTGCACATTAAAGATTTCAATATCAAAGGATAAAATCTAATTTGACTTGCCAAAGAACAAGCTTATAATGACACAAAGGTCTTGAAAACAAGCACAGTCTACATTTACTCCATATCACATAAATAATTTTACTGTTACACATCTCATAAATTTTGGAGCAAAGTACAAATAATATTAATAATTCAAATGCAAAACACATTTTCTACAACATAGTGCTTTCATGTTTTGTGTAACTTACACCAAATCCTGCTTACATATGTCACCAGTGCTACAAGGAACACTTTCTAATATAATATATGAAACATATATTATATGTTTCATGAAGCTACACATAAGGGCACTATATCATTAACAGCACGTGCAGCTTACCATGACAAGGGATAGGTAAACTTGATGCATGTGTCCACTTGAAATTTACAGGGGAAGCTTATTCTGCAAACAGCGGCTGCTTGCTAGAATCTGTGAGACTATGTAAATGTATGCCAGAGGTTAGCATTTTCCTAACTAACTTCCTAAGTATGTTCATTCTTTGTGGTCTCTGAAGAACAATACCCCATATTAATGATGCAAAATTATTCTATACTTGATTGTTTAATACACAGAATATCACAACCAACTAAGATTAAAAAATAATAATAATAAAAAGGGGCCGAACCAAAATACAAACAAGAGGGCTGTGTGAACAGCCCATGCTCAGCTGACCTACAGATTCATCACACTTGTGGCTCTGTGAACTTGGGATAGGATCAAGGTCACCTATGTACTGAGTAAGTCTGACCTTTATGGAAGAACACTAACATATGTAACATCAAAGTCCCAGTTCAAGTTGTTCTCAAGCTGTAGGGAAGAGTAAAATTCTGCACTGTGACTCCAGAAATGAGGTCAAGGTTACTAATGTACTGTCTAAGCATGACCTACAAAGCGACACATTAAGGTGCAACATCAAAGTCCTAACTCAAAATAGATCTCATGTTATCAAGCAAACAGTAAATTTCATGTCAGTTGTCCTGTGACCTTGGGAATGGGGTCAAGGTCCAAAACTCATTGGAGCATGACCACTTGCACAAAATAGGTAGACGTTTATCAAAGGTACATCCCTACTGAGTTGAACCCAAATCTGACCAAAAATCATGAAAAATCCAAAAATCACTGAAGTGTGACTATTTGAACAAGCTTGATAGAGACCCATCAAAGGGGCATTGCCACCAAGTTTGAAGTCAATCTGGATGACGGGTTCAGTGAAGAAGTCCAAAATGTGAATTAGCATAAGAATGCGCATTGATGTACTTTACCCATTGTTATGCATTTTCGTAATTCTCCCATGCCCTGAAAAGGGTCACCCCTGAGAATAAAATCATTGTCATTGTCAGTAATCAACCGGAAAGGTGCATTTACCATTAAGTACCCGAATTGAAAAACTCTTTAAAAATAAGGAATCCACAGCAGTGCCACATGGTGAAAGCCTTTGTTTGACCCTTCCACAAAGAACATATCCACAAAATTTCAGCTTAATCTGAGTGACAGTTCTGGGGAAGAAGTAAAAAATAGCAAAAAGACACCAAAAATCATTAAAAAAATATGAAGAAAATCATAATGCCATCTGGTGAACAAATTAAAAACTAGGAGTCCCCAGGAGTGCAGGAGTGTTCATGTGTGATATCAAAGCAGTTGGGTGAGTTCCCCGCCCCCCAGGGGAAAAAAAATCATTGAAAAATCCAAAAATCACTGAAGCACGACCATTTGTACAATTTGGTTGAGACCCACCTACGGCACATCTCCAGCAAGTTTGAAGTAGATCTGGCTGATTGTTTTTGAGAAGAAGTCAAAAATTGTTGACGGACAGATGACAGATGACGGATGGACTGGAGAACCATAAGATAAGCTCAGCTGACTGACAAGTCAGCTGAGCTAACAAAGCAACAAAAAATAACAAAAAAGAAAGAAAAGGAAACAAAAATAACAAATAAATTCAATTAAAAGGCAATCAGTGATTGCTGGATCCATGCCCCCTGCACCTCATTTATAACACCGCTAATTACAGGTCTCCTTTTGGAATGACTGTGGTCAATAAAAATATGCTATCACCAGGACCCAGATACTTGATCTACTAACCTACTTTTGTGTATGACACACTCATGTGTCCAGATACACTGGTGTGTTAAGTTTCATAATTTTCGAAGTCAAAGGACAACAGAATCATAGCTGGGGCATAAAGTTTAATGTAGTTTTACATGAAAGTATCACTGTGACCCAGATACTTGACCCAGTGATTTATATTTGTTTCATTACACACCTTCATGTCAAAGTATGTGTGTGTGTGTGTGTGTGTGTGTGTGTGTGTGACGTTTCATGAAACTAAGTTAAATAGTTAAGGAATTATAGCCTTGACATGATTTTACAAGCTTGAATATGTCACTGTGACCCACACACTTAACCTCAGGAACTACTTTTGGTACATCACACACTCGTATGTCCAGATGCACCTGTGTGTGAAGTTTCATTATTCTAAGTTGAAGAACAAGCCAAAAATAGCCCAGACATGAATAGCGGAGATCCAGATACTTGACCTAGTGACCTACTTTTGTTTCTTGACATACCTTTAGGTCAAGATATATATGTGTGTCAAGTTTCATGAAACTAAGTTACACAGTAAAGGAATAATAACCAGGACACAATTTTACAAGGATATGTCACTGTGGCCCAGATAGTTGACCCAGTGACCTAATTTTGGTACATGAGACACCCCTATGTCCAGATGCACCTATATGTAAAGTTTCATTAATGTAAGTTGACAAGCAAATTATAGACCAGACACGAAATGTAGATGGATGGACGGACAGACGCACAAACGGACAAACACATGGAAAAAGCTATTTCTATATGCCCCTCCTCCATTAGGAGGTGGGGAATAATAGACTGTGTGTTGCATCATAATTTCAGCCTAAAAATACAGAATCTGACAGTTTCACCATTTTCAGAAATAATTTACGCGGACAAAAGATTTTTTACTTATTCAAAATACCAAAGAACATATATGTTACACACCTTCTTCCCACTTTGTTGTCAAGACAAGAACAACTGTTGCTTACACACTTCTTTTTCTGCCACAATCACCCCCCCCCCCCCTACACACACACACACTTGTAAGCAAACAGGAGATCTGGTCATGTGAACCATTGTGCATTCTGGACTTTCCAACTCTGATCATTAATCTATATGGTGAATGATTATAATGGCATGTAAAACACATAGGCATAATAAATAATAACAGCTAGTGCAGTCACTTTTATGTACATGTACCTGTTCAACTTTGCCACAATTTAAGGTATAACAGGACAATGTCCATGATCCGAACCCATATTTCTTGCCAGAACTAATGATGAAACCCACCAACTGGTAAAGACATGCAATCATGAAGAATCTCGTGTGCTTTATACATGTGGCCATATTGCTATGTTTGCAAGTAACACCTGAATGTTGTACCAATGTGGTGCACTTTCTCAGTAACCCATAACATCATTAAGTGCTGTGTTCTTGCTGCAAGGAGGACACTGATTGGAGTGTCTCTTGTCACACCAGGCAATATTTAACTTACGTCTTGTAGTAACCCCCTATAAGTCAAAGGTGACCAATTTCCCTGTAATGTGTGTGCCCCTTTGATGTTAAGAGGACATGCAAGTCTGACTCAGGTGGATACACCTGGAGTACTCTGCATACACAGATATCTGCACCAACCATGCTCGTGTGGTTTATGAAGCTGCAGATAAATGGAACATCCCTCAGGCATGGAATCTTGGGCACAGAGCACTACTGACATGTCACATGTCTGCATACAGCTGACTTCACATTAAGAATTGTACCATAACCTGATCAATAGTGCCTAGTCTGTCTGCCATCTGTGCTAAGTACTCAAAAAGGTACAAAGTGCCCAAGTATAGTTCCAACAGGACACACATAGTGATGAAATTTCACTACTCACACTGTACAATATACCGTAGTCCCTCCTTTGAGAGACTGCCCATAGTGCAACCCAAAAGGTGGTCACATAAACAGGTGGTCCCTCAAAGGAGGTATAAATAACATCAAAAGTGCTACAGAAAGACCTGACAACTGTGGTCTCTCAAATGAGGTGGTCTCCCAAAGGAGTGGACTTTCAAAGGAGGGACTACTGTACTGCAATGGCGTATGTACGATGGCACCTGCTATTTGAGACCACCCCTACTGCCAACAGAAAGTGGTCTTATACTTCAGATGGTCCTAAAATGAAGGTGCATTCAACAGAAAACTAAAAAAAAGGGTCTTCAAAGAGTGGTCTAAAGTGGTCTTTAATTGGAGGTGGTCTTTAAAACAGGTACTCTAATGTATCATAGACATTCACAGGTAGGAACTGAGCTACCATACAGTGACTGGTGCATACTTGTAAAGTTTGTACATTTTAAATAGATCATGACATTATGTACAGCAGTGCGATTGCTATGCACTTTAAGAATGCCAAGCCAGTTGGAAAGTGAAAACAAGCACTGTACAAAAGGGTTCTATGATAGCAAGAAGTTGCCACACTTCCAAAACGGGGAAGATTATACTTGTACCTATCTGATCCAATGTTAAATCCTTTTGTTGCTTACAAAACCAAACTTGGCAAAGTGTGGTCCCAATGTCATGCTCAGCACAGTAAAATAGCATCCATGCAGATTAACCATTACTTGTTTGATGCTAACAAGCACAGAAAACAACATAAATACTAAATAAGACAGATAATATGTGATATTTTAGTACTGATTTTGGCAATGAGATAAATGCGGCAAGGACTAATCGCATTGACTGGAGGGGTCACAGGAGTAAAGCAATCAATGCATATCAGGCCAAGTGGGCTGTGATGCGTACCATTTGGAAGCTGCTTGGTTCACTTATTGTAACTTGCATCTACTCATTCAAATGCTTAATTTGTAACTCTGGTTGCCAAGCAGCTACCCCAGCATACTGTCCCAAAGAATCCCTTTCCCCAACCTTTTGTTGAGGTATTAGCAAAGACCACTGAGCTCATGTGCATGTGCCCTTTGTGTTTTAACACAGGCAGACATGGGCATACACTTGCATGTTCACCTTCCAATAGTAAATTCAACCATGGCACCACAACACAAACAGTACTTGCCTATAAGGACTATGAAAAATTACTTTTCCCACAAACATCAAGTCAAGCAAAATTGATGTAATAATGTACTATGAAAGAACTATAAGCATTCTGTGTTTCAAGATCAATCAAAAAAAAAAAAGAAAAAAGAAAGTTCAATACATTTCTCTACCTTCCAAAAAGTTCAAAGGTATCAAATTCTGTTTAAAACATACAGACTTTTATCCGATATACCACTATTAAAGATTTCCCTGACACTTGATAAGAAGTCACAGCTTGCCTAGAGTCAAGCAGACAGCCTGCCTCATAATGCAACGGTGTAAGGACAATATGTTCCTGGTTCCTGGATCCTGTGGACATTGACATTTTTGTTCCGATATACATGTACTTTTAATCTTGGGTATACCATTCCAAAACTGGGATGCTTTGGAGTTCGCACACACTATCAAAGCAAGCTAAACCTGGCAGCAAACATACTTAGTGAGTGTGCCACAGATTAACCACTTGAGACACTCTCAATGAACCCTTAAGCTGCAATAAGAAGGCATTCAACAAAATGCCCCTTGGCCACAAGTTAATGAGGAACAAAAATCAAATGACGGGGTAGCGCATGTTTTGTAAATCTTCATGTTAATTTTCTATTTTTGTTTCTGGATCAAGAACATGTCAAAAAAAAAATGGATACTCTGCCATTTATGTGGTTGCAAAACAGTTGTCACCTTTGCCTTGAAAAGCAAAATATGGTAAACAGGATCCTTATTTTGCTGCCATAACCTCAAACCAAAATTTATCCATACAATTTTTAAGCAAAAGTATATGCCACTGACAAAACAGGAAACAGTTTGTCACCCTATATACATATCTGCTCATAATATGTATTACCATACCATAACACTTTAGTTTTGAGAGTATAATACCCTATTTTCTTATGTCTAAAACTGCAGATTCCAATTTGAAGTTGTCTCAAATTTTGCAATGTAACTTAGAAAGGAACATTCCACTTCTCTATAACAGCTGGAAACCTTTTTCAGGAATAAACATTCACATCCCTTCACATATCCAATAAATATCTGTAAACAAATCCATAATACTTGTTTACAGACTCAGGACATATGCAACACAATGTTGGTTTGTCATCTCACCATCTCCCTAATTTCAGTTCACAAATAAAAGAGGGAAAGTACCTAATTCATTAGGACTTTCTATGATGACTAAGATACTCTTCCCTATACTAGGGACAACTGTCTATCCATGAAGACACCTACAACATGCACATGCTTCACATCATGTAAAGGACTGGTAAAAAAATGGTGTCAACATATTGACTTATGGTGTTTGGCCTGATCACATTAGCAATGTCTAATACATAGACCGTACTATATAAGACATTACAACAATGGTTACACCTGAAGACATATGGTGTTGCAGCTATTATAAAACAGTACATGAAAAGACGTACAATTGTCAAAACCAGTCAAGGTTATGAGGTGCTTTAACAGGGGGTTTTTGTCATCACTTTGTATTTTCTCATTTGCAATCTCCAAAATTATACCCCTTTCACTTCCATAGGGAATAAAAACTGAATTTCAAAGGCAAGTGTAATGACTATGGCATTGATCTGGACATAATTCTGACACTAACTGGTAAGAGTAGTGTTCGGAATTAGCAGTTGACCAAAAGGGAAGACTCATGTATACCTCCTAGGACACATGCATGTCTCCTTTGACACAAGTACATATCTTCTGGGAAACATATGTATGCCTCCTTGGCATGTCAAGTAGACAACACCAAAGTGGACTCAATAGCTGTAAATATTCTTGGGGATAAATATTTCATGAAAAGCTGGCCTTCTGAAGAACTGTGCCATAGCACAAGGCATGGCTGGCTCTGTATGTCCTCAATACTGCCCAGAAAATGTATCAGTGATACCCTGTCATTCCCTCCAAAAAGGTGCATACTGAACTACCCTCTTGGGACCTTATACTTTGATGAATATCACATCTTTCTCAGCAGAAACATATCCCTCCTCTGTACCTGCTGAACAAAACTGTCTTTTACCAAACTTGAGGTCTCCTTGACTCTTGATCAGAAGCAGGTTTCACTCAAGCAGTCTGATCCTGGTAAATTCTAGTTACAACATGGCTGCCCTACACTTCAGTTTACAACAAACTGTGAGGAGACAAATAAGGCTGCCCAAGGTTTACAACCACCTGAAAAATGTGCCCTCATACACAGCTATCTTAGAAAGGTACCCACATAGTCAACCGTCTTTAAAGGTACCCAAGTAACACAACCATCTTAAAGAAGTGCCCAAGCACAACACCATCTTTAGAACAGGCAAGGCACATTTTAGACTCAAATGGCTCACATCAAATACCCTTTGAGCCTGTTTTCTAAGAATGAAGAATGGCATAATATCAAATCCTGACCATGGTTATTCCAAGAAAATGGCTACATGAAATCTAATCCAGCAAACAGCTTTCACTTTCTTATGCTTGAACTGCAAAATGTATTTGCAATCTTTTTAGTTTTGTTTCACTCCTCTGCTAGGAACTGAAGACAATGAGCATCCCGAAAATCACGGAGAAAATTAAAATGTCACACTCTGAGGCCAGATAGCAGAATAACACAAGCCAGATATAGAAAATTGCTGATTTTTTTATAGTTGACAATACACTGGGTTTAAGATGTAAGTGTCACAGTAATTTTATCACAAATAATTTCTGACTTATGGTAACATCTGGAGTCAATAGTTTGTGCTGAACTTCTGATTATATGACAATGAAGATCAGAGACACTCAAACACTGTATACATCAGTTGTTTAGAGCATGTCAATGACATCCATACATGGTTTGTTATTCCAATGCAAATACAATTTTAGTTATGATCAATTAAAGGGTCATTTTTTGGTGTCTTACCTGTCTTTATAAAGGTACCTAAGTGCATAACCACCTTAAAATGGTACCCAAGTACACAACCGCATTGACATGGTACCCAAGTATACAAGCAGCTTTGAAAGTTACCACCACCCCCACCCCCCAAAAAAAACAGAAAATCTGTCAGCTGATGTATTCCATGGACATGACCACCGTACATTCATACAGAGCCTTGAGTGATGTAGGACCCTAGACATTTTTAAACCTTCATGGATTGCAGCCAATTATGTTAACATGGGTGAGGTTCTGACTCTTGCTCCCCTCATGGATTTCAACAATCCAGGCTCCCATTAAAGGGATTCACACAAGGATCAACTTCTAAGGATGTGTGTCCCAGAATACAAGCCACCCTTCAATCTGCTGCTTTCTCTGGAGGGTACAGCTTTCAGTTTTTGGCAACCGAAGCACATCAATTACACTTGCTTGAAAAGCATCCAAGGCCAAATCCAGGTGTTTTAGATGTACATTTTACCGGCTTTAAGAACCAGTGGCATGTTTCAAAACTCAATAGAAAAGTCTCAATGATCTCTTTCTCCACGACAAAATGACTCCTTGCTGGGTCAGTGTATGACACTACATTATACAATGTTAACAAAACTGTATGTTGGTGAAAAAAAAACACAAATCAAATTCAGGGAGATTGTAACCTGGCCTGGAACTACTTTCCCAGCATGCAGGGTGACCCTGAACATCCAGTATGATAACTGGGAAGGGGGGAAGAATGTACAGACGTCTGTAAGTGCTAAAGACTGTTGGAAAATGGCCAATATGCAGCATGAACCTGACAAATACTAGTCTCACTGACGTTTAATTGATTGTGGAAGTCACAGAAGGTCCTTGGGTCTTCAAGCTGGGACATACTTGTGGTCTTGTTTTGTGGTACACTTGCCACAAGCTAAAAGGACCAGATTTCAGAGTCTACTAGCCATGTATGTGTTGTCAATCTCTGCATATATGACTCATATTTTGTTTGCGAACTTGTGTAATAATCACTTTTGCATGCAGTAATGTTGTACACTTTACTGTATCAAAAATCAAGAAAGCTTCTTTCCTCTTTCAATTTATATGGAAAACTGGTGGAAGAACTGAGAGAAAACAGAAGGAAAAACCCAAGACAATTCTTAGTCGCTTACTTGAACATAAACAGCTACAGACACAAGCACAATGACATTAATGAGCTGTTATCTGATAAAATTGTTGACTTGCTGTTCATATCAGAAACAAAGCTTGATGCCTTCTTTCGTGACTCTCAGTTCATGGTTCCTGACTATAGGCTGTGGAGAGCAGACCGCACACAATGGGGCGGAGGTGTTTTAGCTTTCTTGAGATCAGACATCCCAGGCTGTAGGAAAGTGACCTGTGAATTCTCCAACATTGAGTCAATAGCAATGGAGGTAAATCTGAACAACAGCAAATGGCTCATATATGGTGCCTATAGGGCCCCATCTATGCCAAACAGTGATTTTTCACATGATTTTTACAACACAATGGACAAAGTAAGTGTAGGTTATGAAAACCTGGTTGTTATGGGGGATCTCAACTATAACATGTTGAAACCCAGGATAGCTCAACCCCTGATAGATATGTGTGATATTTTTTACTTTTTTAACAAAATTGAGGAGCCCACCTGCTTTACTAAAGAGGCCGAACCCACTCTTATAGATGTTGTTCTAACAAATCGACCAAATTCATGTTGCAATATTACCAACTTTACTACCGGCGTGAGTGACTGTCATAACTTGATATCTTTCCAAATTCGCGGGATTATACCGTATATAAAAAGAGAAAACTTCAGCTACCGTAGTTTTCGTTCTTTTGACCAGGAGGCATGCATAAAAGATCTTGAGAATGCTCCTTTTCATATTGCTCATGTTTTTGATGATATCAAAGACACATATTCGACAAGTGAGAAAATATTGCTTGATGTTCTAGATGGCCATGCCCCAATCAAGCAGCAGAAACAACATAAACATTCTGCACCCTTTATGAACAGGACCCTCAGGAAGGCCATCTATAGAAAGCGTATGCTCCTCAACAAATTTCGCAAGTACAAGAACAAGAAAAATTGGCAAAACTATAGAAGACAACGCAATCTTGTTACCAAACTGCGAAAAAAGTCCATCCGAAATTATTTCTTTGAGAGGTGTGCTGGTGGTCCAAACTCTAGGGACTTCTGGCCCACCATCAAACCTTTTCTTTCCAAACAGGGAAGAAAAACTGATAACAATATCATTTTGTCAACTGGAAATTCTATTATTACCAATCCAGAGGAAGTTAGTGAAATATTCAATGACTATTATATCAAGGTCACAAGTGGAATTGCCACTGACCACTCTTTCAATTCTTCCTCGCATCCTAGTATTGAAAAAATCAAATCCAAAATACATGTCCAAAATCAGTTTGAATTTAAGACAGTTGACGAAGTGTTTATATCCAGACAAATTGACAGTTTGAACCTTCGAAAGGCAACAGGGACAGATGGCATATCTGCAAAGCTATTAAAATTAGTCAAACCAGCTTTAGTAATACCAATAACTAACCTTGTAAATAAAACTCTGACATCTGGTACATTCCCTGACCGACTTAAAGAAGCTCAGGTCACTCCTATTTTCAAGAAGGATGACCCAATGGACACGAAAAACTATAGACCTGTCAGTGTATTGACAGTAATTTCAAAACTTTTTGAACGTACCATAAATGATCAACTGTATGATTATTTCTCTGACATGCTTCACCCATTTTTATCAGCTTTTAGACAGGGTTATGGGTGTCAGACGACACTACTCAGAGCCGTGGAGGACTGGAAGAAAGCCTTGGATGAAAACAAATATGTGGCTGCCTTGTTAATGGACCTGTCCAAGGCCTTCGACAGTCTTCCCATGATCTCCTTATAGCTAAACTTGAGGCATATCGGTTGGATGCCACTGCTTTAGATCTTATGAAAAGTTACCTGAGTGACAGAAAGCAGTATGTAAAGATCGGTAGTGTCACTAGCTTGCGGCAAAATATTCTGAAAGGTGTCCCTCAGGGTTCCATTTTGGAACCTTTGCTTTTTAACATCTTCATGAATGACATCTTTTTCTTTGTTCAAGAGGGAATATTGTACAATTATGCTGACGACAATACTCTGTCTTTTTCCCATGAGTCACTACCAACCCTGAAATCAACTTTGGAAGCAGGCTGTATTCACCTTATCAAATGGTTTGAGATGAATATGATGAGAGCCAATCCTGAAAAGTTCCAAGGAATTCTTTTTGGTAACAAGGCTAAAGGCGAAGACCTCACCTTTCATTTAGACAAATTTGGTATTCATTGTGAGAACGAAGTAAAACTGCTAGGCGTCACAATTGATTTTCGACTTAGTTTTGAAAAACATATTGCCGAAATGTGTAAGAAGGCATCCAGACAGATAAATGTATTGAAAAGAATTGGCCATTACCTCAACAAAAGTTGTAAACTTCTCATTTACCACTCTTTCATTCTTTCAAATTTTGGATACTGCCCCCTAGTTTGGCACTTTTGTGGTGAGGGCAGTACAAAGAAAATGGAACGCATTCAGGAGCGAGCTCTTAGATTCATCTATGATGATCAAAATTCTCCATATGAAGACCTTTTGGAAAAATCAAAATTCCCATCCTTACGCATTAGAAGGATGAAGACCATGGCGATCGAGGCATACAAAATTCTTAATAAACAAGGCCCTTCGTATTTATATGACCTGCTGATGGTAAAAGACTCAAAATATTCTTTTAGATACACCAACACTGCCACTATACCAAGGGTTAGAACAACCAAGTATGGTTTGAAATCTTTCCGGTATGGTGCAGCCAAATTGTGGAATGAACTACCAGATTATTTTAGAAATGCCTCCAGCTTTCATCAATTTAAAAAACTAGTCAGCAACTGGAATGGTGACACCTGCAACTGCATGTCATGCAGATAGATGCCTCTGAAGTCCATGTCACAGACACCTATCTGTGCCAAAGTTGCTGACTAGTGTTTTACACATATTTTTATTAGTACAGATTATTGATCACCATGAAAAATATATTTTAACCTCATCCCATATTTATTGTATGTATATAAACACTGTTGTTTTTAGTCACCTATGTATTTTACAACTTATACTCACGTCGGAAAATAGCTCTTCAGAGCTAATGTTTATTGTAAAAAACGACCGACATGAAATAAAGCTTACTTTGACTTTGACTTTGACTTTGGCATATGAAAGGTACAGAACTTGGCTTTTGGATTCTGTGCATTAAGAATACATAAATGGTACAGGATTTCATTAGGTTGGGAAGATGGAGTGAAACGGTTCAGGGGGCTACTGACCTTGTCTCTTTCTGGACTCTGGTACTCCACACACATAACATATCCACCAAAACCTGGAATTAAATGAAAAAAAAAAAGCTTTGTTGAGTCACCAAGGTACAACCACAATACACATGCAACAAAAATTAATCGTCTTTGCAAAATTTGAAGTTCTATAGAATAACTAATGCATGTAACACAGCCAAGCCAGACCATGCATGTATATTGCTCTCGTAATCAAGTATTTACACCATTAACCCATTCAATCCTTGAATTAAAATGAATAATGGGCAATCAAAGGGGTTAAAATCATGTCAGCTTAAATATCCTTGTTGTAGCACAAAATGTATTGCATGTACATGTATGTGAAATACACAGATGCATCAGCTTATATTGATATGTATCGAAGTACAGGTACATGTACTCTGCACACATGTCCAACTCTCTGCTCTAGTCTTTGTAACGTGATCAGCTAACACCAACATTTTTAATATACACTGAATTATGAAGTAAAAGGTACTACACTATTTCTCCTCACAGCAAGTCCTGCTTCATGAAAACATTCAATTCTGTAATTCATATTGTAATCCCACGGTTTAAGTGTGTTAATGCAACACGCTTAAACACCAAAGATTATGTGAACGCATTGCTGATGAATAAAACAGAGCCATACATGCAAGCACTTTTTTATTTCTACAAACGCTTTTCACAAAAATGAAATTCAAGATTATGTGTGGATGTAGCTGTCACAGAGCTACTCAGCCTGTTTATAAAAGCGCAGTTGATCCAGTGTTGTACCACAGAAAGGAACATAATTCATTTTCTTATGCTCAAATGGGAGGCAAAAGGCATGTTTACCGAGCAAACAATCTCATTTCCAAACAAAAGCCAGAAAATGGCAAAGGTTGATGCTTTCTTCCCTTAAAGCTACAGTTCTTTGCCAGATAGTCTAACTGTGACATCACGCAGTACAAAAGGAGAGGTCACAATTGGCATATTTTATGTGTATTCAGCTGAATACACTACCCAAAACTAAAGCTCTTATTGACAAGAGTTGTGTTGTCCCATTGGTTTGTATGTTAAAGTAACATTTAATACATTAGTGACTTTAAAGGTTAAAAAAATGAGGTTATCAGAATCAATTAAGTACATCTAGATTAATCTTGAAGAAATCAGTGTCTCTTTTGGCAGTGCTTTTTAAGTTATAAATTGTAAGTTATAATGAAAATAGTGGGAATACATGTACACAACTCTAGCCTTGCCGACTGATGTGCCCTCTACAGGAAAGATACTGCAACCTTCTATTCTTGGTCATCCCTATTCTGCAGCAAGCTTTTATTTGTCACATTGACTAACTACCCCTAGCTGTCCAGAAGCAACACAAGAGTTTCTATTTGACACAAGCTTTGTTGCCACATTGTGGGAACACACACCCAGGGCACACACCTGGGTTTCCCAGAGCTCAGACGGCTGTGATCAGTAATGTGTGAATTACTACCATTCAATGAACATGTGAACATGTCAGTTTGCTGATTTTAACCCTTTCCTCCCTTGACTTAAGACTGAATCAACAACTTTCCTGGACATGGGTTGGTAACCAAGTGCACAACCCATGCCAAGGAAAGCTGTTGACCTGCAGCATGTGATCTTGATACGTCTCATCTTTAATTCTTAGTCAAACTGCTTTTCTTTACTGTTGAAATTAGTTGAAAACACTGAAGCAGAAGACATTTGATCCCTAGCAGGTTTTGGCAGGGTTAAGGGGGAAAGGGTTGAAGAGTGCTGAGATGCCAAAGAGAGCATCCAGAAAGGACTTCATCATAGCACTTTTATTCACGACAACCCTTTTCACAATTTTTTTAACTTTGAAAATCTAAATAGTTATTTCCTGTAAACACTGCCGCTGCCTAAGTACTGCACAAAGGAATGTTGATCATCAGATAGTATTTCCCATGACTGAACCCACCCACCAATGTCATTTATAAAAGTGAACCGGAGTCTACTTTGGCGTGCAGACTGAGATCTCCTATACATTAGCTGTGGTTTTTAAACAGGAGTTTTACGAGCTCTGATACCATTAAATTGCAGTGTTATTACCTGGATTACATGATCTAATAAGATCCTCTTAACCTCATTCAAAAACAGTCAAAAATATTAAGTACGGGAAATGTGCTTGAAACATGAGCTACACAGGAATTGCTGGTAAACAGCACTACCCACAACTCAGCAGATAATGCCTAATATTCCTTCATATCACACATTTCTCTTGACAGCCTTTTGTGTGAGACTAATCACAATGCACACAACACTATTTGCTGTGCATGTTGCTGAAATAGTGTTCCTCCATATTTGAAAATTTCTCAAAAAAAAAAAAACAAACAAACAAAAACAAAAAACAAAAAACAAAAAAAAAAAAACAGACAAACAAAAAACAGATCAAAGGCCACTTATAAAACAGAACTATGCAGAATGCAATTTCTGTTTAAGAATATGCTAAACATAGCTAACATTTTCACAGTACCTGAGATTTGGACAAAATCATGAAAATAGCGTTCACAGAATGGATTACCCTTAGCACCCACAATCTTTTTTCCTCAGTTCTGCATTTTTTTAGACTTCACAGGTGCCATAATATGGTGTAACTGCACCAAAAATTAAATGAAGCTGTGATGAATCCTTCTGGAGATATTATGGTAACAAGATTGTCCACTTCTGTGCTACTCAGATGGCCTTCAAATAAATAATTCAAAAGTTTTATAAGTTTAAAAATAATAAGAGGAAGTTGGTTTTCAATAGGGAAGTGGTCACTTACATATGTAATGTGCTTCTCTCATAAAGATTTGGTGAAGCTGCAATGCATCCTTGTTGACAAATTATGAAAACGTCCCCTTGTGTGCTAATCAGAAGGCCTTGAAATAAATACTTTAAAATGTTATTCAAAATTTATAAATTTAAAGAGGATGCCAGTTTTAAGTAGGTACCTGGTCCATCATAAGATGCATCTCTGATAAAAATTTGGTAAAACTGCGGTGAATATTTGTTAAAATATCATGGTAACATCATCATGGTTGACACAACTCAGACGGCCTTCAAATAAATACATAAAAGTTTCAAAAAAAAGTTTTAAAATAATAAGAGGAAGCTGGTTTTATAAAAACCTGCTCCATTGTACGGTTCATCTCTGATGAAAATTTGGTAAAGCTGCTGCAAGTATTTTTTGAAATATCGCGGTAACATCGACAAGACGGACAAACAGAAAATACAGGGGACAACAATAACCTCCACCACTGTATGTGACGAGGGTAACAATGACATTGCTGTGGCTCCTTCTGGTTGACAGAATCAATTTCAGATTAGGACTCAAAAGTAGCTTTGAAAAATAATGTACATGCACAGTCAATAATAATATTACATGCATAAAATCTGTTACAAAACTGTCAAATGCACACATTTCTTTCAAAATTGTATGATAGACAAAGCCTACTGCAACAAAGACACAGATATTAAGTAAAAAAGACAGTGTGAGGGGTCGCAACCATAACAGTAATTTGTGTTCGACTGGTTCCGTAAACCACCATGACCCATCAGGGATAAGAAGAAAAATGAAACTACATCAGTTAAAATTCTGACACACTGTTTTCTGTTGCCACTTAAAACACATAACATGATTGTATCACACAGAAGCTTGAACATACAGAAAAACAAGGAATCCCAACGGATCCATTTGCAATACATGTATATTACTTTACACTTTTCACCTTCAGAGGTTGACCCTATCACCTGTTTTATATTACTCAGGTGGGTGAATGGGATGGTGTTATTGGGAAAAGGTATATTATCACCAGATAGATTACACTTTATATAGACTGGTGACATTAATAGCCCGCAAACACGATGTGCGCTTAATCAAGTCTGTGTACCTGAAGGCCCCTACATGTATGACAATGTTGTTCTATTATGTTGTGTGTGGACTCTTGTAGCAGTTCACATTTCTGAGAATCATGCTCATGGAGATCCATTTGTCACTGTTTTTTTCCTTTTTTTTTGTTTTTGTTTCTAAATTGGTCACTCAGCAGGCATCACATAAATACTAATTTCAAAGTGATGTTTGATTTTAAAAACATGATAAAAAAAAATGATTAAAATGAAGATTGTCCATTTTCCCTTGACTTGTACATTACCTCTTTGGTGACCTGTGATTAGGGTTCATCCCTGCCCATCCCTGTGGAGTTATTTACTTTGACTGACTGACATTCATTCTTTATGCTTTTGTATCACTTTCACTACTGTACAGACACAAAGATTTACTTATGTTTTACAAACCAATTTACTGAGCGCTGTTCAGCAATAGTGTGTTTAGTTATTTATTATGGCTCTAATCTCTTTACAAATATTGACATTGGCATCCTACAGAAAATGTCAAACAGTTCGCCTTTTACTGTTTTCACTGAATTTCTGTAACATATACAAATACTGCAGTGACTGCTCAGTATATTTCGGGATTTCCTTCCAAACACAGGGAAGTCTAGCATACAGATGAATTTTGTAAATGTGCAGGCTGTCTTGTTAAATGTTAACCTGAGACTGTAAGTTGCTATCAGAGATACAGGGCATTGCATGATGCCCTAAATCATGGCCTAATAGTACCTGCTAAAGACCGATGATTGTCTTTCCACTAAAATGAGCCTCAAATAGATGGAGTGACTGTTCCCCATTGGATGATTGATATATTAGCTTGTATTTAAACCTTGTAGAGATATTTCCACTAAAAGAAAAAAGTTGCAGCATGTACATGTGTATTAGCATTATATACCCATTTACAAGCAAACGCACACATGTACTAATCAAAGGTGACGTATATGCTACTTGAATGTGCAAATTAAAAACTCATCAAAAACCAGGAAATATCAGCTGTACCTTTGGTGAGTAAGTTTTATAGAGGTGCACCTGTACATTCCCACAAAATAAGAAACAATCCTGGCACATGATTTTGGAAAAGTAAAAGGTTTGAAAAACATATCAATTTTATTAAAACTAGAAAAAAATGCTGCTCCATCTGTTGAACAAATTACAAACTAGGAGCCCCCAGAAGCATCCCTACACAACTGTGAAGTACCGTATATCTTCGAATATAGGGCGATTTGCGTATAAGTCGGGACCCCTAAAATCTCAGCAAAAAATCAAGGTTTTGTGTTTGGCTTGAATATAAGTCTGAGGCATTTTCAAAGGGTAAGCTTATCAGAAAAATAGAAATAAAGGAACAAACGACCAGGTTCAGATCACATTTGATAATATGCTTTATATATTCTGAATCAATGAATCATATTGTAGCGTCAATGAATGCATATTATTACAATACAATATCAAGCGTAGCCGTTGACAAAAGTTGCTGCACACAGTCACAGTACACTTCAATCATATAGTTATGCCAGAAAGTTTGAAAAGTTTTTTATCACCAGCATTTGAGGATCAATATATGTCTATATTATCAATATCATTTAGAAGCCTTCAAACTCACTGGAATCACTGTCACTTTCCCCTACCAAGTCTCTGAACAACTGCTCATTTGTTTCGATTGTGTCATCGTACATGTCATTGTCCGTATCCATGGTATCCGCGTCAACATTGCTACAACTTGATTCAGTGTCTGATCCTGATCGTGACCATAAAATGTCATCCTTGGTACTGTCCAACGAGTTAGAAATGCAGCATTTCTTGAAGTATGAAGTTTCCCGGTAAGTGAAGATTCTTCACTTACTTCACCTCTCCAAGAAGTACTCCAGAAAAGATTTTTTAAGATTTTGCCCCAAAATGAACAAAAAATTTACTAAAAGTAAGAAATTATTGAAGTGGAACTACATGAATACATTTGTTAAAGATTCAACCATGGTACATGCCTGCCAAGCTTGATGAGGACCAACAGTTTTTGAGACCTAAAAATGTGAATTGCTGATGCACGACAGATGGACAGTGGGCAAGGCATCTATAAGCTCTGCTGACTGATAAATTTGTTGAGCTAAACATAAAGTGTGAAAAAAAAATGTTTCAGTAAATTTATTATTTTCAATTTAAAATACAGGAACTACAATACAACTGACTGAACCAAAGTTGGCCCCTCACTAAAGCAGCATTTGTGAAATACATATTGCTTTGTTGTGGGAAAACTTCACTAATTGCAGAGATCACAGTCATCATTGGTCAAAGCAGAAGGGCTTTGAATTTTGTTTACAATTTGAATTCAAAGGAACAAGAGATTTAAGAAGAATCCTGTTTTGAAAATGATGTCACAGAGTAGTAATCTCCTCCACTCCTGGCTCCTTAGGCCGATCACAGCCTATCTTTAAAAGAAAAAAAAATTGTTGAAAATGCTATGGTAAAGATCAAATTCATTGAAATTTGTTCATTTATTTGTTAGTGATTGGCAGTGACAGGAATGGATATGGTGAGCACAGAGATTGATTAAGACAAAATATGCTATCGATTGGACATTTGATTTTGTACAATACATATATATATATATAATGTATGTATATTTTCAAACTGTTGCTGTGGTGATGTGGTTATTAATTGATTTTTGGTCCAGGGAGTGTTAATTTACCTGCCACATTTTGATATGAAAAGTGTGGCTTGGTTTGGTACTGTCACTGTGCTCGGAAGTGATTATTGTATTATTTCTGGATCCCACTGGGTTAATTTACCTGCTGCACTGCAACACAAGTGTAGCAAGTACTCAAGGATCAATCATCTTCGTGGGCATTATCAACCATAACAGCTTCCATCTAATGACCCAGTAATCCAAAGTTGCCACAAGCTGTGAATGGCAAGCTTTAATGGTGTTAATGACCACCATGCAGACAGCTGCAGGGAACGACTTTTTGTTTTAACCATACAGTGATGACAAGAGTTAAACTAGCTTCCCTACAGAACGTAACTCTTGAGCAGAACCCTTTGCTCAAGCATAATCCAAACATTGCTGATCTTGATCGGTCATTTAAAAAAAAAAAAAAGTTTCGAGCAAACATCATATGCAAAATTGTTCTCAATAATCAACATTAAGCATAGATTTACATATTCATTTGTTTATTAATTTTGGTGACACTTGGTCTGCAAAAAAGGTATATTTTGTAGTCATCCCCTTGTTTGCAAACTGATATGAAGTCATTGTCCAAGTTTCAGTCATCAACTTGTCTTAGAACTTGAACCATTTGACTGTTCTAAACATGTCATTTTCATGCTACATACACAAAATTTGTGGTTAAAACTATATATGCATATAATGTATTACTTTTGTCTGTGTAACATGCAGAAATTGCTGACCCATTATTATCAACTTTATGAAAACCCTCTAAGAGACTTGCTACTAAGGCCAGACAGATTAAAATGGGACTTTTAGCCTGGGGACTTTCTATAATTGACATGCTGTAATTTATGATTATAACTCCTAATCAGTGTAACTTTATGATGCCCATGACATTTTTGCAATTTATGGGAAATGATTCAGCTCTCCCTCACCATTTGATCTGAACATATGTAGAACTAAAAACCTTTGTGCACATATATAGTTTTACAACTGTATTTGAACATACTGTAATTTTTAATTGACTGTTTGACTGCACCATTCTGCCACACAAAAGCTACAATTGGCAGGTAAACAATTTATCATTGCTTGTACTATTTTATGCTATGGAAGTCTATCAAATATATGGTTTCTACAACACTGCCCATAATCCTTAGACTTTCTAGGAAATTGCTTCCATAATGGCAAAGTATTATGAACTTACCACTCCTTTCCTCATTTGAAACATCTGAAGTGTTTCTCCTTTGCTTGGAAACAATTTAATTTCAGAAATCACAGTGGGTAAGTTTGTATCAACAGACCATGTTAGCACACAGTATACAATGTAGGCCCTACACATGAAGGACTGACACCATGTTCAATACACAAACAACTAATGATAAGTCACGGTGATGAGTAACTAACTGCCTTTGAGAATGACATTGTACACTGACTTCAGCAGGTCTCTAGTGTTAACTCTCCCATGCCACTGTGTCTCTAATTACAGGGGTGACTTTGAGACTGCCCTGAGGGTGTTCTCTAGACAGACAGACCACTAATGATGAATACAAAGGGCCTAACTGTATACTTATACAATGTCCACTTAGCACCAGGTGATGCACTTGTAGAACTACTTGATGCATGAAGATTTTCATCTTAAAGTGCTTCAATGGTATAATTAGAGTTGGAGAAAACAGCGAAGCCTCAACACTGGTAGACATTATGAAATATTTGTCGTGTATATCCATCATAATGGTGATAATGATACATGATATGCGCTTATAGCATCATGATGAGCATGTACCTAAATCTCAGACCTCCCACCATGTACCACAATTAGTGCTAGAACTGATGGATCGCTCAAACAATACAGGTCCGTTCACAGCTCATCAGCCCTCAGCAGGAGTTTTCTTGTGTCTAATTTCAATTTCAGGAAATCTGCCTGGTTTTGTAATAACACTACCTCTTCCCAAAACCCCTGATAGCTCATTATGCAAGCTCAAATTTCCCTTGTTAGGGAAGAATGTTGTGCAACTTGTTCCAACAAAGGAGTTGTCTGTGGCAGGCAGCTGTTGAAACCTGATGTTTGTCTAAAAACTGGAGTAATGATAAGAAAAGGTGCCCCTGCAGGGACTGTATGTGCTCATTCCTGGCCAGTGGACATCAAATGTTGTCAACTGCTTTAAGGACCAGTCCAAATTATCAATATTTTCACATCAGTACACAGAGTACTAATTCACTGACACTATCACCACCCCTCCTCTTGCATTCAGTATTTCAAAATGCTGATTTTTTAAAAACTAAAATACAAAGCTATCCTGTCGGGCCACTTGTTCCGAGTGTAGAACTTGTTCATGCAATGTTTATACAGCTTGTCATGTAAATACATGTATTACAATAAAAATGTAAGTTTTCAACACATTTTGGTAAGCAGAAAAAATCCAACCTTCTAACATATTTAACAAAACAGACAGTTGCCCTTGGCCCCCTCCCCTAAAAGACATACTCTGTATAATATGTTAAAATGTTCAAAGTTTTGGCCGGCCCCTTCATGTTTAAACTCTGATATCTTATTCCTAATCCTAATACTAACGGAGACTTGTCTAAGGGTCCTGTCAAGATGGCTCACACTAGGTCAACATCACACCTTGACATATGGTTGGGCATTAAGCATCCTTCCAATGCCACAGAAAGTTGCTGACTCAGCATTATTCTGACAAAGGGTGTTGGTGTGGTGTTATATTTGTGACACTGAATACTTATAAGCATCTTTGCTCTGTCATTTCATCTGAAATACATGATGCTAAATATTAATCAAAATAAGCTCATTTCAGAGGCTTAGGCAACACAATCTTCTGTCAGTTTGAAATATGTGTATACAAATATTTATTCTTACACAATAGACTTGGCCTTGACTGGATGACTGGGGCCCTGTGGCAGATGGCTACAAATGTGCTTAGCCAAAGGGGCAGTTCAGTAAGTGGTCTCTCCATCTCCTTCAAATACCTATATTAACACATCAGTGGCATTTTTGTGTCTTGTCATTTATCTTGGTTGCCTCTTTAATTTCCTTTTAAGTCTCACATTTTTTTATTGACATCAGAATGGTCCTTAGGTCAGAGCCAATGAAGTTCTGCCGAGCAAACACTTGTCAAGGGTCATGCTTGTACCAAGACAAGTGCCAGCATAATATAAATTTTTCTTGCATACCTGGTGCTTGTCTCAGGACAGGCTTGCCTTTCATATCCACAACCAGTCGTGAATCCTTCCTCATCTTTGTTGCAACTAGTTTACTATTGGTCAAAAACTTGAATAGCAAACAAAATGACAAAAGCATAATAGGGTCTGCTCTAATTCTGAGATTATTTTTTACTGTTTCTGTAAAATATAGGTACATCAGAAGCAAAATCTGGCATCCTGGGTTGCAGTCTCAGACAACATTTTTAACATTTGTAGCACTTATCAGACACTTTTGGGGGGGGGGGGGGCGGCAGAGGAGTTGCAGAGCAAGCCTTGTGAAAACCAAAAAAATCCAACAACTTCTGCTGCAAACATTGTCTGCTTATTGTTCTATCCCTGTAACAGTGAGAACACAAATAGCAAGCCCCCTCCCTCCCCAGCAAACATGCAGCAGTCCGTCACCTTTCTATCATCACAAGGTTCTGTACCATCTCTCTCTCTCTCAAAAAAAAATACCATTCAAAGAACGCAGTACCCTTCAGCCGCCTTCAATCTCTTTTGCTGTAAGTGAATAGGAATAGTGTCCCATAGTATCAGGTACAGTTACCTACACAAATACTACTACTGTACATTTGACCCTTGACCTCAAAAACATTAGGTCAAATATAGAGGTACAACCTTGACTTTCAATAGCCTTCTAGATCATCCTATGTTGCTTCTTTTGTTTTATGATTTAGATTTCTAGATGCACAATGTCACTCAGCAAACTTGTGACCACTGTGTGACCTTGAAAATTAGGTCAAGGTCAATTATGCTTGCAGTGGTGTACTATCATATGCAATTTGAAAGTCCTGTCTCAAAAATTTATAAAATTAAAGTGGTAAACAAAATTTCAATAAATAGGTCACTGTGACCCAGATACTTGACCTAGTGACCTACTTTTGATTCATGACACATAACTTGAGTTACAGTAGAGATGGCAATGACCAGTAGATAGCACGTGCAACCATTTTTTTTTTAACAGATGAAAATGCTGTTATCATTTCTATGCATGAGATAGGTGTCAAGAGTTTCCCCAATTTACACACGTTAAGTGCCTTGCTTCATGTTATAGCACCCATAATGAAAGGTTTGGGGGTTGCTTTTCAACCTACTTTTAGGTGGTGTGGCACCTCGCACTTGAGAGATAAATGTGAATATAAAAATGACCTACTGTAAATTGCTCTATTTTCACAAAAATTTTCATGATTTTTCCTATTTTTGACATTGAAATGTTAAAAATAAACAAACATGAAAATGTATACAAGTGAGGATAAAGCAATTAACAGTATTATTTTACCACATTTTTATTTTCGCAGTTTTGTGTATCAGGGTAATAGGTGAAAATAATATGTGTGTGTAAGTGGGAGATAACATAAAATTATTCACAAGCCTTTCCAGATATGACATGTTTTGTAGACGAGAGTACCATAATAAAAAAATCTACTTTTTAGCTTTTTTTTTTAGAATTTTGATACTTGTGCATGAGAGCACACCATCTGGTAGACAAAGAACATAGTCACTAAAACATTCACCATGGATATGTCTGGAAACAGAACATGCATGCACGTTGTGTGAACAGTGCCATTCTGAGTGCATTCTTGGCAGCACCAAGTCTGCCTCTTGGCGCAACCAATTTCTGCATATCATTCTCTAATGCCAGCCACCCAGCACACTCTTAACATGCATATTACGCTTGGACAGTTCAACTATTAAAGCAATGCAACATGTTCAATCATATTTTAAAATTTTTTGCTGACAATTTGAGAACCGTGCATGAAAGACACTTTTTGTGTCAGTCAGCCCAGATAACGAAAGATGAGCAATTCCTGGAGCTGCTGACCTTTATTTTCAATCATACCAGGATGTCAGATTTTCACACCAGTCTAAGTTCAGCTAAAAGCAGACTAAACAAACATAGATGAGAAACAGAAAGATGACAATTAACCCTCATCCACATGCTTTGAAGCCTTTCTTCTGGTTTTAGTCAAGATTTACAAAGCAGCCGCCATAAACACAGAAATGATTTATATTCATAGGTAACAAAAGTTTGTGAAACAGACATCATTTACAAAGCGGCCTGCTTAGAACAAATTTTCCTTTGGAAATTGTTTTGGACAAACAATTTGTTCAAACATGGTGTTTTCAAAAGTGTCTTGATGCAAGTGCAGCAATTTGATGAAAATGAAGACTTAATGTTCCTGTGCATGCAACCTTTCTCTGAAACTACACTTGCCTTGTAAGTATGTTAATTTACAAGCTCTAAACCAGTAATATGGACAATTTAACCCATTATTGGTCAGACTACAACTGAGTCAGGGGCTTTCCTTGGTGCAGGTTGGGTGCAACACACCCAACCCTTACCAAGGAAAGCTATTGACCTGGGACATGCCATCACCGATGGGTTTACACACAAATATCAGCAAAAATGTTTTCCAGTAATGAGAAATTTAGATAAAGGCATTACAGCAGATGACAATTTACATTCGAGTGTTAAATGGGCCATTTGAGCAGGAAAGGGTTAAATAGCAATATGTATTGTAAGGTCCTCTTCTCTGCATAGCCCAACACCAACATTCTACACGCCATGGTGGTGATCACACCCTACAGAAATCCATACACTTATTACAAATTTGGGATGAGATTATAATGTAGTGGTCAAAATGGTGCAAGGTGCCCACACTTCGCTATTGTTACTGAATCTACAATACAGTACAATGTATAATCTACCTTCCATGTGGTTTAAATGAAGTCACAAAGTTTCAAGCTAAAAGTAAATTATGTCAGAAACTCTGATGTAATATAGAGATGAAAAGCTTAACAAGACACCAAATTACAGTCCAAATTACACAGGCACCTGTCTAAAAGACAGTCCAAAACCTACTCGCCAAGCAGACTAAGGTCATAATAACTGTTTGCCTTTTGGATCAGTCAAGCTGCAGGAACAGTTGTCATTGATTGGTACACAGCATGCAACCTGGCTGACTGGTCTGTCTCAATATGCATGCCTTTGTACTAGATGTACATGTAAAACAAAATAACATTTGAGGCTAAAAAAGGACTGCTGTTCTGGAACTAACTCTTGCTGCATTGAATTAATATTGAGGCGAGAGCTTTCTTTGGGTTGTGAGCTGGGCATCCAACCTAACCTCAAGGAAAGCTCTTGACCTGCAGCATGCTATTTTGATAAGAATCACTAACAGTTTTCTTATAATTTTTCATAGATGAAATCAATTTTCAAAATTTTGCAAAGCAGATGACATTTTGCCAGCAACCATTTTAAGTATACAAAGGTTAAAGTGGGAGTCAAAGAGTGCCGTAGCAGGCAGTAAAGATAAACAACTTAACAGAGGGATTCACCAATTATTGGATTGAGTTGATAGATGGCACAAAAATTAACTCAACATCTAATGATAAGTCCTGAACACTGGAACAATGCTCACAGAAAGCGACAGGATTAACATTATTCATTTAGTTTGACCACCTGTGCACTACCTGGCACAGTCTTGGTCAGAACCAAAAATCTTTCTTACACAACTATCTGATCTTTTTTTTCTTTTTTTCTTTTCTCTTTTTTTTTTTTTTTTTTGGCAAACTAAAATGACACATATTGGCAGTCTGCCTCAAATTTGACAATTTGACTGGTATTAGTTTAATCCAGATGGTTAAGTCATATACCACTGATCCAAGTGCCCTCATCATGGTGGAGGCATCATTGCATTGCCGAGTAACTCAGGTGACCAGGGCAGGTCTGGAATTAATATGTTTAAACATGAATACCTCCTGTTGTAGTATCTGACTTATTATTTTCAGTATTATATATTACGCGGAACATGATGAACAACTGTGTTGACTCATGCTCGGAAAACACATTCAACAACGAAGCTGATTTAGTCTTTTAGGGAACTAGCCAAACCCAATATGGGGATGATCGTGGGA
Organism: Hermodice carunculata; assembly: GCA_964020975.1. Lineage (NCBI taxonomy): Eukaryota > Metazoa > Annelida > Polychaeta > Eunicida > Amphinomidae > Hermodice > Hermodice carunculata. Next base: position 56,247,672 of record OZ026615.1, on the reverse strand, counting down.
ACTTGTATGAGCCACAATGAGTGGTTAATTAAAATATGAATCCTTGCAGTATGCTATACAACTGACTACAAATTGTACCTTGGGTGATCAGTAAAGTGGTAGTTTGAACTGCCACTTTACTAATACTCAACTTTGTTGCTCAACATTTAAGATCATGCAACATAGCTATATAACACGCAGGGCAGCATAGTAACCTTGCTCAGTTTTGTAATCTGCTCATGCACTGCAATGATTTTAGAGGGTACTAGCTGCTTTTTGAAATTTGAAACTGAAACACAACTTACTTAACGTAAAAAAAAAAGGATGACTGCTCATGTGATCTGAGTTTTGCACCTGCAGCAAGATCTGACAGTCAGATGAATGAGTTACTTAAAGCTCCTTAAGGAAGATAATGATGATGGGGAGCAGCTTGGGGTATTAAAAGATTACAAAAAGTTTTATCTGAATGTATTCCAGCGCTGGGATTTTCTCAGTCTCATGTTTGATTTACTATTGTCAGATGCATTACAGCACGTCAAGCATGCATTCACGGTCACAATGAAGAAACCATCTAATCCTGCAAGCATCCTGTTGAAACACAATAAGACCACCTAGCCATGGTACTCTTCGCACTTTATCACTTTGTAAAATTGATTCCCCCTTTTTTTCCCCTTTTTTGTTGTTGTCCTCTTTAAGTTTGAAATGTTCATCACCAGCCCTTCAAACTACCAAGAAAAGGTTAACCAACTTGAATTTTTAATTCTGTCCAATCGGAACCAAACAGAAACATTAAGGGAAGATTGCTAATGTGCATCTTGAAAACTACATAATCTGAGGCTATGAAGATTTTGAAGACATAGATCGAGTAAGTATCAGACAGAGATCAAAAGATATTATAATGTAGTTTTTCTGGATCTGGACCCTGTGTTAAGCGGTCACATGTGCACATGGAAGATAAGGCCACCTGCCTTTGAGAATAGACCAAGCTATCATTCATCAGGCTTTTTATCTTGTGCCGTTTGCCTTGAGAGGATTCTATTCCATTGGCAAAAGTGTCTGGTCTTCATATGTTGACAAGTATGGAATTTCTTTGTGCACAGACAACTGGATAGACAAGTAAAAACTGGCTCCATGCTAGGTGCCTGTTTACGTGGCAAATGTAGGCAACAAGAGAATGTACATAGCATATTCACTACAGTGGTACCCCTCTTGTGTGGCCCCTCTCACATCAGCCAAACTTTCCTAAAAGACCATAATTCCCATGCTGAAAGTGTGACATTTCCGTTATACTGTCCCACATTAGAGAGGCCATCCCTCTTACGAGACCATTTTTTGGCTGCATATGGGGTGGCCTTATCAGAAGGGAACCACTGTACCTTGTTTCGCTGTGCTATTGTGCTCAACAAACACATTATTGACATTCCAAGCCAGTGGCACAATTTATCAGCAATCACTGGCTGTGAATTGAAGAAAGCCAATGAAAGACAAGATGTGCAAGGTATGGCTCATCAGGTAAATGGACCAGGGTTTTGTGTGTTGCCTCCACTGTGCACAAGGCATTCAAGCCTAAGGATTCTATACTCCATTTACAGCTGTAAATCCACCCGAAAACCAATGTCTTGAATCACTTGCTTGGCCTTGCATAAGACATTCTGCAAGGTCAAGCCCATGACATCTGATGAGCAAGCACCATTACAGGCCTCAAACATTGACTGTGAGGGACATCCTCAACCACCTATATGAGTAGTACTGAGAAGCCCCTCTGTGACATCCAATGAAACAGATTTGGAGAGACAGATCTCTGCCGAAAGAAAGGCACTAATCTTAATGGAATGTTGTGGCCCAGAGATACTTGGACGTCAGCCAAGTGAGTATACATCATCTCAACACCATACAGCAGCTTTGCAATATGATTCGTCACAAGCATGTGCCCTGAATTCACTTTGTTCTCGCTGCCCTCCACCAACAGCAAACTTTTTTTTCATTATTTGACAGGATTATAAATAAAAAAGACTTGACATACCAAAAGAGAATAACACCTTTTCTTATTCAGATCCTGATGGCAATAGAGCCACCTTTTGGCACTGTCAAATACATAATACCAGTTATTATTAAATGTGTGGTCCCTCAATAAAAAACAAGAAAAGTGTTGTCAGATCAAGATGTATGGGTTTCTTTCATACACAGATACAAAAAGTAGCCAAATAAGATGAAGCAGGAGACACGATACGTGGGTGATGCTGGCAAGTTGTCACAGCTTGTATGATCTTGAGTACATACCAGGTCAGAGTTGCTCTCCATCTCTTTCAATACAACTATTGTGTCAGCCACATGCAGGGAATGCTCCAGACAAACAGCCAGGGTTTTTAAACCTCTGCCTACTACCACCAAAAATAGAAAAAAGTATTTGCTTTGCAGATATCACTCAATATGCTTTTTCGAGAGACCAAAAGTAGGACCATTCAAAAGAATCAAGAAAAAGCTGCCTTATGAGTCAAGGTCCATCTACTTTTTCAATTGTAGCAGACAGGAAACAGAAAACTCATTGATTTTGAGCTGATATCATTTCAGGTATGATACATACTGACAAGATATATAATGAATTTTGATATATGTGTATAAATTACATCATCTGTTTTGACTGCATAAGATGTGCTATTATTGCTAAACAAAGGTCATGGTATAATCAAGACCTGTCAAGTAATTGCTAGGAATCACCAAACACAAATGTACAATGATGCTCAAAATATCTTTTTTCTTTTCTTATTTTTGTTTTTTTGTTTTTTTGTTTTTTTTGTTTTTCTTTTTTTGTTGTTTTTTTTTTTTTTTGTTTTTTTTTTTTTTTTTTGTTTTGTTTGATTTTGCTCAATTCAGTTTTACTCAGGTTTTATACTTGCCACACACCAACTACCGAAACACAAATATTGATATTTCACCTGTTCCCCGTGAATTAAGACTCAGTCAACAGCTTCTTTTGGCTGGGCACTTATTGCCAAACCAATGGCAAGGAATTTATTGACCTCAGGCATATTACCTTGATAGGTCTTGCCTACAAATCTCATTCAAATTTTCTTATTTTCTTAAGTGTTCAAATCAGTAAAAAAAACACTGAGGCAATGGCATATTCGACCAGCATCTGGTTTTAGCCAGTTTAAGGGAAAAAGAGCTAAAACCATTTTGGCTGATGAACAGCCCAGCTTATTTGTGTTACATGTTTTCTCTTTTTGGCCTCAAAACAACTTTGTTACTTGCCTAACAATATATATATATATATATATATATATATATATATATATATATATATATATATATATATATATATATATATATATATATATATATATATATATGTATATATATATATGTATATATGTATATATATATATATATATATATGTATATATATATATATATATATACATGTACATACAGACAGACTAAGTCAACAGCTTTCCTTGGTGTGAATTGGGCACTAAGTGATCAACCCATGCAAAGGAGAGCCATTGACCCGGGGCATGACCTTTGATCACCAGCCAGTTTTGGCTGGTCTCAGAGGAAAAGCATTAATACATTTTGAAAGATTGCATGCACTGATGCCAATCATGAAACTGGCATCTCCAGGTGTCTGCGTGAGATGGGGTTACTTAAATTAAGAGTGCATCATGTTTGATCAACAGACAACAAAATTATAACCATCCACCTACTGAGACTGGAGCTGCCCATCAACAAACAAAACCTACAAATAAGCAAACATTAAACTATCAACTGAACATAATTATCCACTACTTATTCACTGTGCACACACTACTCAAACTTACATTTAAAAAGATTCAAGCCCCAGTAGTTCCGTAAGAACTGTTTTGTGATTCTTAAAATTTAGGCCCACTAGTAATGCCCACTTAATGCATATGTCTCAACAAAATAACAACAAAAGGACAAACATGTTGATCTCAACAGTCTTTCACACCTGTATACATTTAACTTGTATGTGTGTTTTTTTTTTCAGATTGGAGAAACAGATGAATGGCTGTGTGTGTGTTTTCCACTTTCAGCAGGGTGATTGCATCATTCAAGAAGTCAAAGGTTTCAACCCTGACTTGTTTATGACAAATGTACAAACAACTTTAAATATCTTTGATCACCCACAGTCCTATGCCCAGTGTTCATATCTGTGTGCCAGACAGAAACTAGAAGCCAAACAGTGACCGAAAACCTTGGCCAGGACAGACGGACAGACAGACGGATAGATGGATGGACATGTATTTGAAGATAATACCCCTCCGGGAGGTCAAGGTTACTTCTTTTTGACCTAATGGCAAAGCTTTGGTGCAAATGCAATGAGCAGAGATATCATGGCAAGGCCTGTGATCTAAATATGTGACCCAGTGACCTAGTTTTCACCAGATGTCTGAGGCATCCTTAGGACCAACTGTCATAAATAATTGATGAAGCTACATTCAATATTTTTTTAGATATTGTGTTAATGCCATTTTTTTCTTTTCTTTATTAAAAGCAAAAATTTATATACCCATGGATGAGTTGGCCATTCTAACAGAATTTAAAATAATCTGATATGGATAACTATACTGATTATGAGGGAAACTATGTTTTTAAATAAGTAGGTCACATGCTAAATTTAAATAATAGGTAGGTCACGTGGTGGGAAAGTTGAGTATTTTATTGATTGGGAAGTACAAAACTTCTGTAAAGCCTTATTATTTGTACAGTCATTGTGAAGGGATGAACAGTCTCTGAAACACTGTAGATGAAGGACTGCATTTTTCAGATTATATGACCTTGAACTTAAACATTTGAAGGTCAGGTCTACGTTCAGTGTTGGGTAAATAGGTCACAATGCACAAGCAGTAGGTCAAGGAAACTGATAAAACATCAGGTGCATAACTTAAGCATGGGTACATTATCATGATGCAAAGCCATCCTGGATGGTCCAACAGTCTTTGAGATCATGGAGGAATAAATCTAGTTTATTCCTCCATGTTGAGATACAGCCCTGAGACGTTGGTGGAAGAAAAAAATGAGAACGAAAGAAAAATTTACCAACAGTGGATTTGTGGTCAAAGGGTCCAATAAACCTTGAAGAAAAAAATGAAAGTAAGAGGAACCAATTTCACTTGTGGAAAGAAACTGTTCAGATCCAATTAGCCTCATCCAATTGTGGGAGGGACTTCAAAAGGAAAGGAAAAACCTGATGGCAGATTTGTGGTACAGGGTCCCAACAAACTAGCTAAAAAACTAATTTATATAAAAAGCTGAGACAGCCAATTACAATAAGCCTTGTTCTGTCAGGGGAAGACATAATTACGAAAATGACAGAGGCTGACATATGATCAGTGGGCCATAGGAGAGACTACAGAAACAAAAACAACCCCTTGATACAGGCTGAGATGGGATCAATGAATCAACATCATTAATCAAGCTACAGTCATCCCTCCTTTGAAAGACCACCCCTAGTGCCATCCAAGAATTGGTCACATAAAGCAAGTGGCCTCCCAAAAGAGGTCAACTGTTGCCTCACCTACCCGACAACTAACCACTGTTTTGAATTTCCATCCATAATTTAGATTCAAGCATGATTGATGTGCACTTATTGGATTCAATTCCACCTTGCCGTATTCTGTTTACTCATTTATTGGTATTTTAAACATAGTATGAATCCGTAAACTGGTTTTGACAAATCATTTGACTAGTCTTGTAGAAAATAAGTGGGGTTTACTTATCTGAAATGGGGAATTTCTGGATGGACGAGTGGCCTTTTGGGGTCATTTCGGGTGGTCACTGGTCAGGTTCTGCAGGTGGTCTCCCAAAAGAGGTAAACTACCATTAGAAGATGTTTTTGCACGGTGACAATGGTCATAAAAGGCAGGTGGTCTCTCAAAGGAGGGTCTTTCAAAAGAGGGCCTGCTGTAGTGCTCCCCCTCTTGCAAGGTCAACCCAAAATGTAGTCACTAAGTGGCTGTATAAGAGGAATGTCATTGATCTGTAAATGCCACACTTTCTGAATGGAAAGGTGACCTCTGTTGAGAGAAGCATTACAAGAGGGGACCGCTGTATCTGTAAATGTTCCTTGTCAGTGCACATAGCTTTGTCTTTGAGTATTGAAATCACTTCACAAACACACAGTGGAAGTGTCAAACTTTGTGACCCAGATGTGCCAAAACTGGGCCAAGTAAAAATTTGCTGATTCACTTTACTCAAAAACAGGTTGACCTTAAAATAAAGGTTTCATTAAAATTGTATGTCCAGCGGTTTATGAGTTATTTCACATTTTATGAAGTCCATGTTTTGCATCATTGTTTGGACAGTTCATTTATTAATTATTACACAAAATATCCAGTTGTGGTTTTTGTATGTTTTGTGGCCCCACATGGATACAAGCAGAATTGATTTAGCACACTACAAGTAATACATCTGAGTTATACATGACTGAAACAAGTTTGTTTTGTGTACATGTATATCTCCTATCCTTGACTGACGTTTTAATTGCACATTTTGATTGTACTATCCATTAAACCTGTATTATAATACCATTTCATTTGGGTTTTTATTTCCACAGTTTTGTGCAATCAGCAAAATCAGTAAAATAAAAATACAGCAAAGTTGAGTGAATTCACAGTAAAGCCTATACACATACATATCATCATCAAGTCATTATCAATATAACTAAGTGGCAAATTTGGACATGAACAATGATGGATGAACACATGATTTCTTGATGAACAACCGTGAAATCATTAATGTTTCTTTATCATTTGCAACCTAAGCTTGGCCTTTCTGTGCTAGAGACATGAAAAGATGCAATGGTAAATGCTTTAAAGACCACCTGCTGTATCAGACCATTTTGGCAGGCACAGAGGGCAGTTTAACTCATTCCATACCAGTCCCTCATTATTCCATGTATTTACCTAGATTTAAGATGACAATTGCACATTTAAATTGTTCATGAAAAGAGCTTTCATTCAAGTACCAACATGCCTATAGTCTTAAGTCAGTGGTTCTGGCACTGCCTTGCAGCTGCCACAAGGGCAGCTGCAGCATGACTTGCCAGGCAGTGCCAAAACCACTGCCCAAGGCCTGTGACCATAACATGGAATGAGTTAAATAGTGGTACTATATTGCACACCCAAATGGCATCTGGGCTTCGTACAGCCCAACATTTCAATAAGAGCCACCAAAAAGTACAAATTGCCTGCATTATCTACCAGAGGTAGAGTTTATATGGGACACACCAGGTCAAATGGTCAACTTTCAAACCTCAGAAAAACCAATGAAAAGCAAAATATTAATCACTTGCCATAGAATAGCATCTGGAGTGATTTATATGGTTCAAAGTATATACTTAATATGTAGTAAGCAGGCCTCTTATATTTGGTAGATCCACTCAAAGTAAGCCCATTGTATACATAAAGGGTAAGTATCAATCTTTCATTGGTATAACTGACATGTCTCTACCTGTATACAGGTCAATCCAGACACTGGTAAAATTTAAAATTCTGGTGGCTATGCTGACAACCAAGGGCAATGGATGCAAATCGCTTCAGTAAAACTATGTCTGGAATGCACTGGACTCAAAGCTGTATGAGATAGAAAACATACATGTTTTAAACTTGGCAAGAACTGGCCACAGAAAACCTCCCCCAGGCATCCCAGGAAGTTTGGCAAACAGTGGCTAACGGTGCTCCATGTATATTGGGATCGAACAGTGCACTTCAGGCTCATTCATTCATTCATTCATCCTGTTCTTTACACCCACAGGATGGGTAGACATTTCTTGTTAATAGATCATGTTTTGGGTGAGAATTGTTGATAAGGCCTAACATGATAGACTGCCCTAGGTCAACAGCTTTGTGGGTTGAGTGCATTGTACCTGACCTGTATATGCCAATTTAAGACAAGCTGTTGACTCAACCTTCATTTAACCAGGAAGGGCTCAAATATACTGCCGGCCCCTACAAACTCCCAGGACTGGCAACATTTAAACTCCTTAGTTCCGGGACAATTTACAATTATGAATTATGTGCCTGGGGCATGAAACCCAATTAGGGAACTCCAAGGGGATGCCCCCTCCCACCCTCACCCCAGAAATTTGTAAATCCCACATACAGAAACTTGTGCGTTTCAGGTTGAAGTCCTTATAAATTAGCACTTGAATGGATGTACAATAATGTACTATGTGTTATGCGTATGTATCTAGTGATTTTATGTTCAGAATGAGCGGGACTCAAACCTGCAACCTTTGGCACCAGATGTTTCTCTTGTAAGACCATTCTAAGTGCAGAAAAAATGTGGCCTTGTAAGAGGGATGGTCTCTGGAGAGGGATTATAATTTGAAATTATTTTATAACTGCTGCAGGAAGATGCGCTTGGGAGTCGGGGGAAACAAAACTGTTTCATTATAATATCACAGCAACATGTGTTTCGTGAACCCGGGATAAGATGGACAGGCTCCCACTTCCTCATTTGTCCTGGACTATCTGAGACACTTGGTAGCCAAACACTGCAATAAAATGCACCTAATTTCTAATCCAGTCATTCAACCATACAACATCAATTACTGACTCCCTGTAATCCAACTTTCAATTTGATATCTTTGTTCCTGGAATGTTCAAGGGAAAACCTTACATGTATTACCAAAGTTAAAGTACACACTTTTCAGATAAAAATCAAACAATACAACTGTTTTGTGCATGTAGCTACATATGATCAACAGATCCCAATTAATATAAAAAAAAAATCGCAAAGACAGATAAAATCTATTAGCTCAAGCTACCAGACTAAGTAATAGCTCAGTTCAATTCTCTCAGTCCCTAGCGTATACAGTAGGTCTTTAATTTTGAAAACTGAGTGCAGGAGGGCAGTCTGCCAGGCTGATAACTTACAGCCAGTCAGGTTGATTAACTATACTTGCTTAGCAACGGGTGTATTACACATATTAAAAACACAATGCGAAATTTGTCTTAAGAGAAAAACTCCCGGGGGAAAAACTCTACCCTTAAAAACATACCCAGTGAAGTACACATTTCTAAACCATTGCACCCACATACATGTTCTCAAATCAAATGTGCACTGTGTGGTCCCACCTAAAATCAACACCACAAAAGTGAACTGCCATGAAATGTGTGAATTCAAGCCAACAAAATGCAGTTTCAGTAATGTGTAAACAATGCTCATATCCACTTCTATCAATTTTCTAAGGCTAGGCAATAGTATTGACTGTTTGTAACTTTTGATAACTTGCATTTTAACCAGTTCACCATGATTTAAGATTGAGTTGAAGACAGAGTCAATTGCTTTCTTTGGTGTTGGTTGGGCATGAAATGCTTCACCCATGCTAAGGAAAGCGGTTGGTTTAGGGCATATAGCATAATGGTAGGTCTCATCTATTAAACTCTCTTTCAAACTATTTTTATTATTGTTGAAATAAGCCAAAAACACTGAAGCAGACAACATTTGACCGCCAGCTGGTTTTGGCAAGTTTAATGGGGAAGGGTTAACCTTTACTATTGTTTACTAGGGATTTTATTTGGTAACCCAAGGACTGTAGCTGGTAAATCTGGTATTTACAACTTGAAAGAGTTCTATGGTCAGTGTTAATTTGAGAAAATAATGTAAACAGCTATAAATGAGGAGTTAGATCAAGAACCCCTCAGTCTCCAAAACATCTATTAATTCTACATAGTTCCTTGGTCACTCAACCATTAGTTAGGCAAACTGAAAGCAGCTGAGCATTGCATGTGTTTGCCCTATGATTTAACAGCAAGTAGACTTATACCATATTGACAGGGCACATTAAAGTTTGGCTACCACCGGCAATTCCAGGGTGACATGCTGAAAGCCTGTTTCACTGGTACAAAAATACATACTTGAGACCAACAATCTATTATAAGTAGTTTCCTGTATTGTTGAGATATTTATACATTTTATTGGTGTACAAGTTTCTAAAGTAAGACATTCTTTCTCAGATACAGATATAGACACACACTCAGTAGTTGTCCAAAAGTCTACAGCAAGCACCTTTCATGATAATACCTTTATGATAAAAACATTGTTTGGAATTATTGAAGATCCTGTTATGAAGACCCATCTTTCACCTTGATGGCAAGGTGTACATTCACTAGTAGCAGATTTTATTGTTAGGTATTGGCTGATTTTGCAAATTCTGTTAGCATTCTTATTTGTATGTACTTTGATTTCAAATCTATGGTTGGTTTATCACTTTGGTGGTACACATCTTGCCCCACTGTCTGTTTCATCTGTGTGTCAGTCGTCTTCTGCATGTATTTGTGTGTCTGGTATTGTCCTGTTAATTTGTCCTTTCCAGCAAGAGGGATTTACATACGACTTTGTCCTCTTTCCCAACTGTTGAATTACTATTGTTATGATATGTACTGTAATGTGCAATAAAATATGTTTAAACCAACAGGGACTGCTGGTGCTATTAGTAAATTAGCCAAATGTTCATGTTGCACTCATTTAGCTAAAGAAATTTGCAAATGGCAAATTTATTTTAACATGAATTATTTTAGAGTTAGGCTGAATTCCGCAGTGATAACCCTTCTATTTCCCAAATGGGCAACAAATTTTGAAGGCCTAGATCTGTCCATGTTATAAGGCCACTTTTGGGCTGCATTTGGGGTGGCCTTGTAAAGAGGACCACTATACATGCATGAAAATGTGACTGATAGTCTTTACCTTTTTCAGCATCACTAGCATCACCATTGACTTTGGCAGTGGCACCAACACTTTTCCTGGCTCCATCTGGCCGATCCTCTCCTTCAAACATGGGGTTGTCATATGCATGTTTACCTCCAGCTGGCTGATTTTTGTTTGCACCTGAAAAATATGAAATTTGCAGAAGGCTAGAGATTTTCTTCCTATAGTTTACTATTCTGTCACAGGCAGAATTTCCATTACTCGAGTATTAAGTACAATTATTCAAAAATGTCACATTCATTTGTCAAGCACTTTTGTTGAGTATCAATCCACTCTTTATATACTTGCATCATTCAGGAGTATATATAAGAAAATATATACAGTGGTACCTGCTGTATGCAACCACTGCCATGGGCAGCCACATTGCTTTTTGTGGTCACTAGGCTCAGACATAGGAGTCATTTTCTTTGTAAAATTTACCTGTGGTGGCAGGTCACCTGCTATATGTGGCCACTTTTTCTTGGCAGAAGGGGTGGCCATATACAGCAGGTACCACTGTGTGTATATATATAATGCAACAAAAACAAGTTTTTGTCACAACACTGTCTTTTTGCACTCCAGCCATGTTGGCTGTAAACACTGGGTTTTTTTTACTGTTTTCTGCTTCACTTCTTTATAATTATATTTTGGCAGATTTTTTTGTATGTTGTGGTCTGATGCACAATGTTATCAGCATGTGAATCTGTTCTCTTAACTATAATAAATGCTTTCTTAAAACACATATTCCCTCCATTAAACTTTTGGTCAAGATGTGAAATGTTGTACTGTGTCAAATGGAGGATACTGTTTTCAGAACAGGGGTCATATTCACACATGTGGAAAAAAAAACAACAGCAAAGGATAAAGTGAATTTTTCTTACTTACATTGAACAAAAAAAATGTTATCATGGATATGGCCCCTTAAGTTCTCACAATATTTGATCATACAACTTTGTGCTTTTCTCGAGAGAAGCAGAATTTACCTGTGAAAAATCACAAGTGCAAATTGTGCAGAGAGCACACATACGTATTATGCCCTATTGAGCAAGAGTGAAGTACAACCAAACACAATCACATATGTAAATTTGCACATTAACTTTAAACTAGCTGTTAGAATTCACATGTTTCATTAAGCATACTGGAATATATTCATTAAGCCAATTAAATCTACACAGGGTAAAGGTCAACAGAATAAATTGCGGCATTGAATACAACTTGTCACATCAGTTGTACACTTCTGGTCTTTGCTTGAAGTCTGACAACCTCTTAATGTTACACACCTGATGTAATAATTATGTTATTCAAACACTGCAGGTGCAACAGTGTCACATCCTCTGTGTAGTTCTGAACTGAAAAAAAAAACACACACACAACCCAACCTCTCTATGCTCCACCTCCAATACAGTCACTGCATGCCTTTGTCTAAACCTATACTTAAAGGAATCACTATTATCATGTTTGATGCAAAAATTTTGAAAATTCAAAGTTTCAACAACAACAACAACAAAAAAAACATGTATTTTAATTAGTGAGTCATGAAGATGCAATATACCTTAGTAAGCAATATACCTCAGTGAGCAATATACCTTAGTAAAAAATATACCTTAGTAAACAAAACTAGCCTCTGCTGAATGGCCACTTCAATTTTTGATCATCAAACTACATGCTACAGATGATCAGCCGATCAGTACATTAGGAACGCGATTATAAAAAAATGCCAAAACCTCCAATCCTAAATATTAACCATCACTTATTTTCTATAATTTCTGTTCACCAAAAAAGAGAGTATGTTTGTGATCTTAAAATATGGCATGTGTCAGGGATTAAATGTAGTGGACAGCTATAACACTCACAGTCAGCAACTCAAAATTACATGTACTTAAACAAGACTGAGTGGTTCACCATGATCAATGTCGGAGAACCAACTTTATGTGGTGGTAGCTTGTCTACTGTCTCTAAAAATTCAGTGATGTTCTGTGGTCCTACATATACACAGTTGTACCATTACGATAGCCTTGGTATACTACTTGGACTGTACATAAATGCTGACTTCAGGCAAGCTGCCAATATCTAAAGATTGTGTCAAGTACCAATACAATGTTTTTCCTGCAACTTAAAGTCTTCATTGAAATACGTATAATACCTGCAACAAACTTTCGAGATAAAATTTAACCATTTCTTTCTATAGCATCACTGTGATATTGAACCTCCCTACTTCACCCTCACTGAAGTTGTATACATACAGTGGTACTGGCTATTTAAGACCATTTCTACGGCCAACAAAAAGTGGCCTCATATCACAGATTGTGTTAAAACCTGTTGTCATGAGAGGTATGTGGTCTTTAGATCAGGTACCAATATGTATTACTGAGGAAACATGCTGGAACCCAAAATATTACTGTATCATATCCTAAATTTTATAATTTGAAATTTTATATGGTGATATCCATCTTGTGAGACCCCTGTCATGAAAGACCACCCTTCTGTGAGAAGTAACTTTGTTGAGTCCCAAATTCTATTTTTCCCCATTTTAATTTAACTGATATACAAGTTACCCCTTTTTGTGGTAATGGGAGAACTGTACATACATGAAAAGTTAAGGTAGCTAGTTGTACAAAAAATAAAATTAAGAAAAAACAACAAACATAAGTCCCTACCCCCCAAAAAACAAACAAACAAAATCAATATAACTTTAATCATTCTGAGTAAGAAAGATTTAACCCCATGTTCATTTAATTGTATAAATTTACTATTTGTACTACATATCCACTTTTTTTTCAAATTGTGTGTGAAGCATTCAATAAGATGTTTGAGCAACAATAAAGCTTGTTTTTTCTAATATCTTCATTGTTCTTCAAGATCAAGAAAAATTGTTCTTTCTAATTGATGCTACTTATCCCTGACATTTCTGTGTACTTTCTACCATTATTTGGTACATTATAGCTGAGAATAAGACACTTATGTCTTAGTCTTAGATTATAGCTCCATACTGTTCAATTTGACTATCATTATCACATACTGTATGCCAGCCTCGTGGGCACTTGCTCTATCTTCCAGTTAGTCATACTGATTGACTCCTCCAAAACCCAAACTTAATGGCAGCAAAACTATAAAAAAAAAAAAAATCCCAGTGCTAGTTGAACTCCCACTAATTTCTAGCTTTCACTGTTGTATAAGAGACTGAAGTACATGGCGTAAGTCTGAAAATAACATTGGTACATATGCACGAGCTGGAAGACTTGCAGGTTTGAGTATAATCATTTAAGCTCACGCAGCTGCAGGCAACACTACCCCAGCAGTTGAAACCAAATATTTATTTTCAATGGGATAACATTTCTTTTTTTTTTTTGTCGTCATGCGTTGTGCCCTTTGGTTTATCTCTCAGTTTCTATAAGCCTTGTAGGTGGCAAAACAAGTCAGTTTTTTGTATCCATACTAGACTGGCTCTTAGCGGTATACTCGACCATTTTCTGCCTTATGCATTGCAAATTCATTGTCAGGTGCTTGACGGGACTTTTTTATTGCCTCTCACCTGAGCCACAGATTCCACATTTTTGTTGCAATTCCTGTCAAAATGATCTTCAAAATCACTGGAAATTTTCAATTTAACAAAAGGGGAAAAAGAAAAATCACAGTGAAATCAAGTGATTCTGACAATCTGACTATAATTATCCCTGGTCACTAATTTCAACACTGGAATCAACATTGCTATCCCCTATGGCAAACAAAGTCAAAGATAAGTTGCTTCTGCCCCCCCCCCCCCCTTCATCTGAACTAGTCCTACTTTCACACAAAAAATCCTAGTTTTCTTAAAGTTCAGTGCAGAATATATGAATGAGGTATTGGCACCTGCATGAGTGACTTACAATAGTTAATACCAGGCTGTCTGTGTGTGTATGGATCGAAAGCCTCATGCGATGTGACATATGTCAATTATTGTCCTGACTTCCAAGTCCAGGGTCAGTTTTTCAATTCATGAATCAACTACACACTGTATTACAGTGTGCACCCTCATAATTTCACATGCAACTAAGGAATGTGCTTTAAAGCACCACTGGCCGTGGCTTTCCACACAAACAGGTGAATCAGGTATGTAACACCAAAAAAATGCAGCTAGTGACATGCATACCAATGACCAGTGCATTTCTAACATTAACCTACCCTCTGAGCTGAAGCTTGCAAGTCAGCAGCTTTCTTTGGGACAGGCTGGGTGCCAGTTGATTTTGGTCAGGTTTGGGCAGGAGGGGTTAACAAGATGCACACATCTTGTGACGCCAACAAGTAGTAAGAAATACAAGTTTTTTGGAAGGGGGAGGGACTAGTGCAGTGGTACCTATTTATGACTGCCCCCAGAGCCAGACAAAAGTGGTCACATATGGCAGGTGGTCTTTTAATTGTAGGTAAATTAACAAAGAAACAACAGTCCAATGTCTGGAAAGGGCAGTCTTAAGAGCTGATGTGGTCTTCAGGCCAGGTACCACTTTATATGGTGATGAGTTACCAACTGTATTACTACAGCAGCTGCCAGATCCTAAACCTGACTGGATGCATATAATACTGATGACAGCTGAACATATCAACAGTATGTATCTGATAACTGATATTAAAATTGGACCACAGTGAACGATCCTTGAAGGGACACAGTTCAAAACAGGTTTTATCCACGTTTGGTTCTCCACATACTTTAGTGCTGGGACAATATATTTTTCTCACAATCCAATACATATCTTGATACAGATCTAAAGATATGGGTACATAGCACGATACAGTTCACTTGTCTATTTTGCTGAGGATCACAATAATAGATACTGTGCCCCATGCCTACAATAAACCCTAAAGCATTATATTTCACCTAGGTGGCACACTCATCATGCTATTTTAAACCACTATATATCAAACATACTGAAATACATGTATACAGTAAAAGATTTCTATCAGTTTCATTTGATGACAATTCAATAAATATATTTTTTTTAGTGTCTAAAAATGTCCATTACAATATGTATCACAATACACATGTCCATATTGATACGATGTCGATGTATCATGATACATCGATATATCGATGAATTGTCCAGCCCTAACACAAAATACTGTACGGTAACCTATTCTCTCTTGCTTTTATCTGTCACACCTGACTGCCTAAACCCCCAGGTAACTCAACAGGAGATCAAAAGGACTCATGCAAATAACTGTTCTGTTTAATCAGGTGTAGCAACTTCCCAATTACACCCCCTACCCCTTCACCCTAAGTGATCTATCATGGGCCTGCACTTTTCTTGAATAGCTGACACTGATGGCTGAGTATCTTCATGCCACCCCTTGGCTGGACTGTATACACAGTCATGCAGATCATTTTTAACCCTTTCCTGGTCAGAAAAAGACTGAGTTAATAGATCTGCTTGGGGCAGGTTGGGGGCACTGAGACCACATACCTCAATCCAAGTAAAACTATTGATCTGGGGTGTGTTATTACCATCTAAAATTATTGACCATAAGAAATGTTTTCTGTTAACATGAAATTCGCGCAAAAACAGAGACCCAAATAACAGTTTACATCTGGGCACTTTTGGGCTATTTTGAATAGGAAACCATTCACTTCCAAGGAAAGATCTTGGATCACCTGTGCATTATTTGACAGATCCCAAACTTCTTGTGCGAAAAATATATGCTGTTTTTACAGCTACAGTGAGATTTAAATTTGAGAAACTTATGAACAGATATACCTGTCGTTGATATAACTCGATCCTCATGACAAAGTACATTTTGTTTCCAGTCAGGTAGTAGTTAGCGTCTTATTTTTGGTGGACTGACAACAAAACTTTTAATTATGTGCCACATTTTAAGTACAAAAATCGCCATAGAAGGGAACATATTTGGGTGCCAGGTACAACAAATATCATTGTGTAACCAGCGTCTATGGACTCTCATTAAAAACCCATCACTGCCCCATACAACAATTAACCTACTTCATACCCCTTTGGTAGCTCCCTGCTTCCATTATGCCTTGCGGCAGGGCTCCGATTAAACAAATGGTATGTGTACATCTTTTTGTTTCATGACTTACCACACCTTACAACTTAGCACCTCTAGAGACACTTCAGCTCTCTAAAGGATCAGGTATGTAAGCTCTATAATGATTAACATCAATCATCACATTACATGTACTTAAATGGCATTGTCCCATCTGCATGTATTCTCTCCTAATGAGGGGAGTGGCTGTGCACTGCCACAAAACATGGAACCTGAAAATGTCCTCAATTAGAAAGCTCAGGGTTTAAAATTCCAGCATTTCTCGATATAGCAGCAAGTTCAGAACTCTATAGTGCTATATAATGTGATTGTGCTGCAGTTAGAATCAATACAGAATCTGCCTTTGTATTTGAGTTTTACAACATACATGTATGAGAATTAACATTTTTACACTCAAATTGCACAAACATGCCTGAATATAAATTGTTATATGTTTTGATGCTTTTATTTAAATTCATGTTAACAGCAACACTTTTAATTCTTTTTTTTTTTTGAGGGGGGGGGGGGAGGAGGAGTGCTGAGAATTGTAGATACGATCTATCATAAAGGCACACCTCATGTTTTTAGCTTTCTTGGGCACACACTCAGTGCTACTCTGACTAGGAATGGGTTAAGCAGTTTGAGTGCTCACAGAAAAATACAGTGATTATCACTGGCCAGACTAATCATTCCAAATTAAAATCTTCAGTACAAAATGACTTCAAACTTGGCACACTCACATTCCAAATATGAAAAGTACCAATTCCAAATATGAAAAGTAACAATTAGTGTGTATTCAGCTGGATACACAACCTGACATATGATTTTTGTGGGCTAGAGCTGTGTATCCCCATTGGCTTATATGTTAAATAAACTGTTTCTTTTCCTTCTTCCTAGTTAACTATTAGGTAGACTTACATAAACAGGTCAGCTATACTCTTGGAGAAAGGTCTAGTGCAGGTTACTGGTTAATAAAAGTCTTATTGTAAATTATCATTTGGTTAAGTGTTCTGGACTATACATGTAGCACTATATTCCTGAAAGAGAAGAACCTTCAGCTTATATATTTTTGTGCTGCAATAAATTTTTTAAAAAATTGTATTTGTAAATATTTGCGAAAAAAATCAATGACAAAGATTCAATTAAAGCCTTGAACATTCAGCACTGTTAGTGCCCATCAAGAAAACTATATTACAGCATTCTTGCCACATTCTGAATAAATAGATGACCTGTATGGGCAATGGGGACTTGCAGAAAGCTTTAATGCAGTAAATCATTTGGAGGGAAGAGAAGGCTTATAAAAAAAACCCCTCTGTCCCTCATCACTTTTTGGAAAACTACCGATGATAAACCGGGATATTTTCTTATGCAACATAAAGGAAAATGTCTAATTTGATGAAAATTAGAATTATACTAATTTTTAAAAATTTACATGGAAGACCTTTACATGTAATCTTAAAATTTTTCTTTCAATTTTCTTATCATACCTTGAGAGGAACAGTTAAAACACAATTTACCAAAACATTGTTGCCCCCAAAAATCAGAATTTAGCATACTTTTAATATTATACAGAAATAGACCAAAAAAGTCCCCCCTTCCCCCCCAAAAAAACACATGTGTTCAAAGTATATACATAAGCCGTAGACAAAAAGTGATGAAATATTTCTAAAGCACATGTGTTAATTCTTTCACTTCGCACCAGAATTATTGATTTTTCATTGGATGTGAAAGAGCTACCTTCACTATAATTTATCATGTAAAAATTAGCATTTTTACATGATAAATTGTTGATTTGATAAGTTACAGTTTCCAAATTAATGAAAATAGAAACAAAGCCATTCATTTCCAGTGCATTCTTGCCCTCCCATTTCAGAACTTAATGTATATGGAAAAATCGATGTTTCTGTATACAATCAAACCTCATAATAACAACACTCAGATATCGGACATACTCACTTGGTGACACACCCATACAAAAATGAAATTGTTGCAGCAATACTGCCACATGCTTGCCACAATGCTGCCACAACAATAAAATGTGTTGCCAGAACATATCACAGCATGCTGCACTATTTTTTATCCTCAGTGAAAATACTGCAGCAGTATTGCAGAAGTGGCGACACTCATCACAGCTTGCTGCAATATATCACAGTATACTTACAAGAATCAGCAACACTTGTTGCAGCTTGCTGCAATATAAATCGGAGAATGCTGTATCATATCTCAACAAGCTGTAACACACATTGCAACTAGCTACAATATCTTGCCGCATGCTGCAGCATTCCCAGAAAGTATTAGCTCTAATCACTTCCCACAAGATAGGCACCATGCATGATGTCGTGTGTGAAGTACATGTCTCTACAGAAAACATAAGTTTTTTCCTGGTGTTGTTGATCTCAACATTTGTTATTATGTGGGAAACATAGCTGGTGTATTTGAGATTTACAATTGTGACATCAAACCTGCACTTATAGATGCAACTGCTGCAATATTGTTGAACCTAAACTGAACATTCTGACAGACTGTATCCCTTAAGCATATATACATGTATGTGTAGAGTACTGCAGTTTAAAATTGTATCAACTTTATGATATTGCTTTTTTCTCATTGATCAGCACAAAGTTATCATTTGTACATCTGTACCTATAGAGATGAAACTGCTGCAATATTGTTGAATCTAAATTGAACATTCTGAAAGACTGTATACTTAAGCATATATACCATGTATACATGTCTGTGTAGAGTACTGCTGTTTAAAATTGTATCAATTTTATAATATTGCTTTTTTCTCATTGATCAGCATAAAGTTATAATTTATACATTTAGAAATGCATGTCAGTGTGATTCCTTACTGCATTTACTGCTCAACAGACAGCCAAAATCTCTCCCTCAATTCAAATTTGGACCAACTGCCCAAGTGTATAAACATTCAAACTATTTTGTCAACATTTAACGTGTGAGCACTTCCATTACATTAATTTAGTAACAAAGTGACCACCCAACCGCTGGAAAGACACTTTACACAGGCAGGTCATGATGGACTAAACGTTGAAGTCCATATTCTAGAATACATCCCAACTCCTCCAAGATTAGCTCGCAGCACAGAACTGCAACTAACTTGGGAGAAGCTTTGGATGCACCAATTATGCTCGATTGAGCCATTCGGCCTCAATATCATGGGAAAATGAGCTCCCTTGCTCAGTCTAATGCTAAATTTTTACTGTCTTAGCTCATTCCCCCATGCTATGTACCATTCAATTAACACATAAAGTGCTAATTTGAAGAAACTGCATAGTTTAATCACTTTAGGAAATGTTCCTATACATTTCCACAGTCCCTATTCTGGGCTATTGGAACAACTATTCTATTGTTGTAATTCTAACAAGCCTTAAAGATAAGCACTGGTTGACCTATTGAGTCACCAACCTTTAAGGGTTTCCTTATAAGGAAAACTCCATTTTTCAAACAAAAATCCTTTGAAACAAATGCCATATCTAGCAGGAATATGTATGTCCAGCCACCACTGATACATAAACGGTAGCACGTGTTTTACGTACCAATGTGGCTATCCCAACGTATAAAACAGGCAAGCACATTTTTTTCTAACAGTTCAGTTTCATAACTGATGAGGCGACAATATCTCTGAAACTAGTCTTATGTCAACAGCAAAAAGCCTCTTCCATCTATGGCCTTAGTCCCATCAGATTTGCCAATTTTGTCAACATTTTGCGGCAATACTGCCGCAATATGGAGGATGGGTCATCTTATGCTAGGTACTGTATCACTGCTACCTGCACCATGCATGTTCATCATTAAAATATTGCAGCAATACTGCGGCAACATTTTAAATCGCAGCTACCTGTCAGTATTGTGGCAGAACTCATTTATGTGATAAAAATGGTACTGTCTCAATACTGCAGTAATATATCGCTGCAGGGTTAGTTTTGGCAATATTGCTGCAATACTGCCGCAGTATCACCGCATGCTGCATTATGTAGCTGTGTTGTTGTATTGCTGCAATACTGCTGCAATAAATTGCCACCAGCTGCGATTATTGCGGCAAAGCTCATTTGCATGATTAAAAAGCTACTGCAGCAGTACTGCTGCAATATATCATGGCAGGGCTATTTGTTTAGTATGGGCAAGTTTTGAGGGACTGGCCTATGTGCTACTTGACTCATTTATGTGACGTACTCAGATGTCTGACATATTTGCAGGGAAAAGATTGTGTCACTATAGTGAGGTTTTATTGTACAACATTTAAAAACTGATTAAATTACAATGGAAAGTAATGGGAATATACAACTGTAGTACTCCTGACTTGCCCACCTTTTGCCTGGGTGTAAGAACCTGCTGTTTGTGCTATAATTCCCCATTAACTTCATAACAGACTGTTTTCTACCCTATATTTTTTCATATTCTATATAATGTTGTCATTAATTTGCATTTAAAATGATCAGAGAAAACGCCTGGCGTCATGCTCATCTATTTATATATGGAGAATACTTGCTGTATGCAACCACTGCCATGAGCAGCCACCTTGACTTTTTGTAGCCACTAGGCTTGGACATAGGAGTCACTTTCTTGGTAAATTTGCCTGCAGTGACAAGTCACCTGCTGTATGTGGCCACTTTTTCTTGGCTAAAGGGACTGCCACATACAGCAGGCACCCTGCATGTATACAACTGTAGTAATCCCAATTTCAATGCCTTCTGCTGGGCGCAAGAACATGCCGTTTGCTCTTTCCCATTAACTTCATAACAGACTGCTTTTCACCCCATACTTTTTTCCTATTCTATCTATGGTTGCTATTAATTTGCATTTAAAATGATGGGGAACTCCTGGTGTCACGCTCCTCTAGTCACATAAGGAGGCGTGGCCTTTTGATGAGGCCAAGGCCAGACCCTGGAAGAACCAATTTCACGATAATTCAAAACACCAGCAATACCTGACTATGAATGAGAATTGAATTCCCAATCCTTACCCACATATCCAGTGTCAATCCTTGTTGTATTGAAGGCAAACCCAAACCTTGATGTACAGCGGTTTATAATATCCAGACAACGCATGGTGCTATCTGAGGAAGTCAAGCTACCTGAGTGAAAACTGATCAACAATTTCAAATATTTCAGCTTTGTTGACCAACTTAATTTCTTCTGGAATGTATTTGTCTAAACCTGAGGGTATTCAATGATAGCTTCACAGAAAACATGGCATTGGTAAAACACATTCAAGGTCTCAGGCTGTTTGAGGCAGGTGTACAACTCGTGTAAGTTTTTGTGTGGTACCATGTAAGGAATGTCTTTGAATGTCATGACTTCAAAGTGGATGTCAAGTCATCACAAGCTTTCTCACACTGTGTTTGATTTGACATGAAAATGTACATTAATCCTTGATTTTAATTTTACAGTGGCAGGAATAAACAACCATACTGAGTTGTTGACTGTTAGCCAATTAATGTGGCAACAGCTAGACCAACTATCAATTTGGCACATACACTGACAGAATGGTAAAGCAATAAGTGGCAATAACATTGATAATGTATTCCCTGTTGTTCCTTTATCGTTCTGTGTGTAGTGTTTTATTTATGACATTGGAATTGTGGTCTGTCACATTTATCACGTTGAGAGTGTATCGTCAGTCACATTTGCTATGTTGAAACTGTATGGTCTGTCACATCTACCGTGATGAGATTGCATTGTCTGTCACACTGACCATGTGGAGATTGTATAGTGTCACATTTACCATGTTGAGATTGTAGTCTGTCACATTTACCATGTTGAGACTGTACATGCAATCACATTTACCATATTGAGACTGCTTAGTCTGTCACATTTATCATGTTGAGATTGTAGTCTGTCACACTTATCATGTTGAGATTGTAGTCTGTCACATTTATCATGTTCAGATAGTAGTCTGTTACATTTACCACATTGAGATTGTAGTTTGTCACATATATATTTGCCATGTTGATATAATGTAGTCTGTCACATTTACCATGTTGAGATTGTAGTCTGTCACATTTGCCATGTTGAGATAGTAGTCTGTCACATTTACCATGTTGAGATTGTAGTCTGTCACATTTACCATGTTGAGATTGTACATGCAATCACATTTACCATGTTGAGACTGCTTAGTCTGTCACATTTATCATATTGAGATTGTAGTCTGTCACACTTGCCATGTTGAGATTGTACATGCAGTCTGTCACATTTATTGCATAGTCTGTCACATTTATCTTGTTGAGATTGTAGTCTGTCCTATTTGCCACATTGAGATTGTATAGTCTACCAACTTTCCCATGTCTACGTATGATCTGCTTGAGTGCATAGAGACAACAGCATGGCATCTGAATGTCCCAGGAATACACATGTACAGTGTCTCTGTCACCATAGACCAACGCTAGTACAACAAAATGGTCTTAACAGATAGGTGGACTTTAACAACAGGGTAGATTAACATGGGAAGAATATGAGTTGGAAATCTGTAAAGCAGTCCTTTGACACTATAGACCATAATATACTCCTCAAAAAGCTTGAACACTATGGGATCTTAGATACTGAACTACAGTGGTTTAACAGCTACTTAAGTAACAGATCTCAGTATGTTGAAATTGAAAATGTTAAATCATCTTGTCAGGAAATTACTACTGGAGTCCCCCAAGGATCTATCCTGGGCCCTCTTCTATTTCTTATTTACATAAATGACCTATCCACAGCCAGTAATTTTACCTCAATTATGTATGCTGATGACACAAACCTATTAAGCACAGTATGTAATTTTAACTCCCAAACATTGTCTCAATCTTTATTATCCGATCAAATAAATAAAGAACTAAAAAAAGTTAGTGACTGGCTGGCTGTCAATAAGCTATCACTAAATGTAAATAAAACTAAGTTCATGATCTTCCACTCCAAACAAAAATACTTATCCCCTCACCAAATACCAAACATAATGATTAACAACAAACCAGTTGAGAAAGTGGAGAGTTTTAAATTTTTAGGTGTCTTGATTGATCATAACCTTACCTGGAATAAGCATGTAAATTTTATTTCAAACAAATTATCACGGGTATGTGGCATACTTTCCAAACTGAAAAACCTACTGCCCAAACACATTCTCCTATTGATTTACAATGCCCTATTCTTATCTCATTTGAACTATGGAATAACTGCATGGGGGTTCCACTCCTGTGGCAGACTTATCAAGCTGCAAAAGAAAGCAATAAGATGGATCTGCAATAGCAAATACAATACACATACATCCCCCCTTTTTAAAGAATGTGGCCTGTTTAAATTTAATGACATATTTAAGTTATCCTGTATCAAAACATATTATAAATTCAAAAATCATATGTTACCCTACTACTTTAACACTCTGTTTGATGCTAATCAACAAGAGCCACAAATTGAGCGAACTAGAAGAACGGTAGTGCCCCCAAGCAGATTTGAGGCAACAATCCATGACATTCCAATCTTAACCCCAACCATGCCAATACTCTTCACAAATACTAAATTTAATCGATCATGTATTAGACATAAAAAACCAGACTTAATTAATGAAAATTACTTACCGGAGATAGTCATGACAAAGATCGACACTCACTCTTTTAAAGGTTTCTCGCAGTATGCTAAGAATTATATTGTTAACAATTATGAGACCAACTGTAACATTAACTGTCATATATGTAATAAGCCATAATCATTTAAACTCTATATATTTCTTCTGTCGTTTGGTCTACTTAAATTTATTTTGCGTGCAGTGTATGAATCATTGTTAAGTACTGTAATAAATTTATGTATCTTGAGGGTGGCCTGCACGACAGCGACTCACTGGAGTCTTAGTGCAGAGTCTCCCGGTTTAAACATCTGAAGACTATACTATGTGCACAATATATATTTAGACCGAATAAAGCAACTGTCAACTGTCAAAAGTCCTACATGAGAGGATTCCTGGTCTCTCACAATAGGGGTCTCTCACAACAGATGTCTTTCATGACAGGGACTACATTGTACTGTATTCTGTTTTTACTTCATGTTCTGGACATGCATATGTTTGCACAAGCATGACCCCAATATAGAGCTAATATCCAACTATCGTTTCTTTTGAGCTGTATCCGATCCTTGCACCACCATGTCCACTGTGATTTGATCCAGAGGCCCACACTGTGACATTGATATCCTGTGCCAATAACTTGATGTTTGCAGGAGTATGTTTTAATGGCCCCGTAACAATCAATGTCAACATGACTGATTCACTGGTAAAACTGCGTGTTTCTCGGCCTGTCGTCTTCCATGAACCATCATTCCTCCTTCTGTTGTGCAACAGGACGTAACTTTGATGACATTCGTTCCCTCCTGTACACTGCTTTCACCTTTAGTCAGTGAAGTTGCACATTATTCAAGTTACTCTTTAAAATCCTCTGGTTTGTTTCCTCTTTCTCTCAGTGCTGATGTCAGAGTGCCATTTTCAAAATGTGATGCTGAACCCCTCTTACTAAACATATAAATTCCTCCCCCCCTTGGTGCTGTGTACAAAAGTGGTTTACCCTGTATTACCGCACAAACACTATCATAAATTTGTGCCTATTCTGCATTTAAACTTGGGGTAAATGACGGGATACAGATTCACAAGTTTCGTTTGAGCAATACGTTACTCCACCCTCAGTGTCATAATGTATTGTTCAAACAGAACTTGCTCCTCACATCTGTGAACCTGTGTTCAGTTACGCGATAGTGACTCTCAGTGTAAACACACATGAATGCCAAACAATATGGCCCCAATTCGTTTTTGCAGTGAAACCAGTACCAACATACCACAATAAAAGCCTGCTTGCCTAAAACAAGAAATCATTTTAGATATATCTTTAATACTATGTATTTAATGTTATCACACCTGCAATGGAAGATCACAAATCCCAATAGGCCATTTGCAACTCCAAAAACTTTGTTTTGTTCATATCTTTAACATTAATGTGACTTTCTGCTATCAAAAATGTATCTCCATATGTGTACCACTATCCACACTGCTTATTTAACTGTTAATTTAATCAATATTGAACTACATGACATTAATGACTTTGCATAGGTATACATTAAAAGACAGGAACTTAATAGTTACCAATGTAAGTAAGTTTGAACATGATGGTTTGGATCTAAACACTAATTGTACATTGTGTAATTAAAATGCATAATTCAGCCACACTGTTTTCAACTGTACAATCCTTTGACTCCTTGGATTTTGTATTGGTAAATATGGGCACTTCATGTGTACATAATGTGAATGCCTCTGGCATAAGTTGTTACAGACATGCATATTACTACTGTCTGACCAGACCTAGCATATATCATGGCCTGAGACACCATTGATTCACCTCAGTTATGTTTGTGTTTTGTGAATTCCTTTAGGGCAGTCTGTAAATCCGAAAGCCAAGCCCAAAATCTTCAATGCCAAGACAAATATATACATGGCCAAAGTATACTTAAGAGACACTTTTGATTCCTTGATGGATTTTATTATATGTATTCCAATAAATTAACATCAAGGCGTGCCAACTAATGTATGTTTAACCCATTCCTGCATGGTCACAGTAAAATTGAGTCAATAGCTTTCCTTGGTACAGGTTGGATGCATTGCACCCAACCCATGCCAGGGAAGCTATTGACCTGGGGTGTGCCATCATGAATGGTCTTACATACATGCAAATCTCAGCAAAAATGTTTTCTAGTGACGAGAAATTTACGTAAAAACATTGAGACAGACAATTCACACCCAGACACTTTTGGGCGATTTCAGCAGGAAAGGGTTAATGCTTTCCTTCTAAAATCACCAGCAAAGCCCCCAGATGTAAATTGTTACATTAAGACAGACAATTCACAACTGGACACTTCTGGGCAATTTGAGCGGGAAAGGGTTAACGCTTTCCTTCTAAAATCACCAAAAAGCCCCCACATGTAAATTGTCATCTACCTAATGATGTTTTTACTTATAAATTCCTCACCAACAGAAAACATTTTTGATAAGAATTGTTGATACAAGCTATCATGATAATGTGTTCTGGGTCAACACCTTTCTTTGGTACAGGGCTGGGTGCATCATTCTCATCCTGTACCACAGATATCTACTGCCTCCATCTTATCCTGATCAGGTAATGGTTTTCCCTGCTACAGGTTCAAAATGCTTTTCTTTGAATCCAGTCACATTTATATGTCTGCTCTTTTTTCTGTCCACCAATGACTGAAGTATATCAATGAATGGATATCCAATCCTTCTGCAAACTTGACTCAAAATGCTGTTCTAATATTCCATGATTTTGGACAAAAATATTGCCATATTCCTTTTTGTTAAAAAATAAAAAATTATATATATGTATATATATAGATATATATATATATATATATATATATATATATATATATATATATATATATATATATATATATATATATATATATATATATATATATATGTGAACACCAGCTAATGTCAGTTTTCTTTCCTATTCATGGCACCATAAAATCTACCTAGCTTTTCTTTTTGCTACCAAAGATCCAGATTCACTCCCCAGTCCCAGATAAGGATGCTCCATTACTGATTTTCATACATGCTATACTAAGAACATAAGTGCATGTACATAATGGATATTTAACCCATTCCTGGTCAGAGTGAGACTGAGTCAATAGCTTTACTTGTCATGGGTTGGGCGCAATACACCCAACTGGTGACAAGTAAAGCTATTGACCTAGGGCATGCCGTCATGAATGGTCTTACATACAAATCTCAGCATGACTGTTTTTTTGTGACAAGAAATTTACATAAAAAACATTAAAGCAGATGACATTACTTACACACAGGTGCTAGAGTGGGAAAGGGCTAATCCTGTGCTGATAGAATAAGTCAAGAGTCTTCAGTTTTCTTTCCTATGGGCTCAGTGCTAAGGAAAGCTGTTGACATAGGACATGCTATTCCAGATAGGTTTCCTTCACATTTCTCATTCAGAAGGTTTTCTATAAATGAGAGATATTCAGGTTCAAACAGCAGACAGTATTTCACATCCAGGTGCTTTTGGGCAATTTAGACAGGAAAGGATTAACCTTCCCACAACAGTGACTCACATGTACAATATGTCATGTATACTCATCTAACTGTCCATCGCAAGTACATTTGTGTGAACATGAAGCTGGATATTTTCCAGTACATTTTGTTTTTCAGTCGAACCACTGATGCATGGGTCCTGGTGGAATCAACATGGTCATCTTTAATTATACAAAAACAACCAAGTCAGACTTCATGTTGTTTTTCTTTTCTTTTTTCTTGGTCTTTTGTTGGATCCTCTTTTGATCATTACTTGCTGACTCTCTGTGGTATTAAATTTTGGAAGATACCCAATGAGGTTTGAGCAATTTGTTGATTACGCTTGTAAGTCAAGGCAACAGTGATATTTATGGGGCACTAAGTATATTGAAAAGTCTTGTACACATTAACAACTTCTGGGTTTAACATCTGACAAAATGGACTTGTGGTCTCCACAGATAAAATGCAACTCATGGGTCAATAATAAGACAATTCATTGAAGTAAGGAATCATCATCATCATTTTCTATAGATCAATTGCCATCAACACATAATTTCCTCCTACTAATGATATTTTACTGTTAAAGCCTCCAAGCACATCATCTAATGGTTACTTTCACGAAAGGCGACACACTTAAATAAAAAACAAAACATACAAAAAAAATGTTGACAAACTACTCAGGAAGATATAATTAAGTGAAAAAATAAAATATCCACTTATATACATAGTGTAATTTTATGGATGCTTGAACATGCTAAAGGAATGTACAGTACCAGCACAGCATTAGCAGATACATGGATGGGACAAGTTACTCATTTTTTTTTCTTTTTTAACATGAGTAAATAATAAGCCCTCCTTCTTTGACCCATGAAAAGTGGTCCCTTTCTGTCTGTGCATGGTTTGTGAATTCTACTGTTCATGGGGAGCCTGAATATTTTTTTTCTCTCTAATTTTTCCACTGTGCATTTTACTTGATAGGGGGTGATGGACAACCTCCAAAACATCCATTACTAAAAGCACATGTGTACACAGTCCCAAAACACATTAAATATCTTATTCTGCAGCTTGCTCAGGACACTGTATCACTGATAGCAATTCAGATTCCTGCCATAGAAGACTGTGATAGGAAAGCTATGTATGTGATGTACCGCTACCAGACCATGCAGCCCCAACTGAGCAGTCACATCTTTTACTCTACTTTATCATATCTCTATTGAAGTACATGTACTACCAGTCTTGAAAATCCACTTTTTTTCATTTCCAAATGGGGAACTACTCAACCATACACCTGAACCTTTGAAATGAAACAACTCACAGTTAGACCCAAATGTGTATCCTAAATTGATTATGTATCAGGATATTAAACATACAGTGCATCAAGATCCAAAACAAATGTGTATCCTAAATTGATTATGTATCTGAATATTAAACATACATTTCATGAAGATCCAAAACAAATGTGTATCCTAAATTGATTATGTATCAGGATATTAAACATACATTTCATGAAGATCCAAAACATACATTTCACCTGTATTTAAAATAGGTTTTTCATGGCCATGGAAAAAATTGAGAGCACTCTTGGATCAAGATGAATGAGGCACACCTCGCAGAATGTTTCACCCTTTCCCCCTGAAACTAACCACAACTAACTGGAGGTAAAGTAACTTCAATGATTTCTTTTTAAATAAATGATGATGTTAGCAAAAAAATAACAATAAAGATGAACCCTATTGCATGCCCGATATTAACAGGTTTCCTGGGGGAAAGGAAGGATCAATAAGCTGCTTTTACTTTTTTTTTTTTTTAAATGTACAATAAACAAGCTATCCAAAGATCATTGGTAAATGGTCCATCTCAGCCTCTCCGATTTAAGATGCTGGCTCTGATGATAAAGTTCATCCAGACCACTGCCTGCAAAGTGGCCTGCTACCAAACCATGGAATCGGCAACATTAAGCTTTGCATTGATGCTGTTTCTCACTGCCACAAAACACCAAAGCAGTCAGACTTATTTTACAACCCATAGATACACAACTAAACTCCAGCCTTAAAATTTGAAAACAAGAGGCCCATGGGCCTAATCCTCTGCTGGCACCATGGCTATAGTGCACCTACATTTTCATTTCAAAGTCGTGAGTCGTGAATATCTCACTTCCACATATGATGCACATTTGTCATAAATTTGGTAAAATTAGCCGTATTTCCCAAGATAATGAATTCCATATGTTTCAACACACTGCTGGTATGATAATAAGTCATTTCCATTCTATACAATATTGCTGATGGTATGTATAGGTACATATAAAGCTATATGATTTTGGTGTCTGACTTAGCCACCAGATGGCACTTAGCTCCCCATGTAATCATAGCTTATTTGTGCAATTCCTGTGATGGATATTGTTGCATGTGCCAAGACAACAATGAGTGAGTCCTTAGCTTTATGTCCTCAGTGACCTTGGGACAGGAGATCAAGGTCACCCAGATAATATGATATAAAAAAATATATATGGTATATATTTATAATGCATGTACATCAATAATCATCAGAGTCTCTTTCTTTCTGATGATATATATATACTAATGAATTATACTTGTCTCAAAACACATTTCCTGATATTTTGCAGTGACTTAAAGGTGGCACCACCAGTATCACGACACTTCAACATTTTTGTCTCCCACACATTCTCACCACATTTCATTGAGTTCCATGACAAATTAAGGACCCTAACAATGTCCATAAGTTTTTTCATTTTCATTTTTAGGTTAAAGGTCATTCATCAAATATAAAATATCAATATTCATGTAAAATGCATATTTTGTATGCATTTAATAACCCTAGCTCACTATATCTATATTTTGTACTTCTTAATTATCAAGGAATATGCAATTTGTATTTTGACCTTCAAAAATTGGTCAAGGTCATCCATATTTTCACAAAAGATGACCATTAACCCAATGCATAGTTGGTGTAAGTTTCAAATCTCCATCTTTATTTATGATCATAATACTAAATTTAATGTGTTTTTTACACCGAAAATCTTAGTTCCATTGAAAACCACCAGTACTCCATGCATCATAAGCTTTTTCTGTTTAATATTCCTGTAATGGTAAAATGCATATGTGTTCACATGTAAAGATAGAATGACCATCACAAGAATATCATCTTCTGAAATGTAATCCCAGTAACCTTGAGAAAGTTGGTCAAGGTCACCCACATTATGTAATATCGTACTTTCAGACATGATACAGATATGCTGTGACATTTGATTAAGTTAGCCTGATTAATTCTCATGATAATGAATTTCACATGTCTGAACACATATTGGCTCATATTTTCCGTGCACCTGTAGGTGGCACCACCAGCCGTACTCGCATTCCACACATTAGCCTTCCGAAAGTTTCCACCAAATTTCATAAAGATCCGTCACAAGTCAAGGACATCAGATTGTTTTCATTATTTTTGTTTCACTTTTTGGCCTGTGTATTACATAGTCCTGTAAGGTGGTGCCACCAATAACAAAAAGGAACTTTGAATTTTATTCACAGAACATGTCCAAAAAAATTCAAGAGGCTAACTTTAAAATTGTTGAAACTATCATGTTGACAAGCAAATTATTTACAGACAGATGGCCAGACAGACATGAGTGATTGCATTAGTTCTGCGACCTATGGTCAGCAGAGCTAAAAAAATGTGACTGTGATTTTTCATTTTTTTTTGGCTCATTTCCTCTGTTTACATTTTTATGCATCACTGTTAATATAAGGCTTTTATTCATAAAAATACTTGAATGTTTTACAAAACATCTTCCCACTGATGACAGTCACTTCCCTTGTTTCATGTACATGTACAAACATATCATCTGGCAATTTCCTACAGCAAACTATATAAAAAAAAAGCTCAAAGATTTAAGCAGTTTTGTTTACAATGTGTCTGTTGCATGTGTGTGGGAGACTCAGATATAGAGACACAGGGAGGGAGGGGGAGGAGAGAGAGAGAGGATCTTAACATTTCCATGCCAGTTCACCAGCCTCCCTGTTACATTTTCTTCAGCGCATATTATCAATACAGGCACAAGATAAGGATCAGCTTTGTCATTTTCATCAGCACAAGGGACCTTGTATACATTCTTAAGTCATGGTTATACTATTAAATACTATGCTTTGTTTCTCACACCCTTTCCCCCATTATGGTCTCCAAATGAAAAAAAAAATCCACTGTGACATGCAGCATTTCTTTAATTTGATTTTTTTTCCCCTTTTTGTCATGTGGTTGACTATTCACTTGGGGGGGAGGGGGTAATAATTCTGCCCTGGTACAAGGTAGGGAAAATAAGAAAATGTACAAACAAAGGTTGGTATGAAGCACGGAAATTAAAAAGGCTTCCAGTATGCAGTATGTAAGTGCAGCAAATAAAAATAAATGCACAGTATGCCCGTATGGAAAATCCCCCCCCCCCCATCAACATCTGATCAGCAATTAGGACTGTCTCAAAACAAGTCAGCATGTCAGACCATAATATGAATTATGTCTTCCTTATGCTAAACCAGCATAAGAGTGCAACCTGTCTTCAAAGACCACCCTGGCAAAGGGCCTAATAGAGATCTCTCACAGCACATGGTCTCTCTTCGAAAGTATAAATAACATACAAAGTGATAAGCAAAGTATTGTTAAAAGGTGGTCTTTCAAGACGAAACCAAGGTACAAGTGAAGTACAATGTATAACAAGTATCAACATCCTCTTCTTTTTAATCTCTGCCCTCCTGTTCAGAATTTCTCATTGGATGGGGGAGGGGATGGTTAAAGAAATTTAATACATGTTTCCAATTGGATTGATCAGGCCTAATTTGAGGTCCATGACCTGTTTTCTTTTTCTTTTTTTTTCCCCAGCCACTCACTTTAAAGAGTTATAGAGTTGCAAAAAATCTTGTTTTGATACCATCCATACAAAGGAAGCTACAGTCTATGCTGCTAGATGTAGCAGATGTACCTTCAGTATTTCTATCCAGTCATTTTTTTAACCCTTTCCCCCTTAAACCAGCCAAAACCGACTGGTGGTCAAACGTCATCTGCTTCAGTATTTTGAACTAATTTCAACAGTAACAAAAAACAATTTGACAGAAAACTATGGATGAGACCTATCAAGATAACATGCCCCAGGTTAACAGCTTTTCTTGGCAAGGGTTGGGCACTAGGAGCCAAAGCCCATGCCACAGAAAGCTGTTGACTCAATCTTAATTCAAGGGGGAAAGGGTTAGTCCATTTCAGCATGATCAGTTTCCTTGCTGCTCTTCTGGTATTTCTCACATATCAAATTGTTACATGCTCAACTTCAGGGTGATGCATGTTTGTGTCACTTTCAGTTAAACTATCTCACAATCACTGCAGAGAACTGTGATGTGCCTATCCGTGAAAATCCATTTAGTGTGACTTTGTTAAGTAAAATTTAATTTCAAAATGACTAGGGGAGAATCACTGAACACACTTTGTACAATATATTATACAATTTACCATTTTCCTCGAGCCATACTGCCAGCTACAAGATGACATAAGCACACATCAACACAGATTAGTTGGCCAGTGTCAAGGAGGCCAGGCAGGATCAATTAACAGAAGTACTTTATTTCACTTTTGGTGGCCAAAAAAGGCCACACAGCTTTGAAGACACGACAGCAGAGATAGGACACAGTCCACATGGTCAGGTATTACGTAGATACTTGGCCCACTTTATATTGAATTGCGCTGCCACCTTGACACATGCATTCACATTGAAAACTTTGTGCCTTTTTCCCCACATTGTTCGCCTTGACTATGAGGGTAATAGA
Organism: Hermodice carunculata; assembly: GCA_964020975.1. Taxonomy (NCBI): domain Eukaryota; kingdom Metazoa; phylum Annelida; class Polychaeta; order Eunicida; family Amphinomidae; genus Hermodice; species Hermodice carunculata. The sequence continues at coordinate 56,214,073 of OZ026615.1, read as the reverse complement.
CCTTCAGAAAGCTACCCATGCCAACGTATCTCCCTCCTGATCTACCACTCCACCCTCTTGGCCCATGGCTTTTAACAGCTTTTTTGCACCACCTATTAATATGCACACAGTGGTCTTTCCTTGATGTACCTTTGAGGATCTGATACCTGTTTGCTGGTTTCTTTCAAAATAATTGCATAACATCCACTGCGGAACCTACTTATGTCCCAAGTTGCACTCACTCAGGCGTGGGTTTAGTTCTTGGAGTTGTGGATATTGTACATGGACATATAAAATACAGTCGCTTCTATGGGTGGGAAATATGTGTAACTAATGCTTGTCGGGACAGCATATTATGAAGGTACACTGTACAATACTCCAGATTTTCAGGCATATATTCTTTGTTGTGCTAGGTGCTTGCTTGCATGTTTACCTGATAAAAGCATGAGAAAATGTGTCGTTTTCCCACTGAACTCATCATTTCATTTCCCACCCCAAAGAAAATTTCAGCACCCAGAATTTTTGCTACTATGAAAATGTAAATCAAATTTCTAAACCACAAATTTTGATATGATCCCTGCATTACTGCTCCATATGCCAGGGCATGTATCAAAACACTCAACATAAGCAATTTGTTGTGCAGATGATCAAAATAACATCCCATGAATGTACATTTTCCGGGACAAATCTGGACTTCAAAAAATTTATAACCAACATTGAAAATACATCTATTAGCATAATTCACAATGATTTTTTCATGGTCAATTATTAATCATTTAAAAATATTTTTGGCCTTTACACATTTCATTAGCCAAATTTGAGAAATATAAACATTTGGCTAATGGTCAGAGGGCTTCCTGTGTTTTCCTGTCACAATTAATGTGAATAGGGACGGGCAAATTGATTGCATGGTTTAGGTATTCCCCCAAGAGATATTACCAGAGTCTATGGTAGGTAGGGATGACTGGTCACACGATTTCCAGGATAATGTGCACCCAAATGTTCATAATTCATTTTCAATACTGCATGTAGAAATCATAAAAGAGTAAGTACCTGATATTCTGACTTACAATTTAGATACCTAACTGCACCAGTAACAAGTCAACAGTGCCATAAAATTCTACAAGAATTAAAAAATGTAGCTCTTCACAAAATATATGTATGTGTATTAATTCAACTGTGTATTGACTTGACTATGCATCATGATGTACACATCATTCCTGGTTGTGTCTAGGACGGAGAGTTTTGCAAAATCTGTCACACCAGCACTTCGTCATGGATCAGAACTAGCAACGACTGTGAAAATTACTCACTTGATGATGCATGGGCATTCTTTGCAGTGCATCTTTCAATTCAGCATTGCTCTTCAAAAATGAGATACATGCACATGTATCTCTAATTCTGGGGGTCAAAATTAGTGGTTGCCCCATTCCGCAGGACAAGTTAGTGTGATCCTGGCCAATTCATAGTGTCTGCATACATCAACTGCCCAGTAGGCAACTTAGTATTTTTGTTTTTGTTTAGCTTTTAAAGATATACAAAGATGAATGTGTTAAGTGCCTGATTCAAAGTTCTGAAATCTTGTTACCAGCAAATAGTTAAACCAGACTGGCTCCTAACTATTGTACAGCGACCTTCTAAGAATATCATATCCTTGCATCAGTCAATAGCTTTCCTTGGTACATACTGGGTGCCAATGCTGAGTCCATCCTAAGGAAGCTGCCAAGTCAATCTTGATCCTAAGTAGAAGGTTAACATTTATCCTGCTGACACTGTGTAGGCCATCTCTTCTCTTACTGTTGGCTGCTATGAGTGGGGTAAAGGGGTTTTCCATGCTGGGCGTTTTTATTTACCATACTTCAATAGTTCTTGGGATGCCAGTTCTGATTTATTTTTAGGCTTTAGCTCATACTTCTACTTCAAGTTTAAGCATCAATTTCATCATTATGACATTCAAGTTTTGACAGCATGTGTGATTAAGTGCATATGTGTACATACCCTTGCCTGATACAATACACTGACCAATATTATTTGTTTTTATATTTTTCATAACATGTATGTATGTATCTCTCTCTCTCCCTCTGGGGGGGGGGGGGGGGGGGTACCCAAAGTAAGTGTCAGTAGAAATAAGAAAAAAAAAAGCACTTTTTATTACTGGTCTGGAAGCTGATTATAAGGTTGGCCGAGACATGAGAACAGAACATTTAATGACAAAACCCTTATGATATATACTCATCCATCTCATTGAGTCATTTCTTCTCATCTCATAAGCATACATATCAGTAATATATGTATATACATGTATATCACTGTTTGACAGAAATGCCCTTTTCATACAGTGCACATGTATGTAACTTTAGCAAATATGCAAGATTTCTTCCTTTATATTCATGGTGAAACTTATTGATTGAAACTGTGCTTTTATCCATTGTGCTTGGAGCACAGATGTTTTTGGAGCCCTTTTGGAAATAAACCACTAGGTTTTTAGGCACTTTCCCAGCAAAATCAATGTTTACTGTTACTTTGTGTGATGCACTGTTTTTATGTATCTTTGGTTTTGCACAATAAACTTGAACTTAAACTTACTGGTAGCCTTTTATTTTTAATAATTCATTTCAGCCATTACTTTTAAATTGTCTTATTTTCCATACCTTCTGGTGGGGCAAAATTACTACCTGTACAAACATTCTGGGAACCATTCTTTCCCCTTTCTTATATGGCCAAAGCATGGATGTATGACTTGGTAGTCCGTGACCACAGCAGCAAGATCAACTGGGATGCAACTGTACAAGGGAGCCTCCCCAATCAAAGTTACATGTAAAATATTGCATTTTGTACAAATGTTTTCAGTTTCTTTGAACTTTATCACACAAAAAATACTCATATCTGGAATGAAGTACAATGAAAATCACCTTTGGTGGTGGGACAGTTCATGTGTGAGGGTTGGGGTACCATACTGAAGTACCTGTCACCCAGGTGTGAATCAACACAGGTGTGCTGGCCATTATTACCAAACACACAGAACAATTCACAAATATGTGAGATATGCAGGTACCTCACCATGCACTGCAGCCATACATGTTAGACCTCCATGCGAGGCTGTCCCCTAACCCTTTTATACATTTTTAATTTCACTGTATCTTTATTTTCACTTGTTTTGCTGGTGGCACATAACATGAAAACAAACATAGTGGAGTGGACTATTATTTTAGAAAATTTAGTAATTCTTCACAAAATAGAAAGTTTAAGTCTTTTGTGATACAATTAAAATGCTAAAAAAGAGAAGTAAAAAAAAAAAGAAACTTAATACACTTGAAACTGAATACATGTACATGTAAAATGTTTCTAAGATTACCAAACAAAATTTTACAGTCATTACATTTAAGAGATGAGAAATTAGTAACCCTATGTACAGATGCTGCATGCAGTGTTTGTTGTTTTTAGGTGGGTGGGTGGGGGGGATTTGTTATGTTCATTACAAAAAAATTATGACACCAGAAAATAAACATAAAATTTTGTGTATTGATGCTCTGTCACCGAATCTATAATTAACTCTTACTAATATTTTCATGGTCAGCCTACTATGTACGGTATCATCAGCAGCAGCAGCAGCACAAATGACCTATTTGTTTGTAATATTATGACAAATTGTATAGAAATGTATATACAAGAAATCCAAATAAGGCTTTATGTGTGGTCTAGACTCAAACATGTCAATTTATCTATTTCAATTGAAAAGGCATTTCCTTACAAGTGACTCTCCCTGCTACATTTTGCAATGACCATGAACAACACTTCACAGCCAGCTGTGCTCTGACAAAAAGCGTACAGTAAACCAGTGGTTCTGCATTTCCGACTGCTTCGGGGCAGTGACTGCATGTGTTCAGCCATGTATGCATATTTGTACGTTTAAGCTGTCTTGACAGTTTTATGTTCTTAATGCGGTCTGTCATATTTCAACCTATGTCGCTGGAACTGGAAACTCCATGCGACGGTTTTTTTTTTTTTTTAAGTTTAATGGCCTCAACCCACACAAATTACAGTGGGATGGTTATAATTCACCTGTCATCTGTGCACATGTTCATGTACATGGTGCCACATGCGTCTGCCATAGCACAAGACTCGTCACATGCCACAGTGTTATGAGACAGCCCTGCAGGCCTACAAGACACATGTACCTGTTAGCTTCCCAACACTGCATACCTGTTGGCCTAAGCACACGTACACACATAGGGCAACTGCCTGGCATACTGCAGTGTATGTTCAATTTACAAACACACCTCCAAGGTATCCACTTTCCCAGTGTTACTGTCAACATGCCTGTATAGACTGATTACATTATATGACACAGGTGTTGAGAAATTATGGTGAATGTACACACCTTGATGTTACAATCTTCACAAAGAGTTATATGTATCCATCTTTTGTCCACATCGATCCACTGTGTGACGGAAAGTCATTTGTATACGTGCAATGTGCAGGGTGTGCATAACATCATGCCATGGAGAACACGTACATAACACAACAACCATGAAGGGTTTACCTTGAAACAACAATAAAACAACACTCACCTTCCTTGTTTTTCTGTTTACGTTTCCACCATATAAGAGCTGCAATGGCCAGCGCAACACCTACAACAGCTAAGGTACCAAAGATGCATCCAGCTACAATTCCCCCTACATTCGGACACTGAGCAGCAGCTGGTCCCACCTGGACCAGCAGAAGGCTTAACACTAACACCGAAGTCCTCTTCATCTCTGTCGTAATACCACACCCACTCCTGTGTTTTGGCTACTCAGACATCTTCCTGGCCACGGCAAAAAATGAAGTCAAGTGCTGTCAAGAAGATACGACACAGAAATTCAGGTAGTCCCCATCAACGTCTGGTCTCACTAGCTGTTATAAGGTAGCCGCGCTCCGTACTGTACATGTATATGCCTCAATGCTCTACGCATGCTAGTCTGATGCCTGTAGCCAGATCCTACCTGCTAGGTCAACCTGTGCTGTTCACAATGCGTGACATTCCTCAGAGTTTAAGGTATGCAAGGCAGATTAGGTGAGCTGATTTGCCAGTGAAAGCTCCAGTCCCATCAGCATAGTGGGGGTGCCTCGCTTCTATTCAGCTACCAGCCACCAATGACCCGCAGTCACACTTGGGTGATCATAGGCACAATACCAACCCCCCCTTCCAAATGATTTCTTTGGAACTTGCCAAGCTTTCAAAAGCAGCCAAGCTCACCCTGAACTGGTGGGGTTTCAGGCTTTCAAGACACTGAAGGGTATTAAAAGACTTGGGCAAGACAAGTAAATTGCACAAATCCATTGTGGAAAGTTTCCTCCGATGAAACTTTCGCTGACGGCAAATGCTGTTCACTGCCAGAGCATGAACAATTTGACTGGATTGTTCCCATCTTCAAGAGGCTTACAGCCATTATATAATCAATTAGCGAGTCAGCCAATTAGTCAAATTACAGGGCTTTTTCACTTGCCCTACACCTGACTTGGGCATGCAGGCAGCAGCAGCCTCTGCCACGTACTGGCTGGGGTACTGCCAGACATGACAGTACTTAGCCTCCCTTGCACTTATGCCTCTGAAAATGTCTGATCTTTCTGAGATCATTCTACTTGACTATTCAACATGCCAACTGTTTCAATGGAATTATTCTGCTTGCTTGAATTAAAACCCAGTAAGTCTCTTTACATAACACACCATTTAACACCCCTTTACATTCTGGTATTACAAAACTGTAACATTCTGTGCCTTAAATTGATCTGTACAAACATAATTTGGTCTCACAATAATTCCTTCAAAGCCTTTCCTTTCTCATACGTTCAGAATTAACTTCATGTAATGGTACAGACACAATCCCTTCTCAAGTCATACTTTCTTTCCTTGTCTTCAAATGTGTTTTGTTACCCTACCATCTCCTTCCCCCAATCTCAACTGCTTTGAATTACCACTGAAAGGCCCAAGGTACTGTAAACTTTGCTTTTGTCCTCTTTAGGACAGTACTGTACCAGACCAACTTCTGTGAAAATACTATCCAGAGTATGTTGGTTTTGTTTTGTTTTTTTCCCAGAACCAAACTCTTTTAAATTTTGATCCAATATGCAGTATTATGCACTGGCAACTTCACCTCTTCATGTGCATATTCACATCAGAATAAAGTGCCATCTGGTGGAAATTTAGCACATTAAACTTATGCACCACATCAGCACATGATTATTCATACAGTTAACAGAGCGTGATCATTTGAAGTGGTTAAACCAATTAAAAAAAAACAAAAACAAAAACAAAAAACAAACAAAAACAGACAGAAAGACAAAATTTAATAAATTATCTGACGTGATCAAAACAAAATGTCTGCTCTATGATATATAACCAATATTCCATCCTCAGAGATGCCACTGTCCCTCATCAGCAGGGACAGTCCCCAAAAATGGCTGAAATGTTGGCCAATTTACGGTGTTTGTCCCACATTGTAACTGAGTCTTTTCCTATGTTCTTTGTTAAATATGCTCTGTCCCTGATGTTCTTATTTAAATTTCCCTGAAATGGCATTTTGAATGTTAACATCTCTGCACACTATGTAACTTCAGGCATAGTCACAGTCCATGAAAAAACACACGCCAAAATTGACTGTCAACACAACACTATCTAGCTAAATCATTAAGATCCAGCTGTATTGGGGAAGCGCAGGGAAAAGTGATATTGTAGGCACAAAGGAGTCTACAGGGGTGGGGGGGAGGGCGAAGGACCCATCGTTTTTTTTTCAGGTTGGCCATCCTGCTGTCCATGAATCCATCTGTGGTTTAATATGTGGTTGCAGCTATCCACTGTTAGTTACTGAACACACTGACTTGAGACTTACTGGCCAGCTGAAACTCAAGTCTACTTCATTTATACCTTGACCCCATTTCTTGATTCCATTTTAGTCACCCTGACCTCATTTTCAAAGTCACAAAACCCACATATACATGTATATGCAAAATTAAGTGGACCCACCATTCCGTCAAGCCTATGCATTGAACTGACTCAAGTTTCTTCTTAATGTGTGGTATTTTTATTGGATTTTCTATATGTTACAAAAAGAATGACCACCAGGCAGCAGAGACTGAAGCATCCATGTGTTGCGATTTAACTTTGGTACCAAAAAAAAAATCCAGTATGACGGTTAACATCAAAATCTAATACAATGGTTAACATAACATTTTCACTTGACTCACAATTATGTTGATTCTTTCTCCTCTGATGTGTAGAAAAATGACTGGGAGCAGATTTTCTTCATTTCAGTTTTTGAAAAAAAGGTGACCATTTTTTCTCTGACTTACTTTTGTGGAAATTGGCAAGGCAAATGAAACAGTGGACAAAAAAGATCAGGCACACTGTTTATAATTGAACAGTTTAAGAGTGTTTATTTCATTAATAGCCTTGGATACTAAGAAAGATTTTACTTGGCTTTTGATACTGAAGTGTAAGAAAAAGTCAGACAATTAATATTTAGAGTGAACCTGAAAAAATCATAAAACATAATATCCCAGATGCCTGAATGATTCAACTTATCAGATGAACTTGTATTTTCTCAAATTAAAACACCTTGTCTTTTCTTGTACATATATTTTTTTCTTCGTCCAGGCATTTAAATTTTTTTTTTCCAAAAAAAAAAAAAAAAAAAGACCTAGTGTGATCCTTCATGCCCTGTCATTGCATCATTAAGCAAAATAAATGCACATGAAATGTGATCTGACTTTTTAACTGTGACCTGTGATCAAGACAGGGTACTTCACTACCCCCACCCCCTCCACAACCTGAAGAGTTACCTCAATTCTAAAAGTTGTCCTTACCTCATTCAGGGCACACTCCAGGAACAAAATCTGCTTCCCAGTGCAGAAGGTCCACTCTACAAGGAAACGGATTTATTGTGGCATGGGCTGATGGCTCAACTCCACAGGGACCCACAGGGACCCACAGGGACAAATCATTAATCCAGCACTGTAGAGTCTACTTCACGAATTGTTTTCCTGCACTGAACTCAGAAGGTCATGCAGGACTGAGGGGTCCACTCCACAAACTTTGACTACTGTAGGACCCCAAATTTCCTTTTAAATGTTTATTCTGGAACATTATCATAACCATGCAGTAAAAGCTAGAGCCCCCTAGGTAGCATATGTTAAAAGTGGGAGATATCCCACCTGCATGTACCAAAAAGTTGGAGTGCAAGGAACGAGGTGCGGATCTAAGTTTGGGGGGTCTGGGGGCATGCTCTCCTTGGAAAAATTTGAAATGTGCACCTTCATTTCCTGCATTTTGAACCATTTTAGACACCATCACAGACATATTCCGCACGTAACAGTCCAACAGCATGGCAAAACAGCACAACTTTACAGCCACAGAAGGAATAATGCTTTTTTTTTTCTTCAAATTTTATAAACAGTGGGAGACATGTTATAAAAAGCAGGAAAGTGGAAGCTAGACTTTGTAAAAAAGTAAGAAAAAGTGGGAGATTTCCCACCTAGGCAGGAGACTTGGAGGCTGTGAAGCTTTATTTACATGCTCCTGTTAGATAAAATGTGCAAGTTCCCACTTTGCCACTTGAACTATGACTGAGTCAAAAGCTTTCCTTGGCATGGGTTGGGCCCCCACCCCATGCCAAGGAAAGCTATTGAACTGGGGCATGTAATCTTGATAGGTCTTATCTACAGTTGTCAATCAATTTTTTTTCACCACTGTTGAAATTAGTGGAAAGCACTGCAGCAGATGACATTTGACCAACAGCCAGTTTGGGCTTTAAGGGTTAAAGATAAGGATCATGCATTGTCTTGCTGGGAAGTACATTTATAATTAAGCATATATTTGTGCTGATGCATTGAAGTAAACAACTGCTCTGTCATTTCTTTACAAAATATAGTACTGTGTGTGTGTTTTTGTTTAAAACTACTTCCTAGTTGTCATTACCCTATTCTGCAGTCCAAACTCTTTACTCTCCATAAGCTAACCTGTTACTGTCTATCCTATATAAATATGAAAGTATTATTGTCCATATTATGTTCTTCTGTAGAATTTTGACATAGGCTGCATTACCCCAAATAAATTAAATTGTCTTCAGTGGGTAATTACCCAGAACATGTTTCGGAGCCTATGTTGCATGCATTTACTGCATGCAGACAAGCAGAGTCAATGCATATATAATCTTGTTTGAAAAGGTCTGCTTTTTACTGTAATACTGGTTCATTTGGAGAATTTAACTGTTCAGTTAAATTCTTCAAAGTAAACTTCTTTTGTAGACCTGTATAATTTGGAATGAAGTTCGTCAAATAAGCTATAACTGACACTTAAAATGTTGAATACTTTGCAATGAAGAAGATTTTTCTACCAAATTATAAATGGGAAAGGGGTTAAAACATATATAGTATTACTATTTTGATAAATATTAGCGACATGGCCTACCGTGCTAAAATGATTCAGTCATCAATCATACAATATCCGATATGCACCAGGCCAACACTTTCTCCCCAACAGAGAAACGAAAAATTGACATAATTTAATAAACATACAGTACATAAAGGATAAAAAAACAAAAACAAAACTTTGGCGACTGCCAGTTAATAAGTTAATGACATATATAATGTATACTATTACTAGTCTATCACATCACAACTATATGTCTCTCCAGCTTGTAATGCAGGGTGCAATAAAGAGGGATATCCGTACTATGTATAATAGTAATACTACTCACCTGAGGCTGCGATAACATCTCTGTCAGGCCGAGGCAGGGTCGTTATACTAGTCGTGGGATCGTGGGCCCAGACAAAATTGAACAGGTGGCCCGTTCACATGCTTATCATCACACAACACCATCACCTGCTCGAGTTTCTCTTCCAAACGCATGGACACCTGTTGCCTATGCCCTCTGGTGGCGATTGACAGAAGCATTAACATTTCTCTCATCAGTGCCTGGAACAGGCACAAGACCATTAAATGGCAACAAAGTAAATGTTACTGGATCATGTAAGAACAGTAACTGGATAACACATTAAAGTTGTATCTATTTACAACGCTGTGAAAAGTTTACATTTGAATACAATACTATACGTATATTTGTTATGAAAAACAAGGTTGGAAGTTAGGCCTATATCATGATGGATGTATCTGCCGTGGACTGTGGGACAGACATGGCAGTGTCTGACAGTCTGCCTCGCAGATCATGGCGGATGGATCCAAGTATTAACAATTGCCTGCTTGGCTGACTTTGACCCATCAGTGAGGTTAAGTCCTGAGATTGAATTTTTATGCCGAGTTTAGGATAGTTTGTCATTCAAGATGATTTCTATCATGCAAAGCGTATGAATGTACGACCCTGTAATAAGAGCATGGACATATTAATACCTCCATGATATGAGCTGAATATTTTTACTCACGATCTGTGGGGCAGGCGATTGGTGTCAGCCTCACTGATCATACATGTATCAGTAAAGTATGTTACTGCCTTCTAGTTGCCTCGTGGCTCATCGATATTTTGCATGTAATTACTATCATGACTTTGCGTCTACATAAACATTTTTGCCCAAATTTCAAACGACATATTCGTGCATTCACCTCGTTCATCTCATCTGACACATTTGCATACAGATTTGTATTTGATACTTTTATGTTATAGAGTAATATTGGTTAGGGCCTATATTGTATTTTATGCTTGAAGGTTGATTTTTACACATTAGAAGTCGTATATATTTTGTGTCAGAGGTAAATGTTTTCTGATAATAATTTATGTAATATATATTTATTTATATATGGACCCCACAGGAAATAAGTCAGCGCACTGTATTGGGCTATCCAAGCACATGTAATGTGCAAGTGTTTTATGCTTATTTATTTTATATGTGTATTGTATTGTTTTTATAACTTTTGTTTGGTGCTAAATCAAATCAAATCAAATCGAATCAAGGTCACCGGCAGGGTGGAAGACCGGGTATTCAGTGCCAATGGCCTACAAGGAATCTGACAAGTAATACTGTTAAATAATAATAATAATAATAATAATAATAATAATAATAATAATAATAATAATAATAATAATAATAATAATAATAATAATAATAATAATAATAATAATAATAATAATAATAATAATAATAGTGGGAGTAACATGGAGCTATTATTCTTATATGTCCATGGTGGTAGTAGAACTTAGTCTAGTAGTAGTGGCAAAGGAGGAAGAAAGGAAACATCAGAAAGAATGATTAAATCACCAAAACAGTACAAGAAATTCTAATCGAATGGTTCTCCAGTACAAGGAGGGACGCACAGAGTATATACAAGACACACAGTACAGTACAATGAAAATATTAACAAAAATGCTACCATTGGGAGGGAAAACGCATCGAGCAATAAGATGTTAAGTGTATACAATGACAATACGAATATGAATCACCATAGGAAGGGTTCTAGATCAGGTAAGTTATTAAATATAACAATTTCATCAAGGGCAGGCATTTAGATTTAAAATTCGAACCTTCGGGTCTCTGTAGTGAATAGCTGTACTGCATTAAATATACCTTCATTTGTGTCCTTGGGTAAATCTTTGCTACCATTGGTGAAACATGTAATCAGAATGTCGCTTGCCAAATTGGTAATACGGGTAGGATTTACTCCTGGGGCCAAGAGATGACACACAGTGTTCAATAATTTGAGTCTGGATACTGAGTAACGGGGACAAACTAGAAAATAATGATAAATATGGAAAATAATGATAAGTAAAATTAAGTAAAATTATATTGTGCAGCATGCGTTTATTGTATGCTGCTTTACGGAGGGCATGAAGGGGGCCGAATGTTTGCGCCTTTTCCTGTGTTTGAGAGGGGCATGTTTGTTGACCACCTCGAGAAGAAGCCCCTCGTATGCCTAATACGTGTCAGTTATATCATAAAAAATCTGGGCAGCATGAAAGGGCACGTTCACCCCGTCACTCACCCAAGCATTCAAAGTATCAACTCTAGCTTTAAAAAATTGAACAAATTTCGCTTCCAAAACGTTACCTCATTTTTGTAGGTAAACAAATCGACAAAATTGGCCTCAAAGAAGCAACAGGGATAGATGGGATATCACCCAAATTGTTAAAGATGACTAAATCCGCTATAGTGACATCCCTTGTAAATACCACGCATACCCATGGTACCTTCACCTTTTCTAGTTAAAAACTTCTCATCTCACACGAGATGAGCAACTCAGGCTCTTGGCTTTCTGCCAGTTCAATCCCGTTGGTGACTGCTCATCAGACGGCAGTATTGCATCATTTAATCTAATTGATCTGACCACTAAATCTACACAATTTACGCATAAAATTCTTTGAAAATCCCCACTAATACCAACCAATAATCCTTTGCAATTTAGTATTTTCCCTATTCCAGTCAAATTATGCTAAACAGAGAACAGCTCTACACATTTTTTTCTTCAAAATGACTAAGTTTCAATTCTTAGGCATGATTTTTTTTGCCACTCACCAATGGTATCCAATTGACCTATACTGAGTTCCTGTCAAAAATATAGTCTCAGTGCTGCAATGAGTCCTACCACCCCCACGTCCATGTCTATACCTGTGGTTCTATTACATCATCTTCCTTGAATAGATACATATACTTTTGCACACAAATAACTATCAAAAGCTCCCAATAATCCAAACTACGAATCTCTTGCAGTAAAACATTTCCATCCCACTAATGCTCATGCAAATGCAAATTCATTAACACTTCCGTTACCAGTTTGGAGAAGACATTCTCAGTTTACCTGACAAAGAAACATATCTCAGTGTAGTTTTGGTGGCTGTAAAGCTAGAGTTGAAAAGTTGCACCATCTGTTGACAAAATATAGGTCTAATCAATGATACCAGAAGTATCCCGATGCAAATTTGAGGCAATTCACCAAGCAGTTTTAGAAAATAAAAAACTATAAAAAAGCAACCAAAGAAATAACAAACAAAAAACAAAAAAACAAAAACAAAAACAAAAAAAAAACACAAAAAAAACAAAACAAAACAAAACAAAACAAAACAAAACACACACACACACACACACACACACACACACACACACACACACACACACACACACACACACACACACAAACAAACAAAAAGAAAAACAACAAACAAAACAAACTGCCAGAGACACTTTCCTGTTAGCATTTAATGCTAACAACACTAAATACGGGTTTAATACTAACTATCCAACTATATAACGAAACAGTTAATGATGGATATAAAAGGAGGAAAGGCGCGTGGCTTTAATTTGACTCTCTTGCAGCCGAACATCTGAACGATGCTGGTGACAGACTGATCATTCTATGATCTTTGTGTTTCAGCCCAATGCTTGTGTACAGTCATTCACCATTTGATTTTATCATCCCTACAATGAAAAATAAAACAGGAGAGATTAACAACAAAAACAACTGCAGACCTATTGTGCTACCACCGTACTCTCCAAAGTATTTGGACACATTTTACTGGGTAGATGTCACGACAAATTGGACACTTGTGACAACCGTTTGGGATTCAAATATGGATTATCAACTGATGCATACTTGCTTGTATTCAAACAAACCATAGACTACCATAGAAACAACAGCGGCCCAGTCTTTGTGTGCGATCTAGATACTTCTCAAAGCATTTTGTCGAGTCAATCCTCGGTTAATTTTTACGCTCGGCACATAAAGTGTCGGAAGGCATTATAATAACTGTCATCCCCTGCGTCGTCCGTCCGTCCGTCCGTCTTGTCGGCGTTACCGCGATATCTCAAAAAACATTCACCGTAGCTCTACCAAACATTTGTCAGAGATGCGCCTTATAATGGACCAGCTTCCTCTAATTATCTTTAAACTTTTTATGAAAAATTTTAAGTATTTATTTGAAGGCCGTCTGAGTGGAGCATAAGGAGACGACGTTGCCATAATATCTCAAAAATATTCACCGTAGCTCTACCAAATTTTTGTCACAGAAGCACTTATGATGGACCAAGTTTCTATTGAAAACCAGCTTCCTCTGATTATCTTTATTACTATTTTTTTCAATGAAACGTTTAATGTATTTCATTAAAGGCCGTCTGATTGGCGTCAACCCCGACGACATTACCGCGATATCTAAACAAATGTTGAGCACAGATTTACCAAATTTTTGTCAGAGAATGCATCTTATAATAGACCAGGTTCCTATGTAAAACCAACTTCCTCTGTGTATTGCTAAACATTTTATGACACTTTAAAGTATTTATTTCAAGGCCGTCAGAGTGGCTCACGAGGACGACGTTACCATAATATCTCCACAAGGATCCATCGCGGCTTCACCAAATTTTTATGAGAGATGCAAATAATAATTATAATGATACTACTACTACTACTACTACTACTACTACTACTACTACTACTACTACTACTACTACTACTACTACTACTACTAATAATAATAATAATAATAATTTACTGAATCTACTCCTTTGCAACGGGGGCACCGCAGGCAGGGTAGAACCCACGGTGAGTCAGTTACGAAACGTTCTTACACACACGAAACATCATAATGATAAAATGAGCAGAAATGTGCATGTGGCTACAATGAAAGAAATATGAAAACAGAGGTACAAAGTAATGCATCCCACGAACAATATCAGGTCGGACCACGTGCGTCATCATTCAGTATATGACGCCTAGCACACCACGCCTCTGACAAGAACTGCTTGCAAACAGTGTCAAGCACAAAACGGAGGTTGTTTCCATACGTGAATGTTTGGTCGCCCAGAAAGTAACCGAGTTTTGCTACAAGAGAGGAGCTTATGAAAGAGAGCCACAATTGCTCTTCATTAATTTCCTTCAATTTTCTTTCCAATAACAAAATGTACTTTAATCTTGTATTATTTGTTTTAGAACAGGAAATGGAAATGCAATAAATCTTCTTTCCCTTCTTGACATAAACTTCACAAAATTTCACTTGTTCACTTACAATGGATCACATTCCTATGGGAAAAAACAGCTTCCTCTTATTATTTTTAACTTGTTATGGAACTTTTGAAGTATTTATTTGAAGGCCGTCTGAGTGGCGCACAAGTGGACAATATTGCCATAATATCTCAAATAAGATTCATCACAGCTTCATCAAATTTTTGGTGCAGTTACACCATATTATGGCACCTGTCCTAAATAGAGAATACCTACAAATACTTCCATGTATTAAAGTAGAAAACATTCACTATTAAAAGTCCTAGCTTTGAGAATTAAGCAAAAACAGATTGTGGGCGCCGAGGATAGTCCGTTCTCTGAACGTTATTTTTTAAAGTACAGTTGAATAAGGGTCTTTCTGCATTCAAAGTAAGAGGTCAAAAACAAATGTTTTGTACTCATTGGGGAACAAAAATGTCCCAGTGCTTCACCACTGTAAATGAAGTGAGACAAGGTGGGATTGGGTCCCCTAAGCTATTTAATGTCGATATGGTCTATATGGATGGTCTGAGTGCCTGTGAATCCAAGGTGAAGTCAGATGCAACATGAGTGGCATGTGGGTCAACCATTTTTTGTATGCCAATGGCTTTGCCAAGCCGATCAGCAAAAGTCAAACAAAAACCGCTTGATACGTGCCAATCATTGGCCACTGAATTTGAGGTTCTTTTTGATGCCTCTAAATCTGTGAGTCTTTGTTTTGAAACTAGTAAGCTCAAATGGTTGAATATTCCATAGGAAACATTGGATGAAAAACGTGTTGCTTATGGGGAAATTCACAATGAGGGACTTCCCCTCTTCCTCATTCCAAGTAAAGGGATAACTTTTTATACGTCATATTGCACAAATATGCACAGCATACAACTTTGGAGTATGTTTACAACTGGGCAGTCAGAGAAGTTAAGAGCTGCTTTGAAAAATTCAGTTGGTCCTTTTTATTGACTTGCCTCTTAATTGCAGTACAAGTGAAATGTTTGTAAACAACGATGTGCCGACATTTGACATGCTGGTTCGGACAAACGTTAACAACCTTGAAACAAGACTTAAATGTAGCGATAACACAATACTAAAGGTACTATGGATAACACAATACTAAAGGTACTATGCTGTGTGATTACAAAAGGAGCAGTAAGTCATGTAAGTTAGTTGGTTGTAGTGTAGATAAATTTATTCAAATTTTCTTTTGTACCTGTTTTTCATACTGTTCACTACATAATAGGGCCACGAAGCTGGAACAAACATATTGTATTGTATTGTATTGTATTGTATTGTATTGTATTGTATCTATCATTAGTGAGACATATAGTCCAATATGTCAGTTTGAACTTTCAAGGTCACTCAGTCGACTTAACAGCACCAAAAGAAACCCCATAGGTAATGTTACTTTGCTGTTGGTGTTTAAGGTTAACTATCAGCCTAGGATTAGCAAATATGTCACATTTGCTACTATCCACATAGTAACAATGTTACATGTACATCTACCTAACTTATAATTCATAGTTTTGATAATTTGTTCAAATAGAAATTTGAAGAGGATCCAGCCGACAGTTTTGGTGAAGAAGTCTAAATGTAAGTGTAAATGGATGATGGATGACTGACCACCATATAAGCTCATGAGCTGACGGACAGACAAGTCAGCTGAGCAAAAAAAAAAAAAAAATAGAAACAAGAGCCAGCAGGCCTTAGATGTTCAGCTGACATACAATTGGATGGCCATCACAAAAAATCATTCCCTGAAATGCATTCCCTCCAAGACCTTGAGAAAGTAGGTCAAGGTCACCCATTTTTACAACATTTAACTTCCGCATGATGCAAATTTGATGAACATGTGTTATTGTTAGCATTATTCTTTCTAAGCATATTGAATTTAGTGTTCTTATTTAAGTGCTTAATGATCTTCAAAAATAAGGCAAGGTCACGCAAAATTCTATAAAATTTTATCATTGGCCTGATGCATATTAGCTGTAAATTTTGTAGTGCTATTTCCATTCATCAGAATCATGAATTCAATGTGGTTTTGAAACCTATGATGTCAGTTCCAGCATGGAGGAATAAACTAGAATCTAATACTAGTTTATTCCTCCATGCTTCCAGTTAATACTAGAGTGGCACCACTGTGACTCCATCGTTGCAAGACGTTTGTCTGCATAAAATTCCTGTGATGGTGAACGGATTTATGTGCTCAAATTAAGATGTAATTAACACGTGAAAGTTTGAGTAATTTTAGTATTAGTAAGTATACTTACCTCTTGACTACCATTGCCTAGATCTCCATGGTTGTTCCAAAAACCTGACCATCCCGTGGCGTCAAAATATTTCAATAGGAGGATAACTTAAATTTGCACACAATATTGTGTTGAGAAGCAATTGCTTCCAGGCAGACAGATGGATGGACAGATGGATGGATGGAATGACAGATGGACAGACATGAGTGATTCTATAAGCTCTGCAACCTATGGTCATCGGAGCTAAAAATATGAAAAACATTTGAACATCACTTATGTGGGACCATGTGCTCCGACCCAGCCAAAATGTATACCCACTACAGGTGTTGAGAATATGTGACCAGTGGTTTCAAAGAAGTTGAGAAGGCGAAATTCTGCTCCATAATTTAAATGAACAAGGCAACCCTCCATGTGTGGTGTGTCTTTTCCTGCCAAGCGGCCTAGTGCTCTACTGTAACACACATAACCAAGAACACAAGAGTCTGCTTCGCAGGCAAGGTGTGTTTGCAAGAGACTTTGTTATGTGATGAAGCCGATTTATCCCTTCTTGAAATTGAAAATTACTTAATATCCCAAAGTAAAAGTTGGTCAGCATACAAAGGAATAGTAATCTGTGTTAAAGAATCCTACGAATCAAAAGTTCTAGACATATTTCAAAAGTCAGACATACAAGAAAACCAATTTACAGAAATAACTCACAGAACACTACCTAAAAAAGTTATCTTGGGTAATATTTACAGGCCACCAATATTTATCTGTTCAAATTGATTCATTGTCTGTATTGATTTAATAAATGATTCCTGATTCCTGGTGAATTGTGGATGGAAAATGGCCACTTGGGTATATTCTATAAGTGCACAGTAGCTGAGCTATAAACACAATACATCCATACAAATAAAGAAAAGTAGAAAAGCATCACAGCACCACTTGGACATTTGAAGAGTTGATAAAAACTACCCAAGTGTTTACATCCTCCCTAGTCTCAGGAGGATATCCGGTTAATGCTTTCTTAAAAGGAGACAACCATGATCAGCTCTAAAGGCTGTAAGTGCATTAGAATGGCACATCCTGCAAGAATTAATGATGAGCTTCTCCAGATGTAAAGCATGATGCCAGCACTATGTGTCTTGGCTGGAAGCTGGACTAATGAGCCTCATATTAGTTCGTGCATTAGAATGACAAATTACCTCATCATCAGGTTAAAATGATGATGTAATCATCACACCAAAATTAAACCCTGGGATCCATTTCAGGAGTAAGCTTCTTGTCGGTAACAAAGGTAGGAATGAAAACATTTACCTTTATGATAATGGTGCGGTGACACTCCATGGGAAGATACCCTCTTGCAAGATACCACATAGTTTTGCGAGACCAACTTTCCACCACACTGAACTCTATTTCCAGGTACAATGTATTTGTTTCTGAAATTAAGTACTACCTGCTAAGAATGACTACTTTTGGCTGGATGAAGGGGTTGTCTTAAACAACACACAATCATGTTATTATATCATGTGTGAAGGAATATGACCATGCATTGTGGGCATGGTGGTAAAAATTCTAAGGCAAGAATAAAGCTTGCACAAGTTTTTAACTTTACTTGTTAATGACAAACAGATTAATGGTACATTTGGACTTCATCAATCTTGTCAACAGGAAGATTTGGTCAACAGTTTGGAATAAGAGGTTAAAAATGAATGAAGATGATGGATGGATGTACAGACAATGGACAACTGACAATTCTACGAGCTCAGCTGACTGACAAATCAACAGAGCTTAAAAATCCTGAAATGTTATGAACAGGAGACTGTTTAATGTTTTGTACAGAGATACTCCTGTCATATAAGCACCTTAACAGCAGACAATCCTATAAGCTGAGCTAACTGACAAAACAGAGCTGAATAATCCACAAATATTATGGACATGAGATTGTTTGATGTTTTGTATACAAATATGACTGTAATATAAGCACACTAACTTCTATAAATTTCAACAATTGACGACTGTTGAAAAGGGACCTGTGTGAACATGGAAACATGAATGAGTCATAATATGGACACATTTCTTTAGAATTAGTGTAATTTGATTCAAGCTGGTTACATAATGTATTGCATATATATATATATATATATATATATATATATATATATATATATATATATATATATATATATATATATATATATATATATATATATATATACATAAGACACGGATATGCCAAACAATAGTACAGCTGAGTGGATATATTTTTGACAAAAAATCCATCGAATTTTCTCAAAGATTCTTATGATCTAACTTGACTTGTTTCAAATTGAGAAATATTTCCAATTCATCATCATTCACAATTCATACTGTTAACATTTATGCAATTGGTATATCCCCATAGATACTGGATAGCACCTTTTGTACTTCTGTTCTTTTTTTTTTTGTTTCCTACATTTGTGAATCATTGTTGATTTATCTTTATCTTGTCCAGGTATGAAGAACATGCATGAATCAGTCACAAGAAAACCCATAGAATTCAAGGAAATTTGTGTACTGTGTACTTTACCTTAATTTGGAAGGAAACATATGGATCAGAAAAAAGAGCGGCTTTTTCCTGTGTCTGGAGCATCATCGTAAGTAGTCTGGCATCAAACACTGATGATGATGATGATGATGATGATGATGATGATGATGATGATGATGATGATGATGATGATGATGATAAATTTCTATTTGATGTACATAATGAATTCCACTATAGCCATGACAAGATTTTATTCTATTGATTATGAGAAAACCTGTACATCTGTTATGCCATATTTTGTGCCCCATTATTCTTAAATTGCTCCTTACACTTTTTAGGACTCAAATAATGCTGGAGTATTGTAAATACAATAAACTTCTACCATTGATTACGAAAACTTGCATTATTACAATAAAAATATTGGTCTGAACTTGAGGTTCATAGTCTGATTTTTTTTTCACATCCTGGATGCTCAATGGCAATATTACTGTACTTGGTTTGTGTACAGGTAGCGCGACAAGGCTTTTGCCTTTTGACTGACAATTCACTCTGCAATTTTGTCACGTTTCCATGTTTTCAATTTATAAATGATCAAGATTCTTAAAATTGAAATCATGGTTTTTTATCATAGTGTCCCAAATGGACAATGACTGGTCATCACACGATGTAATAAAAATGTTCATTCAAAATATTTTCTAAACAAACCAGTCACCACCAACTGACAATTTAATCTATTCCTGATCAGTGGTTGACTGAGTCAATAGCTTCCGTTGTTGCCAGTTAGGTGCAGAGGGCCCTCCCCATGCCAAGGAAAGCTATTGATGTGGGGCTTGCCATCAGGAATGGGCTTACATACAAATCTCAGCAAAAATGTTTTCTAAAAACGATAAATTTGAGTAAGAGCAGTAAGGCAGACAGCAATTAATATCCAGGAGCTTTTGCTGATTTGAGACGGAAAGGGTTAAAATGTAATTGTCTGCTTTGTCTCTTTAATATTCCACTGCATTTCATCAACTGCCTTACACGGCAGATCCCTCATGTCCAATGCCTGCCAGATATGTAAAGCTTTAAGTCATTTTGTGACCCTAGATAAGGGTTAAATTATAAACCCAATGCACAAATCTTTTCCTGTTTGCATGATTGAAGTTGAATTAACTGCTTCCTCCCCAATCAGATTAGTGTCATTTTGGTGTTTCAAAACATGCATGGTCTTTCCTGACTGGCAGGCTTCCTACGGTAGGCCTATATATAGTTACATGCATGTACTCTTATAACATGGACCCCATTCTTTTGAGCCATTATATGCAAGTGAAAGGTGATCAAATTGTACAGCTTCCAATGACCTGTAATAATAGCCCTTTTGCAACTTTAATTTCACCATAGATTTTTCTGGTGCCATGGTTTCACTGAACTTTTGGCATCCAGCACGCCACAGCATGTTCCTGGGTGCATGTCGTAAACAACATTTTTGTCTCTGTTGATGCTCTCCCAAAACAAGTATCAGTACCTCAGTACATTAATGAATGGGAATTTCTCTGAAACCTTCTCCTGTGTGGTTGGTTCTGTTGCTAGAGCTCAGTAGGCTGCATTGCTGGAGCCATGGCCGTACAGGACCTCGTTTAGCTTATATCTCCATGCAGAGCCCTTTGCTGCTGTGCAGCTATCAATCACCTTTTGTTGACTCTTTTACCCATATTATTCATGTTCCCACCAGGTCCAGCCGAACTTCCACATCCCTTGTTGGAATCAGTCTATACTATATTACTGAAGCTGATAATATATATATATGTGTGTGTGTGTGTGTGTGTGTGTGTGTGTGTGTGTGTGTGTATGTGTGTGTGTATGAATATATATACATAATATACATATATATATATATATATATATATATATATATATATATATATATATATATATATGAAAAAACGTCTATTTATTCATATGATCAAATTGATTTGATCATATGAACAAATGCATAATTTGTTCATATGATTAAATTAATTTGTTCATTCATATGAACAAATATTTAATCATATGATCGAAAACAGAATAAAATAAGAAACTGCTCTCTCTCTCTCTCTCTCTCTCTCTCTCTCTCTCTCTCTCTCTCTCTCTCTCTCTCTCTCTCTCTCTCTCTCTCTCTCTCTCTCTCTCTCTCTCTCTCTCTCTCTCTCCAACATAGTTTCTCATGTTACATGATGTAACACCTCATCAGTTTCAAAGCCTGGTCCAACGTTTCCATTTCATTTACACACAAAAAAAAAATCAAGCAATTGTCAAAACATTATGGCATTTCGTCTTCTATCCATTCCTCTACCATAGTACAGGATATGTCAAAAGTTTGTTCTCCCTGAAAGGGGTTAAATCAATGAAAATCATAACCTTGCTTAATCTATTAATATTCATTATATCCATACTTAATCTTGATACCAGACTCGATTACCAAGCAAGCATACACAAATTCTTGATTTTAGGATACTGTGTGTGCGCAGTAACATAACAGTTACTGTAATGTTGCTTCAGAGGTTAAATTGCCCCTTTGTAGACCAGGAGGTTTATTTCAATCTTGCTTTCACTCAGACGCTAAATATGTACCTGACCTATTGGGCAAAGGAGCGTTATGATCAACAAAAGAGCATAGGTGGTCCCCGCCTGTGGACTAGAGGTTTACACCTTGGCTTTCCATTCTTCTGTCCATCTGCCAAAGCAGATGCCCACGTCATATTTTCTGTGTCTTAACTCCTACATCTACCAAATTTGCTGTGTGGACACTGCATAGGATAGGGATCTTGTGACCTGCAGCAGAATTGGGTGATTGTGATGTTGACCTTTGACCCCATAAATTTTGAGCTTGTCTGCTCCATATTTCCTATACTGAAACACCTGTCCCAAATTTGGTGTGTAGACACATCATAAGAAAGTGATGTGTCATGTACCAAATTAGGTCATTGTGACATTCATCTTTGACCCCCATAAAGTTTTAGCTTGTTCAGGGCATATTTCCTGTACCGTAACACCTGCACCCACCAAATTTGGTATGCGGACACTTCATGGGAAAGGGGTTCCTCATCACCAAGATTATGTCACCGTGACCTTGACCTTTGACACCCATAATGTTTTAGCTTGTCACGTCATATTTCTTATACCATAACACCTATAGCTACGAAATTTGGCATGTGAACACTTCATAGAATAGAGGTATGCTTTGCACCAAGATTAAGTCATTCTGATCTTGACCTTTGCCCCTATACAGTTTTACGTTGTCTGAGCAACATTTCCCATACCCATAACACCTAGAACTGCTTAATTTGATATGTAGACACTTCAGAGGGTAGGGGTGGGTTGCACACCAAAATTGTCTCACTCTGAGCTTTGTTTTGACCTCTGACTCCCACAAAATTTTAACTTGTGTGCGCCATCTCTGCTACACTGTAAAACCTACAGCTACCATATATGGTGTAGGGACACCTCTTAGGAAAGGTGCGTGTCGTGCACCACAATTGGAGCACTGTGACCTTGACCTTTGATCCCAAAAAGTTTAAGCTTGTGCAGACCATATTTTCTATAGATTAACCTATTTCCTATACCCAACACTTTGTACCTGCCCAATATTGTGTGTAGACGTGTCATTGCATTGGGGTGTGTTGGCTCAAACATTGACTTTGACCCCCCGAAAGTTCAAATTGTCCTTGCCATATATGTACACGGTAAAACCTACAGCTAAGCCTCTTGTCAATTCTTTGATAGGGACCATGTATTGTTATGCAATACTTACTCTTGTTACCATGGACACTAATTGTTGCAATTTTTCAAAGACACGTGGCTTGGCTAAATTTATGGATCTGTAGTAAGATCCAATGCATTCGGGACACAATTGAAGTTGTCTTCCAGTAGTCATCGCAAACACACAAATTAATGACCTAGCTGCAATGAACCAAACTGCTATTTGCTGCATGTTTAACACGCCAGATACAAGATTATGGATGCCCACAATTGAATTGAAAAATGCAATTTTTGAAATTATAGTTTAATGACTGACTGGATGTATCAAAATTGGACGACTGACTGTCTGAGTTTGATGATAAATGCCTAAAATGGGCCATGCTGTGGAACATGTCATTGGGCTTGCATTATGAGCCAATGTTGCAATACAATGCAAATAAATAAGCAAATAAGACACAATCTGCCAATTGTAACCTGGTTGTCAATCAGGACTCTTTGAACAGCTATAGATTGAAACAAAGCAGAAATACAATTGATCAAAATGTTGAATGTCTCTTCAAGTAAATGCTGCAATTGCTTCTCAGGGAAGAAACCATGGTTCCAATGTTATGGTGATATGAGGAATTGGTTGTATTTTCTTTACTTACCACTAATGCTCACCCATGGGACACTGTAGGGATATTCCTTTGGGGGACTTGTCACTTTGAAAGAAAAAGAAAGCTGTAATGCACACCCTATATGACTGCACTTGCACCCTCTGGTGCGCAGCCCAACAGGAGCAAGGAAAATATCTAAGATACATTTATGATGGGAAGTATTGCAAGACCTCCATTTGCAAGGCATAATGATGTCTGATAGAGGCGCATTTCTTTATGGATCCTAAGAGGTGCATAGAGTGCGAAGCTCATGCAGCCAAATGGCATAATAAAAGCTGTTGAAATTCACAGTCTTGGCGAGATGCCTGATTACGTAGGAAAACCGCATTCTTAATGCAACTAGAGATCATGTTTGGGTTTGTTGAATCTGAGGCAGTCACTGGGATTGGCAGGTAAAGAGGTCTCTAAATGACCCATCAATCAGTAGACCTCATCAGATAAAATGTTACGGTTGAACACGGCACAGAAGTCTGACTGGCTCAGGCTTCTGTGAAGTAGCAGAAAAGATTTGATTTGGAAGCCAAGTGCCATATTGTGGGTATATGTGTCTTGATTACAATATAATGAACTTTATTTCTTTAAAGATGATTGACAAAATGGACACAAGTAAATTACAAATCCCTCTCCATGTCTGTCTTACACATGAAGCCAATATAAGACCATGTGGTAACCTCTGCGCCACCTTCTTTCCAGACAAACTTTCAGCAGTCCAATTTGTGTGTCTCCCCACTTCTAGCATCTAAAGCAAAGGACGATAAAAAACTAAACTCCTCTTTTATGGTGAGGAACCTCACATCTACCTTTACCATGTCCTTGCTCTTAATGGACAACCAAGTGAACCATAAGAGAAATATAGACAGATCCTATTGCGAAATCATGTTCAATACGGCAGGTCAACACAAGTAAAAACTATTGCTTGGTCCTGATAAGAGCACATCAAAACACACATATATCTATTCCTCCCCTTAAAGCAATAATAGCAACAATGGCAGAACCATGGCCTTAAAGTGTGCAAACAGACAATTTTCCAGTCTAGAATCTACCTACATAGAAATTTGTAATAGATTATATGGAAATAGTCCAAGGGTGCAGATTTTTATTCTTTCATCACTCAGGAAAAGTGGACCATGCAATGTGGATCACAAATTTTTAAAAGAAGAGGTGCTGTGTTTCCCTCTGGTGTCAGTCTGTGCTTTATCTCTTGTAATACTCAGGCCAGACGTATGACACTCCAGGCATACAGTGGAAAAATCCCTTTGGACAGACATTCAACCTTGTTTGATGCAGTAGAGTTTTGATGCACAGTAGTGCATTAGGATGTTGTAGAATCAAATCCAAGCAGATCCTCTGACCAACACTTCTTGGAACACCACAGAGCCACCAGAATGAGTTCCACTGACTCATTTTGGACCTTCTCTATATCAACTTCCTGACAAGAGGGGTCAAAGGATAGGCAAAAATCAGTAGGTTGTGCTACAGGAATGACAGGGTATCTATTACAATTGCCATTTTAATCTGTGAATGGACAGACAAATGATGCAAGATCGCTGACTGACTAGGTATGTTTGACATTGAAAAGAACTTGGTATGTGAATTTCTGGTAGAGTCACATGATTCTTGTGACACAGCGCAAAAAGTCATTGTTAATAAAAACAAGCTAACTTAGTGAAGTGACCTAGCCTTCAGATTCCATTGCTTGTAGAAGCTCAGTTGCTATGGCCACAAGCAACACATGTCCATTGGAACCTATGAGTTCACGGGCCTTAAGGTTCTGTTAGCCACATCCAGGCCTGTGTAGCTAGAGAAGACAAAAATGTAGAGCGGCATCAACTGGAGTAGTGGTGGACAGTGGCCTTTTGATGGCTGGGCTGTGCGAGATACCACCTGAAAATGGTTCCCTAAAAACACGAAGTCTTGTACAGCTGCCATCTTTCATTTCTTGATCTTTACAAGTAGATCTAAATCAAGGCATATTATCAGTATGAATGCAGTGTCCTGTCTTAGCTGTTGATGGCACGGCTCTTGTGAGCAAGTTGTCCATGTAAATATACAGATGGACTGTGTGTATGTCTGCATATTACACCACCATACTCGATACCTCTGTGAAGACACTGGGGCTAGCCCAAAGGGTAAAGCCCAAAACTGGTAGCTCATTCCTGGTAGCTCATTCCCTCTGCAACAAACTGAAGGAAATTCCTGCTGCACAAGTTGCTGTAGTGAAGTGGAAATATGTTGCTTTCAGGTCTATGGGTGTTGTCTATTGTCACCCATGACAGCTCCCAAAATGGAGGCTGTTGCTCCATTTTGAAAGTCTCATTCTCCGGGATGGTGTTGAGGATTCACAAGTCCACCACTGGTCTCAAGCTACCATTTTTTCATAACTGGAAAAATTTGACATTGATACTTGCTAAACATGCCAAATTCATGTTTTTGACATGTTTCTGGCTCTTTGCTTCAGGAGCATTTACATGACCTCTATTAGTGGTGCTCCAGCCTCTTTCCCCAGCCAACCCACCCTCTTTCCGGATTGAAGGCTCAGGATTTGCACCATAGGGTAGACAAGACCAACTCTGCTAAAGTAAGACTCTAGCCATCATTTACCAGTCCTAATAGAAACTGATCATTGGGGTCCATGGCCCTCCCTTGGATGAATAACAGTACCCATTATGATCACACGTTCTGACATGGCAAGGATTGCACGGTTGTTGATGAGCTTAAAGTTGTAATCCATATCCGACATCAAATTGATGGTGTATCCCCTCACAGTAGTGGCCCTGCTTCAAATCAAGGCCTACTTAATTAAAGACAGAGGTAGAGTTTCTTCTCCAGCAGTCTGGTCAGGGCAGCAATGGGTATGTCTGTGATTTCAATAGTCAGAACCACCACCATTGCATCATTTTCTACCCACTTGTAGGTGTCCTTAGAGACTTGTGGAGAGAGTCTCCGTGCTCTCTTTCATAGGAATATTTGTGAATCCAGGCATTGAAGTCAAAATTCACCCTTGTGTCCCTGTAGTCATGCAGGGAATGATAAGGTATCGGAATTAAGTGGCCTCTTCCATATCTGTTTGGCTATCTTTCCTACCAACAGCCAAAATTGGGAGCTGATTATCTCTTTACACAGCCACAGACATTTCATGGGGTCAGTATGGGACTTGTTTCTAAAGAGGACCCCACCTGTTCTCAGAGAAATTGACACATAGTCTCCAAGTTCAGGTCAATAGAAGAAATCATCAGCTTTGGGCTTAGATTTTTGTTTCTCTGCTGGACTCCTGGACCTCCTTGATGGTTAATCAGCCAATTGAATGTACTTCCTCCCAATCACATCCAGTTGCACCAAAAAGTGAGACTGGGTCCTGAGATGATCTCATCCAGAAGCACCAAGCAGATTTCAATCTCTTCTCCCCAGAGCCCAAGGGGACTAGTGAGGGGAAACTGCCTTGGCTTACATACCTGATGGAAAGGTAGGTGCCAGAAGGGAATGCCAAGAAAAAAAATTGACAAAACATTATATCATATCTTCAATGGCATAGCTTTTCATGGACTTTTTAAACCTGTAGTTGTTGATAAGATCTAAAAGGACTATTTCATTGAATTAATAAATTATGATAGGGGTGTCAGTTATATAAATCTGTCCAATATATTTCAGAACAAGGGGCAATCATGCATACCAGCTCACTTTGTTCCAAACATTTCAAACAAATATTTGAAAAAATATTGCCTCCAAGATATTTAACCACACAAATGTTGCCGAACAATTTTATCTGATGACTGTAACCACAAAACAAATACCCTCTTCCATGTCATAATTCTCCTCATATTTCAAATCATCGTGGTCATATATTTAGTGGCGATCTGTCTATTGTGCCAAATGATGCCCGACATAAACTACTTTCAAAAGGCCCTAAATACTGTGAACAACAGAAAATTGTTTGGGGCAAAGACAAGAAAATGATTATGGAAGCTACTAAAGGTAATGCTAGAAAATGGGCAAAGAAGGAGAGGTTTGATATTTCCATCTTAGATAAATGGATAAGTGAAATAAAGCATGTCATTACAAACAAAATAAAAAAATTACAGAAAACAACCTAACAACCACCAGATTCTGTTCTGACAAATCCAGAAGTTGTTCAGTGCCTGCAAGATAGATATATTTTTGCACCTGCTGATAAAGTATCCAATATCATTGTCATACAGATTTATTATAAGGCTGTCGTTGATGAATTAAGCCTGTTGACCAACTCATTAGTTCCCCCAAATACATGAAAAAGTAACTGAATAGTTTGATGTTTTTAAGAAAAAAAATCAACAATTTTTATCTTCATTTCGCCTGATATTTTCTGATATACATGCCCATTTAACCAACATTTACTTTCTTCCAAAACTCCATAAAAATCTGTATAAGTTCTGATTCATAGCAGGTTCCATTTTTTTCTCTACAAAAGAATTGTCAGTTTTGTTTTCTAAAGACCTAAAAAAGTACAAGAATTTTGGTTTAATTACTATGGCTGGAAAGAAGAATCTTCAGGTACTAAAATGTTTTGTATTTTATTTAATTGGAAGGTCTTGTTGGAGTAGTTGAGTGGTACTGATAAACATTTACCTTTTATGCAGATTTCTTCTTGGGACTCAATCTCCACTTTACACACAACTATTCCTCATTGAGATTTGAAAGAATATATCAATTGGAGAGACACAATTACCAATTATATGTGTATTCAACTGAATGTACAGTTCAATACACATAATTCTTCACGGCTAGAGATGTGTATGCCCATTGGATTGCATGTCAATTAAGCTGAAATTAAAAGACTACTTTTAAAGCTGGAACAATAAAATTTATGTGAACATTTCAGCTATGTGCATGATTTTACCACACAAAGTTTGCTGTCTCTGCAACAGCTGGTTTTAAAGTTATTAAGCTGTAAATTACAGTGAAAAGAAATGGGAATACACAACTCTAGCCTTGAATGACCACATGCCCTCTACATGAGAGTAGTAAAAGCTTCTGTTCTTGTTCTCCCCTATTAAATCTCTCATATATAAAACATGAGAAAAAATAACTTTCATGGGATGATCTGTATTATAAAGGTGCATATTTTGGTAATGGTATAAGGGATGGTAGTCTGCATTTAAATATGATCAGTTTGTTGAGTTGTTGAACTTTTTGATTGATAATATATATATATATGTAAGTTTTGGAGATTCCATTGTTAGACAGACAATTGGTACTCAAATGTGTACCAATTGTGCACCTCTTTTTGGCCAATTTATATATATTTTACTATGAGTATACATTTATTATAAAGCTGTAAAAGGAAAAGAAATTTCATGATAAATGTTTTAAGTTGATATTCATATATATTGATGACCTATTATGCATCAATAATAAACACTTTTGAGAATATATTTCACCAATAAATCCTGATGATTTGGGATTAAAAGACACTATACAAAATGACATGGAATGTCCATTTCTAGACACAATGGTGTAAAATGATAATGTGAATTAACGTTTAAATTACATGACTAACATGATTTTGAAGTGAACATAGAAAATTACCGTCATATGGATAGTAATATTGCACCCAGACCAGCTTATGGTGCCCATGTGTCAATGTTAATTGCCTTTGCTAGAGTGTGCACTCATTTTGACAACTTTGACCCTGGTCATTTACTGCTATTTCAAAAACTCGTGAAACAGGGATACTCAAAAATGAAATTAAAACAATTGTTTTTAAGTTTCTGAGTTAAAATGAAATTTTATTACATAGATATAACGTGGATTTGAGATGTTATATAAATGATGATTTTAAACAATGCATGTATGAGGCAAGATATTTCGTTAGGTTGAGAGTTGCTAGCATCAAATCAATTTAGACTACTTCTAACTTTTGTTGGTATTTGTCTCAAGTCAGGAGAGAGAGGTTTTCCTCCATACAGCTTTTTTTATTCATTAACTAGTCTATAAAAATATCACAAATTTGTTGGTATGTCTAACTCAAATTTCTAGATTTTCACCTTGTTCTTTGATGACTGAATGGTTTTGATCATAGGTGGTTCTTGTTTGCTTATATTTTCAGTGCAGCTTCTCTAGCATTGTTGAAAACTGTTGTCCACTTCTATTTTCATGACAGTCATTCACATATTTTTATGTTGTCAATGTGACATCTTATCCTCTTGGGAGATTCATTGAATAATGTATTGCTTGATGAATATTCAAATCTTACTGTTATATATTGGTGATGTCCATGTGGATGGACTCATCAAGATTTGGACAGTTTCCCTAGTTCAAGAAAATGAATTCCTTATGGAGTACATTTGGATTCCTTTTGCAGTTCTAGGACACACTGGGGTTCTTTTAGGATTCTTTTAAGATTCATTTGGATTTCTTGGAAAAGGATTCCTTTATGGGGAGAGAGATATTGTACAATAACATTATTTTGAATTCTTTTGCATTCTTCTTGGAATCCTTTTGGGGGTGATTTGCCTTACTTTGGATTCCTTTGCATTCTTTTTTATTCCTGTTATATTGTAGCTGTCACATGATGTGTTGTTTGAATTTTGGTGGTTGCATGGCCATAACTGCCATGCTGAATTGTAGATAAACATGCCTGCTGATCTGGCTCTTCAAGTTTACACAATTGTGAGGTCTTACGGTAAGTTATATCAGTTTAACTTACATGTAAATGAACAGGACTGTGCAGAAAACATTCAGAGATAAAAAATACAGTAGGAACTTGTGATTGGAAGACTGAATTGCACACTGTGTACATTTTATGTGTAAAAAGCTTGGATTGGTGTAAGTGTTCTTGCTGCTTCTATTATGTATTATGCATTTACCTGTATGTATATGGTGAGAATATACATGTAGAATAGGTCTCCATAGGTGTATACATGATATTGCAGTTACAGGATTTGGTCTGCACAAGGAGGCTACGCTCCTTGGTTTTAAGGAGACAAGATCTAGAGATTGCATGCAAATGTTCAAAGACAGTCTGTGTATTATATTTTTACACACATGCATATAATCATGTACACAGCTTTGTTGTGGCCATCTTGTATACCAGTATGAGCTTACAATACTTTGCAGTCTGTTTAATGATTTGGGAAACCTTTCAAGGGGAACCTCTAGGCTTCCTTAGCATTACTTTTTGATTCCTTTTAATGATTAGGGAATCCTTTTAACACAGTCACTAGGATTCCTTAACCTTACTTTTGGATTCTTGATAATGATATGCGAATCCTATAAATGCACAAGCAATCTGGAACATTACTTTTGGAGTTTTTTTTTTTTTTTTTTCTTTAAATGATATGGGAATCCCTCTTAAAGGATTCGATCCTTAAACATATTTCGCTGCATGCAATGCATTTTGCAGTCAAAAGGAATCCTAACTGGTCATGGAGATAACACTGGGAAAACGGAATCAAAAAGGAATCTTACAGGAATCCTTTTATATGAATCCAAAAAGAATACTTCTTTCTTTACTAGGTTTTGGCTTGGAATGATTTTTGACTATAATATTGATATCTAATGGTCTCATGCTACCAGGTGGTGACAGCAGTGAATGCTGAGAAATCACCGTTTGGTTAGAGGAAAAGGATATAGGGCATGTTTATACCCTCCGCAGGTGGAACCAGACACAACACATCATGGGGTGGCTGACCAGGGATACGAGTCCAGTGTAAGTGGTACAGGTAGGTGGAACCTCAACCCCAGACATAGAACCCCATGTTGCTGCCATCAGAACCACTAATGGATCTGACCGGTACGGGTCACAATGGTTAAGTTGCAGCAAATTGACAAGACATAGACTCAGGATATAGGGTGTGGCTTTGTGTACAGGGATCTCATACTTTTTTAATGTTTTTCTGTACTATTTGACTAGATATTTGGTAGAGGTATGAGAGCATTATGTGCCAATATTATAATCATGTAGGACCTAGTCCTATTCCAAGGGGTAAGCCCCATGGATGGACAGACTTGGCTGGCACTTGCTCTATTGATGGAGCATGCTAGTCCTTAGGAAAGCCTTCCACAGGCTGAGGTTTACTGAACCTTTTGACAGGTAAGCCAACATTTGAAAAAAATACAGCTGTGTAGGCTCTATGGCGTGCCTGCACAGCAAGGTACTTCTGGAACTGTAGTGCCAGTCACGTCTGACAGGGCTGTCACCAGAGTTGCATCAACAACTGGACAATAGGGGAGAGCAAGAACAGAAGCTCCTACTGTTCTTCTGTACTGGGCCTTTTAGTCATTCAGGGCTAGAATTATGTATTCCCATTACTTTCCACTGTAATTTACAGCTTAATACCTTTGAAACCACTCATTGCAGAAACAGCAAAATCTGTGAGGTAAAATTATGTACATAGCTGAAATGTTCACATAAATTTTATTCTTGCAGCTATAAATTAGTCTTTAAATTTGAAGTTAATTTAGCATGCAATCCAATGGGAATACACATTTCTAGCCCTGATGAATTCTGTGTTGGATTGTGTATGCAGCTGAATACACAGATGATTGGTAATTGTGACCTCTCCTATTGACTGAACCAGGATACTCTCTGGGTTTGCTTACCTGCAAAGTGAGATTAAAGGTCAGAACTGCAAGTGTGGTCTTCAGTATTACCACATCAAGTGCCCCAGTGATCCAACTAGGGAGGGGGGGGGGGGACTGGTAGAGAACTGCACCAGGACTCAAGGTCTGGATGCAGAACCAGCCCCAGGATACACCTGCAACAGCACATCAGACTGAATTAACACTCAAAAGTGAGCTGTTCAAAGCAGGATTAGTTATTAAAGCTGGACTTGGAAGGGATTTGGACCAGGGTCCAGCCTCTATGCCATTTAAACCAGGACCATGCCTCACCTCTTTTTGGTAATAAGTCCTAGTCCTGTTTTGCAACTACAATCCAGAGCTGGACCAGGATAGGGTGCCAGGACTGAGGTAGCAAAAGATGCAGGCTTCCCTTTTCTACATGTATATTGCCAGTTTTGTTGTGCTCTCTTCAACCTGATCTGAAGTAGGAGGCAAACCACTCTACTGCTTTGGGAGTTTTAAAGGTCTGCTCAGCTTTTGCCTGGTCTTCTACTTTTGTGTCCACACAACGTAATGAGATCATAGTTGTTCTTGAGAACAGAGCATCCCGGCCTCCCATAAGCAAAAGCAAGAGGGAAGATGGGTGTCCCAAAAAGCTAATGGATACGTGTTTGGGTCATGGGAAACTTAATTGAAGGCTGCTTTGGTGGAAAAGGGGAAGACCCCACATCCTTATTACGTCTGTGTGCTAACACAGACACTTTTTTTCCATAAATTATATTTTTTCTTTCTTCTTCACAGCCAATTTTGTCTGGAGTTTTTCTCAGACACTATTGGTCTAAAAAGCACTAAACTTGTCATAGTGATTTACCTAGTAGTGCACTTAATTTGCGATATTCACAATGATCATAATTATGCAAATTTGGGCAATTAAAATCTCAATACCTTCAAAACTATTACAGACAGACACAACATTCCAAGTTGTGCACGCGGGTCTGTGACACCTGACAATATAATGGATAGTCAACAAAAATGGTAGAATTTGAAAATATGCTCATAAGGGGCATTGAAAAATTTAAGAGATGAGTATTTCTAAAACTATTCAAGATAGACGTACCATGCCAACTTCAGCTTACAGGTTTGTAACATCACTGTATCCAACAAATCATACACAAAAGTTGTATGATTTTAGTTTGTGCAAAATAGGCAAATATACAAAATTAAGATCTTGAATAGTTGCAAAAGCACTATTGATAGAGGTGCCAATCCCACTTCAATTTGTAGGTTAAACACACTTGCACCCAATGAACAATGAACCAAAGTTGTGGCATTTTAATTTACGAAAATTAGGGCCAACTGAAATTTCAAATATTTAATATCAAAACTATTAACGGTTGACATGCAATTCAAACTTCAATTCATAGTTTTGTGGTATAGGCACATCCAATAGGCCACAACCAAAAGATGTACAACTTTTAATTTATGAAAATAAAGACCACTTGAAGAGTTAATGTTGACTATCTTTAAAACTATTAAATGTAGAGGTGCCATTCAAACCTCAATTCATAGGTTTGTGCCACAGGCTCATCTCAGAGACCAGAAAGAAAAGTTGTAGAATTTTAAGTTAGGCTAATTAGGGACATTTGAAGAAGTTAACTGAGGCAAAGGTGTCAGTCATTACTTTAATTCTTACATTTGTGCTGCAGTAGCATCCAACTAAGCATTGAAAGCACACTGACATATTTGCTTTTGAAGCAAATCTTTTCTAGTTATGTCTGTGTGCCAATACAGACATTGTTTTCTTTTCAGCAATTCTTTGCTTCTTCTTTCTTTACCATCAATTTGTCTAAAATTTTATTTTGACACCACTATGCCTTGAAACTTCAGACTTGCCTGGTTTATACCTCCATTCTTGTCTTGCCTTTTGATTACAAGGAATGAACATTTTGAAAATTATGCAAATTAGGGCCATTAGAAAGTTTAAATCTTGAATAGCTTCAAAACAATTATAGGCAGAGGTGCCATTCTAACTTCAATTATACCTCCATACTAGTCTTGCCTATTGATTATGAGGAATAAAAATTCTAAAAATTATGCAAATTAGATCAATTTGAAAATTTAAATCTTGAATAGCTTCAAAGCTATTGTAGGCAGAGGTGCCATTCCAACTTCAATTTATAGGTTTTTGCTGTTGGCACATCCAATGAGCTACGACCAAAAGTTGTAGAAATTCATGCCAATTAGGGCTACTTGAAAAGCTAATATAGGTAGAAACGCCATTCTCAATTTGTTCATAAGTCACTGGAGGTGCATCAAATAAGCCACAAACAGAAGCTGTAGCATTTAGATTTCGGCAAATTTTGGAGGCACACAGATTTTGGGACTGAACAAAGCTGGACCGCAACAGCTTTTCACATGGTGCACCAACAGGACAGCCACAAACCAATAGCAGAGCTCACAGTAGCTGGGCCTGTGAAGACGACAAAACCACAAAAGTTCCCCTCCCCCCCCCCCCCCCCCAACCATTAAGCTGGGCTCCACATCTTTGATAATCTCATGAAAGTTGCAGATCCGTGAATGGAATATCCATATGATGTTCCATTGGCAATGTATTGTGACATCAATAGGTGCAAATTCATTTGATAATTTTGACACTTATGTTTTAATCAACACAACTAGCTTGGCCACACACTGGTCAGACTGTCCAGGCTCATAACTGGCACTTTTTCCATTCATGCCCAGGTCAATCTGTGCTTTGACCCTCTAAACTAGAATTAAATGACATTAATCATTGCACACTGGTGTGAATACAGTGGGTATCAGAAAGGAAGGCATAGTTACAGTCCTCCACTAACTCAACTCTGCATATCATCATTTGAGAAAATACCACTTTGAGACCACCTCCATAGTAAAAACTCTTTTGCAAAGAACCTTAACGCTGCATACAGACCTTACAAATCACCAAGCATATGAAATCAGTGACACCCCGGTTCCCTTCTTCCTAGTGTACTGGAGATACATATGGAAACTCAGTCATAAAATTGCTGAACCAAACCCACACAATGTACATCACAAATTTATTTGTAATAAGATATTTCTTGACAGGTCATGAAAAGAAAACTAAAACACATAAAGGTGATTTGCATAAATTAGTTAAAAATTTATTGAAGTAATAGATGAACTTGGGAAAAAAAACCCTCCTGTAATGGGCATGCATGCTAAGAGGGTGACCCCGAAGTCTGCCACCAGGTGGAACTGGTGCTCTTGCTGGGTCATCCCCCACTTTAGATTTATATTTTCCACACTACACCAGATTACTAACTCTTGTCTACCAGACTTTTTTAAATATGCAAAAATCTCAAAAATTGCAATCAAAATATTATAAAAACATTAATAAGTATCAACATCTTTCAGAAGCATGGATTTGTTTTTCAACAACTATCCTAGAAAGAAAGTGACATTTCAGGCAGCAAAGGGTAATATGTGCATGGGTAGTCCATCAGAATTCACTCTGCGCAAAAAAAAAAAAAATAATAAGGACAACAGGTTTCTAACATTACACATGCAAGACAAAAAAAAGTCTGATTCAACATTTTGTTGAAATAGCTTCATACTTGATGCAAGAATTCCACTTCCACTGCTTGTTACACAGGACATGTAATTGTCTTTTCAGATTACTAATTTCATTTTACTTTCATACAATCTCATCTAGATATGTTTGAAAGTCATTTGCTTGGGCAATAAAGGACAAAATGGCATTGTCATCTTTGAACAAAAAAAAAAAAGAAGAAAAAAAAAAGCTTCAGCTGCACATGCTACACAATTATATACAGCAAACTCTTTGATAGTATTTTCAGTTTTTCAGTTCATCTCGGCCTTTCAGGGTATAAGTTTACCTTGCTTGTGAATTATGCCCACATGGCTGATAACATATCGAAAATGAAAGTTATTAAATTTAGTCTTATATATATACTTACTTACTACTCTTTAAACATAAAAGGACATGTTTGCCTGCTAAGCACACTAAAGTGGGGCATGCTAGACTACTTTTGCCCCTCCAAGGGGGAGGGGGGTGCAATAGTCTTGCGCATACCACTGGAGTCTGTTTAGCAGGAAAAGAATACGGATGTCTTTACTCTCTGAAACCACGTTGTAAACTTCTCAGCAATGTGCCTCACTATGTAGTTTTTTACCATCTCCAGTGCTTTTTCATGTAGCATCACTATGATATATAAATCTTCGTCAGACTCAGTCAAACAGTGTTCATCTGTATCACCCACAAATAAAAAGAAATTCTACTCAAACCAGCCACACATACACACCAATGCCTTTGCTGCATTACACAACACAATGTCTACAGTATCCATCATATCAGCAGCAATAGTGACAATTACTCACAGGATGAAGGAATGTTCACTGAAATTCACTAAATTGAAAACAAAAAGGCATTTGGCAAATAAGTGAATTATGGTTTACAAAACATAGTGGGACTTTGTAGCCTTTGTCGCTAAATTTCATTACCATCTGTCAACAAAATCCTGTATACCTGGTTGTATTAAAATGAAGTTACAGCTAAATCTTCAGAATTGCATACTTGAATGGTACATTAATATATATTTTGAACATTCTGTGCGCTTAAAGTAAGCTTTCTGATCCACATTTTCATGTTATTTATGGGATATACAAGCATGAACTTAAGTCACAAGGCCTGTTCCAAGTGCTAGACTGATCTGTTTAGTTAGTTTATGCAAAGTGCCATTTGGTTCACTCACCTATAATTTGAACACTGGGAAAGTTTGAGCTAATTTTATCTTTCTCTGCTTTTTTAAACATTGGCATTGCTCATCTGTGACAAAAAAGGACGTGACTAACAGTCCATGTCATGGGACAGGCTTCATTGTCACAGCACAATTTTTCTTGGGAGAGACAAATAGCAAAAACCCAAATAGTACCTGTGACAACAGGAACTCACAATGCCCACATGTACTATCCTTAAATGCATTTATTTTCCATTCTTCCATTCCCACTCCAGGGTTTTCTGGCACTTTCGCAGGTGAAAACAATCTGTTTAGGTTTTGAAACAGGCAGTGAAAAACTTTTTCAAGGGTCAAATTCAGACATAAAAGATTGAAATGTGTAAACTTCCTTCAATAAAGATTTCTTAGACTGCCAATCACTTTTATCCCTGCCTACAACCATCTCAACATCTCAACTGTCCAACCCAATGCCTTCTCAAACACATTCCTCATTTACTCACTTTGGCACATTGTGTAGAACAGACTTTGCTATGGTCAAGTGTTTAACTCTTTCAGTGCCACATTTCTGGACTGAGTCAACACACACAAGACCATTCATTCAAGTACCAGCATGATTGCACCCAAAGCATGCCAAGGAAAGCTGTTGACCTGGACCATTACCTTCTATGTAACTATGGTATACATGCTATACATGCTGGTAATTGAATGAATGATCTTTTTACAAGGAACATGAATCTTGCATCCTTTTTTATAATTCAGAGCAGTCCCTTCTAAGTAGTTTGACTTTAGTCCCAGTTGGCATTGAAGGAGCTGAAGCATGCTTTCCCTACTATACAGCCCTGCCTGGCCTTTATGTTCTGTGATTTAATCAACCAGGCTCAGGAAACAACCACACAGCCAGCAACACTCATTTTGCAACAGGTCTCTCCACTTCTAGACATAAATCACCAAACACTTGCAGCCTCAACATCACCAGTCAATGGCACTCCTGAAAACTCATAATTTGTAGATATATTTTCGTGGATCTGGTTGGGAAAGAAGTTGCGTGATCACACAATTACTACAGGATTATGAAGTTTAGTTGGTAGGTTCAAAATCCATAAATGTGCTGAATTGCATCTACCCAGTAGCAGAAAATGTAAAAGTGTGTGGTCATTTTATTATTGCAGTTGGGTTTTGCCCAGATCAATATATCGTAACACAATCAATGTTACAACTGTATCATATCAAGTTCATCATTTCTAACAACATTGTATAAAAAAATTGTGGCATATTTACATACATATGATTGCATCACTTCATGCTCACTATATAAATATTACATATTCAGTATTCATTTAATTAATCATGCTGATTACTTGCAACCGAAATGGCACAGCAGCACTCCCAGGTGTGAAAGTTTGACAGACAGACAGACAGACAGACAGACAGACAGACAGACAGAGAGAGAGAGAGAGAGAGAGAGAGAGAGAGAGAGAGAGAGAGAGAGAGAGAGAGAGAGAGAGAGAGAGAGAGAGAGAGAGAGAGAGAGAGAGAGAGAGAGAGAGAGAGAGAGAGAGAGAGAGAGAGAGAGATATTCCTTTTTGTGGAATAGGCTTTGCCCCTATTGATCTGCATCAGGGACAAAATGCAGGTAAAGCACTGATGACATATCAATTGTATCAGCCCAGCTCTATCTGAGAGATATGGAAACTGCTTTTTGTCAAGTAGGTGCAGATTGGTGTTTACCTTGCTATCTTTCAAGTGCAAATTCTTGCATGGGGAATAAAAGTATGTGTACTGACCTGGAGCAGGAAGTCAGGTCATATTGGAACAAAACATTCAAATGTCAAGTTAATGTTTTACAGATATTCTTTTGCTGCTGTAATTAATTGGTAGTTATACAAACCAAAGCTTTCATATAAAATCAACTTTGAAATTCAAGCTTTTGCCACTGGAGGAAAAAAAAGAAAAAGAGTGAGAGAAAAAGTCAATCAAGCTTCATACAAGATCTTGTCATCCATAACGAAGCTAAACCCTGTACAAGAATCGCTGATGAAGCTCTCTTTGCACACTACTCAAAGCATACTGCAATGCAGCGTAGCTGGTGTGTAACTGTCTCTATGTACTTTTCTTTGAAATAAAAATTTATGCTTTTCCTGTATTTCCTTACTGTAGGTTGTGTACTCGTGCGAATAACATGCCTATGAAGCTCTACACACTTGTAGTACTTTTTCCAAGTATGTTGTTCTGAGGGTAAATACAATTTAAGCTTCAATCACTTTTCACTTCAGTTTGCATTATTACATCCACCATACACACATGCAAACAATTTAACCAATGAATTTTACAAATGATGACTGGTATGATTAGATGACACAGAGCTAGTATGCAAACTTATTTTCTAACTTTTCTCAGAAGAGTTCGTGTTCACTAATACTTTTTCTACTCAATTTACACATTTTAACCTCACTATATTTACTAGTCTGTTGGAAACTTATTTTCTAATTTTCTTAGAGGAGTTAGTGTTTACTAATACTTTTGCTAATCAGTTTCAACATTTCAACCCCACTATATTTAATAGTATGTTAAGATATATTGCAATAGTTGCATCCTGCACCTCAATGTTAGAAGACCCTTGATAATACTGTTAATACAATAAA
Organism: Hermodice carunculata; assembly: GCA_964020975.1. NCBI lineage: Eukaryota > Metazoa > Annelida > Polychaeta > Eunicida > Amphinomidae > Hermodice > Hermodice carunculata. The sequence continues at coordinate 56,174,067 of OZ026615.1, read as the reverse complement.
AGTAGAAAAGTATTGCTGTAATGGTTCTGTCAAAACATAAATATTCAATAGAAACAGAAGTCGGGTTTCACTGATAGGTCAAGGATAAATGGATTACCTCAGATTTCTTGGGAAGCTATAACTAGGAAAAAAATTTTGGAATGCTGGGAGTTAGCTGGACAAGAAAAAAAACTTCATTCTCTATTCAATATGAACTTTGACAAGATCATTACAGAAATGCCAAGGCCACCCTGTATGTTCAGATACCTAAAATCTCATTTTATAGTAACTCAACCTGATATCGTTTTGAATATGTAATGTTCATCTGTGTCCAACAATTACTGGTCAACACTAACCTGTGCTATATACGCCAGAGCAATGACACCAAAAGTCAACCTGCCATGCAGGCAAATCAATGTGTAACCTGTCCACGGCAGGCAAATCAATGTGTAACCTGTCCACGGCATGCATCAAATTAATCTTTTTGACTGGAATAATCCAACAGGCAAACAGGGCACTAGATGGCACTACTTACTGTAAGTTTCTACTTGTACCTCCTCACCAGCTAGCAGCCAGAGGCACTGACACACTAGATGGCACCACCCACTAAAGCTTCCTCTAAGCATACACCAGTAATATATATATATTGTCAGATTTAGTCTACGGCATTATTTGATTTGAATGACAAGTGACCACATTGGAACACCCAAGTGCTGATGCTAAAGCAACTGCAAAACATGAAGTGATCTAGGAACATGCCTGGCAAAACTCCTATTTTCAAATAGATTCTGTGAGACAATAGTAACTTGAATGATATGTTAATGCACTCACACTTTCACTCACATCCACCACTTTAACTAGTGTAACTGCAGCTATCTGCACAAAAACAAAGCAAAACCTGTTCGGCCAAATCACATTACAACATCCATATAAATATTCACATATTAATAACAATGAAATCAACAACAGTAATTATGATAATTACACAGAAAGAACATTCCTACATTTCATGCATGCCCAGATTTAGTCTCATGGTCAAAGCAAAAATCCATGGCACAGGCTAACTACATATACAGCTACACAAAACACACAGTATATGATTTTTGTATAGCAAGGTGACATTTATGTACACACAAATGAGACTGTAAAACCAACAAAATAATAAAACACTAAGGTACATATACATACACACATATGATTGGGTCTTGGAACAGTAAATTCTGATGGACCCTTGGTCGAGTTCATGTGTGATCCACAGGACCAAGGCACAGTGGATTAATGGTCAGAGCAACACAGTGAAACAAATGAATATAGTCAACATCAGCCAGGGAAAAAATGTAAACAACCACAGCGATCATTTTTTGTTTTTCAGTAAGAACATCATATACATGGCAAACAAAATATATTAAATATGAGGAAAAATAGAGAAGATACCAGCTCTAAGTGCCCAGAATGGTGTGACACGTGTCAGATTAACATGGCTGATTCATTTAACCACAAAGTCCAAGGTATAACCAGGGAATACTGTGGTCAAGTCCTGGCCTTTTTACCAGGTAGTGCACCCACTGGATGTCGCTGCAGGACACTGTGTTGCATCTCAAGTGACTAGATCTTGAGGTAACACTTTCTTGCAATATCCATATACAACCATATCATGTAATGTACAGCTTCGGCCTGATACATAATATTCCTGCAATGTCAATGCAGCCAAAAGACATATTTTTACATCTCCCAAGTTCTCTTTGGGTATTATTCATAAGTCATGCTTCTCGTCAGTCAAATGTTCAAGATATACAACAAAAGTCCATGCTTCTGGCTCCCCTTTGAGCATCCAAGATTCACTCACTTTGTATGTTGCACCACCATACTTGCAAAGAAAGTCCCTGACAGAGAAAAGAAACACTTGACTTTGTACATTTACTGAACAGGATGAAGCTTGAGATTCTTAACTGTGACAATCCATGTCACAGCTGGTTGTCAGTCCCTGTCACACACTGGATTCCATAGTTGGCCATCCTATTAACTGAAGACAGCATGTGACCATACCTTTACGATCACAATCAGTATGCTTACTGCTCCCATTCTTGGGAGGTTTCCACCAGGGAGTAGCCTGTAACCCTCCCTTAGTGGGTTTGTATTCAGCCTCTCCTGGTGTCGAGGAGTACACCGCCTGGCCCTCCTCAGGGCAGGCAGTTGGCACATGACTGGAGCTTATTCCACACAGTACAAAGTTCATGTTCAGTCCAGCATCTATACAACTGCCTTGATCTACTCTACAGTGATTAAAAAGGACTACCTGCAAGGTCTAACCCTCCCACATATTGCTACAGATGATATATGCCATTTGCAGTCAGGTCCCCTTTGTCTCTTCATCCGTGAACATGATGTGCACTGTACAAATCCTGATGTGTGATGATTTTGCAACCAAACTTTATGCTGGTGATAGGTGGCCATGTAAGCAATGACAGCTGGCTCAATAAATCTGTATTAGAAACTGTATTGCCCAAATCACTGTCCATGTCATTCTAAATGCAACTCCCATTATATCTTATCTTTCTGCATTATATTCTCTCAGCATTCCTGTAAATTCTTCCTCCTTTTTGGACTTTTTGAACCATAAAATTCAATTTCCAATGAGTATGGTATCAACAAAATTTTCTTCTGTCCATCTACAGGGTCTGAGTCTACTTCTGAGTCCACTGTCAGGACAGTCTGATAATGCACGTTTATCTCTGCTTCTATCTGCATGAAACAATATACCAGTCAAATTTTGCAAATGACATTGATAATCACATTCTGTGTTTTTTTTTTCTCTTTTTCCATACATAGAGTCTAGTCCCACTAACAATAATCACAACTCTAGGCCAAGACATACCACTCAGATTGAACTACTGTATCAATACAAAATAAACATGCAAATTTAAGTAGGTATGTTATTGAACTATATATGAGATTGAATATGAATACCATTGCTGGCTTCAGCACAGGGATTGTTATATCAGTGTCATTAAAGTCACTGTACATTTTTAAAGGGGAAAGCAATTTAAAAAAAAGATACAGCAACATACATTTGATCTAGTACACGAGAATAGGATTATGGCATATCATGAACATGTAAATAGTAAATGTGGGCAGGGTAGTCTGGTATATGTATATGTATGAATATATATATATGTATGTATATATATATATATATATATATATATATATATATATATATATATATATATATATATATATATATATATATATACATATACATACATACGTATACATACATACACACACATATATATATAACATCAGGCTAACTTCATGAAAGTAATCATGTGCAAATGCCTCCTTATATTAATGGAGGTACTGTACAGAGGTCATGTTGTCTACATGCACTAGATACAGAAACAAGTTTAACCATGTTGACAGCTTTTTTCATGGAGAAGGACCTGCTTTTGTGTGCAAAGCAATGGTGCTCTTCAATGAACTGCCAAGGTGTACAGCAAAGGTGGGTTGTCTAAGCACCACACAGTCCATTAGTGTTTGTGGGAGAACATTCATAAATGATGGGCAATCGGAAGTTTTAACTGCTCTTTTGTTGCACAAACATGAGCAGACCAGCATTCCAAAGACATCACAAAATATGGCAGTATTTTCCATGCACTTCGGACTTTGTCAACACTGAGGTAGACATTACTTCACACCAGTGACTGAAGTCTCAAACAGGACACATCACACTGATATACTGCAGCAATGCCATCGTATTTTCTGCATCCAGACTGTGATTACTGCTTCCCTCACCCCACTGGATCTAGAAGAACAAGATAACGACTTGGGCACAGACAACAAGAAGAAAGGCCATGATGCTTGCAGCATGATTAATGTAGAGCCTTCCCAAGTGAGACAACACACACTGACTAGATGATGACGTAGTAATGAGCAGTTCCAACTGTGATACTCCACTTTTGGCGCATTAGGGCTCCGAACCAGTAGGTGACACAGTAAGCTGAGGGGCAGTACCATAACAATGGTAACTGGCAACCTTTGACATAGTGAGTTTGTGGCAGGTAAGTAAGATGCTGGACTGGACAAATGAAGCGTGTCTATTTGACTGTGGATGTGTGCTAGGCTGTGCTGAATACAAAGCAGGTAAAACACTGTCCATAGGGGTAGCTATACGTCTACCACCATCTTCTTGTGCACATCCATGTTGCCTACGACCTGCAATACAAGTGATGAAACCGTCAAAACCAAAAACAAGACTACATTATTATATCTGTCACCTTAGATTGTGAATAAGATAGAATAAGCCAAAGTGGCACTTTATATTTTAATTTAAATCTGGACATGTATACAATTTTTCAAACAGATCAAGAAATCACTGCTTATACTTTCAAAATGATGTGAATGTGTCAAGGCTTGACTTTCTGTTTTCTCTTTACTTTCACATTTATATTTAACCATGCAGGTTCTAACATGATGTATCCACATGCAACTTGTTCCCACTAAAATTACCTCCAAGTGTCTGTTTCTTTTGTTATCATGAAAAATAATATGCTATCAGTCAACAGATTTCCTGAGCACAGTCTGGGCAGATTGTGTCCTGTATTGAGGAAGGCTGTTTACTCAGTCTCCAGACAATCAATAGTATGATCTTAAAGCATGGATATGCGACTTTTGAGGGTTGACCAACTAACTAACTTGTCATGAGGACAGGAGGATGCAACATAAATGGCTGACTCTTTGATACTAATACTGCTTACATAATATTATGAGGGTGCATTGAGCACTATACTCTGTAATTTCATTTGTTTTATTCCAATGCAGAATATTTCACACTATGTAACCGCTTTCAGAAACACATATTTTTGTCATATCGAGTTTTATGATCACAACATTTTGCTGTCACACTCACTGCACAAAATTCCTCAAAGGAGATTTTGCCATCACCATCTGTGTCTGCGAGAATGATGGTTTTGTCCACGATTTGTTGCAGCTGTGCATCCTTTAAGTTACTTCCTACCATCATCTTTAGCACTTGGAACAGTTCACCATTGGATATGTAGCCATCCTTGTCCATGTCATAGATTTTAAAGGCAACTGCACAGAAAATATATTGTTTCAGTAACTCAAGCAGACATCGACAACATAAAACAAGATAAGGTCTCTCCAGAATATAGAATAAACAAGAGGGCTGTGTGAACAGCCCATGCTCAGCTGATCTTGACATTCATCACACTTGCAGATCTATGAACTTGGCAAAGGATTAAGGTCACCCATGTTCTGAGTAAGTCTGACCATTATAAAAGAACACTAACATGTGCAACATCAAGGTTCAAGTAGTTCTCAAGTTACAATGAAGAGTAAAGTTCATGTATGTTGCACTGTGACCCCAGAAATGAGGTCAAAGTCATTCATGTACTGTCTGAGCATGACCTTCATACAAAAACATTAACATGTGCAGCATCACAGTACTAACTCAAAACAGATCTCAAGTTATCAAGTAAACAGTAAATTTTGTGTCAGTTGTCCTGTGAATTAGCACTAGAATACCCATTGACTTACATAGCAATCAATAGGAAAGCTGCATTGATCGATAAGTACCCGAGTTGAAAATACTTAAAAATCAGGAATCTAAAGCAGTGCCACCTAGTAAACAACTTTGTTTGACCCTTCCACAAGAACATATCCATCACATTTCACTTTAATCTGAGTGACAGTTCTGAGAACAAGTGAAAAATAACAAAACCATATAAAAAATTCATAAAAAAAAAATTAGAAAAAATTGCAGTGCCACCTGGTGAACAAATTGGGAACTATGTGTCCCTGGGAGTGTCTATGAACGATATCAAAACAACTGGGTGAGCAGTTTCAGAGGTGAAGCGTTTTTAAGGTTTGCCCCCAAAAAACGAAAAAAAATCATAAAAATTTCAAAAATCAATAGAGCGTGACCATTTGAACAAACTTGGTAGAGATCCACCCAAGGCACATCCCCACCAAGTTTGTAGTAAATCTGGCCAAAATTATTTAAGTTATAACCATTACAAGTTATTCCCATGTTAAAACTTTCCTATTAAAACTTTTGTAAAGATTTTTGAAAAAAAAATCATAAAAAAACCCAAAATTCATTGGAACATGACCATTGGAACAAACTTGGTAGACACCCACCCAAGGTACATCCCCACCAAATTTGAAGTTAATCTGGATGACGGTTTTGGAGAAGAAGTCGCAAATGTAAATTAGCATTAGAATACTCATTGACTTCCATAGTAATCAATAGGAAAGCTGCATTAACCGATAAGTACCCGAATGGAAAAAATCGTTAAAAAACAGGAATCTGCAGCATTCCCACATAGTGAACAACCTTGTTTGACCCTTCTACAAGGAACATATGCACCACGTTTCAGCTTAATCTGAGTAACGGTTCTGGAGAAGAAGTCAAAAATAGCTAGAACACACAAAAATTCATAAAAAATTAGTAAAAAATTGCAGCGCCACCTGGTCAACAAATTAAGAACACGGAGTCCCTAGGTGTTGTCCCGTGTGATATCAGAGTGATTGAGTAAGCGGTTTTGGAGAAAAAGATTTCTTAAGATTTGTCCAAAAAAAAGAACAAAAAAATTCATTAAAAATCCAAAAATCACTGGAGCATGACCATTTGAACAAACCTGGTAGACACCCACCCAAGGTACATCCCCACCAAGTTTGAAGTTAATCTGGATGACGGTTTTGGAGAAGAAGTTGAAAATGTGAATTAGCATTAGAATGCTCATTGACTTCCATAGTAATCAACAGGAAAGCTGCATTGACCGATAAGTACCCGAATGGAAAAAATTGTTTAAAATCAGGAATCTGCAGCATTCTCACATAGTGAACAACTTTGTTTGACCCTTCTACAAGGAACATACCCACCATGTTTCAGCTTAATCTGAGTGACGGTTCTGGAGAAGAAGTCGAAAATAGCTATAACACACAAAAATTCATAAAAAAATAGAAAAATTTGCAGCGCCACCTGGTGAACAAATTAAGAACTAGGTGTCCCAGGGAGTGTTTCTGTGTGATATCAAAGTAATTGGGTGAGCGGTTTCAGAGAAGAAGATTTTTTAAGATTTGCCCAAAAAAGAACAAAAAAATTCATTAAAAATCCAAAAATCCATGGACCGTGACCATTTGAACAAACTTGGTAGACGGTTTCGGAGAAGAAGTCGAAAATGTAAATTGTTGACGGACGACGGACGGACGGACAGACGACGGACGACGGACGGAGGACCATAAGATAAGCTCAGCTGACTGACAAGTCAGCTGAGCTGAAAATGGCATGTATATTATCCCCATTTTACCTAATTGATATATGCCCTCTGCTTCTCAACTATTGATACATTTCACACGTCTAAGCTTAATTTGGTTGTCAATGACAAAAAAAAAAAAATCCAATCCATTGAGGAAATTCATACCAAGGATACGACAATCTGCATCTACGTAAGCACATTTTGCTGTAATATTTTCATTGCCCTTAGCTGTCCTTCATTTGTCATTTTTCTGATTGTATGTTCTTCTCCTTGATTGTGGTGTGCTCCCCAATCAATATACAGTGGTCCCCCTCTTACAAGGCCATCCCAAGTGCACAAGAAATGTGGCCTTATAAGAAGGGTAGCCTCACCTAAAAGGGAAATGAAATGAGAAATACAGCACTTGCTGCATGGAGGAGTGACCACTGTAGAGGGGTGGCCTCTTAAATGAATGGACTTGGGCAAAAAAAAAAAACACTTCATCAAAAATATGACAGACATGACGCACTATAGGGCACTAGCAAATTCTGCAACATTCATACCCTTTTGATGTTAAGGTACACACTGTTAACTCACATTTAAGGAACTTGATAATATTGTGGATAAATAAATTTAGGAGGCTGTAAATGATGTGTCTTAAAGTTGAGAGTGTATCTCATGTTGAATAAAGATAACTGTGCCAGAAATGTTTTGCCTTGGACTACATTCCTTGGCAAAATTGGCTTCCATGACCCAACAATCACTCATTATCTCATTGGGAAATGTGTACTCTGTCATCTCTCGCCCTAGGCAAAGGATACCCAAACTGAAATATATTGTTGCCCATTTTCTCATTTTTAACCACACCACTACAGGAACATGACAACTTTGATTTGTTTAACTTTAAGTTTGCATGAATTATGCAAATGACACTGACAATGACACATCTGTAGTGTGGTGTTCATCATCAAGCCATATCACACACTGGAAGGAGGTGTATGGTGCCTAGCTTAGTTACCCAAAATCACAATTCCTTCCAGAATATAGATGACATCATTTGATCACATCTTGATGAAAACTAACTGCAATATATACAATACTTTTCAACAAACAGTAAGAGCATTTATTTTATTCGTTACCTATTTCATTTATTCTTTTTTTTTTCAATTCTGTGTAATTGTTGTGTTACAGAATATGTTTTTGATGATAAATTGTGTCATACAGGTTTACTTTTATGTAGTCCTAGCGGTGTAATATGCGCAGAACCTACAGTTACAGATTGCAGCTTTATAAAAGAGCTCATCTGACAAAAGATGACCATGCCTGCTTCTTGATTGTCTGCAGGATTCTCCAGTTTGCTGCTGACCAAACTTGCAGCATTGCATCACTACACCCTGATCCCTGGTACTACATAATTAAACTGCACAACTTTACACAAAAACATCATTAAAAATCTCATGTTGATCCAAACAACTTCTCCTGCACAATATGACATCCTCTGCATCCCACTAATGTTCATGCAAAACAATTTACATCTCTGCACACCAGTTTTGAAGAAATTCTGAGTGTCCCAGACCCATAAGCCCATGTATCCTGCTTCAAAAACAACAGAGTACAGTGTACTGGGTGTACTGCACCATACACCAGTAAGGTTTCCATTTTCTTTGTAGCAAGCAATCACAGAAATAACGTCCTACATAGACCCACAGAAGCAGTGTCCCAATTTGTCCAGCTGGGCACACAACATTCTTTGGACATGGAGGGACTGCTGATGCCATTAGCCAATTGCTTATGTTTCATTCATTTGGCTCAATAAATTTGCAAATGGCTAATTTATTTTAATACCAATTATAAAAGTCAAGTCAAATTCTGCAGCAATTAATATTTTATTTCCCGATTTGGCAACAAATTTTTAAGACCTAGACCTGTCCCTGGACATGGAATCTGAGGTCTTGAGACAGAAACACTTTTGAAAGTTCAGAGTTAATATATCATATTCAATATACATGAAAATTATGCCCCCCCCCCCCCAATTTTACAGGTCTTGCACTTACAAGCAAAAACCTGCTTACATTTTTTTTACCTATGATGTACTTTGTTATCATTTTCACATTCCAAAAGTCTTCAACTCATCATGTAGGTTGTATTTGTTAAATGTCAAGCTGAGACATGGAGCTGCTATTTGATATACATGTCTGGATGTTTCAGGCTCCGAAACATGCTCTGATAGTTACTCACTGAAGACATATGATTATCTTTTATTGCCTGTATTAAAAAGCACAAATTAAACTTGCTATGGTGAAACTAAAATTTGTCCTCGATTTCTGTATAAGAAATAGACAGAGACAGGAATGGATACAGAGAGTATAATACGATTAACACATTTCAGGTTTTGATGATATGGAAGTGCTGCAGGACATTTGACTTTAAAGGATAAATTTTTTGCATGTACATTGTATTTCACCAGCATGAGTAAAGGTCACTGTAATGTATTATTGGTAGCCATATTATCTTGAACATTCCTGCCAAAGTTTACTTCTAAGAGAAATAGCATACATATGAACATCCAGCATTCTGACATGCATTTAAGGTGCAGAAAATAGCATCCACCTTCTACACTTATATGCTAATAACACAACCCCATGTAGTGTAAGGCTTCAAACTCAACAAACATATTTCATCTTAATTTGGGGGTCAGGCCCAGCGGGAACCATAATGCAATCTAATGAGAACAATGAGGTGGCTTACTGGAAGCATGCCACCCTTTATCCAGTATTAATTATGTACAATTAATGTTGTGTAACATAGTCAAGCTTGCTCTCCTGATATAAATCCAACACTGTGGTGCTTCAAATGTATAATAGTAACTATAGCAACTGACTGTATGTTCCCCTAAAACTATAGCTCATTTGATCATACTGTCCTGTTGTATAACAATGTACTCATCTGAGCATAGCTTGTGACGTACACAACATAAGCCAAAAACATAATTTTTTTTTGCAATTTCTGACGTTTCCACAGACAGAGGTAATAATACATGTTCAGCTTGTGTGGTACTTTCTCTTAACATGACCCTAATTGATCAATAACATTTTATCTATAAACTAATTCCAGACTGGACACAGACTTTCATGTGCATCAACTGAAATGAAGTGAGAATTGCATAATTCAATTCAACATACAAAGAATTCACATTCAAGTACTAACAACCTGAAGTCTCAAGTCTACAGCTTACCATTGCCTGGAAAGCATAGGCGTCAACCCCCAAATGCTTTTAATCATGAGATTCAAGTTAAAAAGTGCATAAAAGCAAAGAAAATGGAATATTTCCCCTTAGAATCCGCTCACTTTAAATAACCTTTGGTGAGTCTCCAAATTGGGCGATTCCTGCCAAAATACTCAGTATGCATATTAATTTCCCGCCACAAAGCATGGATTTGACGCCTGGCGATCACATGGGACGTGTGGGTCACATTACTGTCACAGACAGGCCATATGCTCATTTCTCACAAAATAAGCATTTTTTGAAAAAATTAAGTTCACAAATGCCAAACTGGCATTCTTCTAGTACTTCCTGAGCCACATATATAAGAAAAACTTCCACACGCCTTTACTAAGTATTCTGTATTTCCAAAATATTAGTAGTATCATGCTTGTCCCCACAGGTACCAACCCACATCTCCCCATATCTCACCAAGCAAGACTGGGCAATCAGGTATACAGTTGGGCCGGAACTTAATATGCATATCTCCTATTGCGAGAGTTGACAGGTATGCTGAAAAGTTAATTATTTCAGTGCTAGATTTAGAGATAACAGTTTCCCCAGCTTTTGACCTGTATCATTCCTTTTCTCTTTCGAAATACTGACATGCTGCAACTTAAATGGAAGGTCCTCTTGCAAGAAATTTGAGTATGTAATCATCATACTACTTGAGGAGAGTACAGCTCTCAATGGATTTAGCACTGAAAGGATAAGGACATAACCTTTTCCAATTTGGTACAGACAGACACAAATACAACAGAAGTGCAGTGATTAAATATATATTCCTTTAAAAAATATACTTACATCTTAGCTTTGACTCTTTATCACCTTTGACACTAAACTGTGATACTCCTTCTATGAACTCTGAAATATATATATAGAGTGACATCTTATAGTGGTAGAAGCAAGTGTGATCAAGATTCTTAACAGGACATTCTTACAGTAAGAAAGAAGTCCACAATGGAGAAAGCTGAGGTGGAATCTGATAGAGAAAAAAGGGGGGTGGGGGGTATGACATGCATAAACACATGGACTGCACCAAAACAGCTCCAGAATAGGCTAAAACATTTACTTACTAAGATGTTATTGGAGAAAACTTTCACATATCTTCCCATTCAGTGGTGAACAACTGGTACATCAAAGGGCATTGCATATGCTGCTATACTGTGTCCCATTGAAAACTGAGAGTCATTAGCATCCCATATGGAATCAAAATAAACACTTAAGACATCTTTGAACACATTATGTGTTACCTTGTTACTGAACCCAGCTCATCATATGAAATTTATATCGTATCCTGCGCTGAAATTGCAAATCTGTGAAATAAAGTCGTTGAAGCGGAGCAAATCGACCCAATTCAAACATGGCACAGCAGTGTTTTCCTTGCTGTCGTCACCAAAGGACCCGCATGACAAATTTTTGTAATTTCCATATTTCTTCGTAACACTTCCTCATCCACTACAATTGGTATTATCTCTCTGAGATTGTGTCCACAGCAAAATTACATGTACACTGATGTATATCCTATCAAAAAAAACATTTTTCCATATAGTTCCCTCTGGACTGGAGGTCTGTGGCTCCCTCTACTGCTTGACCATGATGCCCATGACTTACCTCCGATATTGAGCAATCACATCAGTTTCTCACAATGGACAAACCACAGGATAATCTGAGGCGGAGTCAGTTGGGTGGGCTTTTGTGTAGTGGATAGCTAAATATTACTAACAAATGTACAAATTATAATAAATTCCCTAGATTTGTTCCATAATACATTACCTATCCCCAACATTTGGTAGATGTACCAATGGAGTGGAAGGCAGAGATCATTCGGTCTCCAGGACTGGGGAATTACACCTCACAAATGCTCCTCTCAAAAGAACAGACCTGCTAAAGGGATATTAATCATGACACTGACACGATAAACCAGCCCCCAGATGGAGTGGTAGCCAGAAGATCCTGAACTAGATCATGACATGCATATAAAAGGTGTAGGAATGCATTTAGGAGTGAGAAGCTGTCCCTCAACATAGAACAAGTCCCTCAAGTAAAAGTTGGAGAAAGTATTGTGTCACCTCCAATGACATGCTGCCATTATGTCGCCAAACATGACTTGCTTTAAGGCATCCCAGGAGGAGGCTATGGCTTGGACCTTGTAAGTTCTGATTCGGTGCAGCTGTTTTGTGTGGTCCTCAGACCAGCCTAACTTAGAATGGTCAAAGGCATGTATCTCACCTCTTCTGGTGCCAGAGGCCAACATGACCAAAATGACTGTCTTGTAAGACAGATAATCTAACCGAAGGATGTTCATGTTCTTATGTTCAAAAACCAGAGAACGGAGTTCGGCAAGAACCACTGACAGATCCCACTGAGTATGGCTGTATGAGATAGGCCTGCCGCTGGATCAACATGTAGTTGATATCCATCTGTACCATATTCTCCATAGTGTGGTGCAGGGAAAGGGCCCTAGACTGCTCAATTTGGGCGACGTTGTTGAGCTCATTGTGGACATTGTGGTCCAGGCCCCAACAGTCGGCAAGATGTGGGTTAGAGTTTCTACATCAGTTTTGTTCGGAAAAACACAGCACGGCAATCTGAATGTCTGAGATCAGCCTGTCGACAGTTGTAAGTAGTAGGTCCAGGATGTGACCTCTCCCCTGGACACAGAGTAGCAAACTCCTCCTGAGCATGACACAGTCTGAAGTCGGGGGGGGGGGGGGGCTCCTGCGCCATCAGCACCCCACTTCTGGTTAGCTTGATTGTCCTTTTTGCAACAGTAGAACATATTTTTGGTGCAGGTGATAGCATGCGGGAATGGTCAAGTAGGCATGGAGATTGGGATTTTGACTTGCTATGTACAGTGGTTAGGGTGTCTTAACTGGCCTGATGATGGAGGGTAACCCCTTGAGGGCAATAGATGCAGCAACGGTGGCTACACTCCACCATGCAGAGGTGAGAGAGGCCATATCCGGTCCCACAGTGGTGAAGCATCTCACATAGGTGGATGGTTTTTTCTATGGTGGCTAGTATGTCTTCTGGAGAAAATACGATATTGGAGAGTTTGATTAGAAAGTCTGTAGTATCCTTAATGTATGAAGGAATGAGGCTAACTAGAGGTTTAAGATGTATATCTACGAAAGCAGAGATTTTTTCTGTAGGTCCGGAGACAGCTGAGACAATGGGTCTTCCTGGTCTGTTAACCTTGTGTAGTTTCGGAAGTAGAGGTGTACGTGGGTGATTAGTGAGTAGTGAGGATTTTTCTTGAGGAGTTAAGTGGCCTTTATGGTGCATGTCTCCAATAAAGTTGTAAATGGAATTACGGAATGAATTAGTTAGGTCCTTACTAACTAACTGATGACATGTTGACATGTGAGGCTTTCTTCCTCCTCTTCTGCTCTGCCCTGGTGTCTGCCTTTAGGACTTTTTCCCAAAACTCTTCCAGCCAAGACTTGCAGAACTTTGCAAGGAAACTGTTGAGAACACCTGGCCCCTGAATGGACTTCAAACAGTGATGGCAATAGCAGAGGGTGTCCCAACTTGCCATAGCATGTCCTCTCGCACACCTTTAGCCAAAACTGTCATGCAATGTCATCTTGATAGCAACAAACAGGTAGGAAATGCACCAATGAAGAAATGCTCTGATTTCTCATAAACATGGTCAGCTGTAAAACTCCTACTTTGAAGGTGCTGCACTGCTGGTAAACCACCAAAATAACAGAAAGCAGCTGATAACTGAGATAAATGAGAACAAAATGCACTGTAAAAGGTTCTACGGAGTAGAAAGAGATATAGATGCAAAGCAGCCAAAGAGAAAACAAGAAGGCTGTATGAATAGCCCATCCTAAGCTAACCTTCACGTTCAACCCATAAATCCCACTTTAGTCTACGGGATGATGATGTTGGAGAGAGAGTAAAAAATGTCAGTTTCCACTGCAATCCATATTGACATACGGTAATCAATAGGAATGCCTGCATTAACCTACAGGTACCGAAATTGAAAAATTTGTTAAAAATCAGGGATCCAGAGTGTCACCACCTAGTGAGCAATTTTGATTGATCTTCCCACAAGCTACATTTCCATCTAGTGTCGGAACAATCCGAGTTACAATTTTGTAGAAATCAAACATTGGGAAAATGCACACAAAAAAAAAAAAATTGCAAAAAATAGAAAAACAAGTGCAATGCCACCTGTTTAAACAAATTAAGGTCTGAGGGTCCTCAGCAGTTCCCACATCCTATTTCAAAGCAATTGGCTGTGTGGTTTCAAAAAAGATTTTGAAGATTTTGCCAAAAAGTTAAAACAAAAAAAATTCATTTAAAAATCAATGGAGCATGACCATTTCACCACTTTGTATGACCCACCTAAGGTACATTCCCACTAAGTTTGAAGTGAATCTGGTTTACAGTTTTGGAGAAAAAAAAGCTGAAGATGTGAATTTACATTGCAATCCCCATTGACTTGCATTGTAATCAATAGGAATGCATGCATGAACCGACAAGAACTCGAAGTGAACAAATTTTTAAAATCAGAGATCCAGTGACCCTGTATCACTACTCAGTGTACAAGTTTGTTTACACTCCCACAAACTACGTATCCGCTATATTTCAGAACAATATCAGTGATGGTTTTGGAAAAGAAGTCGAAAAGAACCTTAACACACAACTTGAAAAAACAGAAAAAATTTGCAGCACCATGTGTTGAACAAATTAAGGTCTTGGGGTCCCCAAAAGTTCCCCTACACAATTTCAAAGCAATTGGCTGTGCGGTTTCAGAGAGGATTTTTTAGGATTTTGCCAAGAAATAAACAAAAAAATTCATAAAAAACCCATGACAAGACCATTTGAATAAACTTGGTAGAGACCCACCGAAGGTGCATTCCCACCAAGCTTGAATTGAATTTGGCTGACAGTTTCAGAGAAGTAAAAAATGTGAATTGTTGACAGACTGATGGATGGTGGACCATACTGTAATCTCAGCTGAGGTAAAAATGATGTGATTGGTCCATACTGGAGGTCATGTGATGGGTGCCCGGTCAACCAGTAGAGGGTGGCACAGGCCTCCAGTCCAGAGGAACATATATGGAGAAATGTTTTTCTGATGAGATAGAATTTTGGAGTGGATACAACCTCAGAGATATCATACCAAAGGCAGTGGATACGTAATGATTAGGACACAAATATAATTACTCAAGCATTTGAGTTAAAAGTTTTAACCCTTTCATGGTCAGAATAAGACTGTCTCAATAGCTTTCCATGACACAGGTTAAGCCCATGCATTGTGCCCAATCTGTGCCAAGGAAAGCTATTGACCCAGGGCATGCCATCAAGATTGGTCTATCTACAATTCTCCACAATTATTTTTTCTATGAACATGAAAGTGAAGTATAACCATTGAAGCACATGACAATTTTCATCTGGGTGCTTTGGGAAGATTTAAGTAGGAAAGTGTGAATATGACATAGTAAGGCAAATACAAAACATGTTTATCTTGAAATCTTTACTGTGAACAATGTTTTGAACTAAGTGCTATAGCATCTTTGCAATTGAACACGGAAAGAATATTTATCCTTGAGTTAGTGTTGCTGTCACTGCTAACTTTAACTTACCAGACGGCAGGTGACTGATCTCTGACTTAAATCAATATAGTGTCACCATGCTGATAACCAGCATGGTACCGTGCAGAATAAAACAACTTAAAGAAACCTGTGCAAGAAAACATGACATCATTCTACAAGGAAGGATAGTTCTTCCTAAAAGCCGTTCAGTCTACTGCAAACTTATCAACTCACACTCGAATTTGTGTTCACTGATGTAAAACGTACCATTGGAAGTCTACATGTGACATGTTAATGATGAATACTGAAGTATATTGCATCTTAAGTGCAAAGAAATCAATTTAATCTTAGTATATGATTGAGCTGAATGGATGTAACTAAAAGTTCTTTCATAGTGAAAAAAATGCTTAAATTTTGTTGTTTGCAAGTTTGAACATATCTGTTGAAAAACTTTTAATAAGAGCTTCATCTGGATTTCCAATATTAAAGGAGAGTTGATGAAACTGCATCCAAAATGATGATCCTGACATAATTTAATAGGAAAGATATCACACACTGCTTTCTAAATCGATACTAATGGTAATAAAATATGGTACACTGTCAAGTTCTTCCTGTCTGCACTGTGTTACAACAATATTGCCACAACTCATAAAGAAATCACCCAAATCTCATGGCACAGGAATCAATTAAATTAACTCTTTCCATACAAACATTCAGGGATACAGATTTGTGAAAATGAACTCTGCTAAAATCACTGAACATAAACTCTGAACATGAACTTTGCTGCAACAAAGTAGCATTCACAAAGTTCTTCAAGATTACATCAACATGGATTTATAATTATTTTTAAATGTATATATGTGAAATTCTGGACAGCAGTTAGATGAGGAAGTAAACTCTGCTGTAGGAGACTTTGGTCTTTTGTATACAATACACATCATGTATTCTGTCTGTGGAAGCCAGGGCTTTTTTAATTAAAAGTACAGCAAGATGCTTTTGTCATTTGCATGATTCTTTAGTTAGCCAGGCTGCTGGTGACTGATTTGCTGTGTGCTTTTTCACTTCACAGCAGAAGATAATTATAATGATTAATTGAGGCCATGGCCTCACTCAGCATAGAAATACATGTTGGGACAGACAGGCTTTTAATTCTTGGCACCTGTTAATCATGTACCAGCTGAGTGCTATAAGTAGCATAAACAAACTTGAACAACAAATCATGGTTAGGGACATGAAAAAGAAACAGCTTTCTTTGACTGTTTTCCAATTTGTGTACAGCAAGATTTGACAGTTAACATAAGCGTAACCATAAGGCTGGTGTAATGGCTGTACATTTACATGTACATATTTTGTTCTTGAAATGAACTGTTTAAATGAATTGTAATAATAAGACACATTCATATTAGCCACTGGGCTGCTGTAACCTGCATGCTTCAACAAGGATGTCCATGCACCCACATGTGCCAGCAGATTCCTGCATCAACAAGATGATCCAAAGGATCGATGTCCCCTGCCACACAATGTATTGTCAAGATACAACAGTATAAAATAGACAAGAGTTATAATAAGAGGCAAATGGCTGTTCATATGAAAGCAGTATAGTCAAATTATATTACAAAATTACAGCAGAATTTCCAATTAAGACCATCTTCTTAATTTACCTTTACACGTGACGAGGTTTAACGTTCATTTATTTTTACACAGCAAGAAGGCAGCACATTTCCTAATAGAAACCTGAGTACATCATATTGTCCAGCACCACGATGCAGACACGGGTCACTATTTCAAAGCATGTATTGCACAATATAAATGCAACAATGAACATAAATGAAAGAATTTAAGATTTGACCAAAAAATGAACCAAAAATTCCATAAAAAATCCAAAAATTGCTGGAACATGACCATTTGAACAAAAGTGGTAGAGACCCACCCAAAGTATATCCCTACATTTTGAAAGATTTGGCCAGCGGTTTTGGAGCAGTCAAAAAGGTCAGTTACCATTGCAAGCCCCATTGACTTGCATAGTAATCAATAGGTATATGAACATTAACGGTTAAGTGTCCAAACTGAAAAATCCTTAAAAAATCAGACACCCATATTAATGCCACCTTATGTACAGCTCTCTTGGACCCTTCCACACGGAACATTTCCACCCAGTTTCAGCATAATCTGAATGATGGTTTTGGGAGTAGATATCAAAAATAACAAAAAAAAGACACAAAAATTCATTTAAAAATAAAAAACATCGCAGCACGGATTTCAAAGCACTTGGCCAAGTGGTTTTGGAGAACATTTATTAACATTTGACCAAAAAATGAACAAAAAAAATTCATAAAAAATCCAAAAATTGCTGGAGCATGACCATTTCAACAAACTTGGCAGAGAGCCATACAAGCTACATTCCCACCAAGTTTGAAGTGAATCTGCCCAGCAGTTTTGGAGAAGTCAAAACGGCCCAAACAGACGGACACGAAGGATGGACAGACTGCAGCCCCATCCTTACTATTCCTATGTCCCCCTATATCACCTTCGGTGGCAGGGGCAAAAAGGGCAAAAATGTGTTGTTCTTTCAAATATAATGCTAAGTTTTTTGTCCTTCTTTCTTTGTTTCCTTTTTCTTTTCTTTTCTTTTTTTTCAGAAAAAGGGTCTGTTGTATTCTGTGAATTCCCCGTGAGTTTGAAATCATCCAGATGTTAAAAACAAGTATTCTTTAAAAGATACTTGTTAATACTGAGTATCCATGAATATTTGTGTTACTTCAGGTGTAATCATTAGTACACCTGCAACAAGAACAGATGTTTATCGCTATTGCCTTGCAACAGGACTAGGGATTTAGATGGAATTTAATATGCATGTGTCGTATTAACAAGTAACTCGATAAGTTAAATGAATATTCAGGGATGAAAGTAACTTTGCCAAAAAAACTGAAACCATACCCCCCACCCTTTCACTTTTTACCAGATTAAGGCTTTCCACGCAAATAGGATATAATTACCTTTTTCTTTGACTTTTGAGGGAAAAAATGAATTCCTGAAAAAAAATGACTTTCATCCCTGATATTTAAAGTTAATTGGCACAAAAATAGGTTTAACCCAACACCAATTTAAGTTTAACCAGGACACAGTCACTGGGAAAATAATGTCACAACAACCAAGACAACACCTGATACCAATGAACACCAGCACCACACCACCACACCCGGCAGTCACAAAACAAGTTTATACTCTCTCAGATAAGTCTGGAAAGAGAACTTTCTTCATTATGTTTTGGGCTACCCTGTCCAAAACATCATGACAAAGTTTGTAAATTGATGCAAAAATGGACCACAAGCTTCATCCCATTGTAGAAAGACCGAAGCATTTTGGTATGGCTGGAACATTGTAAGCACAGAACGACAGCTATGAATAAAGGACCAGTTGAGTAGAATGAAGGTTAAACGTGCATGGATTAGAAGACAGGACCAGGGAGCCAGGAAAACAAGTACAGATATGCATTAAAATGTTGAAAGTTCAGTTGTTGCAGATCCTTTCAAAATTATGATGATATCCATAGCCAGAGTCCAAAAAGAGAATGAGAGAAACTAACAGTGTGACTAACTTTCTAACATATGTTAGACTACTGAAGGTGAAACAACATGTTTCTTTCCAACTGCTACCTTACCTTTAAAATCAACTTCACCATTGCCATCCGTGTCAAATATGTCAATGACACGTTGTACTAAGGGGTTCTGTTGTAACTCTGGTAATGACATGAATTCTTCCACACTCAGTGAACCAGAATTGTCCAAGTCCAGTTTTCGAAAACGCTTGCCCAATCGTTGGATTTCATCTGCATCAACTGTATAAAGGACAAACATTGTCAGCCTATGTTCTTACCTTTGAAATCTACTTCCCCATTCCCATCAGTATCAAATATGTCTATCACCCGTTGTACTAAAGGGTTCTGTTGTAATTCTGGTAATGACATAAACTCATCCACGCTCAATGAGCCAGAGTTGTCCAAGTCGAGCTTTCGAAAGCGCTTGCCCAGTCGTTTGATTTCATCTGGATCAACTGTAATAAAGAAAATATCGGCATTTGGTAAAAGGTGATCTACAACCCTTACCAACTTCTGAAAGAGAGAATAAATCGATTAATCTGTCTTTTCAGCATACTTTTATGGCAGCCAGACTATGTATCCCCTCATCCATATTATCTAAATTAAGGTATGCATTCTTGGGCCAAGAGTCACTCATTTCAATATCCTCAAGTCAGGGTGAGTCCATGGACATGATTGAGATGGTCTCCAACAAGACAACTGAATATTCAAATCAACAGAGCCAATAATGTAGGTGATTACTTTCCCTGATCCAGCCTTGTCAGATTCTTTTCTGTCCCATCACCTATGTGTTTGTGGTCTGGACGTCCAAATGTGAAAGGTCATTGCTTAGGACAATGGGCCAACCATTATACTAAATCTTACCATTTGCATTACCACTCTTATCTGTCCTGGGACACAGACATTGGAATAATATGCCATCCCTGTGAAGTACGGCTTATTCAAAATACTGTTTTTTCAGTCTTTGGACCACATGCAGTCTTTTTTTCACTATTCTAGCTCTTGTTTCTGAGTAAGTTACAACTTTACTCTGATAAATGTGTATTGTATGCCACATATTCATGGGTACAATGTCTTTCAGGGAAAGGCTTTTTGTGAACAGGGATCAATTTTGACAGACACCTAAACTCAATTTGTTACGGTCAAGCTCAGAGGTCTTCCCTACCAGCCACACATACAAATAATCCAATGATGGTCCTAAAATGTATTCCAGTCCATAGCAGGACCATAATCCTCAAAATTGGAACGATATAACTAAGACTGCAAATATACATAAATATTCCATTCCAAAGCCAGGCCACACACATAAAATGGAAGTCAAAGAAGGGATGCTGGCGTCAGTGCCTGTTACTGGACTTGGAGGAACAACAAATCTGGAATGTGCACATTTTGATGCCCTAGGAAGATTAGGGGCCCAACACTGATTCACCAATGCATAGTCTGACCAGCTCTGCTGTCTGAGTACTTATCCTACTGGAGCACCAGAGATTTATCACCTTATATCTGTCCCGAAATGACCCCCTAATCCCTGCACATTAAACACACATGCAGCAACACATGTCAATCTTCAGATGTCCATTTTCCCAGTATATTTGTGTTTATACATTTGATACATTCACTGCCAATTTTGTGTAACCCAGAAAGCCTAAGTAGTCTACGTACTCTACATAAGCTCACACATAAAAAATGAGCAGTCAAGTTAGAACCATTCCACGAGTGCCTGTCTGTGATCAAGTGCACAATGTTTTCCTAAATATGAATCCTGTACCCAAAACCCCATACAAAAACAGAGTCCCAATGGAGTCTTGGCAATTGTCAAATATTCTGTTGACCAACTTACATGGATGATTCTGAGGCAATTCCAGACGAACCAGTGATAGTCCCATAAGACTTGGCTTGCTTGGTGAACGAGAACTCATGGTGCAGGCTTGGAATCAATCGATGGGCAATGGAAGTGGCCCTGTTCCTAGACAGTGACTGCTGGAAAAACTTGGCTGGCCAAGGGATACGAGTGACAGGCCCAAGAATGGGCAGTTCAGTCCACTATGTCACAAGCACATATAATGGTCCACCTGACAACCAATGATAGCCCACTTTACCTGTAACATGTAACAGGGTTGGGCAACTGACTGGAGTCTCCCTGGAGTGAATAGAGGGAATGCTGTGGTATGCTGCCCCCTGGGGCTACGCAGCCTATCGGATATTGATATGCTGAATTTGTTACAATCATTAGCAACACTGGTTTCTGTATCACTTCTCCCCAAGGTTCATTAGACATGGTAATATCAAAGTAAAAAATTACATCTGTTCCTATTGCTTCATGGATTATTATTATTATTTTTTTTTTTTTATTTTATTTTTTTTTTTTTATTCGTGCTTTAAAAATATTTTCATCAAATGAAAATGTAACAAATGCCCTTGAACTTAAATAATGGGTTGTGAATGCCCTTCACCATTTATACATAAGTGATTGACTGTCATGGCTGAACAGCTGCTTTGAAAATACATGCCTCTGCTTGGTCAAAGGAAGAATACAAATTTTTATCTTATTTTTAGATCCTACACTGGCTTGCAGCTTATATTCATGATTAATTACAATATTCATTTCAAAGATAAGACCAGGCATCTCAGTCAGAAGAGTGACATCCCTTGTAATGATTGACCAAGTGGAAATAACTGATTATCAGTGGATAGGTTTCATGCACAATGTTAATTTGTATGTACATGTACTATATCCTGCCCCCCAATCTCCCCCAATTCTATTGATTCAAGTTCACAAGATAAACCCTTTTTGCTCCATAAAGGTACATGTTGTTAGTACAAGGAGACTACAATTAGTACTGCACACAAATTAGGATGATGAGCAGCATTATTAATTTCCATTTACGGTGTGCCCTTCGCACTGTCTAATCGGGAGCCTTTACAGGGTAAACCTTCTGCATTAAAGTATTTCTGAACCCAAATCTGGTTTTTCTTAACCCTTTTCCCCATAAACTGGCTGTGTATAAAACCTATCTACTGTGGTCTGCTTCAATGTTTTTCATTAATTTCAAGAGAAGGAAAAACATTTTGAATGAGATATGCAGATAAGACCTTTGAAGATAACATGCCCCAGGCCAACAACTTTCTCTCGGCCTGACCTCAGTGCTCAATGTCCATCCTAGGCCAAGGAAAGCTGCTCACTCGGTCTGAATTCAAGGCAAAAGGATTAACCCACATTTTCCATCCGCTTTTGTCTTAGTGTTACAAGTAGGGACTACACATTCCAAAGCTTTTTAAAAAGCACTTTGCATATATTCACTGCCAGTAGCACTACGGCTGTGATCACATGGACAGCTATCACATCAAGTGCTCTCAACTTACCACATCCTGCAAAACAACATTAATTTATTACCAAAGGAAAAAAAAAGTGCTGAAACAGTTTTCTGCTGAGCTCATCTTGCATTCGCAGACTATAGTGTTCCTGTAGTCTTGGTGATCAGGTCAAAGTCTTAAGGTCTTTTATTTAGGGTCTCAACCCAGCCTGCCTGGAGGACCATCATAATGTAGAGTAAGTCCCAGCTCAATTAGTTCTTGAGTTATCATGTGAACTAAACAGAGTGTTACCTGTCTTGAGAGACCCCTCCAATGGGAGACCGCATATCTTTTTAAGGCTGCTCTCTCAGAACACTGTGCTATCTTTTCCATGTTATTATGCCTCTAATGAAAGACCACCTGTTTTGAGAGACCACATTTAGACCTGCCCTAGGGGCGGTATCTCAAGACAGGGACCACTGTATCCCCATGACACATAGGAACTATGTAATATGTACAGTATAAACCTAGCCCTTATAGAGGAGCATCATCATGTGTGATATTAGAGACCTAGCTCAAATAGTTAGTCAAGTAATTACCCAAATATTTAATTCACCAATGTGGCCACCCTGTTACCTTGACAATTTGGTCAAGGTCACTCTGATGCATTCTCAAGTTGGCCTTTTAAAAGAACAGTGATCATGTGCAATATCAAAGTCCTCAAGCTGAAGTAGTTCATAAGTTCTCAACCTGAAATGAAATTCACTTAAGATAACCCTTGGCCTTGAGGAGTGCATTATTGTCACCTAAATGTAATCCTAACCTAGCCCTGATTCAGGACTATAATCGCACCCAATTCCAAAGTGTCACCTCAAATAGTTCTCAAGTTATAACACATGTATGGCTGGAACTACAGTATATGTCCTAGATCATAGACTGCATTGTTCCCTTTGGAACTTGGTCAATGTTACCCATAAAACATAAGTCACTAGATATGTCCTGAAACTGTCTTTTCAAAGCAATTGGTAGTGGATTTTGTAGAAGATGCCTGTTTCAGAATTTCAGTAAAAATAATAAAATAAATCAAATACATAAAAACCTGTAAATCAATGAAGCATGACATACTGTACGTGCTTTGGACACTTATTTCCACCCCCATCCCCTCAAGTTTGGAGAGGATCCAGTCAATAGTTTTGGAGGAGAATACATATCCAGGCATTTTTACAACAATACAAATAATAAGCATGCTAACATGTAAGCATATTGATCATTATATAATCTTGAAAAAATGAGAAGCATCACCAATTCAGGACAGCTTTTCACCACGTTAAAACAAATCCAGCCAGCAAAGTTACAGAAGCAAAACATTACAAAAATACAGTAAGATTTCATTTGAAGAAAATGGAATTGCAACACCCCTTACTGGACAACTTAGGGTTTAAAGCAGACTGGATGTCATATCAGAGATCATATTTGCCAGAAAAGTTTAAAGATGGAAAAGGAATTAAAAGCAGAAATACTGATCAGTGAGCCACTGATGGCAATGAATGACACTGGTATGCTTCAGTGGGTTCCATGCCCTGCCTACAGATGGCACATACTATTGGATATGAACAAATGTAGTGTTTTAATGATCTGACTGACACTGTCACTTTCATCTTGCATGTACATGTACTCCATGATGGCATCTGTTGGATCTACAACTGACTCAGACTGTTACAAGGATTTGCAAATTGACAAAGCAAGGAACAAGAGAGACGAAAACATGTGACGCGTTTCGACCCATCTGGATCCCATGAGGCACTGGCAGCGATCGCAGAGGTGCTCCATACTTATAACAAGGGGTAACAATTACTTTGCTATGTACAGCACATCTGTGCTCATGCGCAGAGAAGGCAAATGCCAAGATTTCAGTTCAGTTCCCACATAACTCAGTTTCAAACTTATGTTTGAACTGTTCACCTCCCATATAAGAAAAATAAACATAGTGGTTTAGGGCTAACCAGTGCTAAAATATGGAACTGTTTCACCAGGTGAATTGTGTGTGTTTGCACCCGATGCCCTGTCACAGGACTTACAGAAAAATGTTTATTTGTACTGCTGTGGTTGTACATATTTGGATCTGTGGACTTTTTGATTGTGCACTCCTGGGACAATAAAAGTACTCCGTTTCATATGGAGATGATACAAAAATTTAGTATTAGACAGAGCAAGTGAGCTCATCTCCCATAGAAGTTGAGGCCGAATGGCTCAATTGAATGCAATTGGGGCATCCAGTGTTTCTCTCTTTCTACGCATAGCAATTTTGTTCGCTCTGGTGAAGGTGGTGTTTGGATCTATTCCAGAACCAGCAGGTGAAGTCCACTGTGGTCTGAAAGGGCAAAAATGTCTGCCCAAAGGTTGTGAGTCCATTTTGTTTGCAATATAATGGAAATGTTCTCATAATTTTTCTCGAAGTGGGCACAATGTTTCGCCCACATATTGCTTTTTGCAGATGTTGCATGTGAGGAGGTAAACCAGGTTTGAGCTATCACAACAAATTTGATCGAGAACCAC
The DNA here is from genome assembly GCA_964020975.1 of Hermodice carunculata. Classification (NCBI taxonomy): domain Eukaryota; kingdom Metazoa; phylum Annelida; class Polychaeta; order Eunicida; family Amphinomidae; genus Hermodice; species Hermodice carunculata. The sequence goes on along the minus strand of OZ026615.1, from coordinate 56,148,564 downwards.
ATAGGTTCTGCCTCCTGGGTGAGGGGTGTTGTCACGGTGTTTGATCCTCGATCTGATCAGTATATCCTTTAAGTTTTGTGTGCATTTGAACCCTAAAACTACCTCTTTGTTAACTAATGTCGCTGCATTGTGAGAGGCCTCAAGATTTTTCCAATTATTTTGGATTATCTCCCATATAGGGCATAGGGCAGGGTTATAACATGTAATCATGAAAAGTTTATCTTGGTCATTGTTATGTTCTGCTGGCATTACTTTCAGCAGATCAGCTCTTTCCATGGAGTGGATTTTCTCCAATGCAAATTTTAACGTTTCCTGGGGGTAACCCCTATTTTCATAGTAAGTGAGGGTCTTGTGTGCATTTATAGCAAAGTCCTCTGTTTTACTACAGATGTGTTTCACCCTATGAAGTTGACTGTAGGGGCCACCTGCTATGGAGTGTTTTGGGTGGGCTGACCTGTAATGTAGAAATGTGTGTGTATCTGTCGGTTTAACATAGAGCGTGGTATATGCTCTGTGTTGGTCGTCTATCTTAACAGCAGTGTCAAGAAAGTTGGTCTCTGACGTGAAGATGTTTGAAATGAATTTTATTGTAGGGTGGCAGGTGTTCAGGTAGGAAATGAATTGGTCTAATTCATCTCTCCCAAAGGTCCAGACGGAAAATCTATTATCTATGTACCTCCACCAAACCAATGGTTGTAGGGGGTACATGTGTTTGAGGAGACAAGTTTTCTCTAGGTTTGCCATGAACAAATTGGCAAACAAAGATACAAGGATTTGCCACAAGATCAGAACGTGCTTTGAAGTTAAGATGATTGATGATTTTTGGAAAATTAATAGTGTAGACAAGGCAACAGTCATCTGTACATGCTACAATAAAATCATAAATTTAAACAAAACAGAGAGATACAAGTGGGACTTGCATGGCCCTGGGTTATCCTGGTGACAATACACACTCAAAGGCAAAGTGTTTGCTCACACTTGCAAAGAAGTCACTGTCCTTCAAACTTCCAGAACCAGTAGCTTTACAAAAAATGATCAATTAATTAAACAGAACCACTGGATGTACCCACTCCATGCTCATCAAGGGCAGCGTACCTAGTAAAGTGTACATTTGCATTGAATGTGTCAAATGACAGTATAGCCTGATGACTATGACTTTCTATGTTTAGGGATAAAAGTAGATAAAAGTACAGATAAAAGAAAGATGTTCCTATGCAAAAGCTATCTAGCCAAAATCAATGACTGATGTTTTATACAACATGGCCAGACTATACAGTAGAGCTGGCCCAACAGTCAAAAGAATATAACCCTAAACTTTGCCATTTTGTGGCTCATGCACATGTTCAAAAATTGGGCAGTGACAGCCTCAAGAAAATTCCACATATTGTGACACCCTGTTCTTATAAATCACCTGTGAGATTTTGGAGGCAAAGCCAGTCACACTTGTGATGTGCTGCCTATTTTTTTGTGAGCATTACAGAAAAGACATCAAAGGTGATCAACTTTGACGTGCTTCTAGAAACAGTTAAATGGGGCTGCCTACATCTTTCAATTTTCAAAGTTGAAGGTCATGAATCAACATAAATTAAAGATAAAAAATAAGCCTTTTTAAATACATAATTAGAACTAATCTATTATCATTACCCTGGTACTTCCTATTTCAGAGGGACTGCTAATACATGTATGTCTCTTCACAGCACTATATATATACAATGCTGAAATGATAATGCATGATATCTGATGTACACGTGGCATGCCCACACTTGTCTTCTGGTTACATTATAATACAAATCTCACTACCAACCACCCCCTTTTTGGCACCATCAGATCAATAAGCACTTTGAACACAACTCATTAAATTTAGTGAGTGCCAGATGCCCAGGGCATCTGATTTTGGTAGGCACTTTGGTGTTGCATAGGTTCAATTTCTTGGTCAAGAATGACCTTATAGCAGGGGAAGGTTGCCATGATACAACCCACAGATTTTTAACCCCTTTCCCCTTAACCAGTCAAAAATAGCCAGTGGTAAGTTGTCTGTTTCAATGTTTTTGACAAATTTCAACAAGGAAAAACATTTGGAATGAGAACTTTTGATGAGATAACATCCCCCACCCTCAACAGCTTTCCAGGACATGGATTGGGTACTAAGAACCCACCCCACACCAAGGAAAGCTGTTGACTCCATATAAAACTAAGACTTCATGCCAGTATGACCCAACTCACAACATTTTTCACAGGAAACTTATTATGAATGAAAATATTTGGACGTTAAGATTATGTAGATCAGATTAATAGAACAAAAGCTGTGGTGGTTTTGAGTGTCTCATATAGTGTACAAAGATCAGGCCTGGAGGGTGCCATCTTTGCAGTAGTGATGACATAACAACACCTCAAGGACGGTTTCTCAATTTTGGCAAATAACTTCCTGTGAACTGTATCTATATAAAAAAACATAGCACAATTGTAACCTTAAAATAACAGAAACCACATTTAATCAATAAATCAGTTTTAAATGTTGAAATTTTAGTAGTTTATTGAAATATTGATAAGTTGCCTGTGCGGACAGTACCAGTATATCCTCACCAAGCCTTTCCATGAACAAATCACTGAAAATGGCTCTCCTGAAGTTCATGCCAGGACAGCTACTTGGGGAATTGTGCATGTAAACTCACTGCAAAATCTATTGTCTTGGTGAGTCATCCACAGCTCTCCTGGAGTGTTTTAGGTGTGTGGAGGGGAGCATGAGTGATCACTGCCCTTAAACAGCAAGGCCTGCATCCATGTTGCATTATGAGAATTATGGTCGTGTATTTCGCCAAGATGGCTGACCCCAGTGTTCAGGCAAAAATGTATTTCATATGATCATAACTTCTGTTCTACTGCTCTGATTGGCTTTATGTTTACATAATAATATTCCTATTTTCAGAGTGCTTGATAAATTTTCTTGTTCAGTTTATTTTGGCTGGGGATGGGTTAATCCAGAATTCTGAGCTGGTGGCCTTTACATCAAGGACAATTCACAGAAATGAAGCTGCTCAAAGAAACAGAATAGGGAAGTGTAAATTTTGAAATGGATGACTTATGATTGTTTCTGGTGTATTTTTTCCCTTCTACTCTGTTTTATTGTCTGCCTTTACTTTAATTTCAAACAGCGGAACAGGAAATTTCCATTCCCATTTTAGAAATATACCTCACCATTTGGCATCTGTTATTAAATTCAGCTATATTTCAAGGTCTTGTTCCACAGAGGACATAGGTTATAAATAAATTCATAGGTATATGCTTGTCTGCACAAGTTATCCATCACAACCATAGAAACATTAACTGAAATGCCTTTAGAGACTGGGATTATAGCTTTGAGGACTACCAGTGTATTCAGGGTTTTCAATTGGTGAAAAAAAAATTACCAACTGGGTAATCTGAGGTTACAAACATACAAATCCTTTACCTGCTGATAACTACAGAAGTCATGCTTGCTCAGCTTATAATGATTTCCAATCTATATTGCTCATATATGAAGACCTTTTGTTCAGAGGCCACCATGCCCATGGTTCCGTGTGGCAATACACAAAGAGAATGGTCATGGGCAATCATTTTCTTCAGCAAAGGATGTGGAGGAAAGTTGCTGACTCAGTCAACAACCTAGCACAGAAAGGGTTAACTCTTTCTGTGCCAACTGCAACTTAAGTTGAACTGAACACAAACTGCTCTGAATTATAATAAGGGTGCTATATTCATGTTCCTTGCAAACATATTTTTCACAGAAGTAATAGCATGCCTGAGATCACATAGAATAAGTCCAAATCAACAGCCTTCCTTGGCACACTTTGGGTGTAATGTGCCCAAAGTGCACAAAGGAAAGCTGTTGACTCAGTCTAAAATGTGGCACTGAACGAGTTAAGACAACAGTGTGCACATATCTGCAATATCAGCTGCTACAGTAAACATGACTGAAACACAGGTAGAAATTAAAAATGGCTCTTAAATAGGGGACGATAGTTTTGTACACTGTATTTCGGAGTTTAGATTGGTGAAAAATTGACGATAATCCAGTATAAAATTGAGGAATGTGAACCATATGATGATTTGACTGCAACAAAGATGACATGTTGTAACCCTGTAACCTTGACAATTAGGTCAAGAAGATCTAGATACAATCCCAACCAATGTCTCACTCAAATACATAATCTTACAAACGTTGACGTTTTCAGTTCTTTAGTGGTGATCACACGGAAACTGATATCACACAAGTGACCATGTGACCTTAAGAATTAGGTCAAAAAGACTCTGATACAATCTCAACCTAGGCCTCACCCTCATACACAATCCTACATCACCATCACTAGTATTTATTGTGCAGAAACCAGTTTCAATTAAGGTGACCCTGTGACCTTCAGAATTAGGTCAAGGTGACCAAACTACAATCCTTAGATACAAGTAAGTCTCCCCCAGATACATATTCCTATCAAGTTTCAACCTGTAAAATGTATATTCTTACTGCCAATAGTTTGCCAAAGAGTATGTTTCATAATTTGAAAGAAATTGAATCTTTTATTAGCTGTATCAGCTGTGGACTTACGTGGTATCAAAAGGCAGGGAATGTTTATTGGATGTGTGCAGATCCCTTACATTGCAGATATAAAACCACCAAAGTCATATGTAACTACACATGGTGGAATGATGTGAAGTACATGTTGCATACTTTATCCCAGAAGTAAACTCTACTTGGGTATGCATACAATCCTACTTACAGAAATTTGTTGCCAAATGACAGTCTACATGTCTGTCACAACCATGGCAATATGCATAGGTGCACTGACTATGCTTGTAGTAGAAACTAAAATGAAATCTACATTTTTACAATAATTCTAACTTTGATATGTAGTGGAAGGAACATACAGACAACATGGAATTAATCTGCCAACAGAAGATTAATGGTTTTGTTTGGGCTATGCTGCAGTGACCTTTTCCACATCAGACCATAGTGGTGTCTTTCTTATTTCACCCATCGATAAATGGTTTTTATAATTGAATGCAATATGTGCCATGCAGTGCTGCTACCTAGTGAGTCAGTATGGATCCCAGTCAACATACAGAGAAGAATTTTGATGAAAACAACTCTTACAAAATCCAATCCTCACAGCACCTAAAGCTTCTTCCCAATACATCATCACAGTTATCTGTAATATCCATGCCCTAAAATCACAGTAATCAGTGCAGCTGTTGAGAGAAGTCATTTGCTGGCATCATCAGTAATACATGGATGAACTGAAGACCTGTGGCACCAACATGCCTGGCTCATCATATCCTAACACTAAGCAATCTCCATAATCTTGCAGTTAACCTCCCTCCCCCCATTCAAAGCTGGCTTTAATATCAACTTTACCATGAGACACCTATGGATGGATGACAACTCACTACAATGACCATGCTAACTGCATGAACTGATAAGTAGAGCTTAAAAAATTAAAACAAAATCATAATCTTGATCAGAGCTTCACCCATTATTTAGAGGCATGGTCTTCCACTCATGGTTGCAAAGAAGACACACACACATACATTACCTTTTTTTTTATAATCTTGATTTAAACCTGTTAGTGATACTACAGTGGTCTCTGCAGGTTTTCACAAGGGCATGGCAGTTTGATCTGAAAAGGGCAACTTGTCAATGCAGGAAGGGACCATCATAGGACACCTCAAAAGTAAGGTTCCAGGTAAAATAGCATATCTTTCACGCAAAACTGAAGAAATTGTTGATAACTGTACCTAAATTATGGTGAAACACTGCTTTTAATATATTTTCTTTGAATTAAGCTTACATACCAAAAATTTGTAGTCAAAATTGAAGAAATATGCCATAAACCATCAAAGCATGACGTATATATCACAGATAAAGGGGCAGAGAGCAAAGAAAAAAGAGCTGGGAGCAAAACAAAAGGGCAGGGTAAATCTCCCTTCTATTTTAAGCTGCAGAGACGACTGTACTACAGGACAAAAGTGGCCACCCTATAGCAGAATGACTACAAGGTACCTGCAAGAAAAGACATACAGGGATACAAAAGGGTCACTTCAGTTACACTTGTAGCAGCGGGATAATTTTTGGCCAGATGGATTAGTATAGTGTGAAATATCAGGTACATGTGGTTTTTAAAAACATTCCAAAATGGCAGTATACAGGCCTATAGAAGGTGTTAGGTTTGGCTACGCTGAAGATACTAAGTTGAGCTGGTGTTGCCATGTTATCAAAAAAAAAAAAAAAAAAAAAAATCTTTGATGGTAACATTTATTTGTTTACATGTGTTAGTTTTGAGCTTTTTTGTTTAGCTACAGAGAGAAAATCCAGTTTTGCCATGTTATTACAGACTGATCCAGTCCCATAGTGGCTTGAACACATATTCAACATGGAGTGACAAGGGTAGATTCAAAACCCCTTGGGGTTTTAAGGTGGGTACCTTCAAAACTCTGTGTGGTGTTGGTAGCTTTGATACCACATATAAACACCAGATAAATATGTGAGCTGCACTTCACATGCTTGTTTCCTGGGGTCTGAATAATTCCATTTGCATTCATGTACATGCAGACATAACTCCCATCACATCGTGGAGTGCCATTGGAAATAGGCCAGACATCATTGGTGCCAGAGGCGATTATCCCTCCGGCAAGCGTAACAGTTCAAAAGTCACCCACCATTAATAGAAGTCCTCTAATTAATACACAACTTTGCCAGTACACTTGTGGGTTTGACATTACATACATCCTTTGCCCTCTTTTGAAGGAAAAATATTTTTTTTAAATGCTGGGAAAAAAATTTGTTGCTGTCAGAAAACATGCTGTGAAGATCAACTGCACTCCAGGATGAGAAACATTTGACAGGTGAGTTTTGCATATGTGCTGTGGTAATTTTGATGCATGTATGATAATATCAGTGGTGTTGAAACTCATAATCTGAAGTAGCTGTCATTCAAGTGAAAACAGGAAAACTACATAAGAAACATTAAATAGGTAGGTGGTAAGTTATGAGAAAGCACCGTGATGGGCACATCTTTATACAGTGGTACCTGTCTTGAGAGACCCCTCTAATGAGAGACTGCATATCTTTTTAAGACCACTCTCTGAGAACATTGTGCTATCTTTTCCATGTTATTGTACCTCTAATGAAAGACCACCTGTTTTGAGAGACCACGTTTTGACCCTCCCTTGGGGTGGTCTCTGAAGACAGGGACCACTGTAATCCATTACATCAACCTGTTGCTTTTAAAATTATAATATACAGCATACAATTACATGTATAATCAATCTATTCATATACAGCATCTGTTTGCTGTGTAAAGTAATTTGTTTTTTAAGTGAATAAGAATTCTGCTTTAAAAGGCAGAATTCTTATTCACTACAGTGTGAGGAAGCAGAACCCTCACTAAGCATGTTGGGACTGACTGGTTGGTTCAAAGCATGACAATATACTCTCCCCTGTTTCATAAAGCTAGAATACTGTTGGCAGTGCACCCACGATAAATAATATGAGGGAAAGTTGGTGCACCTGGGGGTCTGCCGCTGAGTGAAATCTCAACTTTAAGCCTTGAGCTTGTAGATAGTAGCTTTGCCAGAAAACAGTTTAAAACTGAAGACTCCTGCATGTCACCATAACATTTATGTATTCATACCCCCCCCCCCCATAAAAAAAAAAAAGAACGAAAAAAAAAAAAAAAAAGAGGAAAGCTAAGAGTATGTCTGAGCAGTCACACAAAAACAAAATGTCCTGGAAATGAGACCACAGCCACCAAAGTGCCAGAAGTGTGTCTGGTATTGGGGGTGCCTATGGGCTTTATAAGGGGCCACTGGCAATGCAGGGATCGATATGAATCCATAATGCCACAGTGTGCAGGTCACTTGCAGCTTTGAATACAACTGAGGCAGGCTCCCTGACATGTCGGAAGCTGGTTTTTGCCAGTGTGAGGCTGCCAGCAGAATGGGGTGTTCTGAGGTCAGTGGTACAGGTGGTAGGAATGTTTTAAAGAAACAAGAGGATGCAACAGGAAAGCTGGATCTGGAAGACCAAGACTTTCAAATGGGAGGGATGATCATTACCTGGTGCAGTACATGAAGAGACACGAGTCCTTTTCAGAGGAGAGGCTTTGTCCCCAGTAGCGACAGGCTTGCAACATTGCAGCATCACAATGTACAATCAGCAAGAAACTGGTGTCGCCCAAACTGAGGTCATACCACCTGTCATCTTGCATCCCTCTTGGTCCTGCACATAAGGCTGCATGGACACAGTGGTGTCAGGAACATGCTGACTGATTAGTGATGGTGTGGAGATTTAAGAATGGATGCATGGTGCAACATGTCTGCTATGGAGGAGGTAGTGTTATGATGTGGGGTGGGGGCAATCATGGTGACAAGAAGAACAGAACTCATCAGTCTAAATGGGACTCTAACAGGCCAGCACTACGTGGATGAGATTCTGCCAACAGTCGCCGAATAGTTCCAGCAAGATACTGGGCTGCTGTTCCAGCAAGACAACGCATGGCCATATACTGCATGAGTCAGCATGCAGTATGTCCAACAACACAACATCCAAATGTTGCCATGGCCAGCCTGAATTGTGACCTGTCCCATACCAGTGGAAGCAAATTCACCAGGCTGACACAGCCAAGCTCACAAGCAGCATGCCAAAGCAGGTCCAGGCTTGCTTGCAGAAGTGCAGGGTTCACACCTGCTACTAATACAGGCAGCCTTCAAATAAACAAAACAAAAAAGTCTGTTTCAGGACCACCACATTTATCACAGAGAAGCCCTACAGTCCCATCCCTTCACATGAATGCATTCATGAGAATAACAATGAAATAAAGAAACACCCCATATATCCTTATACATGTACACATATATCCAATGTTGATTGGGGGACACTTTTTTTTTTGTTTTTTTGGGGGCCGGGAGTATATGTACATATATCCTGCGATGACCTTGTGATTGATTGAGTATATTTCAAGACCATACTCCCAAAGATCCCATATGAACCTTGCACTAGAAAAAACTACGAAATCTGCAAGCTCATTCAGATGAGCTGAGAAGCAGACATCTTCTTCAATGGTTAGAAGGTTACACTGCCGGCTGACCCTAACTGCCATCACAAACATTCCATTTCCGAGCTAACATGTCTCTATTTCTGACTCAATGTATTGGTGAAACTGAGCCCACTGTCTGAGAAAAAAATTTGGAACATAAATGAAGTGTGAGGCTCCAAGACCCAACAACAAGATCAAAGCACCAGAGTCTCCCTGCTCTTCCCTCCTCAATTATCATATTTTTCCAAATCCTCAAGGTCATCAACAAAGACTCAAATTTAAAGTCATCTGTAGCTCTTACATGAAATAGGGACAAATGTTTAGATCCAGCACTTCAGAACCAGTACCTATCAGTAACTCAGCCTGCCCTTCTTCAACCATAGATACCCAGTGGAAAACAGAAACCTTAATATTCATGAACCACAAAGCCTGCTGGTAGGAAAAGTATTGCAAAGCCAATGGACTAGGATTTCTTTGATGTGGCCCCTGAAAAGTCTTCCTGTATATAATGATTATCAAGCTCTTTGGCACTACAATTTCACAGTAACAGAGCCTGCCATTCTTTTGTCTTATTGAATAATATTATATCAGTAGCAAAGAGAAATCTGACAATATCGGTACCCATAATGCTCACTGATATGAGAGGCATTTCAAGTGAAATGGACTGGAATCTAATAATGTAACCAGTAAATATATTCCTTTTAGGATACATCTTACTTTTTAAATGACCAAAACACAAAATATGTGAACTAGGCCACACATAAGAAATAGCTGGTCTGTTTTGACAATGAAAAGTACCAAATTATGCAAGCCACAGACGTCATCTTTTGGCAACTGGTAGATGCTGCCACCTGTCAACCACAGCCAACATTAAAAGAGCTATGACTGGGGTTCATCTGGGTTGCATGCACTTTTACTTTTAAAGTCATAACCTTAACATTACCAGTAATTTGCTCCACACTTGTATATGATTAACCAAAAACAATACTGTTTTCCTTGTTGTTCATTACATAAAAAAATAATGTTATAGATGGAAAAAGGAAAACTTTCTGACATGATCAGCATTGCTGCAATCTGTAGCATCTGACTATCAGTGCAATGACACATGCCATGAGCTCATTAACTAACTCATTAGTTTGCTAATGTCAATGAGAGTACTTGGAGCTCTAAAGACACATGCCAGGCATCAAAGTAAATAAATGCATTACAGCCCTCTACTTCAATACCCACTAACATTGAACCTGCAGCCAAATAAGGATTCAAAAAACGTGGCAACTCAGATTATGTCTTGTACACCTTTCCTTTAAAAAAAAATCTTTTGTATCTCTTTCCACTTCAAAAAGACTGCCATAAAGCATGATACTTATAAATAGAATCTTACTTTAAAATTCAGGACAATTTTAATGTCATCAACTAAACAGGAATATGTATGCTCTTGAAAGAAAAGTGAAATTTGCTTTCAAGTGCCAAAACCTTAATCTCTCAACAGATCTCAGTGCACCATTTTGACACTTAGATAAGAAGGACAATAACAAAATATGGACCTTTCAAAATAAATAAAGACTCTGGGCACCTAAGTGGGACTATCCCACACATGACTGATTTTATAGTAATGATGTACCTTTGTTGCCAACTTAGGTCAAGCTACCTCGACCCACAAAGGGTCTAGGTCAACACGTGTGGGAAGGTATGGAAAATATGGAAAGTGATCCCCAACCTCCATGGATATTTCTCCAAATACATGAATTTCTATGTACAGTAGTCCCTCCTTTGAGAGACCACCCCCATTGCCATCCAAGAAGTGGTTACATAAAGCATGTGGTCTCCCAAAGCACTTTTGTCCCTTGCACCACCTGCTCAACAACTGACCACTACTTTGAATTCCCATCCATAATTAAATGTAAGATTCAAGCATGACTGATGTATGCTTACTTGACCCCATTCCATACCTTAGACTTGTGTTTACATATTTTGAATTTGTAAACTGGTTTTGAAAAAAAATATTTTACTAATCTTTTACAGAATAGGTGGGTTTTACTTATCTGATATTGGTAATTTCTAGATGGATAAGTGGACTTTTTTTGGGGGGGGGGGGCATTTTGGGTGGTCAATGTTCAGGTTCTGCATTGTAACCTCTCAAAAGAGGTAAAATTATCATTGAAAGGTGCTTTTGCAGTGAAAATGGTCACAAAAGGCAGGTGGTTTCCCAAAGGAAGGGTCTTTCAAAATGGGACTGCTGGATAGTGAGAACAGCCTGGCACGTTACACTCATTCACAGGCATCCCATCCTCTGGTGTTATTATGATACATGAGCTTCAAACATATATCCTCACAGTCTCCTGTTCCCATTCACTATGTCTGCATCACGACCCACTTCCTGGCTGTCCCACCTCTCACGAAGTACTGCAAACAATCATTGTGTGATCCTGATGGCTACAATCAGCAAATGTATCTTAAAAGGTCTATACCGAGTGTGTTCATCATTAGACCATATAAAAGTTTTTCTCTTTTTTTGTGATCAGTGGCTGTGAAGCAGTAATATGAACACACAACAATTAACTTTGTGCTGAAAATAAGAACATTCATCCTGTTACTTAGCATACTTGAGCATATTCACAAGGCATTGCAAAGAAGAAACGATTCACATTATCTCCAATCCCCCCCCAAAAAAATAAATACAATCTACTTTCTCACTTTGTCTAACATCTTCATAAATTTACTGTAACAATACAGCTAGCACAATTGTGCCTTCTCTTATATAAAACTACCTGGCATAAGGATGGAATGTGTATATACATGATATAAACAATGTATAAATTACAAGATTATAAATGAAAAAAGTCATGCAGCAGGGCTAGATTTTAAGTTTTTTTCTACAGTGGATACACAGACTAGTGTGACAATTTAGAAGTTCACATTCTAAATTTTGGTGGATAGCATCTGCAGAACAACTCTCCAGAATTGTTCACTTTTCTTTTCTGATGTTTTTAGGTCTTTGTTTGCTTCCTTCACTCAAAAGAAATGTTCAAAACTGTGCTTAGAAAGTCTATACTGATTATATCATTTAATGCATATTTTCTTCATTATGAAAAAGTGTGTCTTCTATCATGTTACACATATGGTATAGAATTGTTTCTGGTCGTTACAGACAACACTGCTAAAATCGAGCCCTTAAATGCACAATAATATGGTGGTTTACACATTTGAGCACTGCATTTCCTTGCATGCGCTTGACAAATGCACTGGCACTGGAACCATCTGTGGCTGAGAATAATAAAAGAAAAGTTGAGCAAACAAGTATACAATCATATTGATGTGCACATGGTGCATTTAACCATACTTTATACATGTATGCATGCAATATTGAAATAAACACTTTTATTCTACCGCTAGACCTATATGCACTTTAGTGATAATGAGATTGCTGAAATGAATAAGTTTCTTTTCTACGTAAGAATCTGATCAAGTATTAGGCTACCATCAGAGTGCATCTGTGTATGTTGTGCTAATCTACACTTGTTTATGAACCATGTGTACTTTCGATGTTACATATATGTGCTGGTAAATATAATAATCTAAATTTAGTTGTAATTTTAATTTAATTAATATATATTCATGACCAATTAGAAGCTTGTATCAGCACACCTAATGCATTCTAGGGCATATATTTTTTACTTCTCTGCATGTCTATTCTCAGATTACAAATCTACTCTACTTTATAAAACAGCACTTGTAAAAGAGGCTGCAGAACTGGTGTACACATGTTCAACATTCATTATAACTTGCAAAAAAAAATAAATAAACAAAAATAAATCAATCAATCAATAAATAGAAATAAATACATAACAAGTTAATGAGTATTGCAGAGCAATACATAGTCCCCCGCTCGTCGCCCACGAGGTTGAATGGACTACTATATAGGGGTGTGACCTAGATGAAAAAAAAAATTAAAAGTATGGCACATTCTTAGATTAAGCTTCACATTTGTGTAAAATTTCATTAATCTAAGTAAAAGGACAAAAAAGTTATGGCCCGGACAAGATTTTGAATGGATTTCACAGTGACCTAGATATTTGACCTAGTGACCTACTTTTGCCATGTGACACAACAACTCCCCAGGTAGTATTAAAATAATAAATTTGGTAGCTGTAGGTATTATAGTAAGGGAAATATGGCATGGACAAGGTTTTACATGGAGTTTACACTGTGACCTAGATATTTGACCTAGTGACCTAGTTTTGCGTCGTGACACACTTTTAGGTCACAATACATTATCAGTAAACTTTTATAACAAGAAGTCAAAATTTTTTAAGAATTACAGTAAGGACATGAAAATACTGTACATTTATGTATTACTGTGACCCAAATATTTGACGGACGGACGGACACACGGACAGTGCCCATTACCATATCCCCTCTAAGGTCTACCCCCCATAAAAAAAATCAAAGGGCTGGCATCAATAATTTAGAAGATATGGCCCGGACAAAATTTGTATTGTATCCTGAGCTTGCTTAATGAACTTTGTTAATTAATTAATTAATGGAAGTAATTAGCCACAGAAAACAATACGTATGCACACCTACTACCTAAGGTCTACGCACCATAAAAAATTCAAAGGGCTAGCATTAATAGTTTAGAAGATATGGCCCGGACAAAATTTGTCTTGCTTAACGAACTTTGTTAAATAATTAATTAATGCAAGTAATTAGCCACACAAAACAATGCCTATGCACACCTACTACCTATGGTCTATCCACCTCAAAAAATTCAAAGGGCTAGCATTAATAGTTTAGAAGATATGGCCCGGACAAAATTTGTCTTGCTTAATGAACTTTGTTAAATAATTAATTAATGCAAGTAATTAGCCACACAAAACAATGCCTATGCACAGCTACTACCTAAGGTCTACCCACCATAAAAAAATTGAAGAGGTAGCATTAACATAGGGAAGATATGTGCCGGACAAAATTTGTTTCTGTATATTTACATATCGAGGTGACCCAAATATTTGACCTAGTGACCTAGTTTTGCTTTATGACACTTTCTTAGACTAAGCTTCACATTTGTGTAACATTTCATGACTAAGTAAAAGGACAAAAAAGTTATGGCCCGGACAAGATTTTTCATACATATGTATTCTGTGACCCAGATATTTGACCTAGTGACCTACTTTTGGCACACCATACACCTCTATCCTAGGAAGTACAAACACATTAAATTTGGTAGCTGTGGGTGTAATGGTGTTGGAAATATGGCCCGGAGAAGCTTCGGACGGACGGAAGGACGGACTGACGAGGTGCAAACCTATAGTCCCCCACCAAGTGGGCGGGGGACTAAAAACAACTTATGCTTAAGTTTGTATTTCAAAATTGAAATAATATATTGCAGTGCTTGGTGTCTGCTTTTGTGAAGTAACCTACCAAGGCATCACATTGATTATGTATTTCTACATAAGTATCAAGACCATACTCACATGTGGAGCATAGCTCCATCGGTAATGAGGCTTCATTCCCCTGAAAAAGAAAAATATGTTTGTCAGAATGCTGTCAAGAAAACAAACAATGTCAGTTGGCACAATAAGTAGACAGACAGTTCAAGAAACTAATGTTTTTGACACAAGCTTGTCAAAGTGTGCTCTTCATTCCACTTTTTCAGTTTTGGGTATATGCTATCAAAAAGCTAGTCAAGCTTTGAAAAGACATCATTTGATACAAAATATACAAACTTTGCCAGAGCATGGCTTTGAAAAATGGGGACATGTTTTGCACAGGCCAAAACTCTTGCATGTTTTGGTCATGTGAACAACCAGACATTCCACACAAAATCCAGTTAGATGGGAAGGGCCTATTATACCTTAATGGTCAAACAAGCAGCCATCCTTATTTCTAAATAAATACATGTATCTTTTTCACTACTTGCATCAAATATATAAATTACATTACAACAATGCTTATGACACACCAATGGCTACCACTCAATGAGACATTTGATACAGGCTTGTACCAACAGCTAAAGCTCAGATACAACAATGCACTATGCATAATGAGGCAAAAACATGAGCAGATGTGCCTGCAAACCTACTTTCATTGGACACTGTTAACATAGTCTAATAGTGTACCATTATGTACCTAGTATTGATCTTGATGCCCTGCATCTAAATAATGGACAGTCCTTGAAGAGTTGTATATGAGCACATTGAAACATTTGTTGTATATGAGCACATTGAAACATTTGTTGTATATGAGCACATTGAAACATTTGTACCTACTCTGTGTATAGATACATACAGTGAGAAGGGAGTTTAGCCCTGCCCTTTTTCTTTGCTCCCTGCCTTTGTCTTTGGCTCCATGCCCTTTTTCCTACGTTTTTCCATATTTTGGGCAATTACCTTCTTTTTGCCATAAAAATTCACTATAATTAAGAATAATTGGGAAAAAAACTTATCAATCTATCTGCTGACCATGAGTGTACGATACAAGTTCAGAACTATTTCCATAAATATACAATAAACAAGATATGTTTGTAAAACAAAGATGCCCCCCGCCCTCATTACCCTTGCCCTGGCTACCCTATTGATAGTGGTAGATGGGGCACTCGTGACCTTACAAAATCAGTGAAGTGTGCAAAAACCACAGGAAGTCTACTGTCTGTGTGTGACCCTCAAAACTGGGTCAAGGTCACCCATCTACAAACTCAAACTAGCCCTTATAGGCAACCATAAAGCTGTACAATATGAAAGTGCTACCTCTAAAATGCATGTTATCATGCAGAAACAGTATTCAACCAAGTCGCTCTGTGACCTTTGAAATTAGGTCAAGGTCACCCATCTTCAAACTTGACCTAGCTCCGAATACAGACAATTATCCAGTGCAATATAAAAGTCCTAGTTTAAAAACCTTTCCAGTTATCATGTGGAAACCAAAGTTAACGCAGGTACCAATGTGACCTTGGAAATTAGGTCAAGGTAACCCATCTTCAAACTTTGTCCAGCTTTTGACTAGAATGATACACCTGTACAGTATCAAAATACTAGCTCAAAAACTTCTTTAGTTATTGTGCGGGAACCACAGTCTACCGACCTACCGACAGGTGCAAAGCTATATCGTATATGCCCCACCTTCTTTGAAGGGGGGCATAAAAATGCTTGGTTTTTGGATGCCCTTTTTGATTGTCATTGTGCACTTAAAAGTGCCCTTTTAGATGAAAGAAGTCCTGCCTTCTTGAAAAGCTTGAGAAGGCACTGGATATATACATGTACATACAATACTGATCTGGTTATTCTTGTGCATTATGTGTACAAGCACTCTGCTTTTCACATTCCTTGAAAAGGGCAACCTGAGAAAAAAAAATATTAATTTGTCATTGTAAGAAGACAGCTGGCTTGCCTGCTTAGCTGCCTCCCAGGCCCAACTTTTTTCCCCAGAGAGAGCCTCAGTGTCAAAAGCCCGCACTTTATGCCCCAGTTGAGTAAACAATAGTGGTACTCAGTTTGTTTATGTGGGCAAACAACCAGCCCCAGCCCCATAAAAAGACAGAAAAATATAACAAAATGTCTGTCTATATTTTAACATCACACAGTAGCAATTGACAAAGTCATATCATCTCTAAGAACAAAAAGTAAAAATAAACAAATAAATTAAGGTTTAAAGTGAAAAGAGCTTGAACTTGCAAGGTGCATCAATAGCTTTGGTCCAAATTAGCTAGCACTGTGAGCTACCACTGCAATGCAGCGATCGCACCCCCACTTTCTACTTAGCAACTGGCCTTTCTCCGTTGCTGGGTAGGTCACTCGATGCTCGGTCGTCTCACACGGTTCTGCCATCGGCTTGTTGTGCGTTGTTTTTCTGCAATCGTCCAGTTGTTATACGGAAATTACGTGGGCAATGCATGTTCTGGTGTCGGACCTTTACCCCAAACAAAATGTCTGGAACAACTTCTGGCAAATTTGCCTGGTGGTTCATAATCTCCTGGTCTTTTCACCATATTCAACCACTCCCGTCATTTCTATGTTTCTTTGGAGGAAAACTGTGGAAAGCTACCCCTTGCATCCAGGGGTATTTATCCAATTTTCTTGTGTCTGGCTTACAGTCAGGAACTTTGCAATTGTAGACTTTCATTGTATCTTGTAAATACTTCTGTAGTAAGTTGGAAAATAACGATCAACTTTGCGATGTCATTTCCCTGTACTTTAACTATGGCGCAATAGGGCTGCTATATTGAAACGACCTAACCTGCCGCAAGGTGCACCGGGAAATGACCATGTCACTTTAGCGGCTACCAATGGTACTCGCTAGTTTGGACTTTAGCTATTCTTTCTTTTAAAACAAACTTGCCCTCTAACAATGATCTTCTAAACTCTATGACACTTTTACTTGACATTTATTCCAACTCACTTGCTGATCTATTAAATTCCAACTTGTAGAACATTTGGTTTGTCTAGTTTTGGCTAGTTTTGCTCTGAATAGAATTAGGACTGGTGTAGAAAACAGGCTTTTATGCCATTACAAACGTACTGAACCAAGTGTGCAGCACTTGTAAACTCTCATACTTGTTAAAAGACCATCCTGTCGCACCACTCTTTCAACACGTTCATCACCTGATATGTAATACATGTATTGTTTCTCGTCACTTTTATCTGCCATGACTCTCATATGTGATCAGTCATGAGTTAACCATTTCATACTTAAACCAGCTGAAGGTATACATGTACTGTCTTCTGCTCAATGATTGTTTATCAATTTTTATCTTCACCAAAAAAAATTCACCAATGTTAAAAAACAATCAGAGACTGCTGGATCCATGTCCCTCCTCCACTCATAAGTAATCACACTTCTCATTTGGAATAACTAGTCATGAACAGTAAAAAAATAGAAAAGTGTCCATGGGACACGGATGCCCCCACCTGTCATTGCCCCCATCAGCATTCGAAAGAATATGGCATGTAACTGGTGCAAGACCTCAAATACTTTTTGAGATACCTTTTTTTTTTTTTAGACAGACTAGCATTAGTGTGTCTTGTGTTTTTGGTAACTAAGGACTAGTTACCCTTCTCGTGACGTCCTCACGTTTTTGACACGTTACATCAACCCGTCATGTCAGACGGTTGACTGGTAGTGTCAGTATGCGTCGTGACGTACGACCATTTTTGACGTTGAACTAGCTGTTGTTAGCAACGTTACCCCTGCCTATATAAGCAGCGGTACATGGTGATCCTAACCGCCACTGACGAGAATCTTTCGATTTGAAACCAGTCTGGCTTTTTCTCTGTCGGATTACTCTCCATCACTGGTCTTGCCTGGTATTTTTATTACTTTTTGAGATACGTGTGACATAAATGTGACAAGTCTAACGTCGAATCAACATTTTCCCTAAGTTAATTAATGATTAGTTAACACAAGATAATCAAACCAAGGGAAAAACAAAACCCCAGGTTCACACTTTCATATATTGATCGATGTTTCCACAAAGTTTCATGGTTGAACCTCAAATACTTTTTGGAATACATCAAGCGACACAAATGTGACAAATCTAATGTCTAATCAACATTTTTCGCCAAGTTAATTAATGATTAATTAACACAAGATAATTATTCCAAGAGAGAAACAAAATCCCAGGTGCACAGCTTCATATATATTGATCTAGATGTTTCCACAAAGTTGCATAGTTGAAGCTCAAATACCTTTTGAGATACATGTGACACAAATGTGACAAGTCTAATGTCGAATCAACATTTTCCCTAAGTTAATGAATGATTAATTAAGACTGTATAATCAACCCAAGAAACAAACAAAGCCCCAGGTGCATGCCTTCATATATTGATAGATGTTTCCACAAAGTTTCATGGCTGTACCTTAAATGTTTTTGGAGATTTGCGGGACACAAATGTGACAATTTTAATGTTGGACGGACATCTCTAGTAAGTTACACTTATGTCCAGTAAAACCTGTCCGAGTGGGCACCTCCATTTAGTGGGCATCTTTGCCCGGCCCATTTTTTTCATCATTAAGTCCCATGTTAATGGACCCTCTGCTAAGTGGGCACCCAAAAAGGGCATTTTATATACCATTATTTGCTTAAATGGGCACCATAATTAATCTTTTTCTTTCTGTTAACCCTTCAAATATCTTCCAACAATATGCCAAACTACAGTTTTTCTTACCAACAAGGGGATGCAAAGGTACAGAGCATGTGCTACTGTGTTTTCTTAGCATTATGTTGCTCTACTTATCCCTTTGAAACCTATTTACCTGGCTTAGGGAGCTCTGGATGAGTGATTACATTCACATGTCATTTACACTTCATGTTTGTAATGCACTGCAAGGTGTAACGAACATAACTGTAAAACAACTGCTTCTGAAACTGCCTTCAAATACATGTACATTGTGAAGACTGTTAATTACAAGGAAATATGTACTTAAACCTCCATTGAGACCTGTAATGACTCTAAAACATATAAGGAATCCCTTAAATTTGAGGCGTCAATGAACAAAATCCTGGTTGAAAGAAGGAAAGCCACACAAAGACAGAGTAAAATAACTGATTATATAAAGTGGTGAGCTGACATAGCAGGACTGATATGCTTGTGCAAGTGCCCACAAATACAGTGTGAAGACTTTATTACAAGGACACACATGAAGTCCCACAGACTTTTTCAAGTGACATTTAACACTGATACCAATGTTTCCACTGCATAATTTTTTCAACCAGTAGTTGTCATTTAGCTAGGAAATTACTGGTTTATAAAAGGCCATATGTCAAGGATGTTGTTTTTAATCTGTTCTAAATGAATGCCCTGTATAGCCCCCTACAGAGTATTATGTACATATACATGTACTTGTACTTCATTATATGGGCCAGGGGGCTGACCCTCCACTAAGTGGTCACTTTTGCTCGGTCCCAAGGGTGCCCACTTAACATAGGTTTTACTGTACTAACAATGATCTTGAAGTGAGTGTTTAAGGTAATTGACTGTAGTCACCTACACACCCAAGTAATAAGAGGAGCCAACAATGAATGATGGTTTCTGACTGTAGATAGACTAGAAAAATCTCTAGATGGGTTTAAGTTAACTTTACGGTATACCAACAATCACCCTACCACCACTTCTATGTTAGCCCTACCTAAATCTATGGATTAATATAATCTATTTGTGTGTTGGAACGAGTGTTGTATTTTGTCGGTATTGTTCCATATTTATGGAAACACTTCAACAGAGTTTTACGTAGCTTTTTCGTGTCATAGGTTTTGTGGCATGGTTTTTTCATCAATATTCTGATTCTCCTTACAAATTCACTTCTTTGTGATGTGTTTCTGCTAATGCATAAAACCTGTCCAATGACCACACCATAGGTAGTTCTCTGGAATGTTTCCAGTGATATCAAGATATGAAACTGTGTCAAATTTGAATTGTTCTCGTTTGTCAAAAATCTTTTGTCACATACTGTTTATTGTCAATCCCTATTTGAAAATCAAGGAACAAGCGGGATATTACTAATATTTTGAAAATACAAAATACTTTCAATAGGCATATGGAAATTTTTCTTGTATATGGCTCAGGAAGTACTAGAAGAATGCTAGTTTGGCATTTGTGAACTTAAATTTCTCAAAAAATGCTAATTTTGTGAGAAATGAGTATATGGCCTGTCTGTGACAGTGATGCGACCCACACGTCCCCTGTTAGCGCCAGGCGTCAAATCCGTGCTTTGTGGTGGGAAATTAATATGCATACTGCGTATTGGCAATATGAGGAGCTGGATCAGTTCCCATGGGTATTCCAACTATTTGTCGAAATACTTTATTACCAAAGCTAAAGTATGCATTGTTGATTATTTACCTTATCAAATCAGAACATTCTTCTTTGGTGTCACACTTTCTTTTATCCTTTCCTTTGTCAAATCTTGCATCAGTGTTGGAAACTTTAATGTATTGAAATGTTCCTCCTTTGAATGTCAAATGTATTGAATGTCAACATTGAAATTAACACTTCTTTCAGGTCTGTTTAGTTGATCTTTGTATACAATGTTGAAAAATCAAAGGTTTCGATAGATTTGGCACCTTCCTTCTTTTAAACGGACGGACAGACGAAAGGACGGACAAGGCCAAATCTATATGCCTCCCCGATGGTGGCGTAAAAACTGAAAGGATAAGCATGCAATGTTTTGTACTGTAACACCCTGTGACACTGGAAAAAGAGATCAAGGTCACTGGACTTTGAACTTAACCTGGGCCTTACAGTGGTCCATAGCAAGTGCAAGTCCTAATTCAAGAGCTATCTACAGTAGTTGTCACCCAGAATGTGGCTGGATGGATGGACAGACGGACAAACAGACAGACTTGTACAACAGAAAATCTTTTAACTTAAACTAGTCCTAATAGAGGACTATAACTGTGCAATATAAAAGCCCAGCTGAAAAATTTCTCAAGTTATTATGCAGAAACCAAATTTTTTAATGTGGCTCTGTGACCTTGGGAATTGAGTCAGTCACCCATCTTCGAACTTAACTTGGCCCTGATAGAGGACAATAATACATTAATAATGTGCAACATGAAAGCCCTAGGTCAAAAAGTGCATAAGTTAGACAGACAAAGTGATTGCTATAAGCCTCCAATGGGGAGGCGGGGGGAGGGAAGGGGAAAGCATAATTATAGACAAGCCCTTTCACTATAAGCATGCTTCAGGTCAACAGCTTCCCTTGGGCTAGATTGGGTATACTTGGCCCCCAACCTTGCCCTTATAAACTGACTCAGTATTAATTGAAGCAGTAAGAGCTTAATATGGAGCATCTTTGCACATGTACAATTGTCCTTGTCTTCAGAGACAACCCTCACAGCCTCATTAAAAGTGCACCCACATAGAAAATGAAGTTTTTCAACAGTAAAACTATTATTAAGAAACAGCACTCACCATAGGTCACTTAAACTGGTCTCTACACACTTCAGGTGCTTTGCCAGAGCCCCTAAAAAAATTCTGTGGGTCCAGTGCCGTCACCATGCTGCTGCACTCACTGATGTCGAAGCCCTGTAGTGTGGCACAACACTCCTAGAGGCAATAATGCATCATAGCAAGAATGTGGAAATCAGTTCCTACACTGCGTTGGAGGAACCAAAAAGCAGGGATGGTTGGGTGTGAATTCTAGTGACCTATGGTGAGTACTGTTTCTTAATAATAGTTTTAGTTTTTGAAAGACTTCATACCAAGGACAGAGTACAATACCATACGTCACTTAAGCTGATGTAACATCAGACTGGAGGTGGCAGGGACCTCCAAAGAATCCAGTTCCAAAACTCTGCACTTGAAAGCCATGGACAAGAAAACCATCCTAGACCCAAAGTACCCCCCCCCCCCCACTCTGTGAGCTAGAGGGGGTGGGAGAAGTACAACTAAAGACTGGTTGGAAATGGCTGTCGTGAAGCACTTGAGTGCCAACAGCTGCACCTCCACTTCTTCCAATTCCCACAGGTAAAAGGACATAAAGGTATTATGGGAGCATCATCTCAGAGCAGCCATAATATCCCGCAGTGACGTGTTGCATAGCGCGTCCGAGGAGGCACAGAACACTCTAGTCTCATGAGCCTGGAGAGAATGAATGTGCAAGCTCTTCATCCCTTACAGCTACCTGGTAGCCAAGGAAATCATTTTCCTTATCCATCCTGAGTTGGTATTAGGTGACAGAGTCCTGGACTCCATCTGCCAAAGAGAAAGGAACAAGTTACACCCAGCTAGATGAGGGTCAGTCCTACTCAAGTAGAACCAGGGCACTCTAATGGGACAAAGGGCCCAATCTGGCTCCAACCTGGACATTGTCACCAAGAGTGACTTAACCCAAAAACCTGTCAAAGCAGTTGAAGGGTCTCCCCCCCCCCCCCCCATGTCATTATGATGGCCCCAGTCCTTACCTCCAAGGACTACCAAGCGGTTGGAACCCTGGCCCTCAAGGGACCTGGGTCCGGCCACCACCACCGCAACAGGAGGCTTGGTGGGAGCTACCACCCTAACCATACTAGCCACCTTAGGCTTTGGTGCAGTTGCCTCAGAAGATGGATTGGCCCCTCTTTCGCAAGAGGGGCCAGGCATCTCCAGGGGCAGGGGAAGGAGGAGCACATGCAAGATCCCTGGAGGAAACCTGGCACTCCACATTATCCAGCCGTTCGCCGACAGCAGCAAACAGTGCCTCCACCTTGCCCATCAATACTTGGGCAGTCGTCTCCGCCTGGGCAGCAGTAGCTTGTCCTGGCAGGGCATGGGAAGGAAATCCTGGAGTAGGAGGGGCCACAGGGAGTGATGAATACATCACCCAAGCTCTACCAGCGGCTGACTTCCTTCCCCACTTGGTGGTCACCACTCCAGGAATCACCAAGATACCATCCTGCCGTCAAACTATTTACACACAGCTGGCCATAGGATGAGCAGGATAGGAGGGGCCACTCACCACTGACCCCCTCACATGAGCTGCCATGAATGTGGAAGGGCCCTAGATTGGGATCGCCCAACCACCATCCACACAGGATCTGTGGAAGGCCTAGCCACCCCAAAGGGGGCCTCAGTTTGAGGTTGCGCCTTGATTCCAGGACTAGTCTGATCCTGACTGTGAGGCCTGGTCTGACTAGTAACCCCCGCTCCCCTGGGAGCCTCTATTCGAGGACCAGTTTGCACCTGACTGTGAGGCCTGGGCAAACTGGTAGGTGCCTGGAACTCAACATTGAGAGCATGTGCCTTGATTCCAGGACCATGCCTACCCCCACCCCCACCCCTACCCCACCCCAACTGGGTTAAACTGACCTCACCCTCACAACATGCTGAGTCATGCTGGAGCCTCTGTTTGGCAGATCTGAAATCTGCCACACAGGCTTTCTGCCAAGTCTGAGAAGACGTCCATCATTGACAAATGTTGCATGGACTCTCCTCAGTGCAGAAGATACTGCTCCTACACATGCAGGAGCAGCACACAGGATGGTCATCCCAGTAGGCCATCCTATTGTGGTTGGTGTCCTAATGGATGTCCAACTACACATCCATATCCATGGGATCGTCAAGACGCCAAAAACCTGGACTGACTAAGTCGGTGACAGGACCAGTTTCCAATGAAACCTATGAACTACCACACGACAGATAAAGAAACAACAAGAGTACCAAAAAGGTCACAAAAAGCAGGAGCTTCCAACAATAAGCGTCCACTACAAATGGACGCCAGAGTAGGGAACTAATTTGGGCATGCTTGCTATGATCCATTCCTGGTGCTAGGAGTGCTATGCCATGCCACAGGGCCTGGACGTGAGTGCAGCAGCATGGTGATGGCACTGAACCCATGAAATTTTTATGGAGGCTCTGGCAAAGCACCTGAAGTGCCTGGAGACCGGCTTAAGTGACCTACATGGTGTTGTACTGTGTCCTTATATTAGCAGAAGGGATTTGACATATATGTTGTCTGTCATTGAGGTGGTCTCTGAAAAACAGCCCCTGAATATTTATATCATACAAGTACCTCCGGCTGTGCCCAGGTAACAAATTAAACTGACGTCAAAACAGGTAATGTGTAAAAGGGGAAAGAACATACATTTTCAACATGTTTCAACAAATGTCCAAGTTACCCAAGGCCTAACAAAAATGAATGCGTGTTTCAGGTAACCTGATACACCCTGCTAAAAAGGACCAACCCAAAAATTAATGGAACAAAAAAAAAAAGTACCTTTAAGCCGCCTTTCCCTAATAAATACTGGTGGACCAAGGCCAGTGCTACAAACTCAGTCAGAGACGAAAAAATGTCTGTAAATTTTTTCAGTGGCCCAAATGTGACCTACACGAAGGCATGCTGGGAAGGGTATGGGGGCATTACACCCACCCACCCCGAAAAATTTTGAATTTGAGCATGTAGAATGATTTATCTGGGGAGTTTCAAGTATCTTGCCTTCACACGGTTGATGAAATCACAAATTTTAGTCACTATTGTACTGATTTGGCTATTTTTCCTCAGATTGTACAAAAATATGACGAAAA
Organism: Hermodice carunculata; assembly: GCA_964020975.1. NCBI lineage: Eukaryota > Metazoa > Annelida > Polychaeta > Eunicida > Amphinomidae > Hermodice > Hermodice carunculata. Next base: position 56,123,504 of record OZ026615.1, on the reverse strand, counting down.
TTACAAAAAAATAGTAAAAAATGAATTAAAAAAATATGGCCATGTTATCTACTTTCCATGGTGGACCACAACATGAAAATAGCAGAAATGCAAGTATGAAATCAGGAAAAATATTAAGTTGCTTTGCACAGGTTTGTGGCTGAAATGCTTTAATTATTTAAGAATTAAGATTGATCTAAATTTTCAATAAACGAATATGTAAATAAATATAACCACCAAAGCCGTAATTTTTATAATTCCAGGGACCTGCTATATATAATTTGCAGGTCCCTGATAACACTAAGATACTTAAACTATAAATATATAAAGCAGTCCCTCTCCAGTACTCCCATCTCATGCATCAAGAATGATTTCACCTTATTTATGAAAATGTTCTAACATTTATTTGCTATACCCTGGCAGGTTCTGCATGGGAATAGGTATAATCATGGTACATTAGTACCTACATTTACCGACCTGGCCAAATTCTGTAGCATTTTTCAAGAACTGTGATGCAAAATTTTGCTACAATCCTCCAGTTCGACAACCTTGCACCAGCTGCAACACGCGACCGACAAGCAAAATCACCCCCACAAACAACCACCCATAAAAAAACAGGTCGTTCATATCAACCGTAACCAAGTTGTAAGACAAAGCTAACAGAAAATCTGGCCAATGTGTGCCGTTATTTTGCAGTTAAGTCAACTCAAATACAGCATTTTATTTCAACTTCTCTGGATGGTCAACTTGGGCTGAGGAAAAAGCATAGCACCACAATGGGTGCGTTTCGGTATCTAGTATCGCTAGGTTTCAGGTGTCCGTTCTCTGAGTTACCAGAGTGAACAGTTGTCAACGTACTTTTTAAAAGATGACTTACAATCTAAACTTAAATCTAGCCGCTCAGTTGTGTCTGAAGCAGTTATCATCGTTAGTTATAAATCCAAATGCAACACGAAGGCATATGCACAATGCACGCACATTGAGCGCCCATTTAAACATGGCGCAATGCATTGTGGGAAAGGAAAATCGAAGCGAATCGTAGCCACATGTATGTTTTCAGCATGGTTCCAGGTGATCTTTCTCTGAGTTACCAGGGCAAACAGTCGTTAAAGTACTTTTAAAACATGACTTATAATCTTAACTTTAATCTGCCTGCTCAGTTGTGTCTGAAGCATTGATCATCATTAGTTACAAATCCAAATAGGACACTGCACGCTCCAGCGCCATTTTGAACATTGTACAATTAATGCATTGATTGCGGGACAGTCTCACAAAAGTACTTGATTTGGATATCAAAGTGAATTGTGGCCACAGCATATATATCATTATTGATACTCTGAAGTAATTGCAAAATATATATTTTTGGTTTCATATATTTTAACCCTCTTCCCACCCCCCACTCGGGAAGATCGTCCCAATGCTCATTCACAAACCATTGGCATTGGGTGTGGAACTCGCCATTTTCACAATGGCAGCCATGTCGATTGGATATTTTGAAGAGGTAGCGTCCAGAATATATCTGTGATTAGTGTTAAGGGAAGGTTAATTTGTCAACTGAATGTAACGTACAATATAAAGTGGGACTTTTCCCAGACTGAGCATTACCTGAAAATGTAAATACATGACAAACAGTGACCAGTTGTAGGCCCCAGAAATAGTATCTTGTATCAGACGTAGAAGTCGCCCTGAGGCAATAAAATAGGGGTCAGCAATTGGCTGAGTGCCAGGTGCCCCACTGCGTCAAAGACAAATTTCAATGGAGAAGGTTGTCCCAATAGTGGATACAGGTCCGAAAGTACTGGACAGTTTTTAATATAAGTGGTAAACATGATGTACACATCCAGAAATTATCCATCATGATAACTGGAGGCATACTGTGTATAACATCTAAAACCAGTCAAACTAACTCGTCTAATCATTTCTACTCCAATATGATAAGTTTCCTCAAAATATTTTTGGTGACAGGTACCAGGAAAAGTTGTGCATTCATTCTTACTCTGAGTGGAAATCAGCTCATACATTAGAAATGTTTGAGGCTTATGTAGGACAACAGTCTTCAGTACTGCCAAACTGTACCTGCTTTTTACATCCCAGCTTTACACAGTGTGCACTGTAAACTACAGCAGACCAGAGACTCTTCCAACAGTGCAAGTATCTACAGGGTTTTATTTTTAAATGTTCTCTTTCTGGCAGAAATTTTTGCAGTCAGAATAACAGGTCATGCACATAGGTGTGTCCTGCAAACACACCAAGTACATGTATGTTCCAAAAACTTCACTGCGAGGAGCAACCAGGTTTTTGGGTCACCATTCATCTTTTTTTTTTCTGCCCATGGGCGTGGTATGTTTGCATCTGTGTCACTGATTGTGACATACATGTACTCCGTCCTCTCCCACAATACTCAAAATATATTACATGAAACATTTGCCTCAAAAACACACCAATTGCACACATGTATGTCTTCTTACTTTCTTGAGACTGTTTTTCTTTCTTTTTTCTTTTTTAATACCATTTTTTAAAAAAAAATCATTAAGTTTTATCAGCATGCCTACTTCACAAAAATGGTCAAAATATATTACATGAAACATTTGCCTCAAAAACAAACCAACTGCATACATGTGTCTTCCTACTTTCTTGAAACTGTTTTTCTCTTTTTTTCTTTTTCAATAATTTTTTTAAAAAATCATAAAGTATTTTCTCAGCATGCCTACTTTACAAAAATGGTGCATGTGTGTATGTGAAGCTTGCAAAGAAAATGTACCTGAAGTCCTACATGTAAACTACATGCAGCTACCACATGAAAATCTCGCTACACATGTATGTGTAGCATACTTATATTTTATGAAAGTTGGAAATTGTTAATTTTTATTTGGGACTAACTTCATAAAAAGCTTGGTTTGTTCAGCTTCTTTGTGTTGTGTATAGTAATATGTATAATTCACAAAATATTTAGTTTCATACGGGTATTTAATGAACTAAAAGAAAAAACAACAACAAAACTATGAGTTCTTGAATTGAGTGGATTAACATTCTTCACTGAACAAGGGGAACGTCACTGTCACCCTCTTAAACTGAAACAATCGATTCAATCATCAATCTTAAAACAGGGTGTGAAAATCCTAGGATCCTATTGTCTGGGACAAGTGATATCCTTTTGAGGACAAGTGACTTTCAAACTTCACTTGTTCCATGGATAAGCAATTTTTATTGACAAAATTCATAATCTGTTAAATTTCAAATTTTGTTGGCATAACAGACCCATAAACTCACTGTATGACACAATCGTTTCCATTAAAAATGTTTTTTTAAATTAAAACTTGGGTACACTTCATAAGCACAAGTGATATTATCAGGGAGGACAAGTGAAAATGTTATGTCATTTGTCCTACAGACAAGTAGTTTCAAAACAAATTTTCTTGCCCTGTTAAAAGGTAACAATAATCAGTTTAAATTTATAGCCAATTCACAACATGAATTGAAAGCCTTTACTTGTAATAATTTTGAAGATAATCAACCCTCAATCCTTCAGTTTCCTGAGTAAAAAAAAAAAAAAAAGAAGAAGAAGAAGAAGAAGCTTCACAAACCTTGAAAATTTGCAACACAGATCTCTGAACAAACATATATTGCACTCTTTTAGGTGCAGATAGTTAAGTTTGGGCAATATGTTTAATATCAAAGACTGTTGCAAAGATATTAGGCTTTGAAATGAAGTCCCTAACACGTATGTGACATGAACCTGAAATCAAGCTCTGTATGCCTCACCACAATGCTTTACCCGCTAAACTTCTGCTGTGGTTCTGCATTTACTGTCCGCTCACAATTTCCCTTTCTCAACAGGGCTCAAAATCTGAGCTCACACAATTTTGGACTCATGGTGGTAGTTGCCAGACAAGAGAGCCATGTTACACACAGATGTTGAAGTAACCCATATCAACGGTTTCTCTGGAGAAATATTAATTCCTGCAGCTGAGTTACATGATTTTTATATAGCATATCATAGTATGCAAATCAATACATATCTGGTTTGAGCAGGTAATCTAGATTATAGATTCTGAATTTCAACCACCCAACATATTTGTATTTGTGTCTTTTTGCCCAGAACCACTTCCTAGCAGTCAATACCCTATTCCGCAGTCCGAACTCTTTACTCTCCACAAGCTAACCTGTCCCTGTCTAACCTATATACATATGGAATTACTATTGTCCATATTGCACACGTTCCTCTGTAAAATTTTGACAAAGGCTGTACAGCCCAAATAAATTAAAGGGTCTTCGGCGGGTAACTACTCAACATGTTTCGGAGCCTTTTTTATTACATATGTAATTTTATTCAAGCAATATCAAGTCTATGTACAAATCATTTCGAACTATAATAACAATTTACCATAAAACAAGAAATTGAAAGAAACACCATTCAGTTGAATTCCAAAACTGGTGAGAAATTTGAGATGTGAATTTTGTGACTTAGAGCCTCAAATCTACATTTCAAACTTTGTGAGTTGAAAGTTATTTGTTTTCAAATATAATTCTGCTGTTTTGAAAGGTAAACCTCAGCTTTTACATGAGAAGCTAAATGATTAGTTTCTGAGGCAACTCGTGTGGCAATATGGGAAATTCATGTTAGCTGCAGCAAAAATGTCGCCTTTGTCAAACTTTTAACCTAGATAAGATTAATTAAAATGCAATCAGAGATTGCTAGATCTATGCCCCCCCCCACACACACACACACTCTGTGACCTTGGGATTTGGGTCAAGGTGATCCATCTTTGAACTTGTCTCAGACCTATGTAGGATTTAAACCATGTGCAATAAGAAAGGTCTATGTTAAAAACTTTTCAACTTATCATGTGAAAACCAAATTCACAAAAATGCCCGTAATGCTGTCTCTTGCTTTCCTAGGAAAGTAGCAACATTATGCGTGATGGACGGAATGACATCTTATTGAAATTATTCTTATCCTATTAATTGGTGTTAAAATTTGACCAATGATTCTCTGAAAGTGCTTATACAGGTTGCTAAATTTGTTTAAAAAATCACACTTTCCGTCCGTCGCAATAAATGGTCACTTAAGTGGTACTCACAATTGATATGATTTTGTTTGACAAAGCATTCTTTTCAATTTTAAAATGCCTCTTAATTCGGAATTTGCAACCTTAATCACTGAAATTGTTCAAAGGCAGAAAAACACTACCATGGCAGAAAACTCTGTCTTAAAAAAAAAAAAAAAAAATGGCCATATCTGTCACACTAGAACCGTCAGATTAAAGATCTTTAAGTTATATCAGTGATATTTTTGTTTCCTCACAAAAATTGTATTTCTATCTAGCCCAATGGTCCCAAAAAGAAGTACACAGAAAATCATACCTGTATCCAGCTTAAATATTTTCACAGAATTTTAGATATCTGTAATCAGTTTCGAATACTGAGGTTTTTATCAAGTCTGCAGCCATGCTGACATTTGCTTGAGTGTCTCACAGAATTTTTATCGGAAAATTCAGCAATTGTGATATTTATGAAAGTCCAGTATACTTGTATACTAGTTCATAATAACTCACGCTCACTTCGGATGGCACAGGAGCATATGATTTGTCACCAAATTCCATCCGCTGCATAACAGTTATTTTGGATTTTGCGCTCCCAGACAGTAATTTTGAACACAACTTTCTTCAATATCCACAATGTTGATCTCAAATAAAAGAAATTCATTTTGGGAACTGTACAAAAAAAACAGAGGCTCGTGCCTGCCCCCGCCCGAGAATTGGGAATCCCTACGTACTTTGACATGGATGTGGAAGACATAAATATGGCTATTTTTAAACGGCTCGCCACTGCCCGTGTGATGTTTTTACTTATTTCCACTGGTTGCTTTTATTTAACGGGTCCCCCCCCATATAATATATATATGCTTGTGAAAGCTCACATACTACAGATTAGACACAGTATCAGCATGAACACCCCGGCAGGTGGGAATAAATTCTAAATTACTGTCATTTGTCCAAATGTGAATTTCAAACAAGTTTTATATTTATCTTTTTGGATTTTTTCACTGAAATGTAAACATTTAAAAATGTTCGCAAACAAAAACCCAAAACTGGGTAGTTTTCAAGCTAAATCAAAGAGCTTTGACATGCGTAGTAAGGCATGTTTGATGCAGTCCTTTGCGACGTCACAAAGCATTTTGCGACTAGTCTGAGGCAGTTGCAGATTTTCCCAGTTTTGCGACCTGTTTTTGCATTGGCGACATGTTCGACAATACCAAAAAATTGTCAGCGACATGATTGCAACCAACATTTTGGTCCTACACCTGTGCGACTGCTTTGTGAATAGGGGCCCTGGTGGTTGATTGTCATAGTTGCGAGGTCAGAGATTTTGGTGGGAAATCAATATGTATGTCATATATTTTGTCAAGACACTTTTTGTTGGCTATTATGCTGACTCAAGATAAATTTGTTAACTACTTTGTATGTGCAAAGGTTAGCATAATACATGTAGAAAAAGGGCTGACGAAATAAAATAAAATGAAAAAAAATAACAAATGAAAAGTTTAAAAAATTATAAATATTTCAGCAGTGCCTGATGAACTACACAATAACTTTGCTGCATACAAATTCATGCATCGTAAAGATCTGGTAAATCTTTTGTTTCACTTGGTTGGTTGTGCATGCACCTGTTGTTTCATACACTAAAATAATGATGTAGCCTGACTCCTCCACACTCCGTATACCATAATGGAATATAACCCACCTGTCTTTTGCTGTCAATTGCCAAAGCACAGCTGAATTGTTGATTCGTGTGTCTGAACGCTGTGGAGCTTCTTATCTTCTAAGGAGGATGGACACCCAAAGGATTTAAGTGTATTTTTGAGCTATGTTTTGCAAGGCATGTCAATTCACTGCTTTTGTATAAAATATTATCATCAGGTGTGCCTAGTTTCAAATTGTACTTGTCTCTTTTTCTGTAACTCATGTGCTCAAACTTGTACATGACGCTGTTTCTAGATCAGCAGGGTATGAGTGGTAAATGGAATGCATTAATATTTGGCATTAATCTTCAGCCTGATGCCACCATGGATTTGAAAGTTTCCTCCTAGGAGCCACACAAAAATGCCCATGTAGTGTGTAACATTCCGAACTACCAGGATATAAGCTATGTCTTTGATTTGCTCCCATCGATCCATATTGTACAGTAACAAAGCTAACTTGTACACATACCCTTACTGATTTGTCATAATGTTGATCATTTTATAAAAATCAGATAATGAAAGCTATGCAGTGGAGAAACAAAAAAAAAAAAACAACTTTGGTGGAGATCAAGTCCAGGTACATTCCCACTAAGTTTCAGGAGAATTGAACTTACAGTTTGGGAGAAGTCAAAACAAAAAACAAAAAAAAAAACAAAAAACAAAAACAAAAACAAACAATTTTTTTTTTCCCATATCACATTGCCACCTGTTGAACAAATTAGGGTTTGTGGGTCCCCCAGAAGTGTCCCTATGGAATTTTAAAGCAATAGGCAAGGTCAAGATCAAATTATTCATGTGGGTTCTCAGTGGAGGGTTCTGTAGGCAGGCGGGCTACATATATATATTTCCATTAGTTTCCCTTGCAATTTGGAGTTATGTAACTTTACAGCCCCTCTGCTTAGAAACACCAAATATGCTGTGGCAAATGGTTGTATATTGGTAAAATACTCCTGTAAATTTGATAAATTTTGCTGCAAAACTATTCAATGTATTGAACGTTACTTTAACATAGGATCATATGGGAAACCACACCTCTAGTCCACAAAAAGTTTGTGTATTGGGTCGTGTATTCAATCAAATACACATAAAATTGCTAATTGTGACATCTCCTATTGGACATGCAGCTTTGGAAAAAAAAAAAAATTTTAGCCAAACATGAAAAATTAAAAAAAAAAAACATTGAAAAATCACTGGAGCGTGACTATTTAAGCCCACCCAAGGTATATCCCTACCACGTGTGAAGTGAATCTGGCTGACAGTTTGGGAATCCAAAATGTAAATTACCATTGTAATCTCCATAGACTTAAATGGTAACCAGTGGAAATGCATGCATTAAGGCACAAGTTAGCAAAACGAAAAAAGCCTATAAAAATCAAGGATACAGAATATCATCACTAGTGAACATCTTAGTTTGATCGTTCCACAAGCAAAAATTTCCACCAAGTTTCAGAACAATCTAAGTTACCATTTTGGAGAAGCTGAAAATAGCTTTAACACTCAATTCATAAAAAATAGATACAAATCAAAGCCCCACCTGTGCACGATTAAAAAAAAATTGACAAAAAATGAACAAGAAAAGTCATAAAAATTCAAAATCACTATATATAGCATGATCATTTGAACAAATTTGGGGTACAGACCCACCCAAGGTACACTGCATTGCTACCAAATTTGAGGTCGCTCTGGCTGACCGTTTTGGAGAAGTAAAAAATGTGAACTGTGGATGAACAGATGATGGACAATGGCCCAAAGTTAGATGACTGACCATCCTATAACTTATAAATTCAGCTGAAAGACTGGTCTACTACGTATCTTATGATAATAAAACTGTGCCTTTTTAAATAGTCAATTGAGACACTAGCAAAATGTGAATCACGGTCCTTACACCTTTCCTTATAATTGCTCACACCCAGGGACCAAAGAAATCTACCCCACACTTGCAGCAGACCAAGTGACGTTCACTGTTACCTACTTCCCCATGTGAATTGAAGCTCAGTGCGCATGCTCGCCCGTAATTTGGGCAAGAAATCAGCTGCAAGAAAAGCACATTTGCAGTCTATGAATATATTTGACAGTTGTGTGTAAATTATTGCTGAGAGCTGCTGCTCATATTTCATGGGAGTTTTGATGACAGGGTGAAGTGAACTGCAGATTCCCCATGAAGTTTCTTGAAATTTAATAGGATGCTGAATCCCATACTTCTTGAACTCCATGTCACAGAGATACCATGTGTGATTCACCCTCACAAATTCATGAAAAAATAGAACTATTATTGCATCAACTTCCTGCAAATTTGGTACAGGCCACCTAGGAAATATCAATGTGTAAAATCAAAACATTTCACACATTTTTTTATAATATTGGTTTGTTCTGTCAATGAAAAAAATATCACCAAGAATAGCATCATTGACTGAAGGAAATTTGAAATTTGTTTACAGTTCCAAATTTTAAAGAAAGTAACAACTGGCATGAACCAGGGTGGACTGTTTTGGTTTTTTTTAACAGTGGTAGCAACAGTGTTTGCTTTACCAGATCTACAGACTCCTTGGTCCCATGAAATGTTCAACATTCCATGTTAAAATGTCAAATGTAACTCAAATAATTACACATGTACATGTATTTATCATTTATAGATGCAAAGGCTTAGGGCATACAAAACAATAGCCATTTTTGATGAGTCATGAAAATTTGTAACAAGATAGCAAAAATACCACAAGTGGCCACTGTCTATTTATCACCTGACGACCCCGAAATCATGGTGCTATGTGTCAAGTGCAGGTCACGGAACCATGATTGACAGGTCAAGTTGCCAAGCTGGACAACCACAGAAAAGTGGAAATCTCGACACCAAAACCACCTTATCAGGCTTGGCACTGCTATGAGTGTAACAGGTAAGAAACCATGTGATTTAACTCTTGAGCACCACAAAACCAAAATGACAATTATCACATTTCTTCATACTTTGAACATTATGTATGATCAAATTCACAAGATTCTGAGTCAAACTGTTCAAGAAACCATTCTCAAACCTGGTTTCAAAAGAGTACATATAAGCCCCTGAGGGCTGTCCCTCAACAAAAATGAAAACCAGAGTACTCCATCTCATGCGATTTACTCTGCAGGTGTGAGAAACGTGGCTGATTTCCTTTAAACAAATAGCATTTGAATAATAATTGTCTGGAGGTAAAAATGCACCCTTTCTCTTCCATATACTCTCCATTGCTTTTTAACCTTGCATATAAGTTCAGTACATTTTATTTTCAACAAAGAGACACTTTCACGTCTGAAGGCCTACAGTTACACAACTAAAACACATATACTGGTGCCAAATGTTGCAGGTTGGAGTCCTGCTCATTCCGAGCATAAAATATATATTTTCGGCATTTCCTTAATGCTGGTGGATTTAAGTCCCCGATTCTGGAAATAAATGCCGACCCAGTAAATATGCTGCATAACCGGGTTGATATGGCACTCGCACATAACTACCTCCATTGAACCATTCTTATTTAAGAATGGGGATTTCGTCAAGTGGATATGTGCGTTTCCCATTTCAGCTGGGCGACTGGTGCCAAAGGTTGCAGGTTCGAGTCCCGCTCGTTCCGAACATAAAATATATATGGTAAAATAAAGGGAAAGGTATGTACATTGATACTTGTCACAATTTGTTTCTTTGTTCACGCTGTTCCTCCAGGTGTATTTACCGACATATAGTTCCAAGCTAGACACATCCTATGAAAGATACTTTTACTATGTTGATTTTACTGATTAGAAGGTAAAGTGCTACAAAGTTTTACACCTGTAAAGTTGACTATATTGATTGGAACGACCATTATAACCTCATACCATGTAAAGGAACCCATAGACTTCAAGCACAAGACCCAGGGGCCTAATGCTGTGCTGTCATCATTCAGATTACATCATATTTGATCCGAGGCACAATGGCAGCCTCAATGGTCTTGGTTAAGTAGGTCCCGGACATGCAGGCGATATAAAATTGAACTCCTATACAAGACACATGTATTTCCTACTCACCTGGTAATTGTAATTTCATTTTTTCAGGAGATCTATAATGTTTTACTTGTTGAACTGTACATTTTACTTTTTTCTAAGTGGTACCGGTATCATGTTTGGAAGACTTGTCTCTGCTACAATCCTGTCTCATGGGATCCATAGGGAATAAAAGTAAAGTATTCATAACTGCACATTTAATTTACTGAATGGATCTGATGATACATGTTTGGAACAAGTCACATTCATTCATATTATGCTACAACTGAATAACAGGCATTCCATCTACATGATATAGCATAATTCCGATAAATTTAGAAATTTCAATTATTTTCTCAATTTCAAAGTTGATACATTAGGCCTGAAACAAGATATTTGTTTCCAGTCTTTTTTTGTTTTTGTTTATGTTTTGTGTGTGTGTGTAAATTATGTCAACAGTGACCTTTTCTCAAATTTGACACTGCAGAAGACTGGCTTTGTTGTATTTTGCTAATATATTATTGAACACAACTACTGTCGTGTTGAAAATCTTGGAACATGTATACGCACACCACGAGGCTTAGAGAAGACTCTCAAGCTTAAACTGGTCAGGGGATCACACTGGATTCACAAATTACGTACCACAGAACCTTTCGGCCTCAATGTTATGGGCAGATGAACTCCTAGTTCAGTCATATATCTATGCTAGATTTTTATTGTTCAAGTTTATCTACCTACTAACACCATCTTTACTTATGAAACAGTGTTTTCATAAGTTAATGGCTCCCAAACTTACCCCTCAATTGCAGACCACTGCTGTTACATGACACTGATCTACAATTTATCCCTGGTGGTCATTGGGTGTCTGACTTGACACACTTGTGTTATGACATTCAGCCCTTGTAGTACAATGCTAAACTGCAGCGAACCATGCAACGTCAGCTTGACTAGGCATGGCCACACTTACACGTACAGCATGACATACATGCAACGTTAGCAACGTACATTACATCCTGATATATAGGCATGTATGGGGAGCCATTAGCCTCACTCTCTGATGAGTCACAGAGGTGACAAAACCGGTCACACTTTGATTTTGTTTTGGACACCAGACGGGCTTCTCTCGCCAGTTTTGGCCTTGCCCAGTCTTATTTACTGTTGTGTTGAACCATGGAACTACGAGAGAGAGAGAGAGAGAGAGAGAGAGAGAGAGAGAGAGAGAGAGGGGGCTTCTCTCGCCAGTTTTGGCCTTGCCCAGTCTTATTTACTGTTGTGTTGAACCATGGAACTACGAGAGAGAGAGCAGTGAGTAAACTAGAAAAGAAGATTTGCTTCAAAGCAAATCTGTCTGTGTGCCTTGAAAAGTTGTGAATATTAAATGCTACAACTTTTGTCTTTTGGTACTTCACATTCCATTAAGCTTATGGTTGGATGAAAATTTCAAAGTCCAAATGACCTTGACCTTTGACCTTTAGAGGTCACATGTGAATTAAAAAATATATACAGTGTTACAATGCTACAACTTTTGTCTTTTGGTACTTCACATTCCATTAAGCTTATGGTTGGATGAAAATTTCAAAGTCCAAATGACCTTGACCTTTGACCTTTACAGGTCACATGTGAATTAAAAAATATATACAGTGTTACAATACCCACAATTTAAGCCCAACATGAACCAAATCAGATAAAAATTGATCAAATTATGGCAAGATGAAACTTTCAAAAGGCCAAGTGAAGTTGACCTTTGCCCTTTAGAGGTTACGTGTTCTTACAAAAATGTGCACCTTTCCAATACCGACAATTTGAGTCCAACATGATTAGAATTGAATGTAAATTGGCTGAGTTATGACTCGATGAAACCTTCAAAGGTCCAAATGACATTGACCTTTAGAGGTTACATGTACATTTCAAAAATGTGCAGTGTTACAATAGCTACAATTTGTGCCCAACATGATCAAAATTGGATAAAAATTGACCACATTTTGACCACAAGAAAGTCACCATAGAAGTGGCTTTTGACCTTGAAATGACTGTTGACCTTGAGATGACCTCTGCCTGAAGTGAACCTTGACCTTTAATATGACATTTTGACCTTGACATGACCTTGATATTTGAGATGACCTTTGCCTTGCTATGATTAAACTCCTATACACTTGGAACCACATCTACTATTGTATATAAGATATTAAAGATTTAAAACTTTAATTCCCCTCATTTGCATAATTTTGAAATGCATGACCTCTCATTATAAAAAGGCCAGACCTCATCTATAGAAGTATAGTTGTACCAAGTTTGGAGTTTCTATGTATAATACTTTTCAAATGAAATGTTGGACAAATTTGCCTGTAAAGAAAAGAAGAAAGAAGAAAGAAAGAAAGAAAGAAATAAAGAATTCCAAGAAAAACAATATGTATGTGTTGGCACACAGACATAATAACAAACATGAAGGCTGTGTGAACAGCCTGTGTTCAGCTGAATGAAAAATAGCAACAGCTGAGAGCTGGCTGTCCCCATGTTTGTCATGGATCTGGTGTACACTTGAAGAGACAACAAGTGTAAACATTGATCCCCCACCCCCACCATTCTTCAAAGAGGGCATAATTAGATCAAGTTCATTCATCTTTAAGGTTAACCTGGCCTTTACAGAGGAATAGCTAAAGGACCAAGATGGTCATGTGGTCTGCTGACAGGCAGCAGGGAACTCAGAACTGATAAAATAACTGTGGGAGTTTCATACTCTTAGTTTCAACATACTTCAAGCCATTTTCCCCTGACAGACCCAATTTTTTTTTGGGGGGGGGGGGGTAGGTAGGCGTAATTTTCTTTTTTTTTTTTTAATTCTGACAATTTGGTGGGTTGGTATGTTTTCTTTGCTAAATATTCCACAATTTTGGGTACGTAGGTGTTTTTATATTTTGGTCGGAAGTAGGTTAACAGGGTTTTTAGTGGATTTTCAGAGATGGGTAGGTTGGGTTAAAGAAAACAAACAATTTTTTTGGCCTAAGGTCAGCCAATTTGGAACTTAATGTGGTCCTTAAAGAGGAGTATATATCTGTGCAGTGTTAAAGTTGTAACTCAAACACTTCTTAAGATATCAGGGCCAGAATTTCGCAAAATTTTGCAAGAATCTATTTTGATTTTTGTCAATTAGTTTTCTTTTTAAAGAAAGACAAGTTTAGGACAATCTTTACAAGAATGGATTCTCGGATTATCGCCGAAATTTTGGCCCTGGGTATTATGCAGAAACTGCAATGTGAAGGGGGCAGCTCTGTGACCTTAGGAATTGGGTGAAGGTCATTGTTCTTCAAACTGAACTTAGCCATTTAAAGGACCATAATTCTGTGCAACATGAAAGTTGTACACAGGTAAGAAAATGCACCATGCAAAAAACTAAATTCAGCAAAGTGGCTATGTGACATTGGATATTGAGTCAAGGTCATCCATCTTCATGCCTAAAGAGGCCAGTACACACCTCAGTGTGTCATGTGGCAGAATGGGAAGCAATGGCCTAGGGTAGACTCACCTTGGCCCTGTCTACTGTTTTGGCAACAAAAGCTCTGCGCTCAACGCCATCAGCCCATTGCCCCCTTTCAGCAAACCAAATGTAATTGGGTCTTTAACCTAGCTGCTATAGAAAGCGATAAACCTGTGCAATATGAAAATTGTAATGCATAAATTACTAAAGTTAGCATGCAGAAACCAATTCAGCTAAGCTGGCCCTGTGACCTAAAGAACATGCTTTTCTTTTGTTGAGTAAGTTGACATAAAAGTTGGCTTGTGCATGTGTGTTCATTAATGATATAAGAGCTTTTATATAGTACAAACTCAGGTCGTGGTTTGCACATATGTGTATAAGGATGAAATTTGAAGAGAAATAGAGTAGAGTCTGTGCTAACAAGGTAATACATATATATCCACAGCACAGAATTGCTATGAGGGGATACCACATACTGCAAAGTTACAAAATCACGATGATCGGGTCAATCATTTTGAGGTAGCACAGGTCCTTTTGTCACAAACAGCGCATAATCCACCACAAAAGTTCTTACAACAGTTTCAGCAAGAGTTTATCAAATTAACCATAATCAAACCCAAAATACCTCAATTGTTTCTGTGCATGAAGGAGTGGCTGCTTTCAATCTCTCGTTTTATCTATCATTTTACAGAACCAAGTTTATAAACATGCAAAACCATATACATCTTGACATTTGCATATTTTGTTGTATTATTATTTAAACGAGTCATATCAACTGCTTTTGTTTAGTTTCAACAAACATTGAAATAAAATTTTCTTCGAGTTTAAATGTAATCACCATCACAAACAAACAATTTTCTCGAATGGTTTTATTCTGCGACCTTGAAAAAATAGGCCAAGGTCATTTTTTATTCTGCAACAGTAAACTTCCAAATGAATACACATCTAAGATACATTAGTATTACATGTATTTACCTTACTGTTTCTCAAGCTAATCAATTAACCTTTTCAGTGCCAAATTTTGGACTGAGTCAACAGCTTTGCCTGGCATGCATTGGGCACAATGTTCCTAATGGATGCCGAGAAAAGCTGTTGACTTGGGGTATTCTCTCTGGAACTATAGGCATACTGGTACCTGAATGAAAAGTCTTTTTAGGAGAAATATGAATCTGGGATCCTTATGATAATTCAGACTTAAGTAGATCAACTTGAGATGTGATTGGCACTGAAAAAGATAAATATGTATCAACATATTATAATCAATATCTTCAGTCTACTGTAGGTTGTAGACACCACCAAATTTTTACAAATTTTTCCAACTCTTTCAAAAAACTATAAAAGTATCCAAAGGACACAGATGCCCCCAACTGTCATTGCCCTAATGTGCATATAATGCTTTATTGAGCCCCCGTAAGCAAGGAAATTAAAAATTTACATTAAAAGATACACCAAGAAAACTGAAATACACAATATACCAAAACATACAAAATCAAATCAAATTAATACACCCACTGACACTTATTGAATGATATTCCTATCAAAGATCATGGCTATACATGAAATACTTTATGAGCTACACATGGCACAAGTTTGACAAAAACTGATATTCATTTTCCTAGTTGCCATTTTCACTAAGTTCGTCAATGATATCAGCAAAGTATAATATTAAGCCAAGAGACAAAGGGGCAAGGGGCACAGCTTCAAATATTGATTAATGTTCTTATGAAGTTTCATACCCGTACCTCAAACATTTTGGAGACATACACATGACACAAGTTTGACATTAGCCAACTTTTAACTGAATTGACATTTTCACAAAGTTAATTAATGAAAATGGAACAGTGGTTAATCAACCCTACAGGGAAAAAAAATGCCAGGTGCACATATTCATATGTTGATTAATTATTCTATCAGGTTCCATAGTTGTATGTATAGTGTTTCCATTAGGAATTTGTTCAGGGGGTCACAAGAAGGGAGATTCAGGGGAGAAGATTAGATTTTTACTTATTTTACATGTAAATAAACAAGACTTGTGGCCCTTTAAAATTTTCTCAGAGGGTACTTACTATTTGGGGTTTAACAGAAACACTGGTACATAAAAAACTTCTTCAGATATGAGCAACACAAACCTGACAAGCCAGACATTGTATCAACATTTTCATTCATTAATGATCAATTAAGTTGAATTATGAATTCAAGAGGCAAACAAAACCCCGGGTGCACATTTTTATTTGTTGATTTATGTTCCCACCAAGTTTCACAGGTGTACCTCAAATACTTTATGGAATACATGTAACACAAATGCAACAAGTCTAACATCAAATCAAGATTTTCCCCAAGTTTATTAATGATTAATTAACATAGTATAATTAATCCAAGAGAGAAACAAAACCCCAGGTGCACACCTTCATATATTGATAGATGTTTCCACAAAGTTTCATAGTTGATCCTAACATGTATGCTTTTTCAGATACATGCCACAAAAGTGTGACAAGTCTAACATTGAATCACATTTTCCTTATGTTAAGGACAGCTAAGACACCAAAAATAAATCCCACTTTAATCAATCCTAACTCAAAATGTATTTGTGTTAGGATAACAAATAGTATGTGTGTAATTGTCATATTCCAAAGAATTTATGTGTACCGTATTTGGGTGTCTGTGATGTCAGTTGTTGAATTAACAATTGAAAGTTGACCGCAAAGCATCAACCCTAGATCAATATCGATATAAGTCACTAATTATTTGTGATAAAATCATAATTACACTTGCATATATTAATCCTGACATATTGGCAACAAAAAAGATCCTGCGATTTGTTATGTTTGGTTTAGTTTTTCTGGCACCCATCCTCAAAGTTTGACATTTCAATTTCCCCTTTGATTTCCAGAATGGTCATTTTCCTCATTTCATAGAAAAAGAACGAAGCAAAATTTTAAAAGTGGCTAAATTATTTTTGCAGTTCAGACATTACAGATTCAAAAGCTGTTAACCGGATTTAATTTCACCCAGCCGTTTTCTTGGAAAAACCATTTTTAGGTGGTATTCTTGTCCTATTATCCTTTCTGAGAAAACAAGCTTCAAAGGCCTTTGGTGTTGATCATTTGCCTCAGAAACAATACCATTTATTCACGTTGAGCTGATATTTGTACAAAGCATAATAAACATCGTCCCTTAGCATTTGGTGAGGTTGTCAATCAATTATTGGCCAATCACATGAATAAAAGAGCCTTTGCAGTATGGAAAACATTCAGATATCTGTCAAACGCCACAGCGACAATCTGGTTTCAAAGCGCGACGTCATGGAGGCAGCCCTTCGGGCCCCTTGACCTCAAGCCTGGCAACGAATTGTGTTGCCTTGCTTCGGTGGGGGGCCTACGGCCACCCATGATCAGTGGACGGGTGGCGGGTCCGGTCTTCCACCCCCTACCTCTTCAGCTCGTTTTTAGAGATAGGGTTTTATTGTATTTACTCCTATCTGTGTACTTTATGTAGTTAGCTTATTAGACTTGTCTGTACACTTTACTTAGTTAGCTTGTCATTATTTTGTAGTTATTTTCTCAACGAGTTTCATTTTTCTTTCCAACCTGAGTTTTGTATCACCATCAATATTTTGTGCGTTTTCTCTTATGTTCACGTTTATCCTAATTTCGATGTGTTTATTTGTACTTTTATTTCCTCATCCTTGGGTTTCGCTAAAATATTATTATATATGTGGATATTGTTGATTAGAGTGCCAGTTTTTTTGACGCCTGCCTTTGGTGTGCAGGACCACTGGGGTAATCCATGGCCGCACGGCCTTTGAAGGGACATCATCTGAAGATTCTCGCTGCTCCTGAACTTTAAAGTCTCCCTTCATTAGAATACAAAACAAGCAAGATAACTATAAAGTAAACCACTAAGGCTATGATATGTTAGCATGCTTGCATCTTTTACCTGTCCACAAACATATTGTTTGCATGCCACCTGATTTTGCTCTATTTCTATGAAATGAAGAAAATGTACACCTTGGAAATCAAAGGGAAAATTGAAACGTCAAATTTTGGGGATGGATAACAGAAAAGCTAAACCAAACATAACATATCTGAGGATCGTTTTTTGTTGTCAATATGTCAGGATTAAGATGCAAATGTAATTATGATTTTATCAAAAATAATAAGTGACCGATATCGTCATTTATGGGGTGGATGCTTTGCGGTCAACTTTCAATTGTTTATTCAACAATTAACATCACAGACACCCAAATAGGGGATATAAAAATTCTTTGGAGTATGAAAATTACACACATACATAATTCATTTTCCTAACGCAAATACATGTTGAGCTAGAATTGATTAAAGTGGGATTTATTTTTGGTGTCTTACCTGATTGACGGGTGGCACTGTTCTGCTAGATGGCTGAAAACCAAAAGAATGACATCTGGACATTCGGATGTCCACATGCCTGTGGTTTTATTGCGTTTTTCTCATATTTCTTGACAACTGTGAACTACATCCTGTTCACAGGCAAAAGTTAGTAGCCAGATGGATGGACAGATAGAAACTAGTGATGCTACAACATGTGCAAACTCTGCAAACTATGGTCAACAAAGATGAAAATCATTCAAATGGCATGTTCTATGGAGTGCTTCTAAATAAAATTACAGAAGCATTCCTGCCTGCCAACAACCAATTTATTCATCAGTGTTTCAAGCATCAGTGTATCTAGAGGTACAAAATTATGATTTAAAAAACCCAGAACAGCCCATAATTATGACACATGTCATGGTATCTGTAGTGTAGTCCTTCTGTGCTAAGTGGTATTGATATTCTTGTGAGGATCATTTTCATCAGCAAAGCTTGTTGGTTGCTGATAATTAACTTTGACCATTATGATCCAAGTTATTTTGTTTCTAAAATATACATGTAAAATCACTGGATCTTGCTTGTTAACCAGCAGACAGGGATGTTACGGATAAAGCTCCCCATCCATCCCATCGTTCCAAATTCATTCTGTGAAAAAACTAAAAATGGTAGATGTATGCAAACCACATGGAATGTCAGTGGACCCTAGGATGGCCAGTTTCAGTTTCTAATTACAACTAAATTAGCTTCAGGCTTAGCATATGTTTGCAGATGCATGCTTTAATCTAACATCAAATAAATATTGCATCTATCAGTTCAAGGATACTAATTTGTTTAATTAAATGACTGTCACATCTTATATGATTTTGATGTGGCTGTTTCACTTAACTGATGAACATTTTCAATTTTTGTGCCATTTTTTCTGTTCTATGCCCATCCCAAAAAATTGTAGCTCTGTCATTTTGTTGATACAGTGTTAAAATAAACCTTTTTGGTTCAAAAACACTAGTTCTTAGTTCATGTATATATTATTCTGTTCTTCCTTAATTAATAGCACTCCCCACCCCACCCTCACCCTTTCTTTCCAACCAGGTGAACTGTTGGCAGGAGACTGCAGTGTTTATAAGTAGTTGTGAGCTCTTCAGTCTTCATTTTTTGGTTTCTTCTTTTCTTTGAAATTTTATTTGACCAGCCTATTTTTCTAATCATACACTATGTATAGCAGCAAATGGCCAATTTATTTGAACATGAATTATATAGAGTCAGGTCAAATTCTGCAGTGATTACTATTTTATTTCCCGATTTTGCTCCAAAATTCTGCATTTACAAATTTTGAGGGCCAAGATCTGTCCAATTAATAGATGCTTCTGGGTTTACACTAGGGATTGTATTTGGTCAGCCAACTTGGCTAAAATCATTTGAATCTTTAGCCAACTCAACTTTTGTTAGCCAAAGTCAGCTCACATTTAATAGGTGGCAATTCGATGAGACAACAGTTACAGATTTTTTAAGCAACAGAAGAACAAAAATTTCTTTAGTCAAAATGTTTATTTGAATTAATGTTGTTTTTTTTATGAAAGATAGGCATTTGGCTACTTAGAACCTTTTTTTAAGGTAAATCAACCCCCATGGATCATCTGTGGGTAGATTCAGCTGGCAATGTCTTCTTCTGTCTCTGATCATTGACCTGTTATGACATAATAACATCCACACACTCACACTCCACTTAATCATGTTAGCATTTGTAGATACATCTAATTAATTTAATTTAGTAATGATGTACCTGTATGACTATGAGATAAAAAGTATATGATCAGCTCTTGTAAGGAAAGTATTGGGTTGGTTACCACCAGCATAACAGGGTTCCTTGATATCAATTACTGTTGAAATGCATTCTTTATAGTTAAATGGGACAGGGGTCATAGTCATAAACTTAGCAAAGATTGCAGGTAATTAGTTCCAAATTACCTACAATCTGTAATTCCAAACATTTTCAACCCTGAAACATCTACTTACAATACTCGTCCAAGATTTGACTTGCCTCATTTTCAAGCCTGAACTGATCTCTTTAATAATTCATTCTTTTCTCCAACTCTATAATTTTGGAAAACAGATATGCCTCTATTTTACACACCCGCCAACGTTTAGACAGCAGTCAGGTGAACTCGCACCTTAAAATCGATGTCAAAATGAGTCCTAGGTGCAAGTGCAGAGCAGCTTGTGAAGATGTATGGCATTATTTTTTTCTCTTGCCCATTGTATACTGTGGCACATTCAAAACTACACACAAATGTACCAAAGTGTGCTCCGTTTTTCTTACGAACAGTTTTGTACGGCTCTCAGTTTGGTTTTTTTTCACTTTGTTGAAAAATTTAAAAATCTTTTGGGCAGTTCATGATTCCATAATTATTTCTTCTCCTTTTTTTGTTTTTCAATAAGGCAATGGTTGATCTAACACCAGTTTTACCTGCAATTTATATGATTGCTATCTATTTATAAATTATGTTTGCAGTATATCCCTGTATGCGTCCTTTGCTTGCTGTGAAAGTTTCCTCATATTTGTTTTTGTTGCACCACCAGCCAGCTTTCACCATTGGCTGTTCATGCATCAAATGTAGGTCACATATTGTCCTGTCTTCGTGTTGTCTCCCACTCTGCAAGAGGGATTAACACAGAGCACTGCCCTTTTCCCAATTGCTATACCACGTTGTTATATGGAAGTTGAAGTGAATTTTTAAATGAAAATATGTTTAAGCCAACTTCACCAGCACCTATTAAGACAGTTATGATTTATACAAAACATAAATGCTGGTAGTATGAAGTAAAAACACAAATGAAATGTTGATCATAGGGATCTGTAAAACCAGATAATTAATAGAGACATGTAAAAGAAATTATTTGACTGCAACTGGATTGTTCTAGTACAAATACTCAAATAATGCTCAAACTCAGCTTCATTCCTTTTTTTTTTAACGCGGCAAAAACCAACTTATATATGATTAGAACATATCGATATAGTATATTGTGATTCACACATACCCACACTATGTTGGGATAGGGGAGAGCAAGAACAGAAGCTTCTGCTACTTTCCTGTAGAGGGCTTTTCAGTCATTCACGGCTAGAGTTGTGTATTCCCATTTCTTTTCATTGTAATTTACTGCTTAATAACTTCAAAACCACATGTTGCAGAGGCAGCAAAATATGATTAGAACATATCGATATAGTACATTGTGATTCACACATACCCACACTATGTTGGGATAGGGGAGAGCAAGAACAGAAGCTTCTGCTACTTTCCTGTAGAGGGCTTTTTAGTCATTCACGGCTAGAGTTGTGTATTCCCATTTCTTTTCATTGTAATTTACTGCTTAATAACTTCAAAACCACATGTTGCAGAGGCAGCAAAATATATGGTAAAATTATGTACATGGCTGAAACATTCACATGAATTTTATTCTTGCAGCTTCAAAAGTAGTCTTATAATTTGAGGTTGATTCAACATGCAATCCAATGGGAATACACAGATAATTTACAACTGTGACCTTCCTATTACAATACAGGCCTGGCCCATAACAATTGCCACTATTTATGGCTTTGCCTGTGACTGCACCTTGAAAGAAAGAGGGCACTGGTGGAGTCACCACACGGCCATAAGCCACATTCCCCATGTATACAGTGCTAAATGTGAGAAAGTTGTGTCATCTTTTTTGTACTTTCAGGCTAAAAAATTGGGCAATAACCTAACCTTCCCTAAGCTTACTTGTTAGCGTCATTTAACATTACATTTCTGTAATTTGTGTACACTTTCAGCTGGGCCACACTCCATTTCCAAAAGCCAACAACAGTTTTTGATATATAGGGAACTCCACTGCTTGCTCCTCACATTCCAGCATCCCACACTGTGCAAGGCATTTTTACATGACATACATAAGTGCAGGACTGTCTACGAAACAGCTTGTGAATATTCCAACTTGAGTTAGATTCCAACATGGTTCAAGAAACACATAAAATTTATACTCTGTGGATAAAAATGATACATTAGCTTCACCAGCACCAATTAAGACAGTTATGATTTATACAAAACATAAATGCTGGTAGTATGAAGTAAAAACACAAATGAAATGTTGATCATAGGGATCTGTAAAACCAGATAATTAATAGAGACATGTAAAAGAAATTATTTGACTTGAAACTTGCAGAACACCATCAAAGGCACCTAAAATCTAGGGTCCTGAACATCATCAATGGCATCTAAATCTAGGGTTCTGTATGATGACACCTATTGTGTGCGCACATGTATTGTATCCTGCAAAATTAGTAATCACAAGGGAGTAAGTTAGTATCAAATTGATGACACTGTCTAAAGGCCCTGCCTGTTTGCATCAATTCATTCAATTTCAAGTTTGAAGATTACTCTGTCTGATTGGATGCCAACAAACTAGACCCTGCTTGTGTTTCTTGACTAAAATCCACATAGTAATAGCACAAGAAAGGTCTGACCTATGTCCTGTTTATACTACGGTTAGACGTACAGCTGCATGCCATAATTGCACACCAGCACGAATCCCAGAAATAGGATGGCCACCTGACCATTGCAACTGAACTGACAGCAAGCAGGCAAGCTCACTCATTCACTCTCATGCTGGGGAATGGGCTTGATGTGGACCTAATTTACAACAACGCCATGGACACTGTGCATTGGTAAAATACGCAAATGGAAACACTTTACTTTGAAACATATATCAAGACAATATCTAATTGGTAAGAGTGGTCCAAACTCACCATTTTAAAAAATATTTTCCCAACACTATTCCGTCACCAGGCCGACCTTCCTGTCTTCTCCACAATATCCGGGTTCTTTTGGTCCAAAATAGGAATGCGCAGAAGCGGATATGGAAGTGACTTCGAAAACGTAATTTCCTCTTTCACTGTGCAATGGCGACTGGCGTGAGTATTTAGCCGGCAGCTTTATGAAGTTACCCAAATCCTGTTGCATCTGCCTAACTAGAACATTTAATTTCGTGAGAAACTTAACGTTTTGGATTTACAATGACTTTACAATTGTGTTTATTTTATTTTGCAGACGCTGTACACATATCCAGACAGCTTTCGGGCTTACAAAATCCTGATCGCAGCCCAGTACAGTGGGGCTGACGTGAAGGTAGCTTCTCAACCACCGGAATTCAAGTTCGGTGAAACTAACAAAACTGATGATTTCTTGCAGAAGTTTCCGCTTGGTAAGGTGAGTATTATGGTACAAGTGTGTCGTATGAGCTTAAAAGTGGATCCATCCTGTCGAGAGTGGCAACAGTATGAAACCCGATTTCACAACTTCTGGCTGAGTTACGTTTTGTCAGACACGCCAGTCTCGCTTGACGGAGCTGACAGCAGACTACTGTCAATTCTGTCGAGCGAAATTGATTGTCATACCAGCGTCTGCATAGTAGTTCATAGTTCATTTTATTGTGTGATATATATTGTACATTATATGAACATACAAGCACACCTTAAAGGTGACAAATAGAGGCTGATCTTCAGAATCCACCACCCCTTGCCGTGACACTTCAGTGATTTTCTGTAGTAGCACCTTATCCTGTCAGAATATCAGTGGTGGATTCTTAAGAAGCTCCCAAATAGATAATATAACTCAGTATTCTTAACTGACTATAGATACAAGAGATCTATATAAATTATCCAGCTGTTTTCATACTAAAGTGATAATTATTGTCATACAGGTTTTTGGATGAGTTTACATTTGAGGCTCATACAATATGGTTAGGTAAGCTATTCCATAAACGTATTAATCCTGTTGCTGATAATTGAACACTAAAAGGATAACTACATTGTGGAGTACTTATTTCTTTCAAAGCCTCATTCTACAAGAGAACCAACAGGTAACCATGGAAACTGCTTGTGCAAGTCTTATGCTATAAAAATATCTACAGGGACATTTGAACAGTCACAGTTTCTTCAGAAGTGGACTGAATGAATGAGTGATGATCACAAGAAGTTAGAGAAGTAGATTCAATAAATGATGCAAAGTGTATCCTGCAGCATTATAGACACCTTGTTGACATTGTTACTCAATACCAAACAACCAAGACCTTGTTACCTTGTTACCTTGTCTTGTAAAATGTGCTTCTGCAGGTACCTGCCTACGAAGATAAAAATGGCCTGAGGCTATTTGAAAGCAATGCCATTGCACATTATGGTAAGTATTTACAATGGATCTTCCATTTCTTTACACAGGGTTCGCACAGAGCTTGAAAAGTATGGAATTTGAATGCCCTCTGTTCCAGGCCTTGAAAAGAATGGAATTTCATAAAGAAGTCTTGAAAAGTATGGAAAATTGATTTTCCAGTTGAAAAAAAAATGAAACAGAATGAAAAAATCTGTTGTGACTTTATTTTGTTGCAATACCTACGATCGTAGTTTGTTTTCATTGCTAAATATAGCATCGATGGGGTTTTCTGCATTGCGCAGCATCATGGGAGGCAGCTTTTTCAACTTTCAATGCAATGGGATTCTTTGCAAGATTTGAAAAACAAGCATGCGTCATTTTTACCTCAGCTGACTTGTCAGTCAGCTGAGGTTTTGTGAGGGTCCGTCGTCCACAATTCACATCTTCGACTTCTTCTCAAAAACCGTCAGCCAGATTCACTTCAAACTTGGTGGAAATGTGCCTTGGGTGGGTCTCTACCAAGTTTGTTCAAGTGGTCACGGTCCAGTGATTTTTGGATTTTTAATGAATTTTTTTGTTCTTTTTTGAGTAAATCTTAAAAAATCTTCTTCTCCGAAACCGCTCACCCAATTGCTTTGATATCACACAGGAACACTCCCTGGGACTCCTAGTTCTTAATTTGTTAACCAGGTGGCGCTGCAATTTTTTTCCTAATTTTTTATGATTTTTTGTCTTTTACAGCTATTTTCGACTTCTTCTCCAGAACCGTCACTCAGATTAAGCTGAAACATGGTGGATGTGTTCCTTGTAGAAGGGTCAAACAAAGTTGTTCACTATGTGGGAATGCTGCGGATTCCTGATTTTTAACGATTTTTTCAATTCTGGTACTTGTCAGTCAATGCAGCTTTCCTATTGACTACTATGGAAGTCAATGGGCATTCTAATGCTAATTCACATTTTCAACTTCTTCTCCAAAACCGTCATCCAGATTAACTTCAAACTTGGTGGGGATGTACCTTGGGTGAGTTTCTACCAATTTTGTTCAAATGTTCATGCTCCAGTGATTTTTGGATTTTTAATGAATTTTTTTTTGTTCTTTTTTTTTTGGACAAATCTTAAAAAATCTTCTCTGAAACTGCGTACCCAATTGCTTTGATATCATACATAGACACTCCCTGGGACACCTAGTTCCCAATTTGTTCACCAGGTGGCGCTGCAATTTTTTTAGGAATTTTTTTGTATGGTTTTGCTATTTTTCACTTGTTGTCAGAACAGTCCCTCAGATTAAGCTGAAATGTGATGGATATGTTGTTGTGGAAGGGTCAAACAGTTGTTTACTAGGTGGCACTGCTTTGGATTCCTGATTTTTAAGGATTTTCAATTCGGGTACTTATCATTCGATGCAGCTTTCCTATTGATTACTATGTAAGTCAATGGGCATTCCATTGCTAATTCACAGGACAACTGACACGAAATTTACTGTTTACTTGATAACTTGAGATCTGTTTTGAGTTAGCTACACATGTTAATTATTCTGTATGAAGGTCATGCTGAGACAGTACATGAATGACCTTGACCTCGTTTGTGGGGTCACAGTGCAACATACATGAATTTTACTCTTCATTATAACTTGAGAACTACTTGAACTTTGATGTTGCACATGTAAGTGTTCTTCTATAAAGGTCAGACTTACTCAGAACATGGTGTCCTTGATCCTTTCCCAAGTTCCTAGAGCTGCAAGTGTGATGAATGTCAAGGTCAGCTGAGGCACGGGCTGTTCACACAGCCCTCTTGTTATTACGAGTGATGGTCCATCATGATCAGGGCTCGACAATTCGCATGCCTGAAAGCCCGGGGCTTGTCAGAATTGGGCTCGGGCCAGTGGAACACTGGAAATAAAAAAAAATGCTATCCCTGCAGGCTAGTTGGAATTTTTTACTAAAATCTGTCAAAAAATAATAATATTTTGCATTGCAAATTCATCTGCAAATTAACATCAAATGCTATTTATCAGTGAGTTCAAACAGTGTTGGAAAAAATAGGTGCCGTGAGATGACTTCCCGTGCAAAAACAGCACACAACTGCCAGTCACACGCAAGTGACAGTGTGGACACTGGAGTGGATCTGCGGTGAACTGACGCAGTCTCACGGACTGATTTGGGACACATGCAGCAATTCCCGCTATCCCATACCTTTGCGTATTTGCCTGTGACTCCAACTAATTGTTGCAATAAACACCGGAATCTTTATTTTTGTATGCTGGAATATAAACAAAGCTGCCAATTGTGTGTTCCCTCCGTAAATTCACACGTTCACTCGGCGGAAGCCATGATGAAAACACCGCAACACGAGCCGTGATTGGCTCATTTTTGGATGTGACTCAATTGACCAATCGGGTGATATGTTGTGCGTCAGACCACATGGCCAAAGCAGATGTGTACAGTTGCAGGAAAGATGTTGACGGTGTGCACGCTGGATTTCTGATTTGAAATATTAAAATTTTCGTTTGAATATGATTTAAAAACACCGTTTATTGCGAGGAACTTGCCAATACTGTATACGCAAATTTACTACGATGTACTAATAGCATTCATGGTAGGTACGCAAACGATATGCATCCCAACAGTGCATCACGGCATCAGAGGAAGAGAGAAAGGATCCTGAAGCCAATGCAAGTTTGCAACTATTTAATCCTTATTTAAGTTTACCTGGGATACGGACTCCTTTAGTCCCAGAAATTACAATGTATTTTTCATCGTTAGTCACCTCATGCAAATAGCTTACTTTCAATTTGTATTTTTGATATTTTGCCAGTTTCACTGTCAAACAGTCGCAGCTAGAATCGTAAAATTTGACTTTTTTTTTTTTTTTTTAAATTTTGCAAGCGTTAAATACAATTAAGGGTAAATGGTTTGTGTAGGCCTTAGCATTGTTAGAAAAAAACGATGTTTATAGAAGTTTTATTAGGACAAGTGGATTTTGAAATCTACTTGCCCTGCAGACAAGTGATTTTTAAAAAAATTGTCGAGCCCTGAATTATGGATGAACGACCTTAAATGTTTGCCGCAGACATAAATTGTGCACCAAGCCGCAACAACAATGGGAGACTGTACATATAATGAAATTTGGCTTGAAAACACCAAATACAAGGACTGGGTTTTGCCTGTAAGACAGGACAAATACAGCGCAAGATGCAAGGTGTGTGCAAGTAATGTGTACTTGGGGGAAGCAGCGCTTGCTAGTATCAAACAGTATACATTGGTCCCCCTCTTGTAAGCCACCCCCAAAGAGATGCCACTCCCTCTACAAAGGCCACTTTGCTGTGCAGCAAGTATGGCATTTTCCGTATATATATATATATATATATATATATATACCCATAAAACCACAGATGATTGAGTTTAGAATTTTGGAAAAAATAGTTTGGAAAGTCCTTGAAAAAGTATGGAATTTTGGCTTTGCTATGCTGTATGAACCCTGTTTACAGTTTCACTTACAAGTCAAACTGTTAAAGAAAAATTTTCTGCCTTAAAAGTCACAAAAGCCAAGGGCTAATGGGATTAGGTCCCTCAGAGGTCTGCATGCCAAAACTGCTTTTAAACACATACATGTAGTATTATTTCACAATGTGAAAGTTAGTTTGATTTATAAAAAGACTTAAAATGTTTTACATCATGTGGAGTAACTTGGTGTAATTATTTGAAATCTATTATATGATGTAATTTTAATTTAAAAATATGCCAGACAAGTCAGGGCTCAACAATTTGATTAAAAATCAGTTGTCCGCAGGGCAAGTAGATTTCAAAATGCACTTGTCCGAATATAACTTCATGCTGTAAACATGTATTTTTAGCATACCATAGACAAACCATTTAAAATCAGAAATTGAGTGCGCACCATCACCATCTTTATTCTTTCCTCCTCCTATACACAAACAGCTGCTTGGCATGTGGTCTGCCACACACCACATCACCCGATAGGTCAAGTGAGTCACATGCAAAAATGAGCCAATCATGGCTTCCGCCCAGTGAACATACGTGAATCTTCTGTAATGTACGGAGGGAACACACAAACGGGAAGCTGTGTTTATATTGCAACATGCCAAAATACAGATTCCAGTGTTTATGGCAACAACCAGAGGCAAATACCCAAAGGAAGGGGATAGGGGGAACTGCTTAATGTCTCCCAAATCAGTCCATAAAAGTGGGTCCCACGTTGATGCTCCATTCACCATAGATCTACTCCAGGCTGTCACTTGCGTGTGACTGGCAGTTGTGTGTTTTTGACCGGGAAGTCATCTCATGGCACCTATACATGGTCTTAATTTTTTATAACGTTAAAACCTGCTGATATATGACATGTAATGCTAATTTGCAAAAGAATTCGCCATACAAATTTCAGTATTTTTGTACGCTGCTTTGACATGGTTGGGGCAGATCAGACTGACGGTGAGTTGCTGTGACCCCACTTCAGTAGCAGGGGCAAGCCAACAACTGCTGTTACCTTTGATCTCGTAATCGTATTTACGCTACATGGACAGTGAAAATATGTGCTTGTTTTGACAGAAATCAAGTAGGTAACCATGTCCTGTTCAATACAACTGCTGACTAAGTGATTGTTTAAACCTGTAATGCTTACTTAGAGATTATTATCACCTATTGGCTTCTCCACATGCATGCCCGCATTGGTGTGCACACAGGGACTGTCGTAACTGCCAACATTTCGCGAGTCGCAAAAGCTGTGACTAGACCCCCCCCCCCCCCCCAGCTCCTCCGCTTGCACGCAGCACCCCGACTTTAAACTCTGTTGTGACAATAGAATGTCCTCAGCTTCCCACGCCCCCTTGCCAGTCTTGCAAACAACTGCAACTTGTAACCAGGTCATGAAAACTTGAGGAATAGAGTTCCCAGAAAAGAGAAAAAATTGGTTGCCCAACTGGGCAAGTGCTTATTAATTTTAATGTGCCCAAGATTAAATCTGACTTGCCCCGGGCAGTCGGACATGTGAATTACCAAGCCCTGTTCAAATTAATGGGAGGCAGTGAATTCATATCACAGTAATGCATCATCCTGGGCCAGACAGTAATGGTTGTAAATCCCTCTCTTGGCCAGGTCTTGGTGAAGATTTTTGAAAAGTGGTACCCTGTGTGTTTTTCAGTGCTGAAGTGATTTCATTTTCAGTGGGTAATGATGCTTTGAGGGGAGCAGCACCAGAGGAAGCCGCCCAAGTACAGCAGTGGGTTAACTTCGCTGATAATGAAATCCTGCCAGCGTCTTGCACATGGGTCTTCCCGTGTCTTGGTCTCATGCAGTATAACAAGCAGGTATGATGGCTGGACTTTTAACTCATGCCATACTATTGTGACATGCCTTTGTTCAGTGGTTCTGGCACTGCCTGGCAAGTCTTGTGGCAGCTGCAGCATGACTTGCCAGCCAGGCCCAGAAGCACTGACTTAAGACTATAGGCATGTTGGTACTTGAACAAAAGTTCTTTTCATGAAGAATTTAAATGTGCAATTGTTGTTTTAAATCCAGGTAAATATACATCATTCGCAACTGTTTGCCCCTCTTTCCATTATATTCTGTAGGTCCTGTACGTTGTAGTTTAAAAAAATGTGGCAGGGGACATAGATTCTTTATCTTTTAGATCATCATGCACTTGTTACAGGTAGAGTGGGTGGTAGGTGCCACTTTACAAGACTTATGCAGATTGCAGCATGCTTGGTCTGCCAGAGGTTTATATCCACTCCCCACACCCCCAATAAATTTAAATTGATTACATGTTTGTGTAAAACTGTCCATCATGTCTGTTAAATGTCAAATTTATTGTATGTTTTGGGGGCATATTGTCATTTTCTCGAGTGAAATTCAAAAGTAGTAACTCTCTGTAGATGGCGTGACCTAAACATTGTTACAACTAAATTGTTACTTGCCTGCATCAGTGAAGTCGTGCATTAACACAGACAAAATCAAGTGTATATGAGGGATGTTTAATTATGCATCACACATGATATTGAATAACTATGACAAACATAAACAAACATAGCACACGAAGTCCTCATTGAGAGTAGGCCTAGGGCATTTTTATTTTAATTTTTTCAATGAAGACCCCATTAATCATAGAATGATCCAAATCTACCGTGGCTGGAGAATGAGTTGCTCTTTGTCTTTTACTCTAAATCCCTGTTGGTGGGAAAAATAGTAATTCACTCTCCAGCAATGCAAGATTCTCTATGTGAACTGCTAGTACAATTAGCTTCTCAAACATGTGAAATCCTTAACAGGTTCTACTAAACATTTTGCAGTTTTAAGTTGTCCTTCTTCAAAGGCATGTTTGTGGCATTAACCCGCAAATATGTAAGAAGTGAAGGTACATCAAGTGAGACTTAATTATGGTTTCCAGAACACTTTGCTGGAGTTATATCATAATTGGTGTCTAACAGTCTGTAACATGAAGATAAAGTCTGTTGTTCCAGACATTTTGTCACAATAGCAGATTTTAAATCAAAATTCATTTACATACAGGCACAAAGTGCTTGTTACAGATAATATTGTATATGTTATGAAGAAATAGGAAAGGTCAGAATTAGCTCTTAGGTGTGTATTCGCCCAATACACATTTGAATACACAAACTTTTGGAGAGCTAGATCTGTGTATTCCCATTGGTTTATATGTTAAAACAACCTTAAATAAACTAGTCACTTATGTAGCTGTGGTTATATGACTTTTGTGAGATATTTAGTTTTCATCTAGATTTAATGCCTGAAATTTGGTGGTTCTAGGTGCAGTAGTATTGAAGTTATTAAGTTGCAAATTACAATGTAAAATAATGGCAAAACACAACCCTAGCCCTCCACGGACTGCAGTGCCCTCTTTTAAGCAGTTCTTGAACCTTTGTTCTTGTCCTTGCCTATTTGACATATACATATATATACATGTTACATTTGAAAAGCACAGTCTGTGAATTTTTGTAGAAAAGAGGAAAACTATCTCAAAGTGTGCAGTCAATTCAACTGGTTGATCTGGCCATATAATCTTCTATCCATCAGTGTACATATGTATTTTTTGCATACAGAACACTGAGCATGCCAAAGAAGATATCAAGAAGGCATTGGGAGTGTTAAACAAACACCTGGAAACCAGAACATACCTTGTTGGAGAAAGAATTTCCCAAGCTGACATCACTGTAGCTGTTAATCTGCTACAGCTGTACCAGAATGTGAGTATGACAAAGTATATAATGTGATGGTCATAGTTTGGAGTCAGTCAGGATGTTACTCTACTGGATTATTTTCTGGAACAACAGAAAACAGGATTGATGTGTACCTCTGCTGATCATGTTGATCTTGACTGCAGACTCCACTTGTCCTTCACATAAGGCATGTCTGTAGCTGTCCTCTACAGATGTGTAAGAAATGGAGGTAGATTAAAACATTCTGTGGGAAGAGAATCCACTGACATTTACATTGGATTTTTAACCATGAAAATGATCACACACTTGATCATAGTGGTAAATGGAACTTCTTTGTATCCAAAACAAACTTACTATTGAAGTGTTTATGGGCTTATGTTCTTGTTCTCATGTCTTTGTAACAGTAAACTTTCAACTGATGAAAATTTTGAATCAGATGTCAAGATGGTCATTGTATATTATGTTTTTCCATGAAATACATGTAGTTTGAAGTTGAAATAAACTAAAATATACTTCAGATTTTATGCAGAATTAGCAAACAAGCATGGTAAGGTTGGAATAATGAGGAGCATTGAAGAATGTGTCATGAAAGATGCACAGCACAATGCAATCTATGTAAACCCTGTACATTTATAACTGAGCTCCCCTCTGTGATTCCTTGTACATTTATTGACACACAGGTGTATAATAAAGGCATTGAGATTTTAAAATTTTGTTGCTGCAACGGAAACGGGAGACAATCTCATTTTTGCCTGCCTTTGCTATATAGGGAAGAAAGTAAATTAAAATTTTACCCTCAGCACATAAAATGCTTGAGGGTATTGTCATCCCCTGCGTCGTCTGTCCATCTTGTTTACTTTGTTACCGCGACATCTCAAAAATATTCACAGTAGCTGTACCAGATTTTTGTCACAGAAGGACTTATGATGGACCTGGTTCCTATCGAAAACCAGCTTCCTCTGATTGTTTTAAATTTTTTTATGAAATTTCAAATGTATTTATTTGAAGGCTGTCTGAGTGGTGTCAACCCTGATGATGGTATGGCTATATGTTAAAAAATATTGACCACACATTTACAAAAAATTTTGTCGGAGATGAATCTTATGATGAACCAGGTTCCTATTAAAATCCAGTTTCCTCTGATTATTTTAAAACTTTTTATAAAAACTTAAAAGTGTATACCCTGAGTGGTGTACAAGGGGATGACATTACCGTAATATCTTAACAAGGATCTAACGCAGCTTCAAATTTTTATCAGAGATGCCTATCATACTGGACCACATTCCTATTGAAAACCAGCTCCCTCTTATTTTTAAACTTGTTGTGAAGCTTTGAAGTATTTCTTAGATGGCCGTCTGAGTGATGCACAGTACAGTGGCCACTGTCACCAGAACTTACCCCTGAGAACACATCCAAAATTGCTCTTTCATTTCGTAGACAAGAATATGGAACTTGTGTGTAAAGTGTTCTACTGGGAAGTCTCAGGGAAAAAAAGCAGAATTGAGGAAAAAAGATTGTGGGTGCCAAGTGTAATCCGTTCTCTGAAAGCAATTATACTTTGCAGAGCTGTGACTGCACTGGCTGACCCAAGCCAGTTGTCTGTTTTCCATGTTTGGTCCAAAAACATTTTGAAACATTTGTGTGAAATAGGGTCTCATATAACAACAAAAATGAAACCCAGCTTCTGGTCCAAAGTGTACATGAGCACAACCGTATGCAGTGCTACATAATGTAACACATTTTGTTATCCTCACAAAAAATGTCCAAAAATCTCGTAGTGCCGGATGAGTGCTATACAAGATGATAACAATCATCTCTGTTTTCACATGGGCCCTTACCTTGGCTGCATGCTTTGTTTTAGTAGGCCTGTAGCCAGTACATGTGGAACCTACGAAATATGCTAAGTTTGCACACTTTATTTGTCTATCAGCAGTAAACACTGAAATTGGTGCAATACCTTAGTACTACCCTGTTTCTTGATATTCCTCTCGTGTCATACTGTTAAAAAAAATCATGAACTTCTTGTTTAAGCAAGCAGGGCATTGCCTTTTTATGCCACAAAGTCGAATGATAAGCCTTGTTGAGTATATGGTCCTTCATGCTTCGAAAAAAAAATATTAATAAAGACTGAAAACTATGTGAAAAGTACATCATACATTTCTTTTCCATTCTGAAGACATTATTTGTCTTTCAGCAATAAACACTGAAATTGACGCAATACCTTAGTACTACCCAATTTCTTGATATTCCTCTCATGTCACACTATAAAAAAAATCATGAACTTTTTGTTTGAACAAGCACAGCATTGCCTTTTTATGCCACAAAGTCGAATGATAAGCCTTCTTTAGTTTATGGTCCTTCATGCTTCAAAAAAAAATATTAATAAAGACTGAAAACTATGTGAAAAGTACATCATACATTTCTTTTCAATTCTGAAGACACATTAATTGTGCAACAATGAGTTGGCAGTTTGCATGTGGGATTTCAGCTATAAAATATACTTTATAAATATATCCATATTGCAGGTATTGGACCCTGAATTCCGCAAACCCTTTGTGAACACGAACAGGTGGTTCAACACTATCATCAACCAGCCACAAGTCAAGTCTGTTGTTGGTGATGTCAAGCTGTGTGTGAAGATGGCCCAGTTTGATGGTAAGGAAAAGAGACTTTTCTTTTCATGTTTTACACCCCCATCCCTCTGAATTAAGACTGAGTCAACAGCTTTCCTTTGCATGAGCTAGGCACCAAATGTTCAAACCATGCCAAGGAAAGCATGTGATCTTGAAGGTCACATTTACAATTCTCAGTCCAGTTGTTTTTCATTACTGTTTAAATTAGTGGAAAGTGCTGAAACAGATGATATTTGACTACCAGTTGGTTTTGACCAGTATAAGGGAGAAAGGGTTTATTGTTCATTATGTCTCCCGGTGGAAGCCGGGGGACATATTGGTTTAGTGCCCGTTTCTTCCGCTTCTTCTTCTTCTTCTTCTTCTTCTTCTTCTTCTTCTTCTTCTTCTTCTTCTTCTTGTTCAGGTTCTTCAACACTTGGTTTCCGTGCGATAAGTCTTAAAGGACTTGACAGAATTTGATGAAACTTGGTAGGATTATGTATCTAGGCAAGACCTAAGTTGGGATTGTATTTGGGTGACCTTGAGCGAATTTTCAAGGTCACAGGGTCACTTATGTGAAATTGGTTTCCGTGCGATAAGTCTTGAAGAACTTGATGGAATTTGATGAAACTTGGTAGGATTATGTATCTAGGCAAGACCTAGGTTGGGATTGTATTTGGGTGACCTTGAGAGAATTCTCAAGGTCACAGGGTCACTTATGTGAAATTGGTTTCCGTGCGATAAGTCTTGAAGAACTTGATGGAATTTGATGAAACTTGGTAGGATTATGTATCTTGGCAAGACCAAGGTTGGGATTGTATTTGGATGACCTTGAGCTAATTCTCAAGGTCACAGGGTCACTTATGTGAAATTGGTTTCCGTGCGATAAGTCATGAAGAACTTGATGGAATTTGATGAAACTTGGTAGGATTATGTATCTAGGCAAGACCTAGGTTGGGATTGTATTTGGGTGACCTTGAGCGAATTTTCAAGGTCACAGGGTCACTTATGTGAAATTGGTTTCCGTGCAATAAGTCTTGAAGAACTTGATGGAATTTGATGAAGCTTGGTAGGATTATGTATCTTGGCAAGACCTAGCTTGGGATTGTATTTGGATGACCTTGCGCGAATTCTCAAGGTCACAGGTTCACTTATGTGAAATTGGTTTCCGTGCGATAAGTCATGAAGAACTTGATGGAATTTGATGAAACTTGGTAGAATTATGTATCTAGGCAAGACCTAGGTTGGGATTGTATTTGGGTGACCTTGAGCGAATTTTCAAGGTCACAGGGTCACTTATGTGAAATTGGTTTTCGTTCGATAAGTCATGAAGAACTTGATGGATTTTAATGAAACTTGGTAGGATTATGTATCTTGGCAAGACCTAGGTTGGGATTGTATTTGGATGACCTTGAGCGAATTCTCAAGGTCACAGGGTCACTTATGTGAAATTGGTTTCCGTGCGATAAGTCATGAAGAACTTGATGGAATTTGATGAAACTTGGTATTCTTATGTATCTTGGCAAGACCTAGGTTGGGATTGTATTTGGATGACCTTGAGCGAATTCTCAAGGTCACAGGGTCACTTTTATGAAATTGGTTTCCGCTCGATAAGTCATGAAGAACTTGATGGAATTTGATGAAACTTGGTAGGATTATGTATCAAGGTAAGACCAAGGTTGGGATTGTATTTGGATGACCATGACCTAGTTTTCAAGGTCACAGGGTCATTTATGTGAAATTGGTTTCTCTGCAATAAGTCTTGAAGAACTTGATGAAAATTGCTAGAGTAATGTATCTAGGTGAGAGCTAAAATAGCATTGTAATTTTCAAGCAAACTTGGTCATTTGTAATTTGTTATCACCTGCAGCTTATTCAAAGACGTAAGTGTTCCACCGGGAGACATTTGATTTTCTGTTGGAAAATCAGTCTGTTCTAGTTTATGTATGTTTTTCATGGCAAAACAAGGGCCAATGCAAATTACAACATTGTATTCACCTATTTGGCCATTTTCACCCAGTGTGAATGTGCATTAACCATGGTTTTTATGTCTTGGGACATTTCTAATGTAAATTCCTGTAGAGTGGTCCTGCTTTTGAGAGACCACCCTCAGGGTAGGTCCAAAAGTAGTTACATTAAGCATGTGGTCTTGCAGTGGGGGTCAAATAACATGAAAAGGAGTACTAGATACCTGATAAATTTGGTTTTAAGTGGCAAATGGTCTCTCAAAGCAGGGACTGCTGTATTCATATTGAGTATGTTTCAAGATACTCTGTAGGAGGTACAGATGTCATACAGTGTTCTCTATAGCTTAAAATAGTCTGCTCCTTGTCCCTTTTTTCAGATTTTTTTACACATATTGCAGAAAAATGGCATTTGTTTTAATAACATTTTGTATCATATATGCAAAAGCAGATTCATTTTTATTTGGTAAACCTTTTACACATTTCCATTTTGTTCATGTTGAAATGCTATAGTTTTACACTTCCAGTTTTACATGAGCCCATATTGCTCTGTATCCTTTGTTATAAGTGCCCTTTTTCAAGTAAATTGCCCTGCCCTTTTTAAAAACTGTAGAGACCACTTTGATTTTGACTAAATCTTTAAAAACCTTCTCCAAAACTGCCAAGCCAATTGCTTTGTAATTGCATAGTGACACTTCTGGGGACCCCCAGACCTCAATGTGTTCAAGAGTTGGCGCTGCATTTTTTTTTTTTTTTTTTTTTTTTAAATTTAGGATGCCATTTTACGATTTTCAGTCTAATATTAACCAAGATGTTATATTATGTGAATTGGTAATTAAATTTCCAAAGTTTTACATTGATTCAATTGTTGATAGTGAGTTCAATGATGATAGGATTGTGGTTATATTTGCCAGTGTGCCCTATTTTCTTACAGTTGGTGGCATTTTGTTGCTTTCTGTTTCTGTTAGGGGTGAAACGATTTATCGATGCATCGATGCAAATGGGCTCATGGTACGCGGTTCGATACAACGTACCAAAAAAACATACGATACAAATTTTTTACCCTTAGTTTCAGGCTTCGAGTGTCAGTCGCCTCAATTGTCGTTCTTCTTGATACGTCTGTTGTTGCACATGTTGATTCTGCAGTAATATCTTTGACTGTTACCACATTAGATTGATGTATAAAGCCTCAAATCTTATTATTTGCTCATTTTTCAAGTTATTTACAATTAGCGTTTTTTTTATTGAAGGCAAAACGAATATGATTGAAAAAAAAATTGCCAGTGCTTTGCGGCGTTCCGCTGTGCAAATGGAGTCCAGGCACACGACATCACGTTCATCAATCATCGGTACCAAATGTACAGTGAATATCCTTCCATACAGTATGCGTTGCAATCGTAACAGAAAGCTTCAGAAGAAGTATCTGAGTCCTAATGCTATAAAAAAATATCGAAGTTTTTACACTTAAACAAAAAGCAAAGAGCCAAATTTCCCGTTTTATTGTGCCTGGCATCCATGCTTTTACCTACGGTATGTTCCTGAGACTTGGGTGGAAGTGCAGGGAAGAAAGTGACTGTGTAAGCGATCTCCATGTTCCTATTGATCCACGTGTCTAATCTTCAGAGCCAAATATTCAAATAGGTCATAGGATCTGACGTCATCATCAGCCAATAGAAACAGCTGTTTGAAAAATATTTCAAACCTTGGAAACAGCGATGTTTGGCATAAATTAACTGCATTGCTGTCGCATTTAGCCAATAAGGAAGCATTTTACTGAATCCAAACATTGAAACATCCGTTGTTTAATCCAGCCCTACGGCCCACGCAGGGCAGAAAAGAATGCAGTTTTATTGCTGTTTTTATACTGCTTTGCCAATTTTTAACCGTGACAGTGAGAACCCTCAGGACAGTGCCACTGTGAACATTCCATGTTAACATTTACCCATTTGACAACGCAAGAGTCCAGTGTTGCCAACCCTGCAAAACTTAAAATCCAGGTGACAGCAAGCAGAATTCCAGGCAGTT
The DNA here is from genome assembly GCA_964020975.1 of Hermodice carunculata. Lineage (NCBI taxonomy): Eukaryota > Metazoa > Annelida > Polychaeta > Eunicida > Amphinomidae > Hermodice > Hermodice carunculata. The sequence continues at coordinate 56,085,003 of OZ026615.1, read as the reverse complement.
GATAAATTCATAATATAAAATATAGAAGGAAAATTAAATATTAACAAAATTCAGGGAAGTGGCTAAAAACAAGTGACATTATGTCATTTTGAACTAAGTCTAAGACTGACATAATGTCACTGTTGTCACAGGGCAACATCACATTTGTACAATCATTTATGATTGATTGATTGAATACAAAATTATTAAAAAGTTACAATCAAGACGGAATTCTTTGTTGATACATTTTTATTTCCTTTCAAGTCAAGATGGGATTGTAATTTTTGAATTTCTGATGTCATAAATATGCCTAACTTCTAGACAGAATAGATTATAAAAATATCGTGATACATATTGTATCGTTAGGTGTGTATAGTGACACGTATTGTATCATGACTGAGGCGTATCGTTTCACCCCTAGTTTCTGTAGTTTGCCATCATGTGGCTGTAGAAGTATTTGTGTGTTTTTTGGATCTCATAAATTGAATTAGAATAGATTGTGTGTATGCCTGTAATACCAAAATATTTACATCTATTATGTCAAGTTCAGCTGGATGACATCAAATTTTTTTTTGCTCGTGTAAATGTGTTTAAAAATACAATTTATTATTCTTGATTTTTATAACAGCCAAGAAGTTTGCTGAATTACAGGGCCAGAAAGGTGGCCAAAAGAAAGAAGGCAAACAGGGCAAGAAACAGGAACAGGCTAAGAAACAGGAAAAAACCAAGGTAGGAAGAAACAGTGGTCAAAGACTGGCATACAGTCTGATACTGTGCATAGATAACGTTGATAATGGTGATGTAAATGTTCTGTGATAAATGATTGTCACATGAGCTGTTAATTTTCTCAAATAACATAACCTCAAAAGGCATCGTTACCCTTCCCAACTTATAATGGTGTATAGGTGCTGTGAGGATAAGTTTAAAAATGTAGATTTTGTCTGAAAAGGTACAAATTTATTTGAATCCATGGCAAGTATGGACATTTCTGCCTAATTTTGCAGTTTGCAGTGTTCATACTGGTTTAGGGTAACCTATTAATAACTGCAAAAATATTTTCATTTTTTGAACTACACTTTGGATTCAATGTGGAATTGTACTGGATGTGCAGGATTCTACAAAAATGTGTATGTCTGTGAAATTGTCTTGTTTATGTGCATGACTTTGACTTCACTCCCTGCTTGTGCAAGGCTAACAAAAAGGATAACAGGGACAAGAAAAGTTCAAAGGTATTTAGTGAGCACATATAAAATGGAAGTACAAGTATGAATCCCTTGGTTCAGTGGAAGTGCCCAGATATATTTATTTGCATTGAAATTTTTAACCCCGCCCCCACAAACATTAAAACAAAACACAACAAACTGATCATATAAGCTGGTCACTTTTGGAACCAAGCGAGTCACATACTTGTATACAAGTTCTTGTTTCTTTGCATGGTTGTGACTCTCTTTCAAGAACCGGTGTCTTAGAAATGAAAAGCTGGATGTAAAATGTGCCAGTAAAATTTATGAAGCCACTTTGTTCAGCTTTATGAATTTGTTTAAGACCTGCCCTGCAAAAGTGGTGGTTTATTACTGTGAAGTGTCCCACTTTTTGTGTGCATGTGAAATGTGTTTTTAGAGACCGTTGGATTGGTAGGGAAAATGAGAAATTGGTACATGTCATTGTTCCTTATTTGCCCAAAGTTATTAAATAGGAGGAACTGTAGGGAAAAGAACGAAATTATGAGTTGGGTGGTGGTCAAATATTTCCTACCCATATATTGGTAATGATTATCCATGTCACAGAAAACTTTGAATACTGTCTCATGTCATATATTTCCTTCCCATTCCTTACTAATCCTTGTTCCCATTATCAAAAACTTAGGGCAGTATTCAGAACAGCTATTTGAAACTGAATTGGGGGAAAAAAAGTGGAACTTGGGCTTAAAAAGAACAATGGTTAAATGACTTGACCTCAAGTTCAAAATATTTTTGCATGACTACCACCCCTAATATTTTGCATCTTGCACTTAAATTTGATTTGCTTGAGTATCTCTCGGGTATTATGTTATAAGTGTGGGTAGTTGGCAGCGTCTCATTATTTTCTGGTTTGTTGTGTATATTGTTCATGTTTGGCTCACATGGAAAACAGATAGGTCTGAAGCAAACAGTTTCAACTGTTCATGTGCCCAGTGAGACAGCTCACTGTTTTCAGTTGTTAATGTCACATCTTGCATGCGAAGCTTTGCATCATTAGTGCTGCAGTTTGATTGTAGGTAATTCAAAAATTTGAATTAGCAAGCCACTTCTTATTGCTTGACACCTGTTTCATTTCCAGTTGACTGTGGTCACAGCATAGTGGAACATGGTACTTAAAATTTTAAACAATGATTTGTTGGCTACGTGCTGTGTTATCTGGTGATGATGATATCATTAAAGAGGCCCCCAGTATTATAGAATGGGGGTGGGGGGGAGGGGGGGCAGTTACATGTAACACATATCGCAGTTCATGTAAAATTTCTCTGCAAAATTAATGCAAAGGCCTCTCATTTAAGGTCAAAAATCCCAAGTATGAGGTTGGTGATTCAAGAAAAAGTAAAACATCTGGGTCACCAGGTTTTCTCATTGCACTTACTGCACCCAAACTGTGAATGGGAAAGCTTTTGATTTGGTCTACAAAGTAGAACTTTATAGATTAATAGGTTGTTGAAATTGTACTTTCAGCAAGAAAAAGCTGAAGAGGCACCTAAAGAAGAACCCAAGCCCAAAGATCCCTTTGCAGTACTCCCAGGGTAAGTGTTTTCTTTGGGTTAAGACCTTTGTTGACCACCACTTTCGTTCTGTAGGATTCCATAAACAAATACAGCTACATTAACAAACATTAAGATCTCTTTCTGCACACTCATTTTGTGTCCACAGAATTGCTAGTAATCCAGGAAAATAGTCAAGCAATTCCACCTCATGTTGGTTATCAGTTTGAAACCTAACTTAAATTAAATATCACAATATACACTGAAAACTCGTTATAATGACACCATCTGTCCCCTAAGAAATGTGTCGGATAACTTAATATGTCAGATAAATGAGTCAAATAGCAAAGAAAATAAACTTTTCCCCATGAAAATTTGTCATTACATTGAATGTCAGATATCTGAGTGTTGTTATAATGAGGTTTCACTGTAGTAGAAGCAATTTATAACATCATGATTTGATCAAACTTAATAATATGATCCATTTCATACACATGTGCACCAATTGTATTTAACCTCAGAGATATTTTGTTGAGTGATGTTAATTGACAAATGTGGATGCACTGAAAGACCTATTGGTCACAAGTCTGTATAAAGCTGAACTGAGAGCACACAGAAGCTGAATTTACCTGTATAAGTATCATATAAATACAGTGGCAAATCCTTTCCCATGGTATACTCAGTGAACATAAGTGATCTGAATAACTGTGGTCTAGAACAACAAGATTCATTTGTATTTCCGTAAGAATACACATGTACATGTAAACTTAATGGATAGTTGAGACATTGCACTTAAAGCTTATGACAGTAGTAACCCCATGCATACCTGCCACCCATCTTAAGGGTTTTTTTTCTTTTCTTTTGTTCTTTGTTTTAAATATTGCATATTATCTGGTACCCATAATTGACTATCTGAACAGTGCAAATTTTTGTTACAGTGACTTTGACATGGATGCTTTCAAGAGAACATACTCAAATGAGGAGAAAATAGCTATCCCATACTTCTGGGAAAAGTTTGAACCAGAAAAGGCAAATTATTCTATATGGTACTGTGAATACAAATATCCAGAGGAACTTGAGATGACTTTCATGAGCTGTAACCTCATTGGTGGTGAGTAGTTTTTGGGTTAGCCTATGCTCACTTCAGTTTTTATGCCCCCCCCCCCCCTCGACTTTTACTGTTGTGAAATAAGCAGCACTACAGAATATTGACCATGTTTAGCATGTTCAGGCCAAGGAAAATAATACCCGTGTTGTGTAAATGCAAGATGTTTTTAAGTAAGAGTAGGGAGGTAGGCTTGTAAAATATTTGTATGCATATTTTAGGTAGCTTGGCAGGCTTTGAACTTTTAAATTTTCTATGAAAAGGAAATCATCTGTAAATGGATAAAACATTAATGTGTGCAAAATGTACAATTCTTGCATGTTACACCTGAAATTAGTGGGTCAACAGTTGTTATTTTGCAGGTGTTTTACCCTTCGACCTTCTAGGCCGGAAGGGTATTGTCGTCATCTACACACCCGTCCATGCCTTGTTAATGCCATAGTTCCAAAAATTCTCGCTTTACAGAGACAAAATTTTGAACACAGGGCCATTGAGGTGCTTCAGGTGACTAACAAAAAGTAGGTTACTTGGTCACAGATTTAGTTCACAGTACAACATTAAAGAAAAAATGGCGTTAACACAACCGCTAAAAAAAATTGAATGTAGCTTCATCAATTATTTATGACAGATGCCTCAGAAGCCTATCGAAAATAAGATCGCTAGGTCACATATTTATGTCACAGTGCTGCATTGAAGAAAAATGGCGTTGCCCATGATATCTCTGCTCATTACATTTGCATCAAAGCTTTGTCATTAGGTCAAACGGAAGTAATCTTGACCTACCCAAGGGTATTGTTGTCACCTACACATCTGTCCATCGTGGCCGAGGGGTTTTCGGTCACTGATCAGCTTCTAGTGTAATATATAATACTGAAGAATTTTGGAACAAAATGGAAATTACAGTGACAAAGGGAAAAAAAATGCTGAGTTACCTACACTAGTACTAGGGTTTTTTCACAACAGCCAATCACCATTTTCAGATTGATACATGTATAATCATTCGCAGCAACTAAAACGGATGCACATGTAACAGGTGCCTCTTCCTTACTGGTGCTTGCAATTTTTGAGCAGGGTATCACATCACATACAAGTATAAATGCATATAAATACTAGATGTGCAAAGAAGTTTAGAAATGAATAAAATTTCATTGAAAACACAGAAATTGACATAAAAATCTGAATGCATTGCTATCAAATTGCCTTACTAGCAAAAATGTTTATAAATGCTAACAGAAAACTTGCATATTGTATTAGGATTGTAGAATAAGTTCATCAGTCTAAATGTACATGAAATATGAATGAAATTTTAATACAACAATTCAAAGGGGCCTCTAATCACTATAGTGTGATAACTGCATGGCATGATTCAAGCTGACAAGTCGCCCAAGAAGGGACTGAGCAAGATTTGTACCTTAGCAGGTGGCAGCACTGTTCCTTGTCCACTGATTGCTGTGCATGTGCATATTAAAGGTCACATGTCCAGCAGGCCTGGTCAAAGCCAGTTTTGATGCTGAATTTGCATAGTGGAAAAAACATTAATTGATGTGTGTTGCCTAGGATTTTGGATCTTGGATGTTTTGTAACATTATATATCAGCATTTATGTATTGTTGGAAGATTCTAAAAATAATGGAAATGGAAAATGCAGGGATATGCTGACTGCCTTTTTTGTAATATGTTGGATGAGTATAAACACCTGTATTGTGAGTGTGAGTGTGGACTAAAGTTAAGCAAGATTTTTTAAGTATGGGAATAGGTAATGTAGAAATATCACTCCTAACCTCAATTTTGGGGTACCAAATTTTAGCAAAAAATTGAAACCATGGTATTTTAGTGTTTTCAAAAACTAGTGTATGATGAGGAAAATGCAAAATTTTAGCAAAAAGGCATATATATATATATATATATATATATATATATATATATATATATATATATATATATATATATATATTTAAGTACTTTAGGAGCCATAGGCTCATTGTACACATATATAGCATCAAGTGAGAGGTGCTGATATTCCTTATACATTTCCATTTTTCTTGTGCATTTCTAGACAATGATAAATATACGCTGCTAATTCGTTCAATACTGTTTCACTCTTTACACTCATTAATAAGTTAAAATTTTCAGTGGTAGGGTAGATAATATATTTCTTTGGTAAATACGCTAATCCTAAGGAATTAAACTGTTTACAAATCATAACTACATGATACTCATCCTAAATTTCTGAAATATCTTGTTTTAAGCAAAATTTACACAAATGGTCATTTATATCAAGATTTTGTCTGTTGCCTGTCTCGATTTTGAGGTCATGACAAACACCTAAGTCAAACACACTCTTATGTTTCTGTATAGTAATACAATCCAGGTTTTTTTCTCTCTCCAGTAAAGATTTAATTAACCCAAGAGACTTATTTGCTTGTTCTTGGAGAGTTTCCAATGCTTTTGTCCATTTCAACCTTGATGAAAAAACTATACCAAGGTACTTGTAATAAGGTACAACATCTATATTCTTTCCATCAAAAATTCATTTTTGCGCAGTGAACCACCCTTTCGAAAAACAATTATATTTGATGTGGACAAGTTCACCTTGAAATAGAATTCACGCAACACATTTAACATCTTCTACATTCGACTGATGGTGTCATTCAAAAATGCTGAATCATCTGCATATAATGACAGTCCTACATTTTCAATATTTTCAGCTATAAAAATACCATCACACCCAGCTGATTTACACGTATTAACTAATTTATCCAAATACAAAACAAACATAAACAGACTTATCATACATCCATGTCTGTTACCGCTGTTGCAAGAAAAGAATTCAGTCAAATCTTCAGGTGTGCAGAAACAGGACTTTAGTTGAGCATACATAGATCGTAAAGCGTTAAGAAATCTACCGTGAATGCCATTTTTGATTACCTTAAACCATAAGTGGTTGTGGGATATGCTATCAGAAGCTTTAAAAAAATTAATAAATGCCCATTAAAAACGTCCTTTCTTCTTACATATATATCTTTTTCACATGTTACTCCATCCTTTCCTGTATGCCCCCTGTCCCTGGCTCACCGTTTGTTCTGATTCTGCCCACTCAGTTAGTCTATTGCCACAAATTTTTGTAAAAAAATTTTCCCCAGTGTGCACAAAAGTGAGATGCTTCTATAATTATTAACATCATTTTAAGGACCTTTTTTATGTAGAGTGACTGATAATGGCATCGCACCATGCATCAGGAGAAAACTGTAAAGCGAAAATCTTATTAAACAATCAGTGTAGATGACGCACTATCTCCGTACAGCTGCTTTTAAACATTTCATAGACAAGCCCAGCCGACCCACAAGCTTTCTTATTAGGAAAACTAGAAATATCCTTCTGAATCTCTTGTTCACTTATATCCTTATTGAAACAATCTGGAATATTGTTATTACATGTACACATTTCACTACTTCGGTCATGCATATCTAACTGTTGCTGTATGTGATCCTTGAATGTTTTATCTTCTTCTTCATCGCAAATATTCAAAAGTGACTTAAAATAATGAAACCACTCTTTACCGGATATACCAGAGTCTGATTTACTACCATTTCTAAATGACTTAGTAAAATTCTATAACTTTCCTTCATCTGTCAAAAGAGTCCTTACACTTCTGTATCATTTTATCATTATGAATATTTTTCTTTTCCTCTCACAATTGTTTAAAACTTTTCTTCACTGTTAAGTATGCATCTAAATCGGATGTACCACCTGTTCTCCGAAATATACATAACAACTTATTTCTTAAAGACGTAGCATTGCTGCAATCATCATCGCACCATTTAGGATTACTACTGGTATTATACTGTGATCCTGATACTTTAGAAGGAACTTTCATATTATCTGCTGCATTCTGAAATATGTGAACCAAAAGAGAGACAGCATCATTGATTCTGTTCAGTGATATACATTCATAAAACTCATCGCAATGCTGATCTGTTAATTCATTTATAAATGCCACTCTCTCATCCTCATTTTCTGTTCAGTGATAAACATTCATAAAACTCATCGCAATGCTGATCTGTTAATTCATTTATAAATGCCACTCTCTCATCCTCATTTTCTGTTCAGTGATATACATTCATAAAACTCATCGCAATGCTGATTTGTCAATTCATTTATAAATGCCACTCTCTCATCCTCATTTATGAAATACAGTAGGTTCTTGTAATATAATTTCCTCTTGATGTTTATCAACTCGACACTTTAAAATACACTCTAATGGGAAGTGATCTGATGCACTATCATGCGGTATTACCCCAAATCAAAAATTCTGTGAAATAGTCTAGATGAAACAATGATGTAATCAACTACACTAGCACCCATGGGTGTAATACATGTAATTTCCATCTGTATCATTGCTTACAGCAATGTATTGTTAAATGCAAAACTGGTGTCCATCGATGAGCTTGTTTTGCAGGACATACCAGAAAAAACTACTGCAAAAAGTATATTTATCTTGATGGGAGTGTTAAGTATGTAAACTAAAATTTTTGTTTTTATGCTTGTACATGAACATAGACATGTACATGAAAAACATGGTGCATGATTCTGTGAATATGAAGAAAAGTCTCAAAAAACTTATACAGTGGTCCCTGTCTTGGATGACCTGTTATATGAGTGACTACCTGGTTTGAACGACCAAATTTGGTCGTCAAAATTGTTTTTCTTTAATAACTTACATCTTATGAACGACCACCTGTTAAACGCAACCAGTGTCCATGCAAAATGAACAGCATTTACAACCACATAACACAAAATTGAGCCATATGCAGCCCCTATGCCCATGGTCAACCCCTCACGTCGGCCAACAAAAAACCAGCACGCAACTCGCCCTTTGTTATAAAATTTACAAGGTTTGGTTGAATTTATTGAGTGCAAACAATAAAGGATTTCTTTCTACAGTTAATATCCTTATTCATAACGAGTATTTATTTTGATCAATGAGTATCTATTCCTCTTTATTTGAAATTGTCAAGAGTGTCAAATCTTACCAATGGCAGTGAATGTGGCATACTCTGCATGTATCAGGCCTCTCCATAGGGGATGTCCAGAGGATTTTGACCACATTTCTTTCTCTGTGTGCTGGGATAAAGTGGATTGTTTTTAGTCCCCCACCCACTTGGTGGGGGACTATAGGTTTGCACCTCGTCCGTCCGTCCGTCCTTCCGTCCATCCATCCGAAGCTTCTCCGGGCCATATTTCCAACACCATAACACCCACAGCTACCAAATTTAATGTGTTTGTACTTCCTAGGATAGAGGTGTATCGTGTGCCAAAAGTAGGTCACTAGGTCAAATATCTGGGTCACAGAATACATATGTATGAAAAATCTTGTCCGGGCCATAACTTTTTTGTCCTTTTACTTAGCGTCATGAAATGTTACACAAATGTGAAGCTTAGTCTAAGAAAAAGTTGTTTAGCAAAACTAGGTCACTAGGTCAAATATTTGGGTCACCACGATATGTAAATATATAGAATTTTCAGGTCCTGACTGTAATTTTTTTAACTTTTGGACCTCTTTTTATGAAATTTTACATGATAATGTACCTTGACCCAAAAGTGTGTCATGAGGGGAAATTAGGTCACTAGGTCAAATATATAGGTCACAGTATAAAATTCTGTGTAAAACCTTGTCAGCACCAAATTTCTTATACCATAATACCTACAGCTACTAACTTTGTTATGTGCATACTTCTTGGGGTGCTGGAGTGTAGCATGGCAAAAGTAGGTCACTAGGTTCAAAAGTCTAGGTCACAATGTGAAATCCATGTAAAAACTTGTCGGGGCCATAACATTTTTGTCCTTTTACTTAGATTGATGAAATTTTACACAAATGTGAAACTTAACATGGAAATGTGTCAGAAAGTAAAATTAGGTTACTAGGTCAAATATTTGGGTCACAGTAATACATAAATGTACAGTATTTTCATGTCCTTACTGTAATTCTTAAAAAATTTTGACTTCTTGTTATAAAAGTTTACTGATAATGTATTGTGACCTAAAAGTGTGTCACGACGCAAAACTAGGTCACTAGGTCAAATATCTAGGTCACAGTGTAAACTCCATGTAAAACCTTGTCCATGCCATATTTCCCTTACTATAATACCTACAGCTACCAAATTTATTATTTTAATACTACCTGGGGAGTTGTTGTGTCACATGGCAAAAGTAGGTCACTAGGTCAAATATCTAGGTCACTGTGAAATCCATTCAAAATCTTGTCCGGGCCATAACTTTTTTGTCCTTTTACTTAGATTAATGAAATTTTACACCAATGTGAAGCTTAATCTAAGAATGTGCCATAAAGCAAAACTAGGTCACAGTGATTTGTAAATGTTCAGTATTTTCACGTCCTGACTATAATTTTGTGTTACTTTTGACTTCTTGTAATGAAATTTTACCTGTTAATTCATTGTGACTTGAAAATGTGTTATGAGCAGAAATAGGTCACTAGGTCAGATATGTAGGTCACAGTATTTCATCTAGGTCGCACCCCTATATAGTAGTCCATTCAACCTCGTGGGCGCTGAGGGGGGGACTATGTATTGCTCTGCAATACTCATTAACTTGTTTTAACTAAATTTCATATTGATTGGCAGAAATTTACTTGTGATGGGAACTTTATTGCTCCCACTCATGATCGTTTACATCATCCATGTTGAAGTGCTTCTAATCCGAATGCACGGTAGAGGTTTCCGAAGCTCTCTGGAAACATCCAGAACAATCTTCATTTATCGCTTTTTTGCATACAAAACCTAACCTTACTGCAGCAGATCAGTGAAGAGCAACAGAAATATTATTATTATAGTATTTTCATTTCTATTTGAACCATGTTTTATCATAATATATTCTATAAAATGAATGACAATAACATTCATTAGATCAAAATTATATGGAATTCCAATCAAACACTTGCTTGCCTGCTAGAGTATGCCACCGACACTAACAAAGTGGCCCGATCCATTTTTCCCATGTTTCATAACAAGGTCAACATGATGCCCAAACAAACGTGGTTGCAATGGGAAAATGCAGAGTCTTATTTTGATCCATAACTTATGAACTAGGGTGATTTAGGCTCCACGGAAGGTGTAGAATAAGGTTAAGACAGTCAGTTATGCCATGAAAACAATTTTACAAGTAAAGCTGATTACTTGCAAGTGAAGGCTCCCCACCAGACAATGCATGGAAGTCCATTGAGGCTAATGGGAAAATGACCAAAATCAAGACAAGCAAACATTTTCAAGTGGCGAAACATTTTTCAGTACCCAGACAAAAGTTATTTATTGAAATAAAGATTTTAAGGGTTGGAATTATTTTATTGGATAAATGATAATTTCTTCTCAAAGCATATGGAATCCATAATGATTAAGTGGTGGTGGCAGAAATTTGAAAGTGTGCCCTTTAGTTGAGTTGTTGAGTCCCAGCATGGGGGGTTCATCCAATGAGTTACCACCTATATTATACGACCGCTTTTTTGGTCTGCCCTAGGGATGGTGGCTCTAAAGAGGGACTAGTGTACATTGAAATTAATATATTAATGTAAAGATTTTGCCTTTTTTTATTACAGGGATGATGCAGCGATTGGACAAAATGAGAAAATATGCTTTTGGCAGCATGATTTTATTTGGGGAGGACAATAAGAGTACAATCTCTGGAGTATGGTTCTGGAAAGGACAGGGTTTGGCTTTTGAAGTAAGTGTCCAGAGTTGTCTGCAATTTAAAAAAACTATTGAAAAGAATGAGGTTGATGGTTGATTCAGGTAGCGATCTAGTGAACAACACAAAAATGAACAATGTTTCACTTTTTACATTTTCTGGTCTGTTAATAAGTTTACTTTAAGTTCCGCATTGTTTCGTTGCCAAATACTTTTTCCATTGACCTTAAAATTGTTGTTGGAGTGTAAACAAAGCTGCCACTGAACATGCCAGTTTATTGGGTCACGTGACCTGTGATGTGTCCACACTGATACATATCTAGCGAGGTCAGGGGACACGGTCTGACTCTAGCACATGTATTGTGTTGAACAGCTTGTCAACATGGCTTCAACAAGCGGTTCCTCCGTGCCCATCAAAAAAGGAAAAAGGGTCGCAAAAGAAAAAATATTGTACGAATGGACACGGATGTGAGGACAAAAGTTGCCGATAGTGACAAGGGCTCGTATTATCAAACGTGGGCCTGAAGAGCCCAGCCTTTCAGCGGTTGTCCCACCCACATCCACCGGCACCGAATCTGAATCAGACAGTCTCAATGACGATGACGGGAAAATTCATTTATCAGCAACGCATAAAAAATTCAAAACTGAAAAAAATTTATGTGTGCACTGGATACTTCCTTGGACAGTGAATCAAGTGTCGGTAGTGACGATTCGGACAGTGATAGTGGCGAAAGTGACGGTGAAGGACAGCATTGCCCTTTGCCGGCACGTTTGATCTTTTCTTCGGAAGAGCTTGCAGGAAGTTTGAGCAGGGTGGCAGTTTGTAAAAACTGTGGTCAGAATACTTTGATTCTGGAACACGCACAAGGAAAAAATATGGCTTGTGTCATGAGATGATGTGGAAATGTTTGAATCCTGAATGTGTTACATTGCACTACTTGTATTCTGACCCTGCCATGTCGTCTTGATTTCGAGAACTGAACCTATCATTCAGGTTAGGCATGCGTGCGATAGAAAAAGGAAGAGATGCAGGAAGAAAAATGTTTGGATATATGGGCTTGTCTTTCCCCTATCAGTCTATCAATTGCAGAAAAATGAGACATTTCGGAGTAATTTAAAACTTATTCTAGTTTACCGCTTGGTGTTTTCATGAATAGTGCGATTCATTCGACACGAGTTGTGTTGTAGTCTTCATCCCTCGCTATCGTAAACTTTCATGGCTGTTGCGGCAGCAGTTATCTTTGGCACATTTGCATAATTAGCTCTCTCAAGTTCTAGTACGCATGCTTGCTGGGTAACTCTGCCTACTTCTGCGAAAACATCATATGGCGCTAAATTTCCACGAGGGTACTGTAGTTCTAGAAATTTTCGCGCTCGATTTAATTTTGTGCTTTTCACGCTACCAACTAAAGCGCGAAATTAAAATGCGCGAAAATAAGTTGCATTGTATTTCACTACATTGTTTGGCATTGGATTGCGCGAAACTAAAATCTTAAACTTTCATGGCTGTTGCGGCAGCAGTTATCTTTGGCACATTTGCATAATAAGCTCTCTGAAGTTCTAGTACCCATGCTTGCTGGGTAACTCTGCCTACTTCTGCGAAAACGTCATATGGCGCTAAATTTCTACGAGGGTACTGTAGTTCTAGAAATTTTCGCGCTCAATTTAATTTTGCACTTTTCGCGCTACCAACTAAAGCGCGAAATTAAAATGCGCGAAAATAAGTTGCATTGTATTTCACTACATTGTTTGGCATTGGATTGCGCGAAACTAAAATGTGCGAAAATTCTGTAATTTCAGAAAAAATGAGTGCGCGAAATTAAACGCGCGAAAATTTCTAGAACTACAGTATTTAAAATGACAGGAGACTTACCTCCTTATGAATGTGATTTTTAGCTATAAATCACTATATTTTACATGTTTTGAACATTGGTAGACAACTAGGTAGGTCGTACTTATAGGGGAAGTTCAAAAATAGAACCTGTCTTGAATAGTTTTGGCAACATTAACCTACGCAGGTCAAAGATCATCATACCAAGAGAAATAGCCTGTTTTCTCCGGTTCACTTTTACGAAGGAACGGCCACTTCCAGTGAAATTGGGGAAAAATCCACTGGCTCGATTCTGTTCAGACTTGGCATGTATGATAAGTTACAGTGGTACCTGCTATTTAAGACCACCCCTACAGCCAACAAAAAGTGGTCTCATACTGCAGGTTGTCTTAAATTGAAGGTATATTTAACATGTAAATACAGCAGAGGGTCTTGAAAGAGTGGTCTTAAAAAGACATGCGGTCTTAAATTGGAGGTGGTCTTTAGAGCAGGTACCACTGTATTTATTTTCTCTAAAAAGGTGTTTTTGTTTGTTGATAACGGGACTAGTTTTGTAGTTTCACGTTCATTCGCAGAGCTTTCACCCAAAGTACATGTACATGGCACAACTATAAATATCTTTTGTGACCTAAAACAGGGCTTGTTTGCATTATCAACAATACGAAACATGTTTTGATGGCCAAGAATCTACGCTAGAGGTAAAACGGAGGGAAGTGGTCGTCGAATAATCTGTTGACCTCCCAGTTTTGCTTGAGTGGCTTTGAGGTGGCACAAACTATTGTCCTACTTTGTGACTTCATAAAATAAATACTGTTAAATAGATTTTAATAAATGCGGTGTCTACGTTTGCCCTAGACACTCAGCTTTTAGAAAAGGTATACTTTTATATGGTTTACTGTTGCCTATTTTTCACAAGCGTGAGAAATGGTGAGCAATGTCTGTTCAACTGCGTTCACTAGATCGCCCGCCTTAAACCGTTTCTATAAAGTTAAACATCAGTCATTGTTCCATAGTTTCAATGCTAACAATAAGATACGAGAATTTTAAAATCATGGGATGTAGTGTCTCTGTATTTATATCACAGTTATATTGACAGTGGTAGACAAGGGTTGAAATTACTGGAGACAATTGCTGCCAGTGCCCTGCCTGATTGCCTTGATGCCTTCGAAGATCTTTTAAGACACATTAAAAGATCTTTTTTCTCCAATGTATTGTAATGCCATTTGCCCTTGTATGCAAGTATTTTGCCTTTAAAGTTTAATATGCCTAATTTTGCCTGTGCTTTAAATTACTCATTTTGAAGGCCTGAGTAGAGGGTTTCTCAGTTTATGCTCTATAAATAACACACAACAGCCCAGCCCATCTGCAGCCCTATCTTTATTTTTCCCAGCAGACATTCATGATGATTATCTTGACAAAACAAAGAAAGGGCACAAAAGTGCACACTAAGGGCTGTGAGTCCCATAGGTGTTTCGCCCTCAACATCAAACTGCAAAAAAGCAAAGAGAGAGAGAGAGAGAGAGAGAGAGAGAGAGAGAGAGAGAGAGAGAGAGAGAGAGAGAGAGAGAGAGAGAGAGAGAGAGAGAGAGAGAGAGAGAGAGAGAGAGAGAGAGAGAGAGAGAGAGAGAGAGAGAGAGAGAGAGAGAGAGAGAGAGAGAGAGAGAGAGAGAGAGAGAGAGAGAGAGAGAGAGAGATTTACTTACATAATATTGAGACAAGATATTAGGGCTTTACAATATATTTTCTGTGTAGAAATGCTGCACACAATTTTAATATTTTGTTTCTCCCGGGCAAAAAGTTGAGGCATTATTTGTGTGCCTGTTTCTTCCACTTGTTTTCTTCTTCAAAACTTCTGGTTTCCATGCAGTAATCCATTAAGAATTTGATAGGGTTATGTGTGTTAAAACCAAGATTAAGATTGTTTTTGGGTGATGTTGACTTATTCTCTAAGTCACAGGGCCATAACTATTCAAAAATTGGAGGACACTGGTAGATTATGCATCTTAATGAGACCTAGGTTGTGTTTTGGGTGACCTTGTCCTAATTCTAAGTCATGGGAGTGTGTATATTAATTTTGCTTTTGTGCCATAACTCTTCCAGAATGTCGGGAAACTTGATCACACTTGTTATGACAATCTATGTTGGTAAGACTTAAGTCAGGATTGCATTTTGGTGCCCTTAATTTAGCTCAGACAGAACTTCCAGGGGGAGATGTTTTAAGTTATCATACAAACTCAGAAAATTTTAGTTCCTTCTATGTGTGAGTGGGGGCTAGCACTTGAAATAAATTATTGTTCAAGTGATGCCAATTTGGCTAAAGTGATTCAGACATATGAACCAAACTCTTGTTTCTTCAGCTAAACTGATTCTAAATTTTTCAATCAGTAGGCTGGTGTTACATATTGAAATTAAAATATTTGATCAAAACTATAGAAATTGTTTTTAAAAAGGGAGAAAAGAAAAAAATAAGCCAGTTTAGCTAAAACAGGATAAATGTCTTTAGTGAAATCCCAGGTGTATTAGCATGTGTGTTGCTGGCTAATGGCTAGTGGCAGGCAAGCATTATGTAGTAAAACTTCTCTGAAATATATATGCTTTGCTTTCTGATTGCAGCTACATGACAGTTTGACAGTTGACTATGAAGTTTATGACTGGAAAAAGCTGGACCCAGATAGCGAGGAGACAAAGAAGATGGTCAGCGAGTACTTCTTGCTCGAAGGTGACTTTGGTGGCAAAAAATTTAACCAAGCCAAGATCTTCAAGTGAATATGTGCAGAGAGACAAAGTAATGAAAGACAAATATCCTGCTGACACCCAAGTTCTGTGTATTGGCATCTGCACTGATACAAAAAAAAAGTGTGGTCACATCTAGGACTATCTTTGAAAGGGGTGCATGCTGTGGAATTACAGAATAAAAAATAAATTAACCTCTTGTGAATTTGAGTGTATTCTTTTGTATATTCCCGTTTCAGGGTTCTCACAGGTGTACAAAAGGCTAAATTGAAGGATATATTCTTGCACATCATTTGGGTTTCTAATACCCATGTGTTTACTGAAGGAAGTGAATGCCTGCATTCATGGGTATGTTTACTCACCCACTGGTGTCACGCACCACAGTTTACCCACTGCAAAATAGAGCAGTCTGTCCTGGTATTTTAAATGTACTGCGTGAGAAATTTGATTGTAGGATAGGAATACCGTGATGCTGGGCTGGCGCTAGGAATTTTTACCCCTTAGCCAATTTGGCTAAAACTACAAATTTCTTTTAGCCAAATTTTAGTCCAATAAATCTGACACATATTAAGTCAAAACGCACCCCCCCCCCCCAGCCTGCCCTCCTAAAAGACCTTACAAATATTTTGTCAAACACACAACCATACATACTTACATTGATATTAAGGTGGAAGCTGTGAAGCTAGTGCGCAGTGAGACTGGCAACTTTGCAGCGCAATTACCCATTTAATTTTTTCACAAGTACATTAAACCTATATATTTTCTGATTACAACATATCCATAGATTTATATCCCATAGTGTTTTTTTGCAGGATTGGATTTTTTTGAGATTTTATAGCATTATTTCTGACATGGTAGGATTTTCACATTTTTAACGGAGAAGTCACACAAATTTTTTTTTTTTTTTCAGTTGAAATCAGAATAAATTTGAAATATATATCCATGTCTAGGATCGAATTCAGTGGTCAGTCCTGAAATAGCAAAAATAAAAAGTTATAAAATTTTTAACCTACTTCTGACAGGTTGTTCATTTTCCTTCTATAAATTACTCCGAAAGTCACGGAAGGGATTGTCAGAAAAAAAAATCCTGGGAACCGTTCCTGGATATGATATTTTTCTTTTAATGTCCATTGATTTCAATGTGATAGGGCAATTTGTACGTTTGTGAGGCAAGACACAAATTGCAGAGGTTGAGCAAAAAACAGTTCTGAGAAAATCGCATTGAAAGAAAAAGTTGCCAATTCTTACGCATTTATGGCTGTAATATGACGCGTACCGATTTCTTCTGTCCTGTGTTTTAATTATTGTGTGAAATAAACTTGTAGCTTTACCTCTGTGATGCTGTCATAAAACAAAAGTATATTTTGTGGTTTAAATCTGGACTTTTTTTAACTTGGGAACACCACACTTTGCTTGTTTGGGTGTGGGTTCACATGTGGCTTTCCATATTTGGGGACCAGTAAGTGGATTGTGCTAATTATGTCTCCTGGTGGAAGCCGGGGGACATTGTTTTAGTGCCCGCTTCTTCTTCTTCTTCTCCTTCTTCTTCCTCCTCCTCCTCCTCCTCCTCCTCCTCCTCCTCCTCCTCCTCCTCCTCCTCCTCCTCCTCCTCCTCCTCCTTGATGAAACTTGGTTGGATTATGTATTTTGGCAAGACCTAGGTTGGGATTGTATTTGGATGACCTTGAGCGAATTCTCAAGGTCACAGGGTCCCTTATGTGAAATTGGTTTCCGTTCGATAAGTCATGAAGAACAAGATGGAATTTGATGAAACTTGGTAGGATTATGTATCTTGGCAAGACCTAGGTTGGGATTGTATTTGGATGACCTTGAGCGAATTCTCAAGGTCACAGGGTCACTTGTGTGAAATTGGTTTCCATTCGATAAGTCTTGAAGAACTTGATGGAATTTGATGAAACTTGGTAGGATTATGTATCTAGGTAAGACCTAGATTTCGATTGAAATTTGGGTGACTTTGAGCAAATTCTCAAGGTCACAGGGTCACTCATGTGAAATTGGTTTCCGTGCGATAAGTCATGAAGAACAGGATGGAATTTGATGAAACTTGGTAGGATTATGTATCTAGGCAAGACCTAAGTTGGGATTGTATTTTGGTGACCTTGACGTAATTTTCAAGGTCACAGGGTCACTTATGTGAAATTGGTTTCCGTTCGATAAGTCATGAAGAACAAGATGGAATTTGATGAAACTTGGTAGGATTATGTATTTTGGCAAGACCTAGGTTGGGATTGTATTTGGATGACCTTGAGCGAATTCTCAAGGTCACAGGGTCACTTGTGTGAAATTGGTTTCCATTCGATAAGTCTTGAAGAACTTGATGGAATTTGATGAAACTTGGTAGGATTATGTATCTAGGTAAGACCTAGATTTCGATTGAAATTTGGGTGACTTTGAGCAAATTCTCAAGGTCACAGGGTCACTCATGTGAAATTGGTTTCCGTGTGATAAGTCATGAAGAACAGAATGGAATTTGATGAAACTTGGTAGGATTATGTATCTTGGCAAGACCTAGGTTGGGATTGTATTTGGATGACCTTGAGCGAATTCTCAAGGTCACAGGGTCACTTATGTGAAATTGGTTTCCGTGTGATAAGTCTTGAAGAACTTGATGGAATTTGATGAAACTTGGTAGGATTATGTATCAAGGTAAGACCAAGGTTGGGATTGTATTTGGATGACCTTGACCTAATTTTCAAGGTCACAGGGTCATTTATGTGAAAATGGTTTCTCTGAAATAAGTCAAGAAGAACTTGATGAAAATTGCTAGAGTAATGTATCTAGGTGAGAGCTCAACTTGGATTGTAATTTTCAAGCAAACTTGGTCATTTGTAATTTGTTATCACCTGTAGCTTATTCAGAGACGCAAGTGTTCCACCGGGAGACATTTGATTTTCTGTTGGAAAATCAGTCTGTTCTAGCTTGTTTTACATCAATAGAGAATTTCAAAGTAATCAGAACAATGGTAGTGATTAGTCTGAACTGGCCCATTCTTAGCTCCACAGTTAATCGTTTCCTGTGAGTGACCCTTGTCAATAGCTCAATTGGTTTCCAGCGGTCATGGACAAATGACTGTGCAAACAATGACATGGTTCATTATCGTGCCCATGCAAACAAAGCCATGTGTTCGTCACTTTTTAAACTTTTTATTGTAAACATCTGAATTTTTGGGAGCATGTAGTTAAAGTATCAGACTGTCCAAAAATATTAAAAAGTGATTAAAGGTGCAGCTTCAGACCTTCCACCTTAAAATAAGTAAATTTTCTTTTCTTTTCTTTATTTACATTTTTTTCCTAAAATAAAGTTTTAAGTTATGAAACTTGCACATATGATAAGGTTAGTGTCCAAGACGTGTTAGAACTTAAATATATTATGATTTTAATTTATAATCTTAGTTTTGAAAAAATTGCACTTTTTGAGCCAATTTTATGAAAATTTGTTCAGATCATGGTTATGATACTTTGATAATCATCAGTAATTAAATCAACAGAAAGATATGTAAATCACTGCTGGTATATTTATCATAGCTTAATTTAGAAATAAAATATTAAAAGGAAACATTAATTTTCAAGGTAACTTTCAATAATTTTCTTTTGGAAGAAACTTATCAGCGAATTCCAGAATAGTTTTTTCTTTTCTTTTTCTTTCCTTTTTTCTTTCTTTTTTTTTAAATAACTAGAGTTGAAAGTGGTAAATAATGCTTGTAGTAAAGAGTTATTAAAATACGAACAAGGTTAAAACATTAGATATGAAAAAGCTAAGAAAACGTGTATATTGCATTATGTTCACCTTGACAACAGACAAAGTACTGTGTAGGTGTACTAAAGCATTAAACGGGCCTGTCAATGGGTGTAGGCCTTATATCTATTGAGAATCTGCAGATATACTACAGTTTTAAAAATCTTGGCTGCTTGAATCAATATTATTACTTCCTTTAAGTCAATGTTAACAGAAATTAACTTCAAGTATCAAACTTCTGATTAAAAAACAAAAACAAACAAATGCTTGTTACTTAAAAATCTCTAAAAGAAAAATACAGATACCAAATTTGCTGCCCATATCTGAAGGAACACAAGCTTTTTTCATTTTCGTCAATAGATGGCAGGACTACTACACGTGCCAATGTCAAGGTCAATCAAAAAGAGCATGGCACCTGCAAATTTTTCACTTGTTTATTTCAATGAATTTCTTCACTACAATGCATTTATGAATCATGACAACTCTGTCTGTTGTCATTAGTGGATAAATACAATGTTTTGATAAGGAATCCTATAATATGAAGACCTAAGCTGGGAGCTGGAAGTCATGATATGACCTTGATCAAGTATGTATTTTGGACAGCTTGTTTACGCGTGCCGAGTCAAAAAGCCATTTTGAGATTGACAGAGAAGAACATCGATTCATTTATGCCTGAGCAAAGCAAATAGACGTAATATTAAGTGTCTCTGAATGTATTTTCTTATTCTCTGAAGTCCACTTTGAAGTTGAATAAATTTTTCTTTCCGTTATTTCGATAATGCACGTCCATTTTTTTTACCAGAATATCCCAGAACAAAACCTGTCCTGGAAAATTTTATCTTCGCCAAATTGCCGAACTTATTCGAATTTTCTTTCGCCAGTAGCGAATTGGCGAATGGCTAGCACGAGCCCAGGTGATGCATGTTAGAGTTTGTAAATAGGTCAGAGTAATCATACAGATCACAATAAATGGAGCACTGCATGGTATATGATTGTTACAGACATGACAATAAAACTAAATCTTAAAAAGCAAAATTGTTTGGCAAGGCCAAAACTTGTGAGTGAAACCAGACTGCTAACCAAAACAGTCTGACCAGTTTCGTTGCCTGTTGTGACTCATCAGAGATTGAGATTAACAGCTTCAAGTATGTGCTTGTATTTCAGGGTGCAACATGCACATTGCTAATGGTGCTTGTTATTACATACATAAGTCATTGAAAATGTGAATATGACCATACATAGTCAAGCTGACATTCCATGGTTCTCTGCATTTTAGTGTTGTACTACAATTAAAGGGCTGAATGACATAACCCCAGCATGTCCGGTCAAGCACTTGCCAGTCATAAACTGCATCTTGCAGTGTCCTTTAACAGCACTGATCTGCAATTGGAGGAGTAACTTTAGGAGGCGTCTACTTGTGAAAAATGTGTCATTAGTAAAGAAAGTGTAAAGTAGGTAGATAACTTGGAACAATAAAAGTTTAGCAATTAGACCAAACTGGGAGTTCATCTGTCCATAACATTGAGGCTGGAAGGTTCTGCCATATGTAATTGGTGAATGCAGGGATTTCCTAGCAAGTCTAAGCTTAAAAAGAAATATAAAAAGAACCATTCTGCTTGCAAACCACCAAGGTATATTTTAATACTTTTTCTAATTGTTGTTCATCACATGTAGAAATTAGAAAACTCCAGTTTTTACCCCTCGGCCCATAAGGCCAGAGGGGCATTGTTGTCACCTACATGTCCGTCCCTCCGTCCGAAAAGAAAAGAAACTGCACTCAAAAAAACTATATACTACATCAATAAAACTTTACCACAGATGATGAACAAAGATCTCGGGCAATTGGGACAGTTACTTCTGGATCATGGAGTACAAATGACAAGTTAACATATAGGATTGTCCGTTTAGAACAAGACCTGATACAACATTAATTGAAGCTAAAGAAAGAACGAATGTGAAGAGAAGAAAAAGAAACATGAATCTGGTGATAATACACTATGAAACTCCAGCTATCGAGTACATAAATCTACAAAGTATTCTATGACTTCAGGAAGTTGAAAATTCAGTCAGCAACAATATTGAGGAGGATGTCACAGTTGCTTATAAATACACTTCAAGTATTTGTAATAAGGTCTGCAACTACAATCAAATATTGGATAAAGTGGACTTAGACAGCTGGAATATGAATAATCAAACTTGTGAATGTGACACTACTTTCAATAAGTATATGGATAAAGACCACAAACATGTAATTACGAGTGATTTAAGTATCATTCAGAACAAAAAATTGAGACATTTGTTTCAAAGAGGACCAAACTATAGAGAAAGACATCACCCTCACAAAGGCAAGAAAGGAGATAAAAAAAGGACTCTACAGTTTAATTCAGAAACACTAATAAGAAAGGAATCTGTAACCAGACATTTGATGAATGGAAAGTTAAAATGGAAAAAGTGTATGAAAGAATCAAATACCTGAGAAAAGGACCTCTTCAAAAGTGGAGACCGATTAAGTAAGTGCTGCAGGATTCACATTGTAGAAAGGAATTGCAAGACTTACATGATAAGTTTGTCATCACACCTGTTGGCAAAGCTATTAATAACATTGCACTCACTTGTAAATCATACTACATTAATACAATACTGAGTGAATTAAATAATAAAGTTATCAACAGGCAGGAACCTTGGATACTGTTATCAAGGACCTAGTGGATAAAAAGAGTTTTAATGCATTGTCTCAAATGAGGAAACGAAATTACCAATTCTATATATATGCAATTGTCAAAATGCATAAAAACCCTGTTAAATTCAGGTTCATCATTGCAGCAAAGAAATGCGTTTCAAAACAAGTTGCCAAACAATTCTTAAGTTCTCAAACTTGACAAAAATTCACATACTAACTACTGCAAAAAAGTGAATGTACACGGGAGTGAATAGAATGTGGATTACAGATAGCACAAGTGATATTCCGCTAGACCTTGGAAAAAATCAATAAGAATTGTGCCAAATCCATTCATACCTTTGATTTCTCAACATTGTATACAGAGATTAACTTGACAGACATAAACAAGATGTTAATTTCAATGTTGGATAAAGCGCTCAAAGGTGGCACATGTTGGTATATTAAAATATCTAGTGGTGAGGCTAAATTTGATAACGGTAAGGGCAAAGGAATATCTTGCACGAAGCAAGAGTGTGCTGAAATAATAGAATACATTATCAACAATGCATCCTTTTGCTTTGGAAACAGTCTATCAACAAATAATAGGCATATCAATGGGAACAGATCCAACCCCATATATTGCCAACCTTTATTTACATTATTATGAATCAAAATGGATGGAGGAATTGGCAAAAACAAACTACAGCTGCAAGAAGATTTATAGATAACCTGTGTGCTGTAAAAAATGGAGATGAAATAAAGGGAAATTGGAAAAACGTGTATCCCTAAGAACTAATATTAAATCTGGATAATCAATGATATAAAAGCTACTTTCCTTGATTTGGATATACAAATAAAGAACAACCAGTGTGTAACAAAAATATTCGGCAAGACAGACCAATTCAAATTTGATATCTCCTGCTCTGATCTGACAGGAAACATTCCAGAGAAACAAGCATAGGGAGTTTGTATCGGACAAATGATACGTATTGTTAGAAACACCACACTTTTAGCAAATTTATCAGTCGAGTCAGAGCTTCGTTGCAAAAACTACAACACAAAGGTTATAAAAAACAACTACACAAAACTCGGTTGAAATATTTTCCAGAGAGAGGACCAGATACCTAAAAAATAAAACACTAACTCCAGAACATAAGTCAGATACCTAAAAAAATACAACAAACTCCAGAACATCAGTCAAACAATGTCAAGATGGAGATTGAAAAGACAAAGTGTTGTCCTCGAAGTGTTTAGAGTGGTAAGAAGGAAAGTACCCGGGGTAAAGTATACTTAACCACCTGGAGAATTTTCTTTAGTCCATCTAAAGTCTAAAAACCACGATCATACTCACTTTTTGCAGGATTTCTTTCATTTCAACCTACATCCAGTATAGTGGAAGAGGTGGTTTCCAGCTAAAACCTTGGTACACTTTACCTCATAACCCCTCAAGTCAACTTTATGGGGCTAAAAATTGTTTTACTATTTACCTGTTTATACCAGTGTTGGTATGGTGGAATAGTGTATAAAGCTTTTAAATTTCAAAGGAGACGTCTATGCCTGGTTAATGCAATATCTCCAAAAATACTCTCTTTGCAGAGATCACCAAATTTTTATCACAGGGTCATTGAGGTTCTTCAGGTGAGTATTGAAAAGTATGTCACTAGGTCTCGTTTTGAGGTCACAGTGCTACATTGCAGCAAAAACTGGTGTTAACGCAATATCTAAAACAAGAGGACTGTGACAGTCCTGTGCTCAGCTGACTAAGTCGCCCTATGACCTTGGAAATGAGGTCAAGTTCACTGACCCATTCTGAATGTTAACTTTCATAGAGGGTCATCCCCATGTGCAAGATCAAAGTCACAGTACAAATAGACCTAAGGTTATCACACGACCAGTAAAATTCATGTTAGTGGCCCTGTGACCTTAGGAATGAGGTCAAGGTCCCTAATGTATGGTCTCAATCTTTTCTAAATAGAGAACCACCAACAAGTTCAACATCGAAGTCCTACTTTCCACAGCTCCCAAGTTAACATGTGAAAAGTAAAATTAAGGTAAGTGTCTGGGTCCCAGTGACCTTGAGAATGAGGTTAAGGTGACCCATGTACTGTCTAAGTCTGGCCTTTACTCGGGACAACCATCATGTTCAACACCAAGGTCCAAGTTCAAATAGCTCTCAAGTTGTCAGGTGAACTGTAAAATTTGAGCAAGTGGCCCTGTGACCTTTGGAATGAGGTCAAGGTCACTCATCTACTGTCTAAGTCTGGCCCTCATTAAGGACAACTAGCATATGCAAAACGAATGTCCTAGCCCCAAGTTACCATATTTTTACAGTGAATTTTGTGCACCTAACCCTGTGACCTTGGAAATGAGGTCAAAGTCACTCATCTACTGTACATGTATCACCCTCATACCAAGAAGTGTCCCTATGCAATTTCAAAGCAATTGGCTGACTATATACAAGGATAAAGACTTGAAGATTTGGCCAAAAAATGAAAAAAGAAAAAATGCAAAAATCCAAAAATCATTGGACTGTGACCATTTGAAAAAATTTGGTAGATCACCACCCAAGGAGCACCCCCATCAAGTTTGAAGTGTATCTAGCTGATGGTTTTGCAGAAGTAAAAAATTGTCAATTAGCATTGCAAACCCTAATGACTTTGCCATCCCCATGGACTTGCATGGTAATCAATGGGCATGTCAAATTTGAATAAACTAAAATAAACTACCATTGCCATTCCCATTCCCATTGACTTGCATAGTAAACAACAGCAGTGTATGTGTCCACAAGGAACATATCCACCAAGTTTCAGCACAATCTGAGAGATGATTTTGGAAAAGCCGAAAATAGCAAAAACACACAAAAATTCATAAAAATTAGAAAAAAAATGCACCTGCACCTGTTGAACAACTTGAGGTCTGGAGGTCCCCAGAAGTGTCCCAACACAATTTCAAAGTAATTGGCCTAGCGGTTTTGGAGAAGACTTTTTAAGATTTCCTCCATAAATGAATAAAAAAGTGCATTCAAAATCCAAAAAACACTGATGCCTTGCCTTCCTAAAAGCTTAGCTGAATTATCAGCTGAGCTAAAAATGTTTAATGTAGCTTCATCAATTATAACAGTTAGTCCCAAGAATGCAGCAGATGCCTATTGAAATCTAGGTCACTGGGTCACTGCTGCATTGAAGAAAAATGGCCAAACCATGATATCTTCAATTACTCATCGTAGCTGCACCAATTATTTATGACAGTTGGTCCTAAGGATGCCTCAGACACCTAGTGAAAACTAGATCACTGTGTCACATATTTAGGTCACAGTGTTTTGTTGAAGAAAAATGGCCTTGCCACGCTATATCTCCAAAAATACTCACTTTACAGAGACCAAATTTTTATTGCAGAGGGCCACTGAGATGCTTCAGGAGTCTATCGAAAAGTAGTTCCCATATTTAAGTCCAAGTATTACATTGAAGAAGAAAAAAACGGAGTTAACATAATATCTAAAAAAAATATTACATGTAGTTTCATCAATTATTTATGACAGTTGGTCCTAAGGATGCCTCAGGTGCCTATTGAAAACTAGGTCACAGTGCTGCATTGCAGAAAAATGGCCATACCATGATATCTTCAAATATTGAATTACTCATTGTAGCTGCACCAATCATTTAGGACGGTCCCAAGGATGCTTCAGACACCTTGTGAAAACTAGATCACTGGGTCACATATTTAGGTCACAGTGCTGCATTGAAGAAAAATGGCCTTGTCATGATATCTTTGCTCATTACATTTGCACAAAAGCTTTGTCATTAGGTCAAACAGAAGTAACCTTGACATACAGGTGGGGTACATGTATTGTCCTCACCTACGCGTCTGTCCTGGCTGAGGGGTTTGCGGTCACTGTTCGGCTTCTACTAGTTCTAGTTGCCCTCTGCACATTAAGTGCCGGAGGGTATTAGGCCTAATTGTCATCCTCTCCGTCGTTAGTCTGTTTGCCTTGTCGACATTGCAGCGATATCTCCAAACAATATTCACCGTAGCTGTACCAAATTTTGTCACAGAAGGACCTTATGATGGACCAGGTGCCTATTGAAAACGGCTTCTTCTGATTATTATAAAACTTTTTATAAAACTATTAATGTATTTATTTGAAGGCCATCTGAGTGGCATGAACCCTGACGATGTTACGGCGATATCTCAAAAAATACTGACCACAGTTGAACCACATTTTTATCCGAGATGCATCTTATGATGTACCAGGTTCCTATTTAAAACCAGCATCTGATTATTTTTTACCTTTTTATGAAACTTTTAATGCATTTATTTGAAAGCCGTCTGAGTGGCGTCAACCGTGATGACATTACCACAATATCTCAAAAAATATTGACCACAGCTTTACTAAATTTCTGTCAAAGATGCATCTTATGATGAACCAGATTCCTATATACAACCAGCCTCCTCTTTATATTTATTATCTTTGTAATGAAACTTTAACGTATCTTCAAGACAGTCTAAGTGGTGCACAGGGAGACTGATCCAACGCAGCTTCACCAGTCTATTTTTTCAGAGATACACATTATAGTGGACCACATTCCTATTGAAAACCAGCTTCCACGTGTCATTTCTAAACTTGTTATGAAACTTTTGAAGTGTGTATTTGATGGCCATCTGAGTTATACACAGTACAGTGGTCTCTGTCACCAGAAGGTGCCCCAAGAACATCCAAAAGTGCTGTTTTATTTCATAGACAACACTAGAGAAATTGTATGTAAAGTATTCTACTGCGAAGTCTCAAAACCAAAAAAAAACAAAAAACAAAAAACAAAAAACAAAAAAACAACAACAACAATAAAAACAACAACAACAACAACAAAATGCAGAATTGTGGAAAAAAGATTGTGGGCGCCGAGGGTAATCCATTTTTGAACGTTATTTTTAGCACAGCTGACTTGTCTGTCAGCTGAGCTTAGCTCACAGAGACACTTCTGGGGACTCCCAGTTCTGAATTTGTTCGCCAGGTGGCGCTGTGATTTTTTTTTGGGGGGGGGGTGCTATTGGTATTTTTGACTTCTTCTCCAGATCCGTCACTCAGATTATACTGAAACTTGGTGGATATGTTTCTTGTGGAAGGGTCAAACAAAGGTGTTCACTAGGTGGCACTGCTGTGGATTCCTGATTTTTAACAATATTTTGAATTTGGGTACTTACCGGTCAATGCACCTTTCCTATTGATTGCAATATAAGTCAATGGGCATTCGAATGCTAATTCATGTTTTTGACTCCCAAACCGTCATCCAGATTGACTTTAAACTTGGTGGCAAAGTACTTTGGGTGGGTTTGGTCAAATGGTAACACTCCAGTGAGTTTTGCATTTTTAATGATTTTTTTTTTTTTTTTTTTTTTTTTTTTGACAAATCTGACAAAATCTTCTTCACAACCACTTACCCAATTGCTTTGATTTTACATAAGAACACTCCTAGGGACTCCTAGTTCTTAATTTGGTCACCAGGTGGTGCTGCAATTTGTTTCAAATTTTTTATGAAATTTTGAATCGGTTAATGTAGCTATTCTGTTGCTTACTAATGCAAGTCAATGGGCATTCTAATGGTAATTCACACTTTGGACTTCTCTGAAGAAACTGTCTGTCAGATTTACTTTAAATTTGGCGGCAATGTACCTTGGGTGGGAATACCAAATTTGTTCAAATGATCACCCTCCAGTGATTTTTTGATTTTTTATGATTTTTTTTTTCAAAAATCTAAAATTAGTTTTAATAGGAAAGTTTACATGGGAATTTCTTGTAATGGTTATAACTGAAATAATTTTGGCCAGATTTGTACCAAACTTGGTAGGAATTTACCTTTTATAAGTGGCTACCTATTTTGTGCAAGTGGTCACGCGAGCCAGATTCACTTCGAACTTGGTGGGGATGTGCCTTGGGTGGGTCTCTACCACCTTTGTTCAAATGGTCACGCTCCAGTGATCTTTGGATTTTTTATGAATTTTCCTCTTCTTTTTTGGGGCAGATCTTAAAAAAAACAACTTTTTTTTCTGTAACCGCTGACCCAATTGCATTGATATTGCACAGGGACACTCCGGGGGACTCCTAGTTCAGAATTTGTTCAGCAGGTGGTGCTGCAATTTTGTTTTTGGTATTTTTAACTTCTTCTCCAGAACCGTCACTCAGATTAAGCTGAAACTCGAAGGATGTGTACGTTGTGGAAGGGTCAAACAAGGTTGTTCACGAGGTGGCACTGCTGTGGACCCCCGGGCCCATATGCATAAAGGAGGTGTCACTTACCCGTGTCATAACTTAAAACAGTTTTAGTTACCCCTCAGTTCATGGTGTAAGAAAATTGGTATGCATAAAAGCTGGTGTAGTTATAACCGGGGTAACTAATCCATGGGCCAGTTACGCCACTGTTTGACTGGAGACCTTGATACAAGTTTTAACCCCCTTTCCTGACACTGGCCACCTGACCTGTCCTAAATTTAGGTGAGCACAGTGCGTACAGTCGTGTGACTGCTGTCCCCTTTTATTGACAGATTGCATTACGTGACGAGGGGGTAACGTGCTTCAGATTTATGTTTGTCAAAATGAAATTGAGTGTACACACAGTGGTCAATAATGGAAATATCACTAATTTTATATCTGTGCATGATAAACAATAAACCTGAAAATATGTCTGTGTATCCATACCATGATGATGTAAGTGATCACTGGAGTTTCAATAGAACATTAAAATTTCTATCTACCCCATATAACCCCCTTTTTCCAAGTCCAGCCACAACAACCATGGCTGCACAAGGCCTGGACAGCAAAGCCAAAAAGAGGAGGAGGGGAATTGACAACATGAGAAAAAAGAACGTTGTGTAGCTATGCCCCACTGCTATCCCTTTGTTTGCTGCATATTGTAAAAAGTATTCAAATAGATATATGCAATGTATACATTTTTAAACAAGTAATGGTCAGTAGATTGTGGAAAAGGCAAAATTCTGATCTTGCAATTAATTGTCTCATTAACAACAGTTCGTTTGATCAAAGTGCCGGAGAGTATTGTCGTCAGTTGCGTCGTCCATCCGTCCGTCCTGTCAGCGTTACCGCGATATCTAAAAAATATTAACCACACCTTTCCCAAATTTTTGTCAGAGATGCATCTTATGGTGGACCAGGTTTCAATTTAAAACTAGCTTCCTCTTTGTATTTATAAACTTCTTATGAAACTTTAAAGTATTTATCTTAGGCCGTCTGAGTGGTGCACATGGGGACGACGTTATCATGATATCTCAAGAAGGATCCAACGCAGCTTCCCCATTTTTTTCACAGATGCCCATCACAATGGACCACATTCCTATTGAAAACCAACTTCTTATTCTTATTTTTATACTTGTTGTGAAACTTTTGAAGTGTTTATTTGATGGCAGACTGGGTGACGCACAGTACAGTGGTCTATGTCACCAGAACTTGCCCCAAGAACATTCAAAAGTGCTCCTTCATTTCACAGACAATAATATGGAAATTGCATGTAAATTATTCTTCTGCGAAGTCTAAAAAAATATGCACAATTGAGGGAAAAAAATTGTGGGCGCCGAGAGTAATCCGTTCTCTGAACGCCATTTTTACTTTATGGAGCCGGAAAATAGATATTTGCACTGATTATACTGTGGCATAACAAGACCGCCTGAAGCAAATGACAGCCTTATTAATGCGGACCCTTCAGTCAATGTTTCGTATTGACGATGTCTAGTTTTTCTTTGTGTTTGTTGAATGTGTAGACTGTAGACTCTAATGTTAAAAATGTTTTTCATTCTACAGCAAAGATTCTAATATTATTACAAAAGATTTGAGGAAATGTCACACATTTCGCAATACTATCAGAAACATTGTTAAAGAAGGAATAGTATGCTAACTTTTAGAATATATCAACGGTGGCAAGGTCATTTTATGGTTCAAGTATTTGAAATTCATTTTGCCAAACAGTTTGCTTTGATCATTTATATGAGTGAAGACATAATATGTGTTTTAGATGTTGCATGAACCGTATGTAACTTAGTCAGACCGGTCTGCTCGTCTGTCCGTCCCTGCGTAGGGCCTAGTCTGTACCATATTTCCTATACCCTTGGGATCACACTAACCTAATTTCGCGTGCAGACACTTCCTTGAATAGCAGAGTGTCATGTGCCAAAATTTGGTCACTGTGACCTATTTCTCGATCTTTCACCCCACAAGAAGTTTCGGCTTGTGCAAGCCATATTTCGTAACTATACTTAAAAGACATGTAACGCACAACTTAACAATCAAATTACATTTAGCCGGACAGAGAAACGAGGTAGCGGGCAAATTTTAATCAAAAATGAGTGAACATTCCAGTAAATTTATTTGTTAACAAAATCTTGCCAGCAAACCTTCATCTTGCTCATGTTTATAAAAAGTAGCTTTTGACATGCAATATACGAAAAGCATTTAACTTATCTGAAACAAACCTCACCTCTTTCGAACACAACTTTTAATGTATGTTTATATGTATTGTTTAAACCATTGGAGAAAACAAAATACGTAGTCTGGGCCTGATTTGGATGCAAAATATTTTATTGGAAACTTGTTCTTGCGCTGATCAAGGCACACAAGAAAGCATAATTCTTTTACTTTCATTACAAAATTGGTTTAAATGGAAACAGAATCAAACTAAGATTTTAACTTAGCCTGATTTAACAAGTGGAAGTCATTATAAATATCATCTAACTGTCAAAATACCTGACCAGTCACTAAATATTTTATTGTCTGGAAAGCAGACCAAGTTCTGGCTAACTTGGGGCAAGGGTGTAGAATATTAGGCCTGGTCAAGGTAAAATCATATGAGGGGGCAAAGGTTAAGGTCATAGTGACCCAATTTTTAGTGCATGACACAGGCCTATCACGTGAAATATACAGCAGCGATACGGCCTTGGATTAGGTAGTAAAGCGGGAATGTGTTACGCAATAAAGTAGCCTCCGTGTCGGAAAAGGGGTGAAGTAATTAGAGGGGGTGCGGAGCATGGTCACGTGGTTTGGTTTTTTCTTCTGTACGGTTGCAATGGAGGTATTAAGTCACTCTAGGTCGGACCTTTAATGTATACACTCGGAATTTATTCACGATTTCAATTTTAAAGGAAGTTTCTGCAATGAGTTTTGTTAATTTATTTATTTTATTTATTATTATTGTTATTGTTATTGTTATTGTTATTGTTATTGTTATTGTTATTATTATTATTATTATTATTATTATTATTATTATTATTATTATTATTATTATTATTATTATTACTAGGTAAAAAAGAATTACCAATAGGATAATATTACTTACCGTGTACTCTAAAACTTAACATCGCCCTGCATTGATCAACTTTGACAGGTCAAAGGTCATCAGGCCAGTCACTAATGCAATTAGTGACCTGAAATACGTAACTAATTTCTATAGTGCCTGCTTCTATGACCTGTGACCTCTGCGCAATCGTTTGACGTCACGGTTTTTGCAGACGACAAGAAGCCAAGGGAAAAGTCCTCAAACGGAACAGTCAACCCTTCTGCGAGGAGCTCTGTCTGGTATTCCGGGCTGACATATTGGCGGGGATTCGAAGGCCTCACACTGTGACAGGTGTGGCATTAAATATTACGTACTCTATTGGGATGTCAAAAGAAACGGAGAACTCGTTTGAAATGGAGGGGCCAGGTGGTGCTGCAATTTGTTTCAATTTTTTTAATGAATTTTTGAATCGGTTAATGTAGCTATTCTGTTGCTTACTAATGCAAGTCAATGGGCATTCTAATGGTAATTCACACTTTGGACTTCTCTGAAGAAACTGTCTGTCAGATTCACTTCAAACTTGGTAGCAATGTACCTTGGGTGGGTCTCTACCCAATTTGTTCAAATGATCATGCTCCAGTGATTTTTGGATTTTTGACGGTTTTTTAATTTTTTTCAAAATCTTTTTAAAAGGTTTAATAGGAAAGTTTAACATGGGAATTTCTTATAATAGTCATGACTTAAACAAGTTTGGCCATATTTGTGCCAAACTTGGTAGGAATGTACCTTTTATAAGTGGCTACCTATTTTGTGCAAATGGTGACACTCCAGTGATGTTTGGACCTTGACTTCATTCCCAAGGTCAAAGGACAACTGCCGAAAAATTTATTGTTTACTTGATAACTGGAGATCTGTTTGGAGTTAGGACCTTGATCTTGCACATGTTAATGTTTCTTCATGTAGGTCATGCTTAGACAGAACATAAGTGACCTTGACCTCGTTTCTGGGGTCACAGTGCAACATACAAGAATTTTACTCTTCACTATAACTTGAGAACTACTTGAACTGGGACCTTGATGTTGGACATGTTAGTGTTCTTCTATAAAGGTCAGACTTACTGAGTACATTGGTGTGTCTATCCTATCCCAATTTCACAGAGCTGCAAGTGTGATAAATGTCTAGGTCAGCTGAGCATAGGCTGTTCATACAGCCCTCTTGTTTGTATTTGTTGCAACACCGTTTTCGTATGGACCTTTTGTATACAGTTGATCTTGAAAACTATTCCTTTATACTGCAATTTAAAAGGAATATCTAATTTTATTAGCAAAATATTTGTATTTGACAATGGCATACATGAATGATGATGGGGCATCATGTTCTTGAAAAATAGGATGTAAGAGATGAAAACAGGTATGGCATGATATTTCGCCAAACAAAAGAGAGTCCTATGCTGAGTTGACCTTTCATACAGAAACTAAAGTGGTCCTGTAACCTTCAAAGTAATATGGGTCACTTTTCTGTAAGACTATGATCACTGTTTGCAATATCAAAGTCTTTAGTCGCTCACAGTGTTGGAGGCCGCCTTTTTGACATGAAAAGCAGACCTGCCAACCTGCAAGATTTAGTCTTGCAATATGCACTTTTTAGCTCTTGTGCACCCGCAAGTTTTAATATTCTAGGCAATATATGCTTTCAGTCTATAAATGTAGGTACAGTGCATTAAAATTAACAAATTATAGTGAAATGCTTACCAAAAGTACAGTGTTGTGACCCCCATAAAAATTCACGAAGGAGTTTTTTTGCAGTACAGTTTCCATTTTGATTTATTATGCCCCTTTTGAAGAAGGCGGGGCATCTAGCTTTGCTCATGTCGGTCGGTAGAGAGACTGGTTTCCGCACCATAACTAGAAGTTTGGGAGATAGGACTTTGATAGTGCCCAGGGATATACTCCAGTATAAGGGATAGGTGAAGTATGTAGGTGATTGATTTTGGCCCTATTTCCTAGGTCACCGAGGTATTATAGTAAGTTTTGATTTTCACATGATAACTAGAAATTTTTTTTTTTTCATGATGGGACGTGTGTATTGCACAAGATTATAGTCCTTATCCAGGGCTATGTCAAGTTTGAAGATAAGTGACCTTGACTTAATTCAAAGGTTACTTTAGGGACGGTTCAACAATTTCATCATTGTTTAATTAGTACTGTACTTACAGTATGGGGAGGGGGGGTTAAATGGGTCTGTACACTTTCACAGAGTTTGGAAAATGATGGTCAATTTTATGCCTATTTTGTGCAATATTGGTATGATTTTTTTTTTTTTTTTTTTGAAAATCATCATTTTTAAAGTATTAATTTGGGGGTGGGGGTGGGGGTGGGGGTGAAATTTAGTACCCTAAGTACTAATTCAGAAACGATTATGTTGAACCACCCCTTAGTGAACTTGGTTTCTGCACTGTAACTCAAAATGTGACTTCAATATTACACATGGTAATATTCAAAAGTAGGGCTTGGTCTGCTTAGAAGATGGATTACCTTGACCAAATCTGAAGGTCGCCATCTAGAATCCTACTAGTGAATTTGTTTTTCTCATGACAACTAAAGATGTTTTTCATCTAGGGCTTTCATATTGCACAGGAATATAGCCTTCTATTTTAGAGCTTGGTCAAGTTGTGAAATGGGTGACCTTGAATCAATTCACAGGATCACAGAGCCACATTACTGAGTTTGGTTTCAGCATAACTCCAGACGTTTTTGAAATACGGCTTTAATTGATATTGCCCAGGTTTATACTCTACTATATGAGGGCTAAGCGAAGGATGAAGGTAGTTGATTTTGACCCTATTTCCAAGGTCGTAAAGATACTATAGTAAGTTTTGGTTTCTGCACCATAAGTTTTTATGAAAGTACCTGTATCGTACACGGGATTCTAATGCTTATCCAGGTCTGGGTTAAGTTCAAAAGATGGGTGACCTTGACCTAAATTCAAAGGTCACTAGTGAACTGGGGTTCTGCATTGTAACTCAGAAATTAAGTTATGACTTCAATATTGCACACGGTAATAGTTCTTAATAATGGCTTTCTCAGCTTAGAAGATGGATGACCCTGACCAAATTCCCAAGGTCACCACCTAGAGTCTCATTAATGAAATTGTATTCCGTATGACAACTAAAGACATTTTTGACGTAGGGCTTTCATACTGTACAGGAATATAGCCTTCTACAAGAGCTAGATCAAGTTTTGAAATTGATGACCTTGAGTCAATTTCCAAGGTCACAGAGCCACATTATTGAATTTGCTTTCTGCTAAATGACTGCAGAATTTTTTCAGCCAGAGTTTTTATTTTGTCTATGTGTATTGTCTTCTATTGGGGCTAGATCATCTTCAAAGAAGAGTGACATTGACCGAATTTCCAAGGTCCCAAGGGCACTTTAGTGAATTTAAATTCTGCATCCAAACTCAGAATTAAACCTAGGATATCAATATTGCATATGATAATAGTCCTCCGTATGGGCTTGATAAAGTTAGAACATAGATAACCTTGACCCAATTCTTAAGATCACCACACAAGTTGGTACACTGTGGTTTCTTAGGATGCAATATTTGCTCATGATTAGAGTACTCCATTGGGGCTAGGTCAACTTTGAAGATGGATGACCTTGATAAAATTCTCAAGGTCTCCACACAGTCCTTTTAGTGCACTTTGTTTTCGCATGCTAGCTAAAGACGTTTTTTAAGTAAAGGTTTCATATTGCACAGGAATACAGAGTTCTATAGTAGCTAGGTCAATTTGCAAATGCAGTTTTCTAGCTAGAGCTTTGCACATGTTTATAGTCGTCTGTAAGGGCATGAGCAAAAAGGTCACACTTGCTGGTATTCCTATTGTAACAATGTAAACGTGTATGTACCCTTATCAGTAATTCCTTATCTCAATATTTCATTTGTAGAACACATGAAAAATGTCCAAGAAATTCGCATCTTCAGTTTGAAGATCCTTTACATGTATTTGGGCTAATGCAGTCTATGTCAAAATTCTACAGAGGAATGTGAGCAATATGTACCATAGGTGTCAACTCTCTTGTTATTGGCGGGAGTCTCCCATTTTGGAGATTTAAAATTGTAAAGCAATTGGCCTGACACTTTGGAGAACATTTCCAGATTTTAGCAAAAAGTGAACATAAAAAATAAGTGAAAAAAAGGAAAAATTTCTGGAGCATAACCATTTGGTTCAAGTCAAGAAAGACCCACCTAAAGTACATCCCCACCAAGTTTGAAGTGAATGCCTGATGCTTTTGGAGAGGTGAATAAAGCGAATTGCAATTGCAATCCCCATAAACTTGAATAGTAATCAATGGGAATGCATGCATCAACTGACAGTTGCACCCGAATTGAAAAATTTGTTGAAAGTACGGGTGCTACATTGTCATCACCACCAAGTCACCCATATTTGACCCTTCCCCTAAGGTACACTTAAGGTACAAGTTTGAGAAGTCAGCTGAGTTAAAATACAGAATGTTCATGAGCAGAATGTTAACCCGTTCTGATCCAAATGTGACTGACTCTCGAGCTTTCCTTGGCATGGGTTGAATGCAGTTTGCCCAGCCCATGCCAAGATAGCGACTGACCTGCAACGGTCATCATGATGGGTCTTCTCTACAAGTATCAGCATATTATCTTGACAAGAAATTAAAGTAAAAACATTAAAGCGTACGACAATTGACATCCAGACATGTTTTTCGCAATTTTGAGCAGGAAAGGGTGAAAGACGATTTTGTCAGAAAAAAAGGTTACAGATGTGGCATTTTGTGATGCACAAGAACTATTCAGGCAAATATGAAAATATTCAATACAGAATTTTGCACATAGGATTGTGACTTTGACATAAAGGTAAGATATCATTTCTGTGTATCGACTTTTGTCATCAGCGAATTCACTAATATTAATATTTTCTATTGATGCAGTTTGAAAATAATTTGTGAAATGTGAAAATAGCTGGTATTGGATTTGCCCTCATCTGGAGAGACCTTGTATCAGGAATGTAACTTGTCAATTGCGTTGTCATTAAGCCTTAAGGGCTATCCCTCCCCCCCCCCCCCATTTCCCCGAGTCCAACAAAACTTAAAATTCAAGCTCATTGTGAATTCTTGACATGGCACATCGTGCCCATAACATTAAATTGCAATTTACTCAGTTTTGATCATATATTCAAATATGTGTTTACAGTATGTTGGAATATCCAAGGGAGGCAGAAAATTGTAATTTTATATTCACTTTTGTTGTTTTTGAGGAAACAATAACTTCTGTTCAAATTTCCTGCACAGGGCATTAAGGTTGACTTTAAAATTAAGTTATCAAATATTACATAACCAAAAGTAAATTAAAATCAGCAAACATACAATGGTTTCTATTAGCACAAAAAAGTTAATTATTCAAAAAAATACCAGAAAAATTAAAATATTTCATCTGCAACAGTTTAATTTTCAAGTACACATGAAAATGATATAAAATCGTACAAGTGCAGTGTGCATTTATAATTTTTACATATTCGTGACCCTGAAGATGTCTACTTTCAGTCAATTTATGAGTACCTGGTAATCTTATCAGTCCATCATGAACTTGTGACGCTCTATTTTTTGGAAAATTTTGTCAACATTTGCAAATTAAGAAGGAAATGGGGGGGGGGGGCAGCACACATATAACACATTAACACATGCAAAATTAAAAATCCTATTCACACAAAATCTCATCACATTATATAATGTACCATGTTCTCATGAAAATGTGATACAATGCTGCCTCTTTATGACACTCTCATTACAAGGTGCATTCTAATACAGCATTATAGTCCATTGGCTCCCCTCAAGTGCTTTTTCCATTTGCCTCTGTGTGAAAATGTCTGTTATAAGGCAGTTTGCTATAGCTCTGTCTACTTTATGAACCCTATCACCAGCATTGCAAAGAGGGAGGAATGTACAATGACACTGTCTTGGGGGGCAAAATACACCAAACACTCCCTCCCCCCCCCCACCTTCTTATGACTGCCAACTGATACAGAAGGGTTAATGAGAGCATGCTTTGTCAGTTACATGTTGTAGCAGATCACGGCAACTCATCCTTAACTAATTTAGTTTAATCCAATTGTAAGCAACATCTTCAAGGTCTTTCTACACCTTTATTCATGTATTTAAAGAAAGTTTATAAAGTTCACACGAAAAGGCCAAATCTCACATCACGCATAATAAAATATGCTGTTAACACATCACACAAAGAAAAAGACTGATTACACGTCCCCACCTTCCCTATCTCTGAGGAATGAATAGTATTCACAAGTTTAGTGAAAAGGGCAACAATTTTTAATTTGATGGTCATATAACATTGACATTCAATGTTTAGGGATACAATGTAAATTAAGAAACCCTGGCCCCTGTCCATCTTTACATTGTGAGGTACTTCTACACCAAATTTGAGCAAATATTACCAGGTATTTGTGAGATATTATGGCAACAAACATTTACAGAGGGATGGGTGGACATCTCCCGAAGAGGAAGAAAAAATGCCAAGTCGCAAAATATCAGAGAACACAATTTGATTAAAATCAGTTGAAAATGAGAGGTAGACACATTTTGAGATGAGTAAGGCATAACCTAAGAAAAACTCACTATGTGTGAGGAACTCAATTTGATTAAACTTACGTGAAATATTTCACGGGAAACACATTTAAAGATTCATATTAAGTCATACCCCAATAAATTTACGACCTTGACCTTCAGCACTTCGGCATTACAAGAAGATAGGAAATTTTCTTAACACAAGCTGCTTTTAGAAATCCCCATTTCATTAAAATTGGATGCAAATGTCAAGAGTAGCGAGGACAAATGTTTTAGATAAAAAGGTCAAAAGACAAAATATCAGACCTGCACAACTTCACTGGGATTTAGTATTGATGTTTTAAGATCACCTTTGTGGGTCAAGGGTATGCCAAGCAAACACTGCTTTTTCCCAAATACTTCTCGTGTAAAATGTGATTTCAGATATGTTTTACACCGTTAAATACTTTGATGGACCTGTATAAAGCTCCTACAGTGAAACCTATTTTAAAAGACTGCCCCTCAGATGATCAAACTGTGGTCTCGTCTAGCAGGTATAAACTATACCTTTAATGTGGCGATCTAGTGAAGACTAATCAAGTGTTCCATAGTTTCATTTGTTTTATCCTCTTCAAAATTCAATTGAAATACCATCAAAACTATATACAACCTGAAAGGTGAGAAAGACAGGGATATAACGATTGCAATTATTTTTGTTTGCATACAAAATTTAAAAAGATATACTAATTACGCGACCACTTAAAATTTAATTAAAATTCTAACTTTCGAAAACATTGAAACTGACACTCGTTATGCGGAATCAATTATTTTGGTGCCAAATGGAAGAGTACGGTATGTATTCTTTTCACAGTTTAGCTTAAAATTTAGGACTTTTGAATGCGGAGAAAAAACAGACTGAGTACAATTCAGTTTCAAAATTCAAAAAGTTATGCCATGGAATTTACACAAAATTTTAAACCACTGAATTATTTTCTCTTCATTTGTAATGTTAGGGTGAATATATGAAAGTGCATCTCTGAAGCACTGCATAGTTCCAGGTGTCATGATCATTTGAGTAGAAAAAGGAAATGCTTGTAAAAGCAGAACCTTTGACCGCATGAAAGATGATCTGAGCACTGTGATTTATCAACTTTAAATTCTTTGATGGATTGTTGCCTACAGTCTGGAAAGATGAATGGACTCTGTCATGATCACAAGATGGATTATTTTGGAAAGTGAAAATGATCATTCTGGTGGGTCATGACTGCTTTGGTGGAATGCTTTCAGGTCTTCCATTCCATAACAACTCCATGAAGTACACATCCTGAATGTTTGTAGAGTAAGGGTTTTCTCTAGCAGCAGTTCATACCCTATACCCTTCTTTTTCATGTTGTTTAATGTTGAAGACCAAGGCAATAAAGTTTATGTGCTGTATCAGTGGCAAGTACTTTAAATCAGGAAATTGTCTTGGGATCTATGGTCAAAAGGACGGCTCTGAATATAACCTAAGTGTAAATTTAAAAGTTCCATGATGAAGTCATGAAGCAAAATTACAGCAAGTCAGCTGCCTTTGAAGATTATTCTGAGAAACTCATATCTGCAGGACAAGGCCTGCAGAAGATACATTGTCCCCGCCTCCTGATGTCTGTACCACATCTGTACAAACTAAAACCGGTGCTATGCAGATGTTGAAATCTTCTTCATCCCAACATGAGACTGGACGATCTTCTTTAAATGGTATTCTAGGGCTGCCCTCAGAACGGCTGGTCGAAAAGGAATCGTCCATTATTATTCTGGCCTTTTTAGTATGTATATATTTTGATCCACACACATGTCGATTAGCAGTGAGTGCTGCTTTTGCTGCAGCAGACATAGTATTTTTCCATGGAGAACCTTTGGTTGTAAGAATAGCTTGATACGCAAGGGTATGTACATGAAGTCTCGTAAGTGGACGACGTCCACCTGTCCTTGGTGTTTTTTGTAAAGCTCTGTATACTATCCTCATCTGATCTAGAACATTAGCTATTCTGGGATAGGAATCAGACACTAAAGTGATAGTTCCATTTACCAGGATACTATGCAGGTTCGGTAATTCTTGCTCATTCATGCCCAGAGAATCTGCATAGTAGACCACGTTGTCCACAACATCTTTCATGCAGTCTTCCTCAGCAAAGGAGGCCATCTCAAAATGGACACGGGTTGACTCGGGCAAATCAGCCAGGAAGTCCTGAAGCTTGCCAAGATTTTTCTGACGCTCCCCTACAACACAAAGTGGGCACAATCCATACCTTTTGACACAGTCTTTAAGCCTTGCCATATTATACTGAACCCCAATGAAAAGTATCCACATGCCAATTTTGAAGTATTTTATTGTTTATACTTGAAACATTTCATACCTAGACGTGCTTAGAACTTAACAAAGCATTCACTTTTCTGGCGTAAAAATAATGTCACGCTCTACCGACATTAACGTCACTTACAGGCAAAAAATGTCATTAACTGCCCTAATTGAAAGTCACACAAATTTTTCTGTTCAATATGGGATGTGGCCACCTCGAACATCAACACATGCTATACATCTGCGGCGCATACTGCTGACCAGGGTTTGAATTCTGTGTTGGGGAACATTATTCCATTCTTCCTGCAGAGC
Organism: Hermodice carunculata; assembly: GCA_964020975.1. Classification (NCBI taxonomy): domain Eukaryota; kingdom Metazoa; phylum Annelida; class Polychaeta; order Eunicida; family Amphinomidae; genus Hermodice; species Hermodice carunculata. Next base: position 56,044,002 of record OZ026615.1, on the reverse strand, counting down.
TTGGATCAGCTGGTTTCGGATAGTAGGCCTAGGTGTCCTCCGTTGAATACCTTGGCCTAACTGATCCCACAAATGTTCAATAGGGCTCAGATCGGGTGAGAACGCTGGCCATTCCATGACATTGATGTTGTTCTCATTGAGAAAGTTCATTGTTAATCTTGCAGAGTGTGCACGTGCATTGTCCTGCTGAAAGATCGCCAGATCTTGATGCTGCTCCATAAATGGGACCATGTGCGGCTCCAGCACCTCATCAATGTACCGCCTAGCATTGAGGATCCCTTGAATGACCACTAGGGGTGTCCGGTAGCGGTTGCTGATGCCTGCCCACACCATGACAGAGGGTCCACCCCATCGATCTGCCTGACGGACACAGGCATCTGCATATCTCTCCCCAGTCCGGCGCCACACACGTTCTCTGCCATCTGCTCTGCTGACACAAAAACGGGACTCGTCAGTAAAAAGGACGGTATTCCACTGCTGGCGAGTCCACCTGGAGTGTGCTCTACACCACTGCAGTCGTGTTTCTCTTCTGGGTTGGGTCAGCAGGTTACCCCTGTAAGGTCTTCTGGCTGTTAGGCCACTGCTCCTCAGTCGCCTCTCCACAGTAGAACTACTGACAGGACGGTGATTCACCCCTTGAGTCTCACGGGCTGTTTGGGTTGCTGTACGGAAACGGTCTCGCAGGTGCATCAGCCGGATGTGACGGTCTTGGCCAGGTGTTGTCACTCTTTCTCGGCCAGGCCTAGGCCGATCATCTACGGATCCAGTTTCTTGTTGCTGTTCAATTAGTCGTTGGATGGTGCGCCGAGTACACCCCATTCTTTGTGCGATTTGAGTGATTGGGACTCCACCCTCTGCAAGCCCCAAAGCATGGTGTCTTTGACCTTGGCTCAGACGCGGCATGATCGCCTCAACACACCTGAGACCACTGGCTTTTTTCTTGGCTGAACATCCCTTTTTAAAGCCACTGAAAACATCAGGTCATTTTAGCCATCCAATAGGAGTGGTGGTCAGAAGCCATATTCGGTGCACAAAAGTCACATGCATTATGTAACAACCCAGCAAAAGTTAAAAAGTTGTCCTGAATGACCCTGATGTAGGCTCCAAACCATGCATATATGCACACACAGTACTTAGTAACTTACAAAATTAATGTGTTAATTTTTTTATGTGGATACTTTTCATTGGGGTTCAGTATATGTTAACTTTGGGGTTTGTTTGAATGTACAGCAGCAACCACTTGCATTAAAGGTCCACAATAGCACTACACGTATTTTATGCACTGGGTGACCTTCCTTCATTTAAGCGGAATTCATGAAGCATCCATAGAGCTTGTTTGGGCTCTAATTTTGCAGAAACTACAGCAGGCAGATCTGGTATACCAGGTGTACAGTGGTATTGTAGTGCTGGGATTTGACTAAACATGAAGCACACTCAGTGCTTTTAGGGTTGTTTTGAAGAAACCACAACAAGATACATCATTGTGTTTGTACATTGGCATTTTGGGATGGTGTCTGTACTAATTCTTATTAGTTAGAAATTTGAACAAGACGTTAAGGTGATCATGCTAAGCCGCAGTTAACTAAGGGTACTATCCCCTTTTGGGCTGAATAAACTAAAAAGTACCCATATAAACTTACCAAAGTATAAATTTGTGTAAGGTTATGATCGGTAGTTTGGAACAAATTAAAATTGTAACCCTTTGATTTAAATTGTTGTATGCTTTGATCACAAAGCACAGTATGACATGGATAAACTAAAGTAGAACTCCTGGTTTTATCAAACTGAAAACTGTTCTCAGATAATTACTGGCCGCACTTGTGGCATAGAATTGTTAGATCTGTGTTTTGCAGTTACAGTGCTTCAAAGTTGGTGCTTTGGTCATTTTGGGTTTGAGATTTAGCTCTTCATAACTCCAAACAAACATCAACACAAATGTTCGTAAAACATAGATGCCCCCTATCGTCATGATGTTTGCCCTCATTACCCTGTTTATTGTACAAAACGGGGCAGTTATGATTTTGAGAAGTGGATGTAGAAACCAAATTCAAATTCACTGAAGTGTCCTTCTGACCTTGGAAACTGGGCCAATGTCAACCTTCTTTGAAGCTGATCTAGTCCTAATAGGAAAATGTAAACATGTACAAAATAAAAGGTGTGGCTCAAAAAATTCTGCAGTTATTAAACAGAAACTAAATTCAGTAGTATAGCTCTGTGACCTTGCAAATTGACTTATGGTCACCCATTTCAGAATTTTATCTAGCTTTTATGAAAGGCTATATTCCTGGGCCATATGAAAGCCCTAGCTGAAAAACATCTGCAGTTATCATGCAGAAATGAAGTACACAAATAGGAGTGTTGGTGGTTACCTTGGGAATTTGGTCTCGGTCATCCATCTTCTAAGCTAACCAAGCCCTACTTGAGGACTATTTTCACATGCAATATTGAAGCCATAACATAAATTCTGAGCTACAATGCAGAAACAAAATTCTGAATTACATTGCAGAAGCCAAGTTCACTAAAGTGAACTTTAATTTAGGTCAAGGTCACCCATGTCTGAACTTGATCTAGCCTGGATACGGACTATAATCCTGTGCAACATGCAGGTCCTATCATTAAAAATTTTTCTAATTATCCTGCAGAAACCAAAGCTTATTACAGTGCCTCTGTGACCTTGGGAATAGGGTCAAGGTCAACAACCATCATACTTCACATGGCCCTTATATAGGAATATATACCTGGGCACTACCAAAGTCCTATCTCAAAACTTCTGAAGTTATATAGTGCTGAAACCACAGTCTTTGTATCGACAGGCCTGGTCACATTGGCAATTTGATCAAGGTCATCCATCTTCTAAGCTCAACAAGCCATAATTGAGGACCATCATCATGTGCAATATTGAAGTCATAACTGATTTTCTGAGTTTAGATGCAGAAACAAAGTTCACTAAAAGACATTTGAATTTAAGTCAAGGTCACCCATCTTCAAACTTGACCTAACCCTGGATAAGGCCTATAATCCTGTGCAATATACAAGTCCTATCATAAAAACTTCTCTAGTTATCGTGCTGAAACCAAAACTTATTACAGTACCTTTATGACCTTGGGGTAGGGTCAAGGTCAACCAACTTTATACTTCACGTAGCCCTTATATAGGATATATACCTGGATACTATCAAAATCCTATCTCAAAAACTTCTTCAGTTATGGTGGGGAAACCACAGTCTCTCTACCAACCAACCTGGTGACCTTAGAAATTTGGTCAATGTCATCCATCTTCTAAGCTCACCAAGCCCTAATTGAGGACTATTATCATGTGCAATATTGAAGTCATAACTTACATTCTAAGTTACAATGCAGAACCTAAGTTCACTAAAGTGACCTTGTGATCTTTGACTTTAGGTCAAGGTCACCCATCTTCTAACTTGAACTAGCCCTAGATAAGGACTATAATCCTGTGCAATCTACAAGTTGTATCATGAAAAAATTTAGTTATCCAATGGAAACCAAAACGCACTACAGTACCCCTGTGACCTTGGAAATAGGGTCATGGTCAACCACATAATTCACCTTTAATACTAGAGTATATACCTGGGCAATATCAAAGTTCCACCTCAAAAACTTCTTCAGTTATGGTGCGGAAACCAAAGTCTCTCGACCAATCGATGGACATGAGCAAAGTTGTATGCCTGACCTTTTTTGAAGGGGGGAGGGGGGGCACAATAAAGAAAATCAATGGGATGTAGTTTTTAGCCACTTATGTTTGGAGTAACTCAGTGAAAACAGATTGCAATTTCATTGAACCAGTAACAAGTTATTTCCATATTTGCATACCCATGTCACACCACAATTTCGGATGAAAGCAGAGGACGTTTACACAACAAATATAAACAAAGGATCATAGTTTCATATTATTTAGGATCTATTGATCATGACCTTTATTTAGGATCAATTGATCATGGCCTTTCCAGAAATGTATACTTTGCTTAGGTTTATATGAATACATTTCACTTCATTTAGCCCAAAAAAGGCTTATTAGCCGTAGTTTATCAGGGCATAGCATGACCACCTTAATAAGTTCAATAGTTGAAAGTGACTACCAAGGTCATAGTTGATAACGTGTTGAAACCATACCTTGGTTGTCCCTTTGGTATCTTGTTTACCTCAAAAACAGACCCTGGCTACATATATAGGTCTGCCAGTCAGATTAACAGATGGTTACATTCCCATCATAAACCTAGTTTATATTTTCATTGCCAATAGATGTATATGAGGAAATAGGACATCATGCAGAATGTGTTTCTGCTTCATAATGACAGATGGTAGAAGATGGACCTTTCTCGATTTAGCTGTTGACAATGGATTGAGATTCCATGGGATCATCAAAAGTTTCATGTTAGCATGGCCACTTACCTGATTTTGTTTTCCACTGAAGAAAAAGGTCTTGAAACAATATGAAACGTCATAGATTTAAAAGAAAAAAACTTATGGTATTGAAATTGCATCCCATTGAAAAGCATGATTATATCTGTTGTATGTTCATGAATTTATTGAAAATTACTCGCAAAGTATTGCCATACCATTCTCAAATGGGAAATTGTCCAGCATCTGGATGCCACCCACTGCCACCAATGAAGGAGAAAACCTCCTCACATGTTCTGCAAAATTATCCACTGATTTCAGGGTGGGATTGTTCCGATCACTGTGGATTATTAACCTGTAGAAGAGAGAATTGTTTAGATTGTTTTACGTTTTCATAAAGGTTTTTGTTCTCTATGATTGCTGAAAAAAATAACTGGAGCTACCAATATGACAAGATGGTTTCGATCAGCAAGTGTGGGATACCATCACAGTAAGTATGTACTACCTTCTGAGAAAATAAATTATGCACACAAAAAATATAGGTCAGGAATGTGACAAGGCAAGTGAGATCAAGTGCAATATTGAAGTCCTAGAACTTGGGAATGAAGTCAAGGTTACCATTGCAATCCAAACTGTTCCCTTTCTGAGGGGTGTTACTAAACACGGGAACGGACCCATGGTACGGGAATGGACGGGAACGGACGGAAATGGACGGGAATGGAGTGTTATCGGGAATATACACTTGATTGTATTTGACGGGAATTGATTGTTTTATCCGACAATGAATTATCAATTTGTTTATCGGACTTAATTTTCAATTAGCGCAGATTATAACAGACAAAAATCTGCGTTTAAATTTTAGTTTAGGCCTAGGTGAATCTAGGCACTGTAACACCAGCAACACACCGGAATGTGGGTTCTATCTGAAAGCCGGTTTTACTGTCTCAAACATTTTCTTTGACTTTGGTCTTACTCTCATTCCAACTTCTGTCTTATTAGTTTTTGAAGCCCATAAACTTACTGCATATATAATCTTAAGGACAGAGTTTACTTTGTTCTTTGATCACTTGGCTCAGACTTGAACGGACTGTGATCAGGAAGTGACTGGAGTGTGTTTAATTATATATATATATATATATATACAGTTGAATCTCCCATCTCCCTATTAAGACCACCCAAGGGACTGATAATTAGGGGAGTGGTCTTAATGAGGAAGGAAATTAAATAAGAATAAACAAAAATGGGACTGTGGTCTTATTATAGAAACGGTCTCTTTAAGAAAATGGTCTTAATTGGAGATTCTACTATGTACATACATATAAGTAAAACAAGTTTTTTTTAACTCATTTGTCTCTCTCTTATGTCTGTTGTTTTTGTAGATTGTCGTTTGCTTTTTTTTTTACCTATAACTATTTTTCGATTGTATTTGACTTAAGTCGAATTCACTGTCACACCATAGGGACTAGTCACTAGGGGGATTCAGGGTTAACTCGAACGGTTAACCATTTACTGCTTATATATATATATATATATATATATATATATATATATATATATATATATATATATATATATATATATTCCTCTTCTGAATGCAAGAACATTAATAGTCAATTAGAGACTAGACTTAAAACAGTAGAGTTACAAGAGAAGAGTAAATCACAGTCCTCAATTAAATAGGTATGCAGCATTTTACATATGTCCCCCCCACCCCCCTCCCAATGTCACTTGTTTTTTGGAAGTGGGAAGCGTTGCAACTTTTCCTGCTTAAGGTTGTAATTATAAAATAACATTCTTAGAATCCAGAACTTAACATTAATTCTTACAAGACCAGCACTGATCACTGTTCGGGTAGGCCCTATATCTGAAATTTCATAAAAAAAACTCGAGCAGCCATTTTCAGGAAAACTAGAACACGCAATTTTTTCCCTTTTTATATATATAAATGTATTTTTGCACTTGTAAATAAGATAAAACACAGGTTTAATATTTGTAGCCAGATAGGCTCATTGTAAAAACAGGTCGAACAGTTGATGTGGATACCAATAGGCTATCACTGGGCTGTCATTTTGTTATAAGAATTTTGAAGTTTTCTGTCAGCGTGACGGCCAATATTTTAAAAGCTCATAGTTGTCATAGTTGGCTAATAAAATAATTTTTGAATCAATTGGACCTGCCGATGGATGTATTGCCATTGTAATTTATCAAGCGTGGCCACAATAAAAAATATCGTACAGCTTTCCAAAACTTTTATTTGACGTGTAAATTTCAAATCTTCAAATTAGAGGTTGGTACGTATTTTAGCTTCCTTTCAGGCCTCATATTTAGACCTGTATCTGGCTTTTTATGGCTGAATGAACAAAAGAATGATATTCACATGGAAAACATTAATCAATAATCATTTGAATAAGTGAGAAAGCGGAGAATATAAACTGTTTATTGCAGTCAATGTAAACTATACATTCATACAATGTATAACAGCATCATGAACAGTTAAGTCCCGTGGCAATAATTATCATTTTGATTACATGTAATTGCTTCCAGTGTCTAATCGTGGAGCCTTAAACATCAATGTTGTTGTACGGGCGCACCGTTTTCTTTTAATTTGACCCGGCTTTTTCCCTGCCTGGTTTGATTTTAGTACAGTCAATGTTCCATTCATACAATGTATAAAATCGACACTGTAGACAGAAGAAACGACATCGTAAAACAATTAGGCCTATACATGACAGGATTAGACACTGTTGCGCGGCTTTCAGTGCCATGTGCCGCTGACATTCGTACTGCCTTATAGTATTAACAGTGTATTAATGACACGAAAATGTATAATTATGAACAAAAATCTACGATATTGTAGATATAAGACTGATGTTTGATGCCTCAAAAGTTATGTTTATTTTATCAAAAAGCATGGGATATTTATGAGTGGGTATAGATATGATATCCCTACACAAATTACAGGAAAAACAAACACCGCCCCCCCCCCCCCAAAAAAAAACAAAAAAAACAAAAAACAAAAACAAAAAAACAGGGACCTTACCTTAGCATTTCCACTTTAAGGCATTATGGTCATACTTTGAGCAATATCATTCAGGAAAACGGATGCATACTATATGATCTTTGATATATTAAAGTATATTTTACATGTATAATAATGGTGTTAAAAATATGTTTTTTATTGTACAATCGCGTGATCCCGTCAAGGCTAATTTGCAGAAAAGAAATATTTTGCACAGTAATTCACATTAAGATAAATGAAAATATTTCCGATTTCAAGATAAATGTATAATTTAAGATATCAAATAATGAACAAATTTAATAAGTGGCAATATTTTCATATCCGCGGCAGTATCAATATAACAACAACTACAATGATGAAAATCACTATTTATTGTGCTTGCATCATGGACTACAAAATTTCAGTGCAATAATGAAACGGGCGAATGAACCTACCCTCGCCCGGCTTTTGTCGTCAGTACAAGCTTAACGACGTGACAAGAACCAAGGGAAGTTGATGATAGGGCCTGGGATATAAACGTATATATATCTTTACTTTATAATTCCTGTCTGATGTTATGTATATCCCGTCAACGAACCCAGGTTTTCATTCTTAATTTGTTCCGTATCGTCCGTTCCCGTCTATTTCCAGCCCCATTCCCGTCCGTTCCTGTCCATTCCCGTCCGTTCCCGTCCATTCCCGTACCATGGGTCCGTTCCCGTGTTTAGTCATACCGCTTTCTGAGGACTGTCAACATGTGCAATGTCAAACTCTTGGCTCCAATAATTTGGCACCTCACCTGGAATTACTACAGCGATCTTAGTTGTAATGTGACCTTGGCACATACAGGTCACTTATATGCATGCAATGTAGCACTATTTAGGGGAACATTGTCAGGCATGCATACAGTCTGTGCTCAACATGTTCTATTACCATCTTGAAACAAAAATTGCTCTGGTCAAGGTCACTTTAATGTGATCCCAACCTTGTCCGCTCATGCAGGATCAAATCGTCTTCATGTGCAATACAATTCTCTAATATTTTCCAGTGCCCAAACTGTGTAAGTTCTACTGAGAGTATTTTTTGAGTTTTTTGTCTGATTTTTCTACTGCTCAAAACTGCAGGAAAAAAGTCAATGACAATTTTGCCCAAACAGTTGAAATCTGGTGAAAAAGAAGGGGTGGGATTCGATAGGAATTTCTAATTTTTAGGTATTTTATTTATCAACATTTCAGGTTTCACCATCCAGAGTTCAATACATATTTAGCCATGTGCTTTGTGAATTCAGCCTGCCAATATGCCACCCCCCCCCCCCAAGAAAAGAAACAGTTAGGGGAAAATAGCAGTACCCAATGAAAAGAAACTTTGCAGAGGTCCATCCAGGATACATACACCACCAAGCATAGGGAGGATCCAGCCAATACTTTTTACAAATTGACCATGTGAATTATGGACGGATGACGTCAGACACAGGATGATGATATGAAGTGTAGATGACAAGATGTTAAATTCCAATGTGTGAAAAGAGCTGTAATATATTTATACAATTCCAGATGTGGTCTTTTTGGGGGGGGGGGGGGGGTAAATGACCATAAAAGTGTAACATCTGTTCACTGTTCGCTTTGCTTTTCATCTGGTCATAAACATTTGTGTCATAATACGTTATCTACCCACTACATTTGGCATGTGATCTCTCAGATAATATCCCCTCTGAAAACTTTATCCCATCAGAAAACTTCTCCATATGTGTACAGTGTACCTCGGGACAAAAAAAGAAGCAAACAGGTTGACCTCTAGTGGTTGTTCTCCATGCCCTATACTTTACCTCCAGTATTGACGAATCACATAAATTTTTCTCTCTTTAGCATCTGTTCCACCCATCTCATTTTCTACTCCATAGGAATAATTGCACATTTTCGACTTTAGTGGTGTTCACTTGCAGTCATGCGCACAAGACTTAGTATCCACTGCACCCAGCATTGACACATCTTCCCTGGAAGTTCTAGTTGCGGGGATGATCAGCCAACAGATCCCATTGGTTGTATCACAGTTGACAGCATCATTGCATAGCCATGCTGGTTCAACTCTCATCTTAAGACCAATGGCTACCAGCTAAGGCAGTGCATGGTTGACTGGCAAGAGAGTTTATTCACCAGTCTGGTTCCCAGTCCCACTTTGGGACCTTGACGGCCACAGAATGGGTTGCGGTCTTTGCTGGGCCAGTTCCTGTCTCCAGTTTGGGAGCCTTCACCACCGTTGGATGGAGTATGGTCCTCTTGCCGGCTCCTGTCCCCAACTCAGGACCCTCTATCTCTACAGGACTGGTTATGGTCACAGTCTTTGCCACATGCACTGTACTGTCATTGAAGGCCCACCCCAACTTCGAGGATAGCCTTGGCAATTGATGGAACAATGACTATACACGTTCACTAGAAGCAGGGCACTAGTGGTGCCAGACCCCCACCCCCACCCCACCCCAACTCTACGGGCCATCAGCACCAGTCCCACATAGATGCTATTAGTGGAGATCTACGCCAGATCTAGAGCCCTGGGTTTTGACCACCCACCTTAGGTTGCTTCACTTCTGATCTGGAGGAACAGGATGTGATTTACAGGGATTTTGCTCCAGCATTGCTGGGCCAACAAATATCCCTGTAGGCTCATGCAAGTTGGCATTCTTGTTTATGTTTCCCCTCTTCTATGCCATCAGAGGCACATCTCTCAGAAGACGAGGAACAGTCCAGTCTGTATACCCATTTTCTTCAACAAAGTCCAAGTGCTTCCTGTATCAACAGCAGCTCCATCTAACTACCAGCTTTTATACAGCAGCAGGGGTCATTGTGAAGAAGATGCTCCATGATGTCACCACCTGCCTGTGCAGCAGGAAGAGGAAGTATGAGAGCACTGAATGGCTACCTGACGCTATCATATCAGCCAACAACATAGATTTAATAGTTGACCACTTCCACAAGGTCTGGGTTACTATCACCTGGGCAAAATATAGGGTTCAATACAAAATTTATTATTTTTTCTGTCTGAAGAAATTTCGGAAAAAGTTTAAAGAGGTTTTATTTCAGGAATTCATTTGAAGGGAAAGTTAAAACATTAGACAGCAGAGACTTGATATTTGTCCTCTTAAATCCTTGTTTGTAAAAAGCTGCATTGAAAGGACAGATTAAGAATTTAAATAGCTGTTAATACTGTGTTACTTAATTGCCACTGTTTGATCTTACCACCTGCCATGGTCTCAGCTGCCAGTGACCAAAGATTTTAAGCCATCCAGCCCAACTGTGAAACACACACAGGTGTCAAAGACAACAGACAACTATTGTCCAAACATACAGATCATTACTTGTGACAAGTTTAGGGTCAAAGGTGAAGTATTTTGGCATGTAAGGGACCAACCATTAGAATCTTGGGCAGGGGCGCTATGCATTTTTTAAAAATAAATGATGTATGTCTCAAAATCAGTGAAAAAAATAATACATGTATTGCCTCATTTCACTTAAAAAATAAAGTACTGCTTGCAAAAGTAAAACTTTTGTACTGTTTATATATAGTAGCAGTACTATTCAATTAGCAATGTTGAAAACTCCTGGTAGCTAATATTACCCTTTAAATATTCCGTATAAATTAGCTAGAACTTTGATATATTGTGTGTGTTTCAATACAAGTACTTTGGTGCGATGCTCACATTTTCTGTTCACTTATATTACCCATTTTCCTGCAACATATGCAGACTGTTTGAATGTAATTTACATGTACTTGTAACTTCTCATTGCTGAATTAAAGCTTGAGTCAAGTTTTCCAAAATAAACTCTGCACAACGCACGCAGAGTGCTCCTAGGAAAGCTGCAGATTTTGATTATAGAACCATAATATTGATGGGAATGAGATCAGCGATGGTTACTTTTATCACTGAAAGAGGTAAGAGTACATGAATTGGAATTGTAATCATGTTATTATTAATCATTATTTGCGTTCATTAAATACAAGCACTGTAATACTCTCTCTCTCTCTCTCTCTCTCTCTCTCTCTCTCTCTCTCTCTCTCTCTCTCTCTCTCTCTCTCTCTCTTTCTCTTTTTCTCTCATTTTCAGATAAACAAAGCCAGGCACTGTCTTAATAAGCTGTGCAATGCACACAGAGTGATTCTAGGAAAGCTGTTGACCCAACAAATTTTTTGGATACTTTAAACTCCATAAAACTAGGAATGTCGGTGGACCTGTTTGAATGAATTGGACTTTAATAACACAAAGAATTTGACTATAGAGCCAGAGTATTGATGGGAATGAGATCAATGATGGTTAGGCCTACCTTTAGCGATGAAAGAGATAACAGTACATGAAGTGGAAGGAAGCACATTAATATTGACAATGTGATGCTAGTAAGAACATTGTCCTGATTTTAACATAGCAATCTTCAATACTGGAGTAAAAGTGTGTAATAGATATGCTAGTACATGTAAAACCAGTATAGCATATAGGGAAATTGTGATTTAAATATCCATAATTAAAAGCCAAAATTGCCTCGGTTATTAACACACTTTTAATGCAGCATGTAATACCGTGTATTCATAGCACTTTGATATTTCAGTTAAATGAGTCAAAGAGAATATTAAAAGAGTGCTTATATGAAGAGTGCAAAATAGTGTATCTTACGTGATTATAGTAGGGTAAGTCATGGCTAAAGATGGTGTCCCATTTTTATACAGATGCCTGGATTGAACTATACTGTACAACATGAATAAAACTGATGCTCTCAGAATATTTTCTATTTCTTTCTTGTCCCATGTTTACCCCCAGAATTAACCAGTCATAAACTTGGGCCTTTTTTTGCAGGGTTTCTTGGGTATGAACATTAGATTTTTAGTGACAAAATAGGTTCCAAATGGAGCCTTATTTTGTCATAATCTCTGAGCTTCCAGGGGCTTTGCCCCCTGGACCCTCGAATGATTTCCTTGAAAAGCCTCTGTTCACATTATTTTCAAATGGACCAGACCTATTTAAGGCATTTAAAATGCTTCTCTCAATGTTATGTTTCTTACACAATGGTAGCTAAAATATAAGCATCCATGGGTTTCAATATTAAGGAAAGCACTGTGCAGTGCGTAGCAGTGGAAAAAAAATAAAGTTCTGTTATGGACAACTGAAAAAAATGTATGTTATACTCAAATGCATAGGGTATGACAGGGTATGGCAGGTGACATACCTGATCACGGAAATTGCCATGTTTGTATTGTTTGATTTTCAAGGGTTTTGATTGGATGAAAGTGTGTAAGATTGTGGTCATCTTAGAAATAGTTCGTAATAAACAGCAAAGTAACTTATTGTAAAGCTCAGAAACAGAGAGAGACCACCAAAGACTGAGAAAAAATACTGTCCACCTTCATGATGTTGTCTATTCTTGTGGAATAAAGTCCGGAGAGTGATTGCATCATGGAATAAAAGTCTTCAGCAGTTTTACATCCCATCACTGTAAACATGAAGAATTGAAGATCTTGGGTTAAAGCCCTGGCTAATGATCCCATCAGAGTGATATTTGGTGCAAGAAAACAAGCTTGTCTTCAATAACATGCTTACTTTCCTGGTACCTCACCAGCCAAGCAGCAGTCCCGATGCATTATTATGAGGGGCGGACATCCAAAGAATTTGGCCACAATGTATGGAATATAAAGATACTGCAGACCACAAAACTGGGGGGGGGGGGGGGGGATAAACAGAAGACAGAATTCATGGCAACGAAGGTGGAGATCAATTCATGCCTCACTGCCAAGGTGGAATTCTCCAGGCCCAGTTGAGGGGCCAAGATGGACTTCTGCTTTCAATGTGGTAAGTGGTTTTCAGGTACCCATGATTGCAAAGCCAAAAGTAAGCCCTGTTTTTGCTATTGTCAGTTAGGCCACTTTAGATCAATGTGCTATACAAAGAAGATTGACAAAAAATCAAATCTAAAAGGAAAAGAAATATTAAGTCTCAAAGACTGCACACTGTGGAACTGGCTGGACAAAGCTGATAGTGAGCAGTTAAAACGTGCAATATCCCAGATGGCAGAGGAGCAGGAGCATGTTGCAGTCCCCATTTCCAAATATATTGGGCATCAGAGTAAGGCTGCATGACTGTTCGAATTTGGGTGTCTGTATAAGGTCCTCAATATAATAGGCCAGCAGGAGCAGTCAATGGCTCTTTCATTGCACCATGCCCTTAAGAATATTATCAGTATGCCTGGACATCAATGCAATGTTAATTCAGAGATGAACCTTATTTCTGAACATAGCAGTGATCAAGCAGCATCTGGGCTCATGTCTAGATACATTGCCAATAGACCAGACATAACTTTTTGACTCTGAAGTCCTGCAGTCCATGATACAGGGCAGTCACCACAGGTCTCACCTGCAGACGAACTAGGCCTTCCTCGAACAATGCTGCCAGGAAAAATGCCGGAGTGGGGGAGGCAGTGGATCATACCTCCCTAAAGCAACACCGCCAGGAAAAATCCTGGAGAGGCGAAGGCAAGTGGCTTAAAGGAAGCAATTCCTAGCTTGGACAAAGCAAGAAATTCAAGTGTGGTGGTGGCCAAGGTGGGAAAGGTCCCAGCAGTGACCAAGGGAGAGATGACAGCAGAGGAAGGGCTTCAGGCACACATCCATAGCTAGCCACCTGATGTGCCCCAGGTACCCTCCATATTTCACATACTAATCACGAAAGAGGTCCAACAGGTCGGGGCCAGATTGTCATGCTATATACAGTCAAATGGAATTGGTACACTGACACTGAAGATTTGTATATTTTAAATCTGATAGATGCAGGTTGTGCTCTTACTTTTACCAAGTTAGGCCCATTCCCTTGTCAAACTGTCCCAATCACTTTCCTGTCGCACAGGAGACAGAATCGCTAGAGAACCTGGAGGGAGCAGTACGGTGGATCTTATCGAAAGGCATGGTAGAAAGAGAGTCCTAAGCCCACATGTACTCACCTTGGTTTTCGGCTGACTATTGCTAGTCCCAAAAAGATGGGGGGGGGGGGAGGAGGGGAGGGTAGAGGCCAAAGACAGACCTCTGCACATTCAACACTTTTCTCCACAGGAAAAATTCAAAGTGGAGACATCAGCTGCCATAGCAGCTGTGGTTTGCCAAGGTGACCTCAGTACACTTGGAAGATGTGCATTTTCATGTACCCACAGCCACAGCTTGTGGGAAGTACCTGTGTTTTTCTGGTAAACAGAGCTGTTTATCAGTTGGGGCACTCCCCTTCAGACTAGCTCCAACATCCCTGCTGGTATTCATCAGGATAATAAGCAGATATCAGATAGCACATACTGCCAATTACAGGTATATGTTTTCCCAGTTACCTGGATGACTAGCTGAGGCTCCCTATCATGTGAGGGTCTTTGGTCAGGCATGACTCATGATTATGGCAGGCCATTGTGACATCTAATCCTATTTGGCGATATCACTAAATCACTTTGCAATATCGCCAAATCATTTTGTGATATCCCTAAATGTGTAGGACTTTAAATAGTAATATCATAAAATGATTAGCAATATTGCTAAGTACTTTAGGGATTTCACTAAATTATTGAGTGATATCTCTAAATCATTTGGCAATATCACTTAATAACATATTTTAGTGATAATGCTTAAACTATTTCTGCTTACTGTCTTACTTGTGTCCAATATGGCTGTTGATTTGGAGGGAAGTGTGATGGCTTTATTCTCCCAAGGTTTTGGTCGAGACTTGACAGTCATCTCTGGCTTTGTCAATGAGTTAATTATCATGCTGCAAAGACTGTATGCAAACAATTTTGTCTTCAACCTTAACAGTTAGGCCTACAGGTCCAAATGCTCCCTTCTTCACGTCAATCACTACATAGGCACAGTACAATTACCCAGCATACACCGATTCACTTAATTATTTAGCAATATAGCTAAATACATCTTGTTTTGGGATACCTCTTGATCATTTTGGGATATCACAAAATGGTTTAGGGATATCAGTAAATGAGACCATTTGGCAATATAGCCAAATGATTTGGTGATACCACTAAAGAAATTGGCAATATCGTCATATGATTTTGCGATATCGCTAAATGATTTAGTGATATCACTGAATGGGACTAAATGTCAAAATGGCTTGCCATACATACTAAATGTTTGCCTAGATTTAGGCCTACTAGTGAATTATCCAAAGTCAAGCCTAGAACTGACCCAAGAGTGCATGTTTCTAGGCACTCTTTACCAGATAATTTTGTTGCTCTGCAAGCCATCATGAAATCACTTCAGCAGACTTCAGACAATTCTGAGGTTTTTTTTCCAATGCCACCCTTTCAGCCATGGAGTGGCAGAGCTTGATAAGCACATTAGTATCCCTGAGCTTTCAGGTCCTCATCTGGGGAGACTTCACCTAAGGCAGGCAGTCCTAACTACATGAGACAGGATATCTTGGCAACAATCCCTGGTGATCTCCAGCAAAGCCTGTCAGTTGCTGGTGTGGTGGCACCACAGGGACAATGTGCTATGCAGGCAGTCACTACTCCCTTTCACTCGACAGGAAATGATTTACACAGATGTGTCACTCCAAGGGTAGCAGGGCCCACAAGGGCTTGATGACTGGTCTGGCCTCACCAATACTACTCTTCTCCCATCAAATGGCTGCACCTAGAAGCAATCTGCCTGTCATCCAAGCGTTTCCAGCAGAATCTGTTTCACAAATGTGTCCTTGTTCTCTCAGAAAATAAGACAGGGGTTGCATGAGTGAACGAACAAGGGGGGACTCAGTGGGCATCCCTCTTGCACTTGACTTAGATGCTCCTGCTTTGGTGTGCAGATAGGGGCATAAGGCCTTGCTGTGTGCATAAAGCAGAAGTCCTCAATGTGAATGCTGATCAACTGTTGTGGCTCACCAGATGATTAGAATGGAGCAGCAATCTGCCTGTCATCGAAGAGTTTCCAGCAGAATCTATTTCACAAATATGTCTTGGTTCACTAAGATAATAAGACAGGGGTTGCATGTGTGAATGAACAAGGGGGGACTCGGTGGGCACCCCTCTTGCACTTGACTGAGATGCTCCTGCTTTGGTGTGCAGATAAGGCATAAGACCTTGCTGTGTGCATAAAGCAGAAGTCCTCAACGTGAATGCTGATCAACTGTTGTGCCTCACCAGGTGATTAGGATGGAGTGGGTGATTCACCTGTTGATCATCAGGTCTGTATGGGACCTCTTAGGGATCCCTCATACAGACCTTTTTGCCATGAGAGACAGTCGTATGTTATGGGCACACATCTCACGAATTTTGGACGATAAAGCTTGGGTGGTGGATACTTTCTCCATGAGTTGGGACAATACATGGGTGTACACCTGTCCTCCACCCCGCTGATCACAAGAGTTCTGGAGAAGGTCAGGGCAGCAAATGTGGAGATAACTTTGATCATTCCTTGGTGGCTGAAGAGGACACAGGCTGTGGAGATCCTCAAACTCAGTCTGGAGCCTCATCGGGCTCTCGCATCATGGCCGTCTCTCTTGCAACAAACAAGTTCAGCATATGTAACCAAAATATGGCCATTCTTTATCTTTACGCTTGGTGACTGTTGCAAAGGGCAATGCAGATGCCTGATTCTGGGATAAAGTGGTGGTGCAAGTTGCATGAGGCTAACTTTGCACCTCGTGCTTTAAGGTATAGCACTCTAAGTGGTCGAGGTTTGTCACATGGTGTGCGAAACACGAACTGGAAGCAGACCTTTGGAAGGCCTACATTCAAAAATTAACAATTTTTTTTATGCACCTCTTCGACACAGGTCTGGCGGTGCATACTATAGTTGGCTATAGGTGTAGACATGAAAGGTGCCAATGTCAGCTTGAGCATGATATCATCTCAGCTTATTAAGACCTTATCCATGGACAGACTGGTAAGATGAAACATCTTCCCTCCATGAGACCTGTCAGTGGTTCCTGTGAGTCTCTGCTCTCCAGTTTTTAAACCTAAGAATATGGACTCCCTTGGTTCAGATAATCAGTCTTATTAAGACAGTCTTTTTGGTCATGATTTCCTCCACAGCCAGAACAGGAGAAGTTCTTGTCTTTGACCATTCTTAGTTTGGTTGGTCAGAGGACTACACAGAATTATTTTGGAAACCTAACCCTTTGTTCATGAGCAAGACACATGCTCCAGACAAGCCAATCAGATCAGTGCTTTTGTAGGATTTCCACCAGGGTTCTGCTTGCTGAGTTGGATCAACAGGATCCTTACAGATCTCTTTGCCCAGTCAGAGCACTTAAGTTATAGTTAAAAGGTTCAGATCCCATCAGGAAAGGTAGATGCCCCTTATTTCCACCTCTAAAGAAAACACTGTTTCTATCTGAGTCACCAAAGCAGTCAATTTAGCCTATTTGGTGGCATATAAGATGCCAGAGCTCAGCCAATTTCACCAGATCAGAATTCAGAGTTACTGCCTTCTCTTGGGATGCCCTTAAGCAAGTTCTGTTTAGCAACATAATGACGGCATGCTGATGGAAGTCCCACAATACTGTCCTTGATTTTTAGTTCAGCTCAATTGTCAGTCAGCTGAGCTTATGTTATAACTAGCCATCCATCATCCGTCCATCGTCCGACCATCCATATCAACAGGCAGTGAACCTCTGTTACTCTCATCAAAGACCAAGTGAATAAAGACAAGGAGTTGAAATGAATTGTCTCAAATGAGGACAAGAAATTACCAGTCATATATGTGATTGTATAAAATGCATAAAAACCCTGTTAAATTCAGGTTCATCATTGCAGCAAAGAAATGGGTTTTGAAACAAGTTGCCAAATGACTCACTTAAGTTCTCAAACTTGTCAAAAATTCACAAACTAACTACTGCAAAAAAGTGAAAATGTACACGGAAGTGAATAGAATGTGTATTACAGATAGCATAAGTGATATTCTACTAAACATTGACAAAATCAACAATAAAAATGGTGCCAAATTAATTCAAACCTTTGATTTCTCAACATTATATACAAAGGTTAACTTGACAGACCTAAACAACGTGTTAATTTCAATGTTTGATAAAGTGCTCAAAGGTGGCACATGTCAATATATTAAAATATCTGGTGCTGGGGCTGAATTTGATAAAGGTTAGAACAACGGAATATCTTAAACGAAGCAAGAGTATGCTCAAATGATAGAATACATTATCAACAATGCATACTTTTGCTTTGGAACCAGAGTCTATCAACAAATAGTAGGCATACCAATGGGAACAGATCCAGCCCCATATATTGCCAACCTTTATTTACATTATTATGAATAAAAATGGATGGAATAATTGGAAAAAGTAAACTTTACAGCTGCAAGGAGATCATATCCACACACAAGAAGATTTATAGATGATCTGTGTGCTTTAAACAATGGAGATGAAATAAAGGGAAATTGGAAAAACATATGTCCCAAAGAATTAATATTAAATCTGGAAAATGAAAGTGATAGAAAAGCTACTTTCCTTGATCTGGATATAGAAATAAAGAACAACCAGTATGTAACAAAAATATTTGACAAGAGAGACCAGTTCAAATTTGATATTATCCCCTACCCTGATCTGACAGGAAACATTCCTGAAAAAACAAGCATTTGGAGTTTGTATCAGACAAGTGATATGTAATGCTAGAACCACCACACGTTTTAGCAATTTTGTCAATAGAGTCAGATCTTTGTTGCAAAAACTACAACGCAAAAGTTATAAAAAACAACAACTACACAAAATTCCGTTCATATGTTTCTAGAGATATGACCAAATACCTAAAAAATACAACACTAACTCATGAACATTAGTCAAACAATGTCAAAATGGAGGTTGAAATGACAAAGTGTAATCCTAAAAGTGTTTAGAGTGGTAAGAGGGAAAGCACCAGGGGTAAAGTACACTTAACCCACCCAGAGAATTTTCTCTAGTCCGTCTTAAGTTGGAAAACCATGATCATACTCACTTTTTGCAGGATTTCCTTTATATCAACCAACATCTAGTATGGTGGAAAAGGTGGCTTCCAGCCAATACCTTAATACAATTTACCTCACAACACCTCTAGTCAGCTTTATGGTGCTAAAAATTGTATTGCTATTTACCTGTTTATACCAGTGTTGGCATGGTGGAATACTGTATGAACTTTTAAGTTTCAAAGGAGATGTCCGTCATCCACATTTCACATATTCGACTTATCCAAAATCATCAGCCAGATTTACTTCAAGCTTGGTGGGGCTGTACCTTGGTTGGGTCTCTACCAAATTTGTTCAAATGATTATGTGCCAGTGATTTTTGGATTTTTTATGAATTTTTTGTTCGTTTTGGGGGTAAATCTTAAAAAACCTTCTCTGAAACCAATACCCCAAATGCTTTGATATCACATAGGAACACTCCTACGGACTCCTAGTTCTTAATTTGTTCACCAGGTGGCGCTGCGATTTTTTTCTAATTTTTTTATATTTTTTGTGTGTTTCTGCTATTTTTGACTTGTTCTCCAGAACCGTCCCTCAGATTAAGCTGAAACGTGGTAGATATGTTCCTAGTGGAAGGGTCAAACAAAGTTGTAGACTAGGTGGCACTGCTATAGATTCCTGATTTTTAACGATTTTTCAACTCGGGTACATATCTGTCAATGCGGCTTTCCAATTGATTACAATGTAAGTCAATGGGCATTCTACTACTAATTCACACTTTCGACTTCTCCAAAACTGTCGTTTCGATTGACTTCAAACTTGGTGACAATGTACCTTCCAAGTTTGTTCAAATGGTCATGCTCCAGTGATTTTTGGACTTTTAAGGATTTTTTTTTGTTGGATAAATCTTAAAAATCTTCTTCTCCACCACCAACACCCAATTGCTTTGATATTACATAGGAACACTCGTACAAACTCCTAGTTCTTAATTTGTTCACCAGGTTGTGCTGCTTTTTTTTTCAAATTGTTTATGGATTTTTTTGTGTTTTTGTTACTTGTGACTTCTTCTCCAGAACCGTCTCTCAGATTAAGTTGAAACTTTGTGGATATGTTCCTTGTGAAAGGGTCAAGCAAAGATGTTTATTAGGTAGCACTGCTATGGATTCCTGACTTTTAACGATTTTTTAAAATTTAGGTACTGATTGGTAAATGCACCTTTTCTATTGCTTGCTATGCAGGTCAATTGGCATTCTAATGGTAATTCACATTTTGGACTCTGAAGAAACTGTGTGTCAGATTCACTTCAAAATTATTGGCAATGTACGTTGGGTGGGTCTCTACCAAGTTGTTCAAATGATCACGCCCCAGTGATTTTTGAAATTTTTATGATATTATATTATCTCCTTTAGGAGATCTGTTCTTTGAGTATAGTGCTTCGAGGTACATTGACTCAGTCTTGGAGTCTGAGTGAGCTCCCCCCCCCAAAAAAAAAACTTTGTAGGTAAATCTAACAAATGTAGTGGAAAGGTGATATAGTGTAAAACAAAATCTAAGAAATTTATTAGAATAAGTGCCCCCCCCCCCATAAGGCCACTTCATAGGCACTAAAAAAAGTGGCCTTATAAGAGGGCTGGCCTCTCTTTAGGGACAAAATGCCATACTTGCTGCATGGAGAAGTGGCCTTTGTAGCTGGGGTGGCCTTTCTCCAGAGGGCCTTATAAGAGGGGGACCACTGTATCCATATTTGTTAGTAATACTTGTCCAGCCCATACACAAAAACCCACCAAACAGACCCCATATCAGATCATTTTGAGGTAAGTGGGTTATGAAAAACTGATTGGTCAATACTGGATGTCAAGTACTGGGTATGGAGGTGAACCACTAAAGGCCGCCCCTTTGGCCTCCAGTCGAGAGAAACATGAAAGAAGAAGGGTTTTCTGAGGAGATAAAGTTTTTGAAGTGGAAATGATTTGAAAAATCATATACCAAATGTAGTGAACAGTTAACTATTACAAAAAACAAATATGATTACATGTTTGTGACATACCTTGTTATTGTTAACTAAAGTGATCTTGGTGTTTTACATATTCGTATCAATTGAAAGGTCATACATTGACTATAGAGCTTGATGCAGACAGCATACAGCACTTGCCTGTTTGCCCTTGGTGACTTGAATGTTCCCCAGGAACCTCCCTTTTTGTATTCCATCAACAAGTGGATATCATCTTCCATCAGGTCTGTTCCTGTCACTGAGGAAGATTCAACATCAGATCAGTACATGACATAACAATCTTGACAAGCATATAGATTGTGCTTAAAAATTAAAGCAAGTAGTTATGGCAAGCCATTTTAACATTTAATCAGATTTATGGATATCCAAAATTGAATTTTTGGATATCTAAAATAATGAATTTTGGATATAAAAAATGAATTCTTGACATCAGTAATTATTTATGGATATCCAAAAATAATTTTTGATATCCAAATTTGAATTTTGGATATCTACCGGGCGCTGTATTGCTATTCATCGGGTCTTTATTAATATCAAAAAGTGACTTTTTGATATCAAGAAGTCGAATTCTTGATATCAAGAAGTCATTTCTTGATATTCAGTTTTGATATCAAAAAGTATTTCTTGATATCAAAAAGTTTTTCTTGATATCAAAAAGTATTTCTTGATATCAAGAGGTCGAATTTTTGATATACAAAAGTTGACTTCCTGATATCAAGAAGTCGAATTCTTGATACCAAAAAGTAGACTTTTTGATATCAAGAATTCGAATTCTTAAAAACTGGTGGCAATGTATCTTGGGCAGGTCTCCACTGAGTTTGTTTTAATGTTCATGCTTCCTAGATTTTTGGATTTTGAAGATTTTTTCTTTTGTTTTTGTGTTTGTTTGTTTGTTTGTTTTTCTCTCTTCCAGAATCTTTAACAACATGCCTGTCTGAAACCATTTGGCCAATTGCTTCAAAGTTGGGACACTTCTTTGGACCTCTTGACTATTATTTGTTCATTAGGTGGTGTTGCAATATTTTCTTCTTTTTTTCCCCACAAATTTTTGTGTTTTTGCAATGTTTTGGTTGCAAAACCGTCCCTCAGATTGTGTTGAAACCAGATATCACTTCAAACCTGGTGTAAATATACCTTATGTGGGTCTGTACCAAATTTATTCAAGTAGTTACATGCTAATAAATTTTGGATTTTTTAAATGATTTTTTAGTTATTGTTCACTTTTTGTGCAAAATATTTTTTAAATGTTCTCTGATACTACCCAGCAAATTGCTTTGAAATTGTATAGGAACATTTCTGGGAAACCCTGTATCTGGATTAGTTCAACAGATTGTCCCACAATTTTGTTTCTATATTTTAACAAGTGTTTGCGTGTTCTCCAAAACAATGTCTCACATTGTGCTGAAACTTGATGGCAATTTACCTTCTAGAAGGATGAAATAAAGCTGTTCATTAGTTAGTGAAGCTGCAGATCTGTGATTTTTAACAAATTTGTCAATTTGGGTACTTGTTGGTTGATGCATGCATTGCTGTTGATTAGCATGTAAGTCAATGGGGGTTACAATGGTAATTCTTATTTTTGGCTCAGCTGTCAGTCAGCTGAGGCTATAGGATGGTCTATTGTCTGTTGTACATTCATCTGCCCATCCTTCCACAATTCACATTTTCTTCTCAAAAACTGTTGGCCAGATATCACTTCAAATTTGGTGTGGATTTACCTTGGGTGGGTCTCCATTACATGTGTTCAATTGGTCATGCATCAATGATATTTATTTTTTGCCATATCTTAAAAACATTTCTTTTCTGAAACCACTCAGTAAGGTGCTTTGAAATTGCAAAGTGCTCTTGTGGGGACCCCTAGACGTTAATTTTTCAACAAAGGTGCTGCAACGTTTACTATTTTTCACGAAATTTTGGTTTGTTAAAGCTATATTCGATTTCTCTGAAATCACGTCTGATATTGTGCTGAAACTGTAGAAATGTACCTTGTCCAAAGGTCAAACAGAGTTGCTCACTTGGTGATGCTCTGCCTGTCAAATTTGAATATAGTTTCCAGTTGGGTACTTGTCAGTGATGCATACACTCCAAATGATTACTATACAAGTCAATGGGGATTGCAGTTGTACTTCACATTTTCAACTTCTT
This sequence comes from Hermodice carunculata, assembly GCA_964020975.1. Taxonomy (NCBI): domain Eukaryota; kingdom Metazoa; phylum Annelida; class Polychaeta; order Eunicida; family Amphinomidae; genus Hermodice; species Hermodice carunculata. Next base: position 56,020,577 of record OZ026615.1, on the reverse strand, counting down.
TAAATCATCCAGATTTATTTCAAACTTGGTGGGAATGTACCTTGGGTGGGTCTCTAATGAGTTTGTTCAAATGGTCACATTTAAGTAATTATTGGATCGGGGTTTTTTTATTGTTCTTATTTGGGGGTGGGTGGCGGTGGCGGTGGTGGTGGGATCTGAATAAAAATCTCAAAACTGACATTTTGCCTACTCTAAAACTGCCAGCTGGAATCACTTCATATGTGACAAGCATGTATCTTGGATGGGTCTCCCTTGTCTATATTGAAAGGGGCACCCTTCAGTGATTTTTTAATACAATGTACCATTTGCTGGCAAAATCTTAGAAAATTCCTCTTTTCTAAACCAGCTTGACCAATAGCTTTGACATTGCACAGGATCATTTCCAGGTATCCCTAGACCACAGTGGGACTTGTGGATTCATGTCAAGGTCAGCTGAGGACAGGCTCTTCACACATCTCTCATTTTTTATGTGTTCAAGCTTGACTGTACAAAAACCAACATAACAATATGGTAATGAAATCTCTGAATTATTATTACCTTCAACATCTGATTTTAATTCCTTTGTGAGATTGACCGTCATTTGTGCTGCAAGTAAAACTTTGTAGCCTTCCATTGCAAACCGCTGGGCCATCACAGGTGCATTCCCTCCGATGACTGGTTTCCTTTTTGATATCTGCTTGGCTATGTGGATCAAATCTGCCCAGAGGGTTTGGTTATTGACATATCTTCTGTTAAAAAGAGAGAGAAAGAGAGAATAGTAGAACTATGTGCTTTGCAATGCATAAGCACACAATGTTCAGTGAACAAGTTTTCTTTCACCCTTCTATTTGCAGTAGTTCAATGTGTTTGGTGAGGACATGGATAGACTGAGGTGGAGCAGCCGGTTATCTCATTGGATATAATATCAATGCCATTTGGGACACTGTCACTCAAAATAACTAAATGAAAAATAACCATAACTACAAATGTGAAACCTGGAATATATACTAAGTATGCTTATGTATATCCTGTTATGATGGAGATGCTAATTGAAGGAATGGATGTAATTTTCAACCAGCTTGTGAATGGAAACAAGTCATGATATCCTAGATTAGGAAAAATCCAACTAAAACATCTCTCGTGGACATGCCGCTGTTGCATTTTAGTTGGCCAAACAACTGCAAAAATTACACACCAGACTTGCCCTCTTACACTCTGTTAAAGACAAAGTGCTACCTTTGAAGAACAAATAATCAACATCTTTGATAAACTTTAAACAAAAACTATGGAGAAAAGGGGCACACGTAAAGTCATGGACATTTGATTTGATGTTCATGTGCATCACAATTTTCAGGAGGGTGGCTTGGATGTGGATCTGTTTGTCCATTTTAATAATTTAAAATGGTTCCGGGAAATCCCGTTCAGTTTCACACTCTTCTCCATGCAGTCCAGTTTTACAATATAAATGCTACATAAAATTATGGTTGTCAGAAAAAATAATGCACATGCAAAGCTGAAATTCAACACACACAAAGGTAAACCCATGTACAAGGGATAAGATAAATAAAACAGTTAAACAATAAACTTAATAGCAACTCACAAATTAACAGAACCTTGGAAACGATCACTAGCAGCTAAATAGTTCCACAAAGAAACCTTAAGGATAACATCTAAAATCAGAAGATGAACTGGTGCAATTAAACCTACAATTCCTTTCAAGTGTCTTTTCCCACTTCCTTCACTGTTGTTTGTAGAAGTACATGCGGGCGTCCGGTTTCTTTTATACAAGTAATAATAACAGAAACAGGCACATGCTTCTGCCCCCATCCCCCACGTCCGAAAGAAGAAGACAGTGCAAGAGGACGAGGACAGTCCCATGTTCAGCTGACATTGGATGCACAAGCTGAAGTAGTCCTGTGACCTTTGGAATTAGATCAAGGTCACCTGTCTTTAAAAACATCATGTCCAAAATCTCAGCAGTCCTACCTACTCAATATCTCAAGTGACCACTCGAAATAATAACTTAATAATTCTCAGGTTACAACTCAAAACACAATTAAATTCATTAATATAATCATGTGACCAAGTGAACTGAGTTTAAATCAACCATGTGTATCTCATTTAAGGTGGGTGGACTGACTGCTCTTTGAAAGAGAACGGCTTTCAAAAACATCTCAAAATTATGTAAACATTCCAAAATAGTGACAAAGCGATATTGACATCATACTACATATATAAACAGAATCCATCTCAGGCATCCAAGTCATTTTGTATGTATAATGGTTGTATGAATATTAGAGATAATGGCAGGAACCTCCAAACGTACATTTATGGTTATTTCTAGGAAACAGCTGGGAGAAGGATGATGATGTTTGTGGTATTTTAATCCGTAGACTAAATACTACAAAAACCTATCAGCGATTCGTTGTTTAGGGATTAGTTCTCCCGCAACTGGTTAAGAAAGCCATTGAAAAGCCTCGTCTTTGAAGTTTCTTCAAAGGCCAGGTATCTCAGTGCATTTTCTATCTCTCTGTTATGCTGTGCATGCATTGCTTGCAAACTGCTCTGAGGATGGCATGTGACTCAGTCCATAGCTTGGAATTAAAAAGTTAAGGGACCAACCATTAGAATCTGGGGGGGGGGGGGGCTATGCATTTTTTAAAAAATAAATGATGTAAGTCTCAAAATCAGTGAAAAAAGTAATGTACTGCCTCATTTACCTTAAAAAATAAAGTATACTACTTGCCAGGCGCGGATGGGGGGGTGGGGGTGGGGTGTCCAGGCCCCTCCCTGCTCTTGCTTTCTTTTTTTTTTAATGCCTATAGATGCCGAAAATGCCGTCTGGATCTAATCAGCGGACATTGTCCTTAGCTTGAGTATACGTGGCCTAACACGCTCTGGTGATGTGTATCATGCAGTTAGAGACGGCCAGCACTCGGCAGGGCGTAACCGTGAAAGCCAGGCAAGAGCGACTGACGTCGAATGAATATATTATTTGAAAGGTTAGTTATTAGATGTACTGATTAATCCTAAATGATCATCATAACGATAGGCCTACACCGACTGTAAGTGATTCTTTGTGTTACCGTAGATATTATCTACATTCATAGCGCACAGAGTACATGCCGATATGGTTAACTTTCGTGAAGCACTGAATGAAGCCATAGATATACCGGCAGTAAAGCCATAGGAATAACTGGGCTTATAATTATAGTCCTAGGCAGAGGAAAACTTATGTCAACTTTTGTATTCATCTATTTCATCTATATGCACGACCTCTACAAAAAAACAAATGTTTACCCCCAATCAATGAGGATGTCATATTGAGAGGACACAACGTAAGACTTACAAAATTAAGAACAAAAACAAATATTTGGATGTACTTTTTTAGCAATAGAATTGTCTGGTGGAACTCGCTGCCTAGAGAGGTATTAAATGCACCATCAGTAAATTCATTTAAATCAAGGCTGGTATTTTATTTCAAGGACCACCCTGTGGTCTACGATCAAAGGGCATTGGACAATCCCCAGAGGACTCAGATGTCTGTGTATTAATTATGAGCAGCTTACTATGGAAATAGTTTTATCCTACATAGCTGAATAAATCTGATATCTGTTATTACTAATCTTAATATAAGTTGGGCCTATAGCTAAGCCTTCTGAAGCCGCAGTAGTCTGTTTTACGGTAAAATACCCGACTTTGTCACAAATGTAAGACGGTATGAGAAAAAATCACTAAGGCCTTTTAAAAAAATCTGAAGACGTCTCCTTGCGTAATTAGTTTATCCATCTTTTTAAGACCTTGTAAATCCATAGGCAATATCATGATCTGATGATGATATTGCCTATGAATTTACTCCGAAATAGTTTCTAAATTTCTATTAAAATATATATATATAATTACTCTAAGTACCAATGGAGAATCGCCTGGCTTACACTACTGGAGATACTTTTATTTCTTGGTTTAGAAAGGCAAATGATACTTAAATTGAGCTGCTTCTGTATTTTAATTAGAAATTTTCAAAGTTAGCCTTTTTTCAAGAACTTCACTTTCAGAAAAAGTATGAAAGCGACTGGATATACTTGCTACTGAAAGATCTGTAACTTTATAATAAATGAAGTTTTTAACCTGTTAATGTAGGCATATCATTTGTTTTCTTCTGCCTATACTTATTTTCTTTCTTAACTCTTTCATTGCCGTAAGCAACTTTATTCACACTAAGTCATATTTGAATCACTATAATTAAATTATATTCAATTTCCTCATGCAAAGCTCTTTCATTCAAACACAAACACGGCTAGACTTAAGACAACAGACTTAGGACAAAGTTTGGTTCTGGTTAACAGCTATTCTTGGCGTAATCTGCAGGCATTGCGTGGGAAGTGCGCCGAGAATAGCTGTTGACTCAGACTTAAGCTTGGCATTGAAAGATTTAATTAGGTATGACCATCTCATAATAATGTTGATTACCAGTAACAATGTATATTAGGAGGTAGAGGTCACAAATGCATATTTCCAGGAATTATTTGTTACTGACTCATTTTTTCTTTGATTCATTTTATGTGAATTGAATCCGATATATAGCGGAATTTGATTTATGGAGCCCAAGTTAGTGAAGTTTGCATCCCGGCTTCGCCCGTAAGTCGCTGACCCCCCACTTCCCCCCCCCCCCCACACACACACATAATGCAAAAAAAATCTTGGATCCGCCCCTGCTTGCGAAAGTTTTAAATTTTGTCTTGTTTATAGTAAAAAAAAGTACTATTCGATTTGCAATGTTGAAAACTCTTGGTAGTTAATACTACCCTTTAAATATTCCATGTGATTAGCTAGAACTCTGATATATTGTGTGTGTTTCAATACAAATACTTTGGTGCAAAGCTCAAATTTTCTGTTCACTTATATTACCCATTTTCCTGCAACATATGCAGACTGATTGAATGTACTTTTCATGTACTTGTAACTTCTCATTGCTGAATTGAAGCTTGAGTCAAGTTCTCCAAAGTAAACTCTGCACAATGCACGCAGCTCCTAGGAAAGCTGCAGATTTTGATTATAGAACCATAATATTGATGGGAATGAGATCAACGATGGTTACCTTTAGCGCTGAAAGAGGTAACAGTACATGAATAGGAACTTCGTAATCTTAATTTTATGCACATTAAATATAAGCACGAATACCCCCTCTCTCTCTCTCTCTCTCTCTCTCTCTCTCTCTCTCTCTCTCTCTCTCTCTCTCTCTCTCTCTCTCTCTCTCTCTCTCTCTCTCTCTCTCTCTCTCTCTCTCTCTCTCTCTCTCTCTCTCTCTCTCTCTCTCTCTCTCTCTCTCTCTCTCTCTCTCTCTCTCTCTCTCTCTCTCTCTCTCTCTCTCTCATTTATTTTCAGATAAACCAAGTCAGGCACTGTCGGTAACTAATTGTGTATTTATTTGAGCCATGATGAAATACTGTAAGTACATGTGCACATACATGCAGAATACTCGCAATTGTTGTGATGCTGCGGCAATATGGTCTTATTTATCTTATAAATTGTATGCAGGTATGATTTTCATTTTACCCTTAGGGTGCTTCATTTGAGACTGATACAACATGTTTCCTCTGGGCACTTCTTGTGCTGTGGCTCAAGAAATGCCCAGAGGAAACCTGTTGATCTGGGTCAAATTTTCTGGTGAACCTTCTGAATTAAACCTAGGCTTGTAGGTACTCGAATGAAAGGTCGCTCCATGAGGAACTAGAATCTGAAGTCAGTTTTACAGTGCAGGTTCAAACAGATATATATCTGATTCCAGTGCTTTATTAGGGTTCATAGTGTCACAAACACTATATAGAGTGTAATTAAAGTGTGTGTGTCAACACACACTTTTCTGTTTTTCCTGAAATTCTTTCTTTCTTTCTTCTTTATCAGCAAATTTGTCTGACACTTTTCTCGGACACTATTATACATAGAAACTCCAAACTTGGCATGATTGTACCTCCATACAAGGAGTTTGACCGTTTTGTACAGAGGATTAAAGATGTTTAATATGATGCAAATTAAGGGCAATTAAAATTCTAAATCTTGAATACCTTCAAAAGTATAATAGATAGAGACGCCATTCTAACTTCTACTAGGAGGTTATTGACCAGTGTGCATCTAATGAATTTGAAACAAAAGTTGTAGCAATTTAAATTATGCTAATTAGCAGCACTGGAAATTTTAAAACTTGAATATCTTCAAAACTATTATGGATAGAGATGTCATTTTAACTTCCACTAGGGGGTTATTGACCATTGCACATGTAATGAATCTAAAGCAAAAGTTGTATCCATTTAAATTATGCTAATTAGCAGCTTTTTAAATTTTAAAACTTGAATATCTTCAAAACTGTTATAGGTGTCATTCCACCTTCTACTAGGGGGTTGTTGACCATTGCACACCTAATGAATTAAAAATAAAAGTTGTAGCAATTTAAATTATGCTTAAAAGCACCATTAGAAATTTTAAATCTTGAATGACTTCAAAGCTATAATAGATCGAGATGCCATTCCAACTTCTAATCCTGTGTTATGGAATAGTTGTACACTGCCATACCAATATGCTTTGAAGACACACACACTGATTTGCTATGCAGTAAACCATCTTTCCTAGTTGGATATACTTTTTCCCAGTGGTATGCATCTATGGTAGTTTTTTATAATTATGATTTTTAAATGGCATGTAGAATCTTGTGTTTTTAGTTTTATTTATCTTATGTATACTAAATCATGCTTCTTAGGCAGGGGATCATCAAAAGGACTTCCAAACTGGCAAAGGTCTGATTTTATTTATTCTTTATTTATGTTTTCATTTTTATTTACAAAACCAAGATTGTTTTTTCAAATTCAAGTGATCAATGCTTTATGCTTGTATACATACAGTATATAAAGGACGAATATTAATATTGATAATGTGATGCTTGTAAGAATATTGTCCTGATATTAACATATCAATCTTTAATACCGGAGTAAAAGTGTACAATAGATATTCTAGTACATGTTAAACCAGTATAACGTATGTTGTCTCAATCATCAGGGAAATTGTCATTTAAATATCCAGAATTAAAAGCCAAAAACGCCTTGGTCATGAACACACTTTTCATGCAGCGTGTAATACCGTGTATTCATACCACTTTGATATTTCAGTTAAGTGAGTCAAAGAGAATGTTAAAAGTGTGCACATATGAATGGTGCAAATTAATGTATCTTACGTGATTATATTAGGGTAAGTCATGGCTGAATATGCTATCCCATTTTCATACAGATGCCTGGATTGAACTATGCTGTGCAACGTTAATAAAACTGGTGCTGGCAGAATATTTTCTGTTTTCTTTCTACTCCCATGTTTAGCCCAGAATAGCCAGTCATAAACTGGGGTCTTTTTTGCAGGGTTTCTAGGGTAGAAACATTAGATTTTTTGTGACAAAATTGATCTCCAAATGGAGCCTTATTTTGTCATAATAAGTGGGCTTCCGGGGGCTTCGTCCCCTGGACCCTCAAAAGATTTCTTTTTGGAACCTCTGTGTTCACATAATTTTCAAATGGACCAGATATATTTAAGGCTTCAAAAATGCTTCTCTTGACGTTGTTTCTTACACAATGGTAGCTAAAATATATAAGCATCCATCGGTTTCAGTATTTAAAAAAATGTACTGTGAGGTAGGGTGGAAAAAATAATGTAGTTAGGGCAACTGAAAAAATTGTATGTTTTACTAAAATGCGTAGCCCCCCCCCCCCCCAGGTTCTAATGGTTCGTCCCTAAGTGAAAGCAGGTTGCTTGTTATGGAGAGGTAGTTTATATGTTCACACTTGCTGTTAAGCCCTATATATATATATCACGTTTGGGTCGATTTTAGTGCTATAAAACATGTGTATAACATTTGACATCTGGTGCGGCACAACTTATTGAAGTAGGCCTTACTAAACATGAGATAAACAGATCACAGCATGATTTGTTGTCTCTCTCTCTCTCTCTCTCTCTCTCTCTCTCTCTCTCTCTCTCTCTCTCTCTCTCTCTCTCTCTATATATATATATATATATATATATATATATATATATATTTGGATAATTCAAGATTTTAATTTTGCTTATTCAATTTAAATAATTTTAAATGCTACAACTTTGTTCATTGGATGTGCCTACATTACAAATCTTTTATTTGAAATGGGAAATAACATTTCTATGTATAACCGTTTTTCAGGTATTCAAGATTTTAATCTTGTGTATTTGCCTACCTTGCATAAATTCAAATGCTACAACTTTGGTTCATTAGATGGGTCTTTAGCACAAACCAGTTAATTTAAATTAGTAAATTAAAATTCTACAATCATTGGTCATTGTTCATTGGATGTGCCTGTGTCACAAATCTATAAATTAAAGTTGGAATGGCACCTGTATCTGTAACTGTTTTGAAGATATTCAGTATTTAAATTTTGTGTATTTACCACGTTTGCATAAATTTAAATGCAACAACTTTGGTCCATAGTTTATTGGATGGGGCTATAGCACAGACCTGTTAATTGAAGTTAGCTTAGCACCTCTGTCTTTAAAAGCTCTGAAGATATTTGAGATTTAAATTTGGCATCTTTGACTACTTTGCATAAATCAAAGATGGCTCATTGGATGTGCCTATAGTATAAACCTATAAATTATGTGTCCCCGTGCAACGGGAGGACATTGTTTTTGTGTCTGTTTTTCCACTTCTTCTTGTTCTTGTTCTTCTTCAACACATGTTGCGAACGCGATAACTCAATAATTATTTGATGTGGGAAGTTGAAATTTTAAATATGTTCCTTTCTAAGCCCTTGCTTGAGATTGCAAATTGGTGACCTTGACCTATTTTTTCAAGGACATGGGCATTTCATCTGAAATGAACGCTAACGTAATAACTCCGCAAAGATTTGATTTGGAGGTTGAAATTTTGCATGATTATGTACCATAATACAAGCTAGATTTGTATTGTAGATGGGTGACCTTGATCTATTTTCAAGGTCACATGACGCATTTTTAAAGTTATTGCAGACACACTTGAAAGGATTTGACTTAGGAGGTTGAATTTCTGTGTAATTATGTTCTACACAAAACTTTATAAGACTATCCTTGTGATTTCAGATGTTTGATTTTGACCTATTTTTCAAGATCACAAACACTTCCTTGTTGCAAACGTGATAAGTGTGGAAAGATTTAACTTGGGAAGTTGAAATATTCGGTGAATTTGTTCCTATATAAGACCTTGCTTGGGATTGCAAATTGGTGACCTTGATCTAATTTTGAAGGTCATGTGGGTATTTATCTAAAATCAATGTGAATGTGATAATTCCACAAGGATTTGCCTTAGGAGGTTGAAATTTTGCATGACTATGTATCATAATACAAACTAGCGGGATTGTAGATGGGTGACCGTGACCCATTTTCAAGGTCACATGACCACTTTTAAAAATCATTGCAGATGCACTTGAAAAGGATCTGACTTAGGAGGTTGAAATTTTGAGTGATTATGTTTCTATATAAGACTTTTATAAGACCTTGCTTGGGATTGCAGATGTTTGACCTTGACGTATTTTTTAGGTCACAAGCACTTCCTTCTTGCGAACGTGATAGCTCAAGAAAGCTTTGACGTAGGAAGCTGAATTTTTTTGTGAATGTGTTTCTATATAAGACCTTGCTTGGAATTGCAAATTGGTGACCGTGACGTATTTTTCAAGGTCACGTGGGAATTTCATCTAAACTGGACGTGGACGTGAACGTGAAAACTCCGCAAGGATTTGATTTAGGAGGTTGAAATTTTGTGTGATTATGTACCATAATACAAACTAGGTAGGGATTGTAGATGGGTGACCTTGACCTATTTTCATGGTCACATGACTGGTTTTAAAAATCATTGCAGATGCGCTTGAAAAAGATTTGACTTCGGAGGTTGAAATCTTGTGTGATTATGTTTCTATAAAAGACTTTTATAAGACCTTACTTGTGATTTCAGATGTTTGATCTTGGCCTATTTTTCAAGGTCACAAGTTGCAGAGGCAATAAGGCAAGAAAGACTTAAGGTAGCAGCTTCAAATTGTGTGATAATGTATCTATATAAGACCTAGGTTGAGAGTGAAGATAGGATGACCTTGACCAATTTTTCAAGGTCACAAGGGTATTTTCTTGAAACTAATTGCAGAAGCGATAACTCCAGAAGAATTTGACTTTAGAAAAGAATGAAATTTTGTATGATTATGTACAAGTGTGAGAACTTGGTTAGCCAGGGGGGCGTATTGTTTTGTCGTTCGTTCCATCCACTTCTTGTTCTTCAATATGTTTTTGTGGACGCGATCACTCAAGAAAGATTTGACTTGGGAAGTAATTTTTGGTGAATAGGTTTCTATATTAGCTCTGCTTGGGATTGCAAATTGGTGACCTTAACCTATTTTTCGAGGTTATTTGGGCATTTCATATTAAATCAATGTGAACGTTAAAACTCCGCAAGGATTTCCGTGACCTTCAAACACTGCAAGGGCGCGCACGGGGAGACATTTGATTTTATGCTGGAAAATTAGTCTATTCTAGATAAAGTTGGATTGGGAACCCAACTTTAAGTGGGTTTGAAAATATTCAACATTTATGGCTGCATAATTTGAAATGCTGAACTTTTGTTTATGGCCCACTGCATTCCAGGTGTCACAAACCTATATACACAACTTGAAATTCTGTCTATCAACAACAGTTTTGAAGATACGAAACTTTCATATTGAATTGCCCCAAATTTGCCCCTTACTTGCGTAATTTTGAAGTTCCCGATAAATTTCAAGCTAAGCCTAACTAGTAAGGTCCCAAAGTTTAGCACAGATGCTGTGTTCCCTCCAATTTTCAAAGCTGTTGTCTTTATGGAGTCCAAGAAAAACGCCATACAGTGGAAATGAAGGAAGGAAGGAAGGAAGGAAAGAAAGAAAGAAAGAAAGAAACAAAGAAAGAAAGAAAGAAAGAAAGAAAGAAAGAAAGAAAGAAAGAAAGAAAGAAAGAAAGACAGAATGTTCGTGTTTGCACAAACATAATCGTGTTCATATGGAGTCACCTGGTCCTGGTCCCACTCAAAGTCTGTCCAGTATGGCAAGTTAACCCTTTCATTGTCGTATTGAGCCTAGTCTTAGTCTCAGTCTGAGTCATCAGCCCAGAGTTGACCGGCGAGCATATCTGTTGCACATGGTGTCCTGGTAATTCCACCCACCACCCCACCCTCTTTCATTCAAAATGCTTGGCGCAAACTTAGGAATACATAAATAAAATGAAGCAAATGACTTCGTCAATGCAGATTGGTTTGGCCAAGACAAGGTTAATGCACTTGAATTCACTGCATACATAGATCACTCGTGTAGATGGGATGTACCAATGGAAATACTTACTCTGCTGCTGCGCCATGCCCTAAAAAGTAGGCAAATAATTGTTCCAGTTCTCCCTTACTATTGATTTGATTAAAATGTCGTGGAACATCTGGTGGCTTGGCCCCTGCGTTGTCAAGCAATTCAAATGCATCGACTAACATATCAACACATGCCCCAAATCCCACAGCCACTCGTGGTTCAGGTCCGATTGTCACCTTCTTCTCTGCTCTCAAAAGCCCCGAAAGTACGCTGTCCAGTCTTTTCTTCAAAACATCGTCAGAGTTTCTTGGGTAAAAAATGCCAACAAGAATAACTACCAGAGAAATCGCAGTTCCAGCACTCAATTTCACTCCAAGAGAAGTCATCTTCCTTTCCTTGCTAACTGTACATGCTAGGTGGTTCGCTGTCAATAATACATATAAATATTATATTGAACCGGTTTGAGAGACCCGGGTCTTCCGCTGCTGTTACTTGCCCACATGAAGTGCAACAGCGCATGAAGTTGGCTTGTATGTGCATGTTCTAATACCTTTGACCCGGAGTATGTAAACAATTTTTTCTCGACCTAGAATTGCTGCCTATCTTTCATTGCAGCAGATCATTAAGATCACTTCCGCAAAGAGACAATTTCTATATATTCTCAGTTAACAGTGACGTTTCTGTTTGTCCATAAAAAAATCCCGATTTAAACTACGCCGCTATTCAGACCACATTTTTTCAGTTCCTTGTGTGATCTTGATGTGGAGATTTCACAGTAAACTGTTTATTAAAATCTTAGAAGTTCTAAGCATTGTTAACGTTATTACACATGAATATGAATTAACTTTCGGAGAAAGAAAAATTATCTCAAATAGTTAACACACATATGAAAAACAATTCCACACATATGGAAACCTTTACACACATGTGTAATATTTTTTCACATATTTGAAATAAAGATAGAATTGCACATACGTGTAAAAATGTTTCATATGTGTGTGAATCTTCATCATTATTTCACATATGTAAATATTTTTACATATATGAAATAAAAATATAATTGTATACATGTGTACGACTATTGAACATATGTTAAATTATTTCAAGTTATTACACATGTGTGAAATTCTCTTTCACATACGTGAAATTAATTACACATATGCAAAAATTGAAATATTTTCACATTATGTGTACTTTGGGAATAAATTCTAAAACGGCTTGCCACATTAGTATGGTTATTTTATCAGTTTGAAACGATCACCATGCATCATCATTATTCAACTTCCATTTTTGTGAAAGATTTAAAGTACGTTGAATGAAATAAACCATACTTTCATCTCAATAAATAGCAATTACATCAAATAAAAGTATAGCATCTGAAAAAGTACACATATGACACGTTACAGGAGATTTAGCACGCAAGTATATCGCAGCTGAATTTGCTCACACGTGTATTTCACAAAGTAAAATAGTTAGAACAAGAAAAGAAGATTTGCTTCAAAGCAAATCTGTCTGTATGCCTTCAAAAGTTGTAAATATTAAATGCTACAACCTTTATCCTTTGGTACTTCACAGTACATTAAGCTTATGGCTGGATGCAAATTTCAAAGGCCAAATGACCTTGAACTTTGACCTTTACAGGTCACATGTAAATTGCACAGTGTTACAATACCCACAATTTAAACCCAACATGAACCAAATCGGATGAAAATTGACCAAGTTATGGCAAGATGAAACATTTAGAGGGTCAAATGACCTTGCCCTTTGCTCTTTTGAGGTTACATGTTCTTAAAAAAATGTGCAGTGTTGCAATACCTACAATTTGAGTCCAACAAGATTAGAATAAGATGGAAATTGGCCAAGTTTTGACTGAATGAAACTTTCAAAGGTCCAAATAGCCTTGACCTTTGACCTTTAGAGGCCACATGTATGTTTCAAAAATGTGCAGTGTTACAATAGCAACAATTTGAGCCCAACATAATCAAAATTGGATAAAAATTGACCAAGTTATGGCTAGAAGAAAGGCACCATCGAAAGTGGCCTTTGACCTTGAGATGACCTATACCTGAAGTGAGCCTTGACCTCAAAAAGGACATTTTTGCCTAAAATGGACCTTTGACCTTGACATGACCTTTGACCTTGATATGACCTTGACACTTGAGATGACCTTTGCCTTGCTATGATCGAACTCCTATACAGTCGGAACCACTCTGCTATAGTATATAAGATATTGAAGATTTAAAACTTCAATTAGCCCTCATTTGCATAATTTTGAAAAGCATGACCTCTCATTATAAAAAGGCCAAATTCCATCTATAGAAGTATAATTGTGCCAACTTTGGAGTTTCTACGTGTAATACTTTTCAAATGAAATGTTGGACAAATTTGCCTGTAAAGAAAGAAAGAAATAGAAAGAAAGAAAGAAAGAAAGAGAAAGAAAGAAAGAAAGAAAAAGAAAGAAAGAAAGAAAGAAAGAAAGAAAGAAAGAAGGAAGGAAAGAAAAAAAGAATGCGCAGAAAATATGTCTGTGTTGGCACACAGACATAATAATTGACACGATCCAAACGTCACGTGTACATTTATGTTCGTTTCCATGTGGTAGGTTAATAACGTAATCAACGTGGTATAGACAACATTAAAACAAAATTCGTTGGGAACAGACCTGTTCGTCAGCAACTATCAAATGAATAAGGTCATGCTGGGAAATAAAGATGTCTGTGACAAGCGTAGAAACAGACGTGCGGGTGTGGGGAGATTCGGGGGGGGGGGGGCACATACTCAATATCAGGGTGGGTGTGTGCCGCGGACATTTTTATACAATACCCTATCTTAATCCTACACCAGATGTAAAAAGGTACCCTTTTTTAATCCTGTAATGTGTTGAAAGGAGTGCTGCATTGGTGCATCCTAATTGTTACCCCCATCCTAATCCAGGTGTGTACATTTTGCGGGCCTTTTCTAATCCTGGCAATAATGAAAACAGGGCCTTTCCCGCGGCACATACCCAGTACAATCCTACATGGAAGTACCCCCCCCCCCTCCCGCCCAGGGGTTGGGGGGGGGGCTGATATGCTTGTGCAAGTAATAATTTTGCCCTAGTATAGTGTACAGAAAATAAGAAAACGTACAAATAATGGTTGGCACGAAGAACGGATGTTAAAAGGGACTCCAGTATGTGAGCACGGCAAAAGAAAATGGCAAGTACATCAGAACGGAAAACCCCTTACCCAACCCCTCCGTTCACGAACATAACGAAGAGTTTGGCTTGCACTTAAATTTAACCCTTTAATAAATGACGGAAACTTTGACGCGTTAAACAGATCGAAAAACCATCTGAACGTAGATCCCATCAATGCAGTAATTTTTGCATGCATCGATGATTTTCCGAAATACCGCTTGTAATGATTTGGATTATTTATTTATTTTTTTTAAATTTAGCGTTTAGTTTGGTCCACCGCTTTCTTCTCACTCGAAATCTTCTGGAACTCCTGATGTATACTTTTTAAGGTGTGTTGTAATCAAGGACTTGGTTTAAACATATTTTATTCGCAAAAGCCATTGGCCAACAGGCACAATGCCTATATGAATGCCTCTTGTACATGGATTGACAATATAACAAAAAGTGGACAACATCTAGATAACAGAGAAGGCACAGGACATAACAAATATGATGGGAAAGAGGCAGAGACTAAGGAAATAGGTGGGCCTTATTCCTGGAAATACATCGATATACAACTGGAGATAACAACAAGCAGAATAAATATGACTTATCTCTGTAAAATGTTTGCCTTGTGTCTAATTATGTGGCTAATTATGATGGCACAGCTGCAACCCAGTGGTAGGACAGTTAAACATTGTATCTTCCAGTGGTTCTAATATATTTGTGAACTGCTTGAAATATATCCCGATTCACAGAATTTTTTTCGTTGACAATCCAAAAAGTAAGGTTTTTAAATTGAAGTCTGCAAGGGGAACTATTTTAGTTTGGAGTTCATCTCTCGTCAAACGTATTTGTTGCATTGGAAAAAATAATGAAAACTGTCCTCTGCCGAAGTACCACAGGAACAAAGTGGTGATTCAATTAGATTCATACTGTACAAATCTTTGTTCAGCTGGATACAGCCCATTCTCAGTCTAGGGTGACTAATACCTATCCTTCGATCTCCAAAATAAAACAGTTCATTACATTTTGGCTTGGAATTATTTGATTTCCTCTTAAATTCACCTAAATCTTCAGATTTTTTAACTGTTTGTGAAAGGTTCCATTTGCGCACTGTGGCAGGAAAAAAAGAACTATAAAAGGTATTTGTACGAGCATAAATTGAGTTAATATCCTGCCTTGACCTGATATTATATCTACAGTAAAACCTGTGTTAAGTGGGCACCCTTGGGACCAGGCAAAAATGCCCATTTAGCGCAGGTCCATTAACAAGGGAAGTATAGGGAACTGGGCCAGGCAACTGTGCCCACTAAACACAGGTGCCCACCTAGCGGAGGTGCCCACTTGGACAGGTTTTACTGTAGTTCGTTCTTCAACAGTATGTGGAATTAAATTGCATAAATATGAGGGAGCAAGTCCATTAACTATTTTGTGCATAAGTATGAGTTTGTGTTTCCGTCAGCCTTCAGAAAGCGGCGGCCATCCCATTTCAGCACATATTTTAGTATGGCTAGAATGGCTCAAAGCCCCTGTGACAACTCTGGCTGCATCCAGCTGAATAATTTCAAGAAGGTCTCTGTCTGACTGTGTGCATCCATCCCAAACTACATTGGCATATTCCAAGCAGGATCTAACAAAAGAAAAATACAAGGATTCAAGTGCACGTCTATTAAGTTTGTACTGCAGACATTTCAAATTACCTATCAATTTCCTTGATTTAGCTGCAATACAATTAATGTGCGCCGACCAGCTGAGATCCGAAGTCAATATAACACCAAGGTGTTTGTATTGTTCAACCCTGTCACTAATTTTTTGTTAAATACTAGATCAGGGTGATCAGCAGGCTTTGTCTTTTTAATAGATAAAAGACCAAATTGTTTCCGTTGTTCAACACTGTTAATAATTTTTGTTCAAATACTAGATCGGGCTGATCAGCAAGCTTTTTCTTTCTACTAAATAAGTGTTTTGGTTTTGTTAGGATTAAATGTTACAACCCTTTGGTTTGATCAGTCTGAAACTGATATAAGGTCTTGGTTTAGAATAACCGCACTTTCAACTGGGTCGTCAATTTGAATATAAAGTGTGGTGTCATCAGCGTCAAGTCTTATTTCAGACTGCACTATGTCTGTTATGTCGTTCACGTAAATAAGGAATAATAGTGAGCCTAACACGGACCCCTGCTTCAATATTACCCCATTCAGAGGCTTTCCCTTGAACAACGACACGTTGAGAGCAATCTTTGAGATAACTCTCAACCCACTGAAGTAAAGGACCTCGGATTCCCATCTTCTTCATTTTATAAATCAAACCAGGATGATAGACTTTTCAAATGCCTTAATTATATAGCAAAATATTACACATACTTCTTTTTGTAAATTAATAGCTTTACAAAACTCATGATACAGATATACTAGCTGATTTACGGTTCCATCACCTGGGATGAAACCCGATTGCTTTCCTGATAGGGAATAATTATTTCTTAAAAAATTGAATTTGTGCTTAAAGACAGCACGTTCAAAGACTTTGCCGGCACAACTTAGAAGTGAGATGGGCCCGTAGCTACTACAAAGTTGAGGTGGTCCACCTTTTGGAATGGGAGAGACATTATCTTTCTTCCATTCTACTGAAAAAAAAAAAAAAAGAACGGGACAGTGCAAGATGAAAAAGTTGTGTCAAAGAGCATGAAATACAAGCTGCAGATTCCTTTAGCAACGAAGAGCTGATACCATCTGGCCCACAAGCTTTATCTACATTCAGAGATTCCAGTAGATCAAAAACAGACAGCTCATTTATTGCAATATTTCCTGAGGTGTTTTGTTGAAAGGATGTCTCATCTGGCAAAGTAAACAGTGTTGCGTCAACTCGACAATTTTGCAACAAATACTCATTGAGGACATTTGCTTTAGCCGCATCAGAAATAACCGAATTATTAGACACATAGCAGGCATTTAAGAATTTGAGTCACCAGACATAAAAAAATTACCATTTCCCACCAATTTCCAATCATTTGCCTTATTCTTTACCAAGATATAATATTGTGTCCTTATCTTAAATGCTTAATGACCTTTAAAAATAGGTCAATGTTGCACAATTATTGGGTCAAAGTGACCTGAAAGGTAGGTCACCAAGTAGAGTTTTATATACAGTGTACTCAAGTGCAATTTTGATACGGAGACTCAATTCTCTTTTCCATTGATGTGCAAGCTGTACCCTGCCATTACTAAATCACCTCTTCCAAGGTAACAGGTCTGATGACCTTACAAAAATCGGTCAAGGTCACTAATTTTATATTAAATATTAACACTGGATGTGATTTATATATCCTATAATTTTGGAATTTCTAATTCAATTATTTTTGGAGATATGGAATTTTGTATCTTTCAAGACATTTTAACTCAATTTCTGCCAAAGTATAGGTGGTGCCACTTGCATTCTAAACAACAGAGATTTTGACCTCTTCTACGCTCTCATTTAAGTTCAGGAAGATACATAAAAAATGAAGATACTGGACTGGTCACAAGATTTTCACATTTTGACCCATATATCAGATAACACTATAGGTGGTGCCCCCCCCCCCCCCCTCCAACATTGACATCAACACAGATTTTCATACACTATTTTAGTCCTAAAAATTTATGGCCCCAAATTCAACACTGTGAGGTGCTGAGCATTCACAATATGACCCCTTTAGTATGACTGGCTGTTTGACCATGACCTTCAACTCAGATTTAAAAAGTGTTGCATTCAAAATGTGCGACCCACATCCAGCTTTCCATACATGGTCTGTTTGTTCAACTTGGGTAATAACTTTTTAAGTTATTAAAGAAAAACAATAAAATGACAAAGTGCCCAAGTCCATAATCATTGGGTCATAGCGACCCCAAAAATAAGTCACAAAGTACAGTTTTATTGCAATGTTATCAAGAGCAATTTTGAATGTGCAAGTTCAATTCTCTTTGTCATTGACGTCAAAGCTACACCCTGCTATTACAAAATCCCGTTTCAACTTTGCAGACCTGGTGACCTAACAAAACTAGGTCAATGTCACTGATATTAGATAATATACTATAGCATTGTACATGATCTATCAATCCTATAAATTTGGCAATTCTAATTAAATTTTCAAGATTTGGAATTTTATATCTTTAAACACATTTTGGCTCATAACTATTGGTCCAATTATAGGTGGCGCCATTAGTATTATATGCAACTAAAATTTTGACCTCCTCCACGATCCCACAAAATTCCATGAAGATCTGTCAAACATGTGGATAACAGAGCAGTCACAAGATTTTCCCATTTTGACTCATATATTGCACAATGCTGTAGCTGGAGACACCAATATCAAACTGGACCTAGACTTTCATACACTTAAGAAGTCCTGAAAGTTACATGGGGCTATCTTGAAAACTGTGGACTGTATCGCCCTCACAAGCAAAAAGTTTATGGACGGATGAAAGGAAGGACAGAAGGACACACAAATGAACCGAATCGTGATCTGCAGAGCTAAAAATTAGGGGTCTGCAGCATCACCTAGTGAACCACTTTTTGAACTTTCCACAAGCTATATTTCCATCAAGTTTCAGTAAAATCTGAGAGATGATTTTGGAGGAGTGAAAAGTAGCAAATCACAGAAAAATTTATTAAAAAGTAAAAAATAAATAAATAAATAAATCACAGCAGCACCTGTTAAACAAATTAAGGTCCCCAGAAGTACCCCTATGCCACTTCAATGCAACTGGCCCAGCAGTTTCAGAGTTTTTTGTTTTTGTTTTTTAAAGATTTTGCAAAAAAATTGATATTTTTTTAAATAAAAAAATCAGTGTCATCAGCATTTTAGCAAACTTGGTAGAGACCAACCCAAGGTACACTCCCACCAAGTTTAAAGTGAATCTGACTGACAGTTTTAGAGATGCTGAAAAGGTCAATTGTGAATGATGCATGCCTGAAGATGGGAGGACAGACAAAGACCCGCCACATAACCTCCACTGACTGAGAAGTCATCTGAGGTGAAAAAAATCTGTGTCAAGTAATTTAAACCTCCTCAGAATAGAGTGCTATTTACTTTAGTGCTCCTGTACAAAATAGAATACTGATACATTCATACTTACACAGTCAGAACTTGTTAGAAAAGACATACATACAGTGTCAACAACATATAGTTTTTAACAAAATGTATTCCTTTATTGCCATAGTACATTATGTATACATGACAAAAACAAGAACCCTTGCTCCCCCACAATATGCCATGTAGGCTATCTTGTAAAACGTTTCTTTGTCAATCACAAAATCAAGTAATAAGTCTCCCAAAACTTTAACAACCCTTACGATTGTAACAACTTGTGACTACCATGAAGGCTTTGCAAAACTGCAAAATTCAGTTCAGATCACAGGTGCTTGAAAAAATATACACTCACTAAATAATGTACTTGTTACAGACCAATTTTCTGTAACAGTTTAATCTTCAACTGCACTGTTATCTTAAGGAAAATAGATAATTTTATATATCACTTTTATCTTACTTTGAACATTTTTTTTTCTAACTTTGAGATCTCATTTGAATTGTGTAAAGAATAGATTACTACATGTGCACAGATATGAAGATTTTGGAATGATCTTAGCTGAGGGAAAGACAACACCAGGCATATGGTTAATGTGAAACACTTTCACTACCAAATGAAGCCTATCTGGTGTCCCTGTCCACATGAACAACCTGCTAATTCTTTGCCTTAGAGAACACCTAGGAACAGGAAATATGGGACATTCAGAAGTTGCAATGCAACCAGGAAGTAACTGTATCTACAGGCAGATCCCTACATCAAACATCGCAAAATATGTTGCTCTTACCAAGCAAGCAATTTAGATAAGATTGTTTGTCTAGAAAATCATATTTATGTTCTCAAAGCAGTAAGCTTGGTTTAGGAAGGTGGCGTCATATGCTTGGAGTATTCTTTATACCAACTAATGTTAGTAACAAAATGTAAAACCTGGCAAGACCAGTGACGGGGAACTAAAACTAAGAAAGAAAGTCAGACCAGTTTCGTATCGAGTGATACTCATCAGTGGCAGTTAGGATCACGACGCAGACTGAGACTACAAGTCAAATGTTGGATTTAACGAGTTGGGGTGACGTCTCGGAAAACGAGGACATCATGAGAGTAAGAACTGAATGGTGGTTGCTATGCACAGAGTAAGCTAAGATAGGGATTTTGAGACTAACATTCTCAGAATACTCCAATATTACACACTCAGAGGATACCCTGAAGATATCCTCAGCGATGCTCTCACACGAGCTAGAGCAATGAGCAGACAAATGCTGCTGAACCCCACCACTGTCAGCCCTGCGAGTGCTGATCAAGAAAAAATTTTCCTCGTCACAGAGTACAACCCAGCTCTTCCTCCCATCAAATCCATCATCCAATGCAATTCAAGCCTCAAGATATGCCACAGACCTGGGACAAAAAGAAGTTGTGCTAGGCTTCAGGAGAACAAAAACCTGAAAGACATACTTACGGGTTCCAGACTGAAATTCCCCTTGACTGCCAGCAGGGCTGCAGTCTCCGGGACAACAGAGCAAAACCCCTGTGACACCAGGGCCTGTCCCTACTGTCAGAGACTAGATACCTCAGGCAGAGTAACTAGTAGGACCACTGGCCGTTCTTACACAACACCTGCCGGTGATACCTGCAAGTACAACAACCTCGTGTACCTGCTCACTTGTCAATGCTGCAGGCTTCAATATGTGGGACAAACCAAACGCACATTGATGAGCGAAAATTTCCTTTACATCATGCATAAAGATGTAAGCCAACCACTGGGCAAACACTTTTGCCTCCCAAACCAGTCAGCAACAGATCTCCCGCTAGTTATCCAGATCCTGGAACATATCCACATCCCCCCCTTAGATGTCACGTACACTGTGTCTCAGACTCGAAAGAGAACATTGGATACACCAGTTAAACACTACAGAACCGTTAGGCCTCAATGTTATGGGTAAACTTACTTGCCAAGTATCATGCTAAAAAAAAAAATTTTAGTAACACCCTTGATATTACATCACAATGCCTGTATCAGGGTGGCTGATTGCAACTGGATCTGAAATTTTGGCCGGAAATTAATATGCATATCCAATACTCACTGCATTTTTACTAGTACTTAACACACAGATACAGCATCTAAACAGTTTGTCTCCTGAATTTCTCTCTAGCTGGGATTCCCTGCAAACTGATTGGAAAGTATGCTACCCATTGCCCAAGTGATTGTCACATCTAGAAAAAAACAAACAAACAAAAAAAACCTCACCATACTTTCCAAAATGTTGTTTGTCGAGTGAATTTAAATGGACACACAACACCCAAAATTTCATAATTCAAGTTTGTTTTTCCCTTCCTTTAACAAGTAGCAGAACATACATGATTATAACAAACTAAGCGCATATCTCTCTGTAGAGGTAGCACTTTATGCAAGGTCCATCCACACAAGACATGATTAAGGAAAAGAAATACCCCCAAAATAACCTGGCTTCATTGAACAATGCAACAGCACATACCAGAAGCTGCTAATACACTTTTTACTATGATTGATCCTGTCAAAGTGTATGTGATGAATGCACACACAGTTATGAGTAAAACTGAAAGATTAACAATCTTACTGGTCTTGATGCAGTGCCCTTCCTTCCTTTCAGTAAATTCCATACATATCAAGCTTCATTGATATTAACATAGTAAAGAATCTCACATGGCTGAGAGTGAGTTACTATTTTCCCACCAAGAAGGATCCTGAGGAGAAAAATGGTAACTCACTCTCCAATCATGTAAGATTTTGTTTATTCTATGTTTTATTGGAGATTCATCTAAAATAAATGCCCTAAGCCTACTTTCAACGCTGACCTGGTGTGCCGTGTTTGTTTCTGTTTGTCGCAGTTATTCTAAGTCATGCATGACATATAATCAAACATCACTAGCACACATTCGATTTTGTCTAAATGTCAATACATCACGTCACTGATGCAGGCAAATCACAATTAACCTGTGACGTTTAGGTCATGTGATCTACAGGGAGTTACTACTTTTGAATTTCACTCTAGAAAATGATAATTCACCCTCAAACATAAAATAAATGTACATCCTTGCGCTTCTTGTGTATCTGATTAACAACAATATACTATAACATTCATGAATTAAAATCACACAGCAAAATGTAATTCACAGCTTAAGGTCCACTCACAAAAGCTCAATATATGCTGACAAATCAGTATAAATATGCATACAAGTACATATATATCAAATATACATATATATGAAAATCATACAAATACCTAAATTGTCTTGATTAATGTGAAGTTCTACAGTAATTTTTATTCACAATCACTATACAGGTACAAGTATATCAAACATATTGATGAAAATTATACAAATGTCTTGCTCTTGATCATAGTGAAGCTCACCATCAGTTTTGATTCACTGCTGAATATCAAACTGTTCACTATGATCACATCTGCATAATATAGTCCATCAGATCAAAAGACAACAAACGCTGTCAAAAGAATACTCCTTTCATGTATGTCTAAGAAAGGCGAGTCTGCAAAATGTATCAAATTCTCTGCATTAGATAGAGCACCTTAAATGGACCAGAAATGTGTGTATGCATCCAAGTTTACCTTTCTTCTACTGTATGAAAATCTGCAAAAATATTTTCATGATGACTACAAAAACAAAAAAACATGGGTTGACTGTCAAAATGAATGACCAAGATGTCCTCTGGCAGTTCTCAACCTCCAACAAGAAGCCTTGGGACTGTGTATACTGTGGCAGTTATACGAAAACAAAATCAAGACCCATGCACAGAAATGTCCAATAAGCCTACCCATGTTTGTGCGCAAGGTTTGGCAGTAGTTAAACTGAAGTTGTTGACCAGGTTTACGGTGAAAGCACATGTATGCTATTGCACAGGTTAAATTCCAGCCACTATGACCACCTACATATATTTGACACCTAATGACATAGGACTGCAATTGATGCTTATTTTATTTCATTTTAACTTTGTAAGTGCTGCCTCTGTACTAAATGAGGGCAATAGAGCATTTTAAAGACATAAACTTGGAACTCCAAGTGTCAGAAAGACAGCAGCCAACTAGCAACTTGTACTTCAGATCTGAAAGTGTATACATTGACCTAAGCATGCCATCAACTGCACACATTTGAGTGCAAACATATCTGTCAACATCCTAATGGGAAAGAAAAAACGAAAGAAAAGAAACAAAGCAAGAAAGAAGGAAGGAAGGAGGCGGAAAGAAAGAACAAACAAAAGAAAGAAAGACAAAAGACGAAAGAAACAAAGAAAGAAAAGGAAGGAAGGAAGGAAGGAAGGAAGGAAGGAAGGAAGGAAGGAAGGAAGGAAGGAAGGAAGGAAGGAAGGAAGGAAGGAAGGAAGGAAGGAAGGAAGGATTTTTATGGGAGAGATTGGCCAAAATAGATGAAGTTTCAATAGGAAAGTCTAAAAGTAATACAAAAAGCTGTGAGCCTCATGAAAAAAATGGGTGGGGATTTGGAGGGGGGGGGGAGGACTTGACAGGTATGCTTAAACTTGAGATTCTACTGCAGGTAAAATAAAGGTTCAGTGACCATTCAGGACCAGGTAAATATGTCCCCTTCTCTTGGTGTTCATTAATCATGGGGCTTGCACAAATGTAATAAAATACCCCTGGGGCATCCCACATATACATATACTGGTTTATAAACACATTACTGAAATGAAAATCTTGAGTATCATTTAGTAAAAAAATTGTGCACACTGTACTTTTTCTGTTTTTTATATGTACATTATGCTGATAGAGGGCGCAAAATTACCGCAGACAATGAATCTACATGTTGTCACAGCCTACCTCATTGCTTTCATGCCTCAAAATTCTCCAGTATATAAAACACCTGGTTGATACATGCAATACCATTTGTCTTGTTGACAATCCAATTTGTAAACAAGAAGCCCATGGGCCTAATGCTCTGCTGGCACTATGTTGCACCTGTTCATTTCAAAGTTGTGAGTCCTCAAGTGGCTTCTGAACATATAAAGCTTAATGTAAAAATTGTCCACCAGATGGCACTTCACTCCACATGTAATCATAGCTTATTTGTGCAACTCCTGTGATGAATATTGTTGCATGTGCAAAGACAACAATGAGCGTGTCCTTAACTTTATGTCCTCAGTGACCTTGGGTCAGAAGATCAAGGCCACCCACATTATGTAATACAAGAGACCCAAAGGCCTGCCTGGTGCTGTGCCGACATTCCCATTGAAGCCCAAGCTACACCCTGCCATTACAAAATCATCTCTTTCAACTTTCCAGGCATCGTGACCTCGCTAAAATACGTCAAGGTCACTGATATTATATACCATTCTAGCTTTGGACATTGTCTATAAATCCTATAAATTTGGCAAGTCTAATCCTACTTTTCAAGATATGGAATTTTATATCTTAAACATATTTAAATAATAATAACCATCAAATTATAGGTGGCGCCACTAGTATCATTACCAGCTTAGACTTTGACCTCCCCCACAATCCCACCAAATTTGGTGAAGATCTGCGACAAATTAAAAATGCTAGAGTGTTCACAAGATTTTCACATTTTGACCCCTATATTACAAAACAAGGTAGGTGGCGCCACCAGTATTAAAAGGGGCCTAGATTTTCATACACCCTATAAGTTCTGAAAGTTATATTGGGCTAACTTTAAAACTTTGGACGGTATCGTGCTAACGAGCAAAAGTTTACGGACGGACGGACAGACATGAGCGGTCAGCAGAGCTAAAAAGTGCACCCAACATTTTTCCTGGCCACAAAATTTCATAATTCCAATGCCTGTAGTCCACATTCCCAAACAAATACCACAGCAAAACTTTCAGATCCAAGATGTTTCCATATGAATATCTTATGTTTCACTTTTGCTTACTTTATGCAGCTTCTGTTGTGCATGTGTTCACGTTTCATTTAACTTACATTACATACACTTTCAATTAAACACACAAGGAAAATGGAACTAAGAAAGTCTTCACTTTGATTTGTGTCAGGCAATTACTCTGAACTGGTCAATCACAGTGTGGCACACATTTTACTATACATTTCTACAAGTGTTCAGGAGCACAAATATAAACATTTCATGCCATTTTAAATATTTTTGCATATATTAGGAAATGATTCTGTGTGGGTCTGGTACAAATGAGTCTTACACTACAAATAAGGCTTTTTTCATGCCCAGGATACTTCACATTCTGATGTACAAGTCCAACATGACACCATTTATGTTCATGTTTCACATTGTTATCCAATAAGAATACTCAATAGTTAAAACAAAAATAAAAGATAGCAGATACATTACAAACGTTTTTTATTTTTTGCAATTTGTGCCAAACAAGGCTTGTAGATTGAAAAGTATTTACACACATTTAAAAAGCTTATATATTTTTTGAAAGGGCATGATCCAATTTTTTAAAATTTCACTAAAATTTCAACTGAGCAAGCTCATCCAATTTGTGACAAACATGTGAAATGGCAGATGCTTTCACAGCTTAGTCAAAAATTATTTTTCAAACAAAAATAAAGAGTACCAATGGTTGAAAAAACTCATGAGAATTTTCTACATCCACTTTAGTTTTTTTGCAAAAAGGGCCATTAGAATTGAAGGGATCCAAAAACATACATACATCAGATTGAGCTTTTCATCATTTCACAAGAACACATATAAAGAACACTGCAGGATATTTTTTTCAGTGACATAGATAAAAATGAATCATGTGCAAAACATTATAAGAGTTCAATTAAGGACAGCATTATTTTATTACTTGGTTTAGGAACTGTAGAAAAAAAAAAGATCTGGGGGAGGAGGAAGGATAATAAAAATAATGGGAAAAATAGCAAAAAATAAGTAATATTGGTTTACGATTTCCTTCTCAAATTCAAGACGGGAGGATGAAAAATAAAAAAGTCCTACATTGCAATAAAGTATATATTTACATTCTCCATGCTGTTTGTGTTGCTT
This sequence comes from Hermodice carunculata, assembly GCA_964020975.1. Classification (NCBI taxonomy): domain Eukaryota; kingdom Metazoa; phylum Annelida; class Polychaeta; order Eunicida; family Amphinomidae; genus Hermodice; species Hermodice carunculata. Next base: position 55,994,043 of record OZ026615.1, on the reverse strand, counting down.
TACATTTCACTTGTATTCAAGCCAGCATTTGTTCCTTAGGTCTACCTTCTCTCCTCTTTAGTGCTTTTCCCCCTTGACCTTGACATGCTTGACGAGCATGTGACAGGCAATAAGGACCATGTTACTCATTAAACATGGGGCAAAACTTGAAACAAAAAGCACAGCCCCACAATATTTGTCTGAATATTTTAATGAAGTTCGACATCAGCATAGGTATAATATCCAAAACAGTTCAACAAATTTCTATACATGTACTCCCAAAGTAACTGGCCCTGCAAAAGCACTTTTTACTTCATGGCAATACAAGAAAGGAACTCTTTACCAGAAACAGTGAAAACTTGTAACAGTTATCAAATTTTTAAAGTAAGTCAGGAAGTTTTTACTGGAAAAAGCAGCAACAGAGGAGGTGACCAATCCATTCATATTTTATTAGTTTGCTAAATCGTAAATTTATGTATGTACCTGCTTCTAGAATGTACTATTATTTATAATGATTAACACAAACTATTCATTTCATATTATGAATATATACATACATATATATGAAATATCTACATGTATATATTTTGAATTATTTGTTTTAATTTACAACACACTTAGAGTTAATATGTATTTTAGTTGCTATTGTAATTTATTATTTTATAATTTTTATTGTATATCATCTATCTTATTATCACCCCATTCACTGTTCACATGACTCTGATGGAAATAAGTCACCTAGACTTCATTGGGTTATCCTGGGCAATATAATTGACATTCTTTTAGTGCTCCTTTATATGACATTTTATTTATATTTATGATTTATGTACTGTATCTTTATTTGTACTTTTCATATGATTTTCCTTCTTATGTTGTATTTTATATACAAATAAAATCAATCAATCAATCAAAAAGTTTATCATGTAAGGAGGGCAATGAAGTAATCAGTGACATCGTGGCTAAGTTTATTGTTGATGAGAAATGCACATAAATTCAGGCTCCATAGTCATAAGCAGGTCCAATGCATTCTTTGGATTCCCGGGGTCCATTTCATAGTCATTTTTCAACTTGACACGAACATATTTTACACTGAAGCTCACAAGGGCACTGCCGGGAGTATCCATGCCAAGAGTCACATTCCCATTTGCAGGTACTTCTGGGTGAACAATACTGAACCCTTTGATCGCCAAGATCCTGTATGTCTCATCACCAATAAACTTAGCCACGACATCACTGATTACTTCATTGTCTTCTATACACAATAAACTTTTTCTTTCAAGTTTTGCTCCTTGTTTTATGAGTAACAAGGTCAACATTGCCCGCCACACACTGGCAGCCATGCACCGAGAGGATGAGAAGATGTGACAGACGAGCGTCAAGCAGGTCAAGGTTAAAAGGGAAAAGCACCAAAAGCTTGCCAAAGCAGTGGTTGACTTTGAGCATAATACCATAAACCATGCTATGAAACGATTGCTCTTTGGCGCACTATTCATGTTTGTGCATCTTCCCTTGGATGGTGGCACACAATGCTGAAATCAATGGGGTTTTTTTGGTGTTTTTTTTTTTTTTTTTGATGTCTTGTTAACACCATCACTATGGGAATCAGTAAAACCTGCAGATTTAAAAAAAAGTATGATTTTATAATAATATTTATTTTTAATTTCCAGAATTTTAGGGGTCACCTATTTCATAAACCAAGTACTAAAATAATAATGCTGGCCTAGTCTGTTAAAAAGTTATTTCTATAAGCCTATTTGTGCAGACATGTGACATTTCACATGCATGGGACAACTTAATATGTTGCTTCAAGAATTAGTTCACACAGTTGACGTTTCATCAGATTTCACATCTTTTAACCATGCCCTTCTAAAATCTCTATTTAAAAAAAAATGTTTGCATTGATACTTTTTGATCTATGAGCCTTGTTATGCAGTAATACATGTACTTACATCTATTGGTGTACCACCTGTCCTTAAGTTTAACTTTATACTGCATAATTGCTCACAAGATTTCTTGGCCATTTCTATATCCCAACTTTTGCTGACATGAATGAAGTATGTATTCTCACAGCTAGACAGACCGATCTATACCCCCCCCCCCCCCCCCCCCCCCCCCCCGGAGAAATTTTTGAGTTTTATTCCCAGTTACGACATTTGTTACCACTAAGGTAAACTTTGGTAAGTTAACCACATCTGGAATTCACCTGTAGTAAAACACTGCATGAAAATGAAATAAATGAAACATGTTTGAAAAAAAAAAAAAAGCTTGACAAGCCCACAGAAAAGAATGCTCGAATATTGAATGTAACTTGAAGAGAGTTCAAAATAAAAAATCATCTACCCATCCAGCTCAAAAACTTTTTAAAAAAATCAATAAATAAAATAAAAACAAAAACAAAAACAAAAACAAAAACAAAAAAAACCCCAGCAAGATCTGCCCCTCAGAGACTTCACCATCTCGAGATTAATTAAATCTGTAGAACAAGGCCTGCAGAAGATATGTTGTCCCCTCCTCCTGATGTCTGTACCACATCTGTACAAACCAAAACCGGTGCTATGCAGATGTTGAAATCTTCTTCATCCCAACATGAGACTGGACGATCTTCTTTAAATGGTATTCTAGGGCTGCCCTCAGAACGGCTGGTTGAAAAGGAATCATCCATTATTATTCTGGCCTTGTTGGTATGGATAAATTTTGATCCACACACATGTCGATTAGCAGTGAGTGCTGCTTTTGCTGCAGCAGACATAGTATTTTTCCATGGAGAACCTCTGGTTGTAAGAATAGCTTGATACGCAAGGGTATGTACATGAAGTCTAGTAAGTGGACGGCGTCCACCTGTCCTTGGTGTGTTTTTTAAGGTTCTGTATACTACCCTCATCTGATCCAGGACATTAGCTATCCTAGGATTGGCATCTGATACTAAAACAATACTTCCATTTGTCAGGATACTGTGAAGGTTTGGCAGCTCTTGCTCATTCATACCAAGTGAGTCAGCATAGTAGACCACATTATCAACAACATCCCTCAGGCAATCCTCCTCAGCAAAGGAGGCCATCTCAAAATGGACAAGGGTTGACTCTGGTAAATCGGCCATGAAATCACGCAGTTTGCCCAAATTTTTTTCACGCTCTCCTGCAACAAATAGAAAGTGATTACTGAATACCAAATGTCACACCAAGTCAATGCCTTATGGACCTTGACAATGCACGTAAGTGTGCCTAACTGAAGTAAAAGTTCACTGTTTGACAATCTTAATGAGCACATGTAGAGTTATTACTGACCTGTTCATGCTCCTGATATGTTTGCATGAACATGAACAATGAATGCTGACACATGTATCTATAAATATGCAGCATTGCCCAACACAATGTAACTTGTAAAATATCAATTACTGTAGTTCTAGAAATTTTAGTGCACACTTCATTTTACTCAAATGCAGTTTTTGCCTAAAAATAGAAATTTTTGCACATTTTAACTTAGCGCATATCGTTGGATGCGCTACATTAAAATGCACTGTGTAAAAATGACTCCCCTAAGAAGTGCCTGTAATCCTGCAGTGTGGCACACCTCACAATTGCAAATAAACGAATTTGAACTCTGGTCACCTTGAATGGAAATTTTCACCCCATTCCCGCTTTGGGCTACACGCTTGCTGATGTGATTTTACCCTGCTGTCAGTCTGTCCTTGACCAGCATATGTTCAAGACACAAAAATGTATTGCCACTGTATGACAGCCTTGGAAAGTGCTGACTTGGAAGCCCGCAAAGTCCTCCATACCAGTCTTAAATGACAAAATCTTCTGGTTTTCCTGTGTATGCATTATTTTTTTTCATAGATATTTTAGCAAACTTTAATTCAGTACATAGAGTAAGTGTGCCAATATCATTAAATTAAGTCTAGCGCTAACGTTTCTAGAACTAAAGTATTGCATAGCAATGCATGGTCTTCCACTGGAAAACACACAGCGAAGTTACCAATGTAATTTGAGGTCTGAAAAATGATCAGCCAAAGTGATTATGACACTTTTGGAAATGACTGTTTAGTTCAATCATTTTACTAACACATTTACCATTAAAATACCTTTATTATAGTCTGCCTTTATGGATTCCATAAGTTTTACACGCATCTTATGAAGTGTCCACACACCACGTTTGGTAGGTGCAGGTGTTATGGTATAGGAAATAAGGCCCGGACAAGCTTTGTCTGCAGAACCAATTGAAGGACAAGGTGCAAACCTACAGTTTCTGGTGGAAGATGAATTAAAGCCAGAGCTTTGTATTGCATAGAATGGTTTCAAAATCATTAAAATGCAAGTTTTATCCTGAATACTTCTATGGCCAGCTGGGGCGTAAATACCATCTTTGTTATGTTCCTTTGTGTTTACTCATGCTGATTCATCTGAAAACAAAGTCATTTTCCCAGCTGAGCTGGGGGCCTCGTGGTTGGTACACAATTAAAACACATTGTTCAGTTGCACTCTGGTTGTTATACCTCATTAGTTTAACTGTTCATCAGTGATAGGAAGGTCTAACAAGGAATGAAATACAGTCCATAAATTACAGTGTTGTTGTTCTGAGTGGGACATCACCAGCATGAATGAATAGGATGGAAAAATTCATTTGAAAGCTTTATGGTTTCTTATTAAGTTATAGAATTTTATGGATGTAGTGTTTTTGGTAAAACACTCCAAAACAATTGCAAAAATTCTTGTTGAGCAGCACCATGACCAGGTTTTTTAAAATCAAATTTTGAAGCATATTATATTTCCTTGTTAGAGACCTTTCAAACTCTGGCCAGAAATGACATAAAAACGGAGTTGTGTAGCATTGAATCAGTCTTGCATTCATTGTCATGTTTGTTTCATAAATCCCATAAAACTTGATCATTGGATGTTAGCTTGCCTTTCTCAAATGGGAAATTGTCCAGCATCTGGATGCCACCCACTGCCACCAATGAAGGAGAAAACCTCCTCACATGTTCTGCAAAATTATCCACTGATTTCAGGGTGGGATTGTTCCGATCACTGTGGATAATCAGTCTGCAGCAGAAGAAATATATTACAAGACAAGCTACACACCAAAAATATTTTAGGAGACAAATGTCTATCCATGCTTATAAATTAAAAGCATTGATGTAAACATATAACAAGAATAAATATTTGCCTTACAAAGTACCTTTTGTGCTAAACTTGATCAAAAGCTGCCCAAGCCTTCTTGAGATAGTACAGGGTAGTTGCAAATTAAATCAAACATGACAAACCAACAAAAGAGGAGGAAAAGAAAGTAAACAACCAGTCCATATGTATAAAAAGGAGCCTCCCCCTACTAGTTTCGGACATCCTTGTCCTTCCTCAGGGGAAAGGAGGCTCCTATATATGTACTTTATTCGTAGCCCTTATATTAAAATTGAGGTGCAAACCTTTTCTGATTGTGACGTGTTTAGAAGTGTTTTTGATCCCCGCTAGAGGTCTCTGTGTATGCGGCAAAAATAAACCCGGAAGTGAACAGCGGAATTGAAAGTGAAAGGAAAGATATTGAATAGTGATAATAAAAGTGACAAGGTACTGTTAATTAGAGTCACTGCCATCACTGGACAATTGCAAGTCTGTGCACAGGATAGAAGGGGTTTTGTGGGAAGAAATAAGCGATGCAATTGTGGCGATAGTTTCTTGAATTCGTTGGTCGATTTCTAGTATCTGCGTGGCCGGGTCGGAGCTGGATGGATACCAGTATTCGTCTTGGCAGGGGGTAGAGCAGCGGGATTTGGAGTCATAGGTCTCCTCATCAACCCCTTCTATCCTGTACACAGACTTACAATTGTCCAGTGATGGCAGTGACTCTAATTAACAGTACCTTGTCACTTTTATTATCACTATTCAATATCTCTCCTTTCACTTTCAATTCCGCTGTTCACTTCCGGGTTTATTTTTGCCGCATACACAGAGACCTCTAGCGGGGATCAAAAACACTTCTAAACACGTCACAATCAGAAAAGTTTTGCACCTCAATTTTAATATAAGGGCTACGAATAAAGTACATATATAGGAGCCTCCTTTCCCCTGAGGAAGGACAAGGATGTCCGAAACTAGTAGGGGGAGGCTCCTCTTTATACATATGGACTGGTTGTTTACTTTCTTTTCCTCCTCTTTTGTTGGTTTGTCATGTTTGATTTAATTTGTTATATTGCGCCTACAAACCCCTGCATCGTCAGTCGATCCAAACGAGGAAGAAGTCACCCGTTAGTGTTGGCAGATCTTTTATAATATTTTTAGCCAAAACAGGGTAGTTGCATACTTATGACAGAATCTTTCACTTGTATTAGCCACCTCATGGCAATTGCCTTTTTCTTAGTACATGTACCTTCCTTGCTTGCTTTCAAGGCAGCATTCATTTGTAGATTACTGACTAGAGCTTGGATAACACAGATATTATTATGCTTTTATTCAGCTGATGGTGCTTACCTGTTTGCCCGTGGTGATTCAAATTTACCCCAGGAATCACCCTTTTTATATTCCATCATTAAGTGCATGTCATCTTCAGCCAAATCGGTCCCTGTCACTGAAAAAATGTACAAATAAAATGCTCAGCATTCTTTTTTTTTTTCAAACAATTCACACACATAACATGGGATGGTTATGTGGACATTCTTTTCTAGTTCCATACATCTACAATGATGCTTCATTTTTCTGGGAAGGGGATGGGGGGTAGAAGGGATGAAGGGGTACTTGTGCCTACAAACATGAAGTTTTTCAACGTAAAACTATTATTAAGAAACATTACTCACCATAGGTCACTTAAGCTGGTCTCCACGCACTTTAGGTGCTTTGCCAGAGCTCCCAAAAAATTTCCGTGGGTCCAGTGCCGTACCATGCTGCTGCAATGACTGTCCCAGGTGCCCTGTGGCGTGTCACAGCACGCCTAGTGTCAGTAATGCGTATTAGCGAGCATGCGCAATCAGTTTCCTACACTGTGAAGGAGGGACCAAAAGCGGGGATGGTTGGGTGGGAATATTAGTGACCTATGGTGAGTAATGTTTCTTAATAATAGTTTTACGTTGAAAAACTTCATATTAAGGACACATTACAACACCATAGGTCACTTAAGCTGATATAAAATCAGACTGGAGGAGGGAGGTACCTCCTAAAGTATCTACCCCAAAAAACTCCGCACTCGAGAGCCACGGACCAGAAAAAGCCATCCTGGACCCCCGGTGCCTCTACACCAGCTCCGTTGAGCTGGAGAGAGTGGGGGAGGCACCCCCTAAGACCGGTTGGATGCAGCTGTCGGGAAGCACTTCAGCGCCAACAGCCGCTCCTCCTGTTCTACCAAGTCCCGCAGGTAGAAGGACGTAAAGGTATTATCAGAACGCCACTGTAAGGCAGCCATAATACCCCCTACTGACACGTTTTTTAACGCGCCCCAGGAGGCAGAGAATGCCCTAGTCTCATGAGCCCTGAGAGAATGCAGACGGCTGAGCTCTTCATCCTTGCTGGCCACCTGGTAGGCTAAGGAAATCGTTTTCCTTATCCACCCCGAGATGGTGCTAGGAGACAAGGTCCCAGACTCAGTCTGCTTAAGGGGAAGAAACAGAGGTTTCCGCCCAGCTCGATGAGGTTCAGTCCTACTTAAATAGAACCGGAGCGCTCTCAAGGGACAAAGGGCCCGATCTGGTTCGGACCACGACATTGTCGCCGAAACGGACTTAACCCAAAACCCCGTCAAAACAGTCGACGGGTCACGGGCTACTTGTGTCTTGGAAACAAATCCCACTCGGGGCCTTAGAAAAACATCCTTCCCATCAGAAGACCACCTGATGAGGGACCTATCTAAGGCGTGTATCTCCCCGCGCCTAGCACCTGTGGCCAGAGCTAACAGGAAGACCGTCTTGAAGGTCAAGATCTTAAGATCGATCAAGCCCATATCCTTAGGCTCAAACGGGGACTTGGTCAATGCCCCCAGCACCACAGAGAGGTCCCAGCGAGGCACCACATTGCACTCTACTGGCCGATCAGTATAAAAACTGTTGACAAGCCCGCAGAGAAAGGGGTCTGTCCCCAGACTCTGCCCCCTGGTCTTAAGGGTAGCAGCAATGGCCGACTTGTACCCCTCGATGGTGCAAACCTTCAAGTGCCCTTCCTCAAACAGACTTAACAAGAAATCTGCGACCTGCTGGACCGTCGTCTCCCAGGGCGATAGTCCTTTAGCAGAGCACCAGACAGCAAACTTGTTCCAACGCGAGTCATAGATCTTCAAAGAAGACTTACGAAGTTTCCCGCGGTGAAGCCTGAGAAACTGCGGGTTGTGGTGGAACTTGTTTGAGCCTGGTTGACGGAGCAGACAAGGAAGAAGAGGAAGAGCCCGCGGGGGCTCCAAGCTCAACTCCAGGAGGTCCAAGGACCATTCCCTCTTGGGCCACCAAGGGCCCACAAGAAGGACTTCGCACTGCTCCTCCCGAATCTTGCGCAACACTTTCGGCAAGAGTGGAGTTGGAGGAAAGGCATACGCCCACATCCCCTGCCACGAAATTGACATGGCGTCTGTGGCCCACGCCAATTCGTCGGGGAATGGGGACACAAAGGTGTCGATCTTGTGATTGTCCCTGGTGGCGAAGAGATCGATGTGCGGTCGGCCCCAAAGGGCCCAGATCGCTTCCACCACCCTGGGATTCAGAGACCACTCGGTCTGAATCACTTGCAATCGGTGCGAAAGCAGGTCGGCCTTGCCATTTAGGCAACCCGAAATGTGCCGACATTGGATCCTGACGCCGTACGGACGGCACCAAAGCAAGATCGACTTGGCCAGGGAGAACAGCCTTTTCGACCTGGTACCTCCCTGTTTGTTGATGTACGCAACCGCCGTACGGTTGTCGCACATCACCAGGACGTGCTTGTTCTCCACCTGTGACTTGAACTGGAGAAGGGCACGACGAATCGCCTCCAGTTCGAGCCAATTGATGGCAAACTGCTTCCACAGAAGAGGCAATTCGCCTGAGGCTGTCACAGAGTCCAAATGGGCTCCCCAGCCCTGAAGAGAGGCGTCGGTAAACAGAGTTACCTCGGCGCTGAACGGCACCAGGGACTGTTCCGGCATCACGTTTGCCCGACGAGACCACCAACTCAGAATTAGCCGATTGTGAGGCTGAATCGAGATACGTTGGGACAAGAGCCTGCTCTGTCGATCCCACTGATCCCGGAAACTGAGCTGGACAGGCCGACGATAAAGCCTCCCCAGGGGAACTTTAGAACCCATGGACGTTAGGGTCCCTACCAGACGCATCCATTGACGTGCTGATGGGGCCAACGCCCTCCTGAAGATTTTCAAGAGGAAGACAAGTTGCCTCCATCTGTCCTCTGACGGGAGACAGATGAAAGGGACTGTCAAAAATTGAATCCCCAGAAAAACAAACTCCCTCGCAGGTGTTAGACTGGACTTCGGGAGATTCACAATGAGACCTAACTTCGCACACAGATTCAACACAAACTGCGTGTTCTGAAGAAGTTGGCCGTGGTCCGGAGACCACAGGAGCCAATCGTCCAGATAGATGTGCAGCCGGATCCCTTGCCGGTGCACAAAAGCTGCTACCTCGCTCATGACCCGCATGAAGACGAGCGGTGCCGGCGCCAGGCCGAACGGGAGAGCACGGAACTGAAACACTCTTCCGTTGACCATGAAACGCAAAAATTTCCGAGAGCACGGAGCTATGGAAATGTGAAAATAAGCGTCTTCCAGGTCTATCAAGGTTGCCCAATCGCCCTGTCGCATCGCCGCCATGATGGTGGCGGGGGTCTCCATCTTGAAGTGCTGCACAACAAGATACTCGTTGAGACGTGACAGGTCGATCACCGGTCTTTGACCGCCGTCCTTTTTTGGCACCAAAAAGAGACGGCTGTAAAAGCCTGTAGAAGCAACATCGAGTACTGGTTCGATGGCCTGTTTGTCTACCAGCTTTTACACGGCCTCGTCCAAGAGTGCCCGATCCGCTTCTACGCGAAGCGGAAATGAGAAGGGGAAAGTGGAGGACTGCCCTCGGCAAAGTCCAGTACGTAGCCGTGACCGACGACATTCCTGACAAAAACATCGTCCGTTAATCGATCCCATTGGTCGGCAAATGACACTAGTATCCCGCCTACCGACCCTCGCCAAGAAGGTGGAGAGGGATCGAAGACCGGTGGGCCCGCAGAGACGTCGGACGACCGGCGCGCATCCCTAGGGACGAGTCGCCGGTTTCCGGTTGCCCTTAGCACCAGAAAAAAACCAACCTCGAAGACTGGCCTCCCTTCTTAGTCGGCTTCGGCCTCCGCCTCTGCGGCTTTTGCTGTGGCCTAGGGCCACGCCCAGCTGCAGCGGGCTGACGGGGAAGGGCAGTCCCTTTGGACGACCTCGCACCCTGCAGCAAAGCCTCATCCAGAGACTTTTGCCGCTTCTCCTTGGCCATCTGATCCGCCCTGTCAAGGAGTGGGACCAACCCCTGACCGAACAGCCCCGGACCAACAGGATCCAGGGGCAGGCGGTAAGCGGCCTTGCTTACCTCCGCCGGTAGGTTGGCCGCAGAGAGGAGCGCATTATGTCGCAGCAACTTAACATTTGCATCGAGCGTAATGGCCCCGCTAAGAATGTGACCCACAGCGCGGCCCCGAGACTGCTCGAGACCCAGCAGGGTCTCCACCAAACGCTTGGTGGGGGCTGGCTGGCGCCGAGGGGTCGTCATGCGCCTCCTCCAAAAGGCGCATGGCAGAACACCCCGAACCGTCCAGAAAGGAGCCCACAATAGTCATAACCCGTGCATCCTGCTCAAACCACCAGAGGGATGAGAGAGGCAGGGTTACAATCTCAGACTCCTTGACGGCGCGGTCCCGTAAGGGAGCGTCCACCGTCGCAGGGGAGAAGTTATACACAGATCGACTCGTCCGGTACAACTCCAGTCTGGACTTCGGCTTTGCCAGCAACCTACCCGGGGCTAGGCCGTCCCTGGAGGATCCCGTTTCTGGCGCATCGCTAGACCCAGAGAGTTCTGTTGACAATTCAACGAACTTCCCAGCCACGAAGGTGGAGAAAGGCACCTCTAGCTTGGGTGCCGCCTCCACTCCGTCGACCGACATCGGCACTGCCTTTGGCTGTACAGATGTGGGGTGTGGGACAGCCTCCCCGGGAAGGGTATCCTGCATAAAAGCAATGTTTGCCTGAAACACGGACCCCGGCCTGCCTGGTCTACCACCTCCTCGGCTGAAGCCCTACACTGGAGAGCTTTCGCCCGCTCTGCGGCCGCAAGAAGTGGCCGAGACTCGGCTTCCTTCCGCTCAGCCGCAAGGCGGGAGAAACGAGCGCTCCCTTCCTCATGCTCGGAATCCTCACTTGGGAAATCCGAGCAATCGAGGTCAAGAATGTCTTCGGCCGTGGGACAATCCTCCAGATCGTCCCCCGACGCAAGGAGAACATCCTCGAGGCGCTCCTCCTCAGTCCTTGCCTTGGCGTCCGGGAGAGGTCCCGACACTGTGGGAGCCTCTGCGGCTGGTGCCGGAGTCCCAGAACTGTACTGAGACTGCAGTTTCTCCCACTCACGAAGAGTCTCTTCGGGCAAGATGCCCGACAGAAGCTCCCCAGTGGGAGGAGGTGACACCGGCCTGCCAGCACGCACTAGGCAATAGGCCTAGGGGCCGGGGGAGCGACACTTACCGCAACCTCTTGCACCAGCCCAGTTGTCTCAGAAGCCATTCCTTTAGCCTCTGCAGGGGAAGGCTCAAGCGCCGAAGCGCCCTGGCCCGCCGTCACATCGGCATAGGTCACAGCAGAGGAAACCTCCCCAGCGGAAGATACATCGACCGCCTGATCAATCTCCATTGGGGTGGGAGAAGATGGCCGAGCCTCCAACCCGGACCGATCGACTCCCCCGGTGGGACTAGGCACCCAGTCATCCGATCCGCGCACCACTGTACCACCGTCTGGAGTGGGAATTGCCAAGGGAGAGACCTGCCTCCCTCCGGCAGGCAAAACGCCCGAGCGACAGCTCTGGCGACGTACCTTCCCATCTGGTGAGGGAGAGGAGGAGAGGTGCCGATGACGCCTCTTCCTCTTCTTCCTTTTCTTCTTTTCCCTCCCGTGGCGGGAGTGAGAACGCTCGCGACCAGGGGAGGGAGGTAGGGGAGAAACCGGCCGAGAAGCCGATCTCTCACCCCCCCCCCCAAAGTGACCGTAATGGCCGAACCCTCACCACCGAGGACTATTTTCCGGTCTGTCACCTGGTCCCCAAGAGACCCGGAAACGCCCATGGACACCACGGAGGACGCAGTGAGGGCCATCGCCTTGACCGCACTAGCCACCTTAGGCTTAGGTGCAGTCAACTCGGGGGAAGACTCGGCCCCACTTTCACAAGGGGGGCCAGGCAACACCGAGTGGGCGGGGGAAGGAGGAGCGATCCCAGGTCCCCCGGAGGAAACCTTACGCTCCAACTTGTCCAGCCGTTCGCCGACCGCAGCAAACAGCGCCTCCACTTTGCCCATAGTCACTTGGGCGGTCACCTCCGCCTGCACAGCCGAAACTTGACCCGGCGGGGCACAGGGAGGAAAGCCTGGAGGAGTAGTACCAACAGGTAGTGATGACAATGTCACCCTATCTCTACCTGAAGAGACTACTGACTTCCCATCCACCTTGGTATTCACTGCCTTAGTGACTACCAAGGTTCTGTCTTTTCGCCGAACTACCGACGAACGGCCGGCAGTAGGGCAGACAGGACGGGAGGGACACTTGCCTACAGACCTGCTCACTGTAGCAGAAGGGGCTGTGGGGGGAACCCGCGAAAGGGACCTCTCTACCACAGTCCACTTAACGTCCGCAGATGGCACCTTTACCATAGGGGCCTCGATTCGAGGACCAGCATGAACAAGCTTGTTCATACTGGCATGCCCACCAATGGAAGCCTCGAATCGAGGACGTGCCTCGATTCGAGGACCAGCTGGCACACGACGTGGCAAGCTGCCAGGTGCCTGGATGGCTGCATCTGCAGCACGTGCCGCGAAGCCAGCCACCGATCCCTCGAGAGGCACACTGTCCTCTCGCTGACGTGACTCTGCCCGTTGGCCAGCAGCATGGTATGGCACTGGCCTTCGTCTGGCCGACCTCACGTCAGCCCGACGGACTTTCTGCCACTGATAGGGAGTCCATCGTCGACAAACGTCGCATGGACTCTCTTCAGTGCAGAACACACCGCTCCTACGCATGCAGGAACGGCATGCAGGATGGTCATCCCAAAATGCCATCCTGTGATGGTTGGCGTCCCAACGGACGTCCAAATCTGCATCCAAATTCATGGATGCACCTCAACTGCCTGTACCCTGAACGAACTAACCGGAGATAGGACCAGTTCCCAGGAACCTATCGACTATCTCACGACGCACAAAGAAGCCACAAAAGTACCGATAACGGTAAGAAAAAAGCGGGAGCTTCCAACAATACGCATCCACCATAGATGGACGCCAGAGTAGGAAACTGATTGCGCATGCTCGCTAGTTCACATTACTGACACTAGAGGTGCTGTGACACGCCACAGGGCACCTGGGACAGTCATTGCAGCAGCATGGTACGGCACTGGACCCAAGGAAATTTTTTGGGAGCTCTGGCAAAGCACCTAAAGTGCGTGGAGACCAGCTTAAGTGACCTATGGTGTTGTAATGTGTCCTTAATAACATCAACAACCAATATTTCTTATCTGGATCAAACATTTGGATATGATATGCTATCATTTTGTATGAATGAAGGTTTTGAGACATGGCACATACACTTTGCACCCTCCACCTGTATTCATTCACCTTCACACCAACATACATGCATATCTTGTTGCTTTTAAGCTCTAGTAACTGGCAGACTCAGCTTAAATTTAAAATAAATATGCATACCTTCAACACTTTCTTTCAGTTCCTTTGTGAGCTCAGCAGTCATTTCTGCAGCAAGTAAAACTTTGCAACCTTCCTTGGCAAACCTTTGAGCCATCACAGGTGCATTTCCACCCATGACCTGTCTCATTTCTGGTATCTGTTTGGCTATTTGAATCAAATCTCCCCAGAGGGTCTGGTTTTTCACATATCTCCTGTTTAAAAACAGTAAAAGAAAATACAAATGAAAGTAAGATGATGTGATTCATATGGCAATATTCATGGGGGTTCTGATTTAAGATTAAATACTGAATTAAACATACATGGTTGCAGAATGTTCAATCATGGAGGTAAATACTGCAGCAAACCCATATATCATCATGGTACTTAGATTGGTAGCAAATGTTTCACCCTGCTTCTGTTGTGGCCCATCAGATTTTGAGTGCTAACCACAAAAACTTTGCACTCCAAACCAGCATACTAAAGAAGTTTTGTGAAAATGCTACATGTGTCATTTTTGCCATCAGTCTGTTTGGCTGTTTGAATCAAATCTCCCCAGTGGGTCTGGTTTTCCACATATCTCCTATTTAAAAACAGCAATACAATTAAAATGCAAAGGAAAGTAAGATGATGTATTTCACATGGCAGTATTCATGGGGGTTCCGATTTAAGATTAAATGCTGAATTAAACATATATGGTTGTAGAATGTTCAACCATGGAGGTAAATACTACAACAAATCCATATACCATCATGGTATTTAGTTTAGTACCAAATGTTTCACACTGCTTCTGTTGTGGCCCATCAGATTTTTAGTACTGATCATAAAAACTTTGCACTCCAAACCAGCATCCAAAAGAAGTTTTGTGAAAATGCTACATTTTTATGCCTGTAGACACAGTACAGATATAAATGATCCTTGATAGCAAGTATTAAAATTGCTTCTAAATGTGGCCTTCAAGATTTCATATGTTGACTGACATTTTGTGTTCCATATAAACTTACAAATGCAGATAAGTTCATGTGATCCTAGTCTTCTGAAACAACTACATGTACATGCATTACACCTACAGATATAAATGACTCAAAGGAACAGTCTTGTCATCAGCAACTCACTCTTAAGGTTAAGAATTAAAGTCTGGAATTTAAATTCATTGTTATTGTAGTTATTGGCATCTATGTACATAAAATTTTAGACACTGTACATATACACTTGGTGATAAAATTAAGTTTTGTGTGTTAATACTTAAGTCTTAACATACACCTGTCAAAACTTATTACAACAACACTCCGATATCTGACATTTTCACTTAACTACACACATTTTGCAGAACAAAAAGTACATTTTCTATGCTATAAATGTGATTCATTTATCTGACACAATTTCAGTGAACAGATGGTGTCATCATAATGAGATTTCACTGCAATATATTTCAAGGCAAGTTGCTGATGTGCTCCATACAGAGCAAAACGTGTTGAAGCATTTGGGAGAGTATACATCTGCCTTCAGGCACTTGCTCATTTGTTCAATTGATAAAATAATATTTAGGTATACCGTTTTAGAGTATAAATACCATTCCAGCATGATGACAGAGGCTGTAGTTGGCTATCCCTTCCTCATGCCTGAAATTCACTAAAATACCACCTGCACGCACTGACCCAGAAATTATATATTATTATGTATTTAGATTTACTGTGCATAATTTAGAAATTTATAATTTTGCTTATGGTTTTGGCTAACATAATCAGCATTTGGCTCCTGAAGTTCATTCAAGTTGAGCCAAATTTGCTCCAATTATAAAATTTCAAGCGTCAGCCCAGATGGTCTAGAGGTCCACAAAAGTGTACCTATGCAATTTCAAAGCAATTGGCTTGGCGGTTCAGGAGAAGATTTTTTAATAATTTTTCTGCAATTTGAACAAAAAAATTCATAAAAGAAATCTTAAAATCATTAGAGCCTGACCATTTGAACAAATTTGATAGAGATCCTCCTTAGGTACATCACCACCAAGTTTGAAGTGGTTGCGGTTAACGGTTCTGGAGAAGATGTCGAAAACGTAACTTTACATTACAATCCCGATCGACTTTTGCAGTAATCAACAAGAATGCATGCAGGCTTGTTGCAGAAGAATGTGTACAAATGGGTCTTTTTTCCCTGTAACCCTTAAATTTTCTGGAAGTTTCACACTTTAATTTTGGAAAGTTATGTACCCGATTCAGTATTTCCCATCGTTTCTTCTGATGTATGGTTTGTGGGGTATTTTTCTTTTTTGACTCTCAAGAGTTTAACAAAAATGAGAAAAATATGTCATTTTTGTCTACTTGATAGCTCATTTGAACTTCCATACATAAAACAAGACAGCTTTTGTGGCAGTTCCTAGGCTCTGGAAGAACAAAACTCCACTAAAATGGCTTGGTTTGCATGTGGACTGTAATTGTTGCTAAGGTCAGCTTCTGTATCACTGTGGCATACATGCACCGAGTTGCCTACATGTACCTTAATTTCTTTACATGTCTCTTTTTTTCCATAATGTTTTTAATGTCTTTCACTTATGCTTTCTAAATAAAAGATCAGAAATTGTATTTAATCTGGGCTGCTTTTCATAAAAGCATAAAGGTTAATTTTCAAATGATGATATCTTTTTGCGCCATTCTTCACTTCTCATCCAGAAAAACAGATCTGGAAGCATTTAAAACTAGAAAAGACTGATTTTCCGACAGAAAATCAAATGTCTCCCGGTGGAACACTTACGTCTCTGAATAAGCTACAGGTGATAGAAATTACAAATGACCAAGTTTGCTTGAAAATTACAATCCTATTTTAGCTCTCACCTAGATACATTACTCTAGCAATTTTCATCAAGTTCTTTAAGACTTATTGCAGAGAAACCAATTTCACAAAAGTGACCCTGTGACCTTGAAAATTAGGTCAAGGTCACCCAAATACAATCCCTACCTAGGTCTTGCCTAAATACATAATCCTACCAAGTTTCATCAAATTCCATCAAGTTCTTCATGACTTATCAAACGGAAACCAATTTCACATAAGTGACCCTGTGACCTTGAAAATTAGGTCAAGGTCACCCAAATACAATCCCAACCTAGGTCTTGCCTAGATACATGATCCTACCAAGTTTCATCAAATTCCATCAAGTTCTTCATGACTTATCGCATGGAAACCAATTTCACATAAGTGACCCTGTGACCTTGAAAAATTCGCTCAAGGTCATCCAAATACAATCCCAACCTAGGTCTTGCCAAGATACATAATCCTACCAAGTTTCATCAAATTCCATCAAGTTCTTCATGACTTATCGAACGGAAACCAATTTCCAAAAAGTGACCCTGTGGCCTTGAAAATTAGGTCAGGGTCACCCAAATACAATCCCAACCTAGGTCTTGCCTAGATACATAATCCTACCAAATTTTATCAAATTCCATCAAGTTCTTCAAGACTTATCGCACGGAAACCAATTTCACATAAGTGACCCTGTGACCTTGACAATTCGCTCAAGGTCATCAAAATACAATCCCAACCTAGGTCTTGCCTAGATACATAATCCTACCAAGTTTCATCAAATTCCATCAAGTTCTTCATGACTTATCGAACGGAAACCAATTTCATATAAGTGACCCTGTGACCTTGACAATTAGCTCAGGGTCACCCAAATACAATCCCAACCTAGGACTTGCCTAGATACATAATCCATACATAATCCTACCAAGTTTCATCAAGTTCCATCAAGTTCTTCATGACTTATCGAACGGAAACCAATTTCACATAAGTGACCCTGTGACCTTGAAAATTAGGTCAAGGTCCCCCAAATACAATCCCAACCTAGGTCTTGCCTAGATACATAATCCTACCAAGTTTCATCAAATTCTGTCAAGTCCTTCAAGACTTATCGAAGGGAAACCAAGTGTTGAAGAACATCAACAACAACAACAACAACAACAACAACAACAACAAGCGGAAGAAACGGGCACTAAACCAATATGTCCCCCGGCTTCCACCGGGAGACATAATGTTAGTGAGCACATCACATTTTGAAAGATGTTCACAATTTCATAAAAAATTAAGATATATACTAAAATCCTTTGATATAGATTTAGGTGGTGTACTTATCTAGCTATGGCCTGTTTTACAATCAGGGTACAAATTGTGTCTCACAGAGGGTCAAAATAGAGTTCAGATTGAGTACAAAATATGCTTATGTCTGTTGACACAATATATTGGGTGGTCTCAATTTGGTATTTTCAGACCTCAAACACGTCACTATTTATTTTTCAGGGCTAATGGGCAGACTTGATCTGTCAGAGTGCTACTGTTGATAGCATTGATCAGCTCTGGTAAATAGGCCTCCTCTCACACGTAGAGGGCAGCACTGCCCAGGCACCCAGCCCTGGGAGCTTTACAGTTTTACCACTAGGGGTCTCTTTCTCTCAACATACATGTGCATGACTGGCAGAGTGAAGTAGGCCTAAGTTTTTACAAGATCTGGAAGCCACCTGGTAGGTAACCTCAAACTACTTGCGTTGATGTGAAAGATGAATGGTCCAAACTACGGAATTGCAGGCATGTTAGATAATATCTGCATCATGTTTTAAAGAATGAGCACAAATGTGTTTCCATAACCTTGGCAGCCATTTTGATGTCCTTCATCAACAGGCATGGTGACATGTTTCTGTGCCTCTACAAGTGGAAGTGTTTCCTTACTCACCTACCCCAACGGGGATGTGTGTATTAATTCCAGACAGAACAGATAGCCAATAAAGTACTGTGGAATTTCGTTTTGGTATCCATGAGTATGCCTATTCTGACCCTGGTGAACCATGCAGCCACTTAGGCCTACATGTACCTGTGTGAATGGTAATGCGCATTCAAGAACTCTGTTCTTCCTCCAATTTCCTGCCAAGCAAGATTGTTTCCTGTGGGAGTGAACCTGTATGAAGTGATGTGAACCCTGTATGTTGTGGTATGGAAGTGAGTGCATGGATGAAAGTTGGATACTGTGAGTGATGAAAAGTCCACATTCCAGTGATAGTTCCCAATTTCACCCATAGGGGCATGGTCTGACAGCAAGTTGACAGAACATGTCATACCATAGGTGTGACATGTCGGATGGTACAGCCTGACATAGCAACTTGGTTTTACCCTCATATATTATTGTGGTATAACATGATTATGTGCAGAATATAGAATTTGTACCCTGATTGTAAAACACCCCCATATAAAAATTATAAATGAGTCATTATCCATAAACCTACCAGTCTATCCATATTGCCATATACCAGAAAAAATGTTGACTCTGGTGTGCAGCAGTTTTATCATGGGGAGAGGAACTTTCCATTTTAATTTCAATGATGCCGACATTCTTTTAGGAAATAAAGCTGCCCATACCTACAACGGCAACCCAATAAAAAATCCCTGTGGTGTTTGCTCAGGACCAATAGCAAACACCACCGTGCGATACTGTGTGATGACTGCCACATGTGGATACACATGAAGTCTGGCAATATGTCGAGCAAACTGTACAGATATCTTGATGTGAATGGAAAAGACTTTGATTGGAGGTGTCCAAAATGTATAGTGTTTGACCTGCCTTTTAGGAGACCTCAAATATATCTCTAGGAAGATCTTTTGACTCTTGTATGGAGCAGTTGCCTTTTCATAATGCATCTAACATAACTGTAATCTCCTCTGATTCTTCTCTTGAGGATGTAAACATAAACTCCAAATCCCAGTGCATTGTGGAGGACTCGGCTACTGGACTTGACAGTTCAAACAATGAGTATGACTTATTTGAGCCATTGAGACACATGAGTGATAAAAAAATACATTTTGTTTCAATTTTGCCCATCTTAACATTAATAGTCTCAGGTACAAATTTTATGAGTTATACAATTTCTTATCTGACTATCTGGTACATTGCCTCATTATAAATGAGACTAAATTGGACGACTCTTTTCCAGCAATTCAGTTTAATGTACCAAACTATACCACGTACAGGCATGACCATAATGGACATGGTGGAGGACTGATAGTTTTCATGAGATCAGACATTCCAATATGGAGAGTGGATACCAATGAGTCGTTTTCATTGGAGAGTATGACAATTGAATTTTCATTGAAAAACATCTGTTGGTCTCTAATAGCCCTCTACAGACCACCTAAACTATCAAATGACACTTTTTTTCAGGAGTCTACAAAGTTAATTGACAGAGCTTGTCAGGTCTGATAATATACTTATTGCAGGGGACCTAAATTACAACATGTGTAATACAAGACAGTTTATTCCCATGTTCATACTTTATGTGATACTTTTGACCTAACAAACCTAGTCAAGGAGCCAACATGCTATAGGGAACCGAGAGGTACTCTAATTGATCTTCTCCTCACTAATAGGCCCTCCTTGTTCCAGTGTACTGGCTCGTTTGACTGTAGCCTAAGTGACTGCCACCAACTTATTCATACCTGAACCAAGCAACAGATACCTGGGAGGAAGCCCAAGTATATTTCTTACAGGTCTTGCAAGCATTTTGCTGAAAAAAAATTTCTTAATGATCTACACAGGACTCCCTTCCAGGTATCTGAGGTCTTTGACGATGTTTCCGATTCATACTGGGCGTTTACACACATGTTCAATGAAGCCATAGATGAACATGCACCTATTATGCATGAAAAGGCAAAATGTAAACAAATGCCTTTTGTAAATGCTGATTACAGAAAACATATACTATGCAAGAGGATGCTGAGAAATGCTTTTCTCCGCTCCAATAGATATGACAAAGCAATGAAATGGGACAGGTACTGCACTCAGCATAATAAATGTACAAATATGAGACGCAATGCTATCAAACAGTATTTTACAGATCGCTGTGGTGAAGGATCAAATGATAAATTCTGGTCCACCATAAAACCTTTCCTCTCTAGCAAAGGTCAAAGTGACCAAGATGATATTATACTGAAGGAGGATGACACTCTTGTATCTGATACTCAAAACATCTGTAATATCTTCAATGAATACTATGTAAATATTGCAAATGACATTGGCAACAAGACAACAGGGGAATCTGGATCCCCAGACCCCCCTGTTGACTTGTCTGGCTTCAATGATAATACAAGTATTAAAGCCATTCGGACGGCTTCAGCTTCAACAGTGTTGGATGTGAGGACGTGGCATCTAGATTGAAGAAATTAAATCCTAAACAAGAGGGCTGTGTGAACAGCCCATGCTCAGCTGATCTTGACATTCATCACACTTGCAGCTCTAGGAACTTCGGAAAAGATCAAGGTCATCCATGGTCTGAGTAGGTCTGACCTTTATACAAGAACACTAACATGTGCAACATCAAGGTTCAGGTAGTTCTCAAGTTATAATGAAGAGTAAAATTCATGTCTGTTGCACTGTGACCCCAGAAAAGAGGTCAAAGTCATTCATGTACTGTCTGAGCATGACCTTCATACAAAAACATTAACATGTGCAGCATCACAGTACTAACTCAAAACAGATCTCAAGTTATCAAGTAAAAATTTGTGTCAGTTGTCCTGTGAATTAGCACTAGAATGCCCATTGACTTACATAGTAATCAATAGGACAGCTGCATTGATCGATAAGTATCCGAATGGAAAATACTTAAAAATCAGGAATCTAAAGCAATGCCACCTAGTAAACACTTTGTTTGACCCTTCCACAAGAACATATCCATCACTCATTTCACTTTAATCTGAGTGACGGTTCTGAGAATAAGTGAAAAATAACAAAACCATATAAAAATTTCATTAAAAAAAAAAAAAAAAAAAAGAACAAATTGCAGTGCCACGTGGTGAACAAATTGGGAACTATGCGTCCCTGGGAGTGTCTATGAACGATATCAAAACAACTGGGTGAGCAGTTTCAGAGGTGAAGAGTTTTTAAGGTTTGCCCCCCCCCCCCAAAAAAAAAATTCATAAAAATTCCAACAAGAGGGCTGTGTGAACAGCCCATGCTCAGCTGATCTTGACATTCATCACACTTGCAGCTCTATGAACTTGGGAAAAGATCAAGGTCATCCATGGTCTGAGTAAGTCTGACCTTTATACAAGAACACTAACATGTGTAACATCAAGGTTCAAGTAGTTCTCAAGTTATAATGAAGAGTAAAAAATATGTATGTTGCACTGTGACCCCAGAAAAGAGGTCAAAGTCATTCATGTACTGTCTGAGCATGACCTTCATACAAAAACATTAACATGTGCAGCATCACGGTACTACCTCAAAACAGATCTCAAGTTATCAAGTAAACAGTAAATTTTGAGTCAGTTGTCCTGTGAATTAGCACTAGAATGCCCATTGACTTACACAGTAATCAACAGGAAAGCTGCATTGATCGATAAGTATCCGAATGGAAAATACTTAAAAATCAGGAATCTAAAGCAATGCCACCTAGTAAACACTTTGTTTGACCCTTCCACAAGAACATATCCATCACATTTCACTTTAATCTGAGTAAGGGTTCTGAGAACAAGTGAAAAATAACAAAACCATATAAAAATTTCATTTAAAAAAAAAAAAAAAAAAATAGAACAAATTGCAGTGCCACGTGGTGAACAAATTGGGAACTATGCGTCCCTGGGAGTGTCTATGAACGATATCAAAACAACTGGGTGAGCAGTTTAAGAGGTGAAGAGTTTTTAAGGTTTGACCCCCCCAAAAAAATAAAATTCATAAAAATTCCAAAAATCAATAGAGCGTGACCATTTGAATAAACTTGGTAGAGATCCACCCAAGGCACATCCCCACCAAGTTTGACGTTAATCTGGCCAAAAGTATTTTAGTTATAACCATTACAAGAAATTCCCATGTTAAAACTTTCCTATTAAAACTTTTGTAAAGATTTTTGAAAAAAAAAATCATAAAAAAAAAAAAAAATAATTGGAACATGACCATGGGAACAAACTTGGTAGACACTCACCTAAGGTACATCCCCACCAAGTTTGAAGTTAATCTGCATGACGGTTTTGGAGAAGAAGTCGAAAATGTGAATTAGCATCAGAATGCTCATTGACTTCCATAGTAATCAATAGGAAAGCTGCATTGACCGATAAGTACCCGAATTGAAAAAGTCGTTAAAAATCAGGAATCTGCAGCATTCCCACATAGTGTACAACTTTGTTTGACCTTCTACAAGGAACATATCCACCACGTTTCAGCTTAATCTGAGTAACGGTTCTGGAGAAGAAGTCGAAAATAGCTAGAACACACAAAAATTCATAAAAAAATAATAAAAAATTGCAGCGCCACCTGGTCAACAAATTAAGAACACGGAGTCCCTAGGTGTCTTTCCGTGTGATATCAGAGCGATTGAGTAAGCGCTTTCAGAGAAAAAGATTTTTTAAGATTTGTCAAAAAAAAGAACAAAAAAATTCATTAAAAATCCAAAAATCACTGGAGCATGACCATTTGAACAAACCTGGTAGACACTCACCCAAGGTACATCCCCACCAAGTTTGAAGTTAATCTGGATGACGGTTTTGGCGAAGAAGTCGAAAATGTGAATTAGCATTAGAATGCTCATTGACTTCCATAGTAATCAATAGGAAAGCTGCATTGACCGATAAGTACCCGAATGGAAAAAATCGTTAAAAATCAGGTATCTGCAGCATTCCCACATAGTGTACAACTTTGTTTGACCCTTCTACAAGGAACATATCCACCATGTTTCAGCTTAATCTGAGGGACAGTTCTGGAGAAGAAGTCGAAAATAGCTAAAACACACAAAAATTCATAAAAAGATAGAAAAAAATTGCAGCGCCACCTGGTCAACAAATTAGGAACCAGGTGTATCAGGGAGTGTTTCTGTGTGATATCAAAGTAATTGGGTGAGCGGTTTCAGAGAAGAAGATTTTTTAAGATTTGCCCAAAAAAGAACAAAAAAATTCATTAAAAATCCAAAAATCACTGGAGCATGTAGATTTGAACAAAATTGGTAGAAACCCACCCAAATTACTTTGCCACCAAGTTTAAAGTTAATCTGGATGACGGTTTTGGAGAAGAAGTCGAAAATGTGAATTAACATTCGAATGCTCATTGACTTCCATAGTAATCAATAGGAAAGCTGCATTAACCGACAAGTACCCGAATTGAAAAAGTCGTTAAAAATCAGGAATCTGCAGCATTCCCACATAGTGAACAACTTTGTTTGACCCTTCTACAAGGAACATATCCACCATGTTTCAGCTTAATCTGAGGGACAGTTCTGGAGAAGAAGTCGAAAATAGCTAAAACACACAAAAAATCATAAAAAAAAATAGAAAAAATCGCAGCGCCCTCTGGTGAACAAATTCAGAATAAGGAGTCCCCGGGAGTGTCCCTATGGGATATCAAAGCAATTGGGTGAGCGGTTTCGGAGAAAAAGATTTTTTAAGATATCCCCCAAAAATAAACAAAAAAAATCCTGAAAAATCTAAAAATTACTGGACCATGACCAATTGAATTAACTTGGTAGAGACCTACCCAAGGCACATCTCCACCAAGTTTGAAGCTGATCTGGCTGACGGTTTTTGAGAAGAAGTCGAAAATGTGAATTGTGAACGGACGACGGCGGCCGCACAGACGAATGCCTCCCCTCCTAAAAGCTCAGCTGAATTATCAGCTGAGCTTAAAATATAGTAAAAAAATTGCAGTGCCACCTGTTGAACAAATAAAGGTTTGGGGTTTCCCAGAAGTGTCCCTATACAATTTCAAAGTAATTAGCCAAGCGGTTTTGGAGAAGAAGATTTTTTAAGATTTCCCGCCAAAATGAACAAAAAAAATCATTAAAAATCCAAAAACCACTGGACCGTGACCATTTGAACAAACCTGGTAGAAACCCACCCAAGTTACATTACCAATACGTTTGAAGACAATCTGGATGACAGTTTTGGAGAAGAAGTCAAAAATGTGAATTAGCATTAGAATGTCCATTGACTTACATAGTAATCAATAGGAAAGCTGCATTGACCGACAAGTACCTGAATTGAAAAAGATCGTGGAAAATCCAGAATCCGCAGCAGTGCCACCTAGTGAACAACTTTATTTGAACCTTCTACAAGGAACATATCCACCAAGTGTCAGCTTAATCTGAATGCCGGTTCTTGAGAAGAAGCCGAAAATAACAAAAACACACAAAAAATCATAAACAAGAGACCTGTGTGACCAGCCCATGCTCAGCTGACCTATACTTTGTTGCCAAAAATAAGTTCCATCTGAGCAGAGCTATGCTAAACTTAAGTTCAGTGGAGGTGATGTTCATGATTGCCAGGTAATTTCCCAAGCAAAGGAAGTCCAAAATAGTGAAAACACACTAACAATCATACAAAAATGGAAAAAGATTGCAGCACCACCTGTTGAACAAATCAGAACTAGGAGTCCCTAGGATTATTTCTGTGTGATATCAAAGCAATTGGGCAAGCAGTTTCGGGGAAGAAGATTTTTTAAAATTTGCCCCCAAAACGAACAAAAAAATTCATAAAAAATCCAAAATTCACTGGAGCAAGACCACTTGACTTAACTTGGTAGAGACCCACCCAAGGTACATTGCCACCAAGTTTGAAGTGAATCTGGACAGCGGTTTCGGAGAAGAAGTTGAAAATGTAAATTAGCAATAAAATGCCCATTGACTTACATGATAGTAATCAATAGCAAAGGTGCTTTTACCGATATGTACCCGAATTGAAAAATTCATTAAAATCAGGAATCAACAGCAGTGCCACCTTGTGAACAACTTTGTTTGATACTTTCACACGGAACATATCCACCAAGTTTCAGCTTAGTGTGAGAAACAGTTCTGGAGAAGAAGTCGAAAATTGCGAAGACACAAAAAAATTCATGAAAAAATAGAAAAAAAAGCAGCACCACCTCTTGAACAAATTAACGTCTCAGGTCCCCAGAAGTGTCCATATGCAATTTCAAAGCAATTGGCCCAGTGGTTTCCGAGAAGATTTTTAAATATTTCCCCAAAAATAAACAAAAAAAATTCATAAAAAATCCAAAAATCATTGGAGCATGACTATTTGAACAAACTTGCTAGACATCCACCCAAGGTACATTGCCACCAAGTTTGAAGTGAATCTGGACAACCCTTTTGGAGAAGTCGAAAATGTGAATAAGAATGAGAATGCCCATTGACTTACATAATAATCAATAGGAAAGGTGCATTTACCGATAAGTACCCGAATTGAAAAAAATTGTTAAAAATCAGGAATCCACAGCAGTGCCACCTTGTGAGCAACTTTGTTTGACCCTTTCACATGGAACATATCCACCAAGTTTCAGCTTTCAGCTTAATCTTTGCAGCGCCACCTGGTGACCAAATTAAGAACTAGGAGTCCCTGGGAGTGTCCCTGTGGGATATCAAAGCAATTGGGTGATCAGTTTCGGAGATTTTTTTAAGATTTGCCACCAAAAAGAACAAACACAAAAAACTCATAAAAAATCAAAAAAATCAATGAAGCTTGACCATTTGAACAAACTTGGTACAGACCTACCCAAGGCATATCCCCACCAAGAATCTGGCAGGCGGTTTTGAAGAAGTCAAAAATGTGAATTGTGGACAGACAACGGACAACAGACCCTCGCAAAAGCTCAGCTGACTGACAGGTCAGCTGAGCTCAAAACCAAAGAAATTCATAAAAAGTACCAAAATCAATGGAGCATGACCATTTGAACAAATCTGGAAGAGACCCACCCAAGGTACATTGCCACCACGTTTGAAGTCAATCTGGATGATGATCTTGGAGAACAAGTTAAAAAAGTGAATTAGCATTAAAATGCCCACTGACTTACATAGTAATCAATAGGAAAGGTGCATTTACCGATAAGTTAACGCATTGAAAAAAAAAAAAATTTTAAATCAGGAATCTGCACCAATTCCACCTTGTGTACAACTTTGTTTGACCCTTGCACAAGAAACACATACACCAAGTTTCAGCTAAATCTGTGGGACTGTTCTGGAGAAGTCAAAAACAGCAAAAACATACAAAAAAACATTTAAAAAAAAAAAAAAAAATAAAATAAAATTGCAGCATCAACTGGTGAACAAATTAAGAACTAGGGTTCCCTGGGAGTGTCACTGGGTATTATAAAAGCAATCGGGTGAGCAGTCTCAGAGAAGGTTTTATAAGATTTGTCAAAAAAAAAAAAAAAAAAAATTAACGGAGCATGACAATTTGAATAAACTTGGTAGAAGACCCACCCAAGGTCCATTCCCACCAAGTCTGAGGTGAACCTAGCGGGTGATTTTGGAGAAGTCGAAAATGTGACTTGTGGACTCCGACGGACGTCTCCTTTGAAAATTAAAAGCTTCATACACTATTCCACCATACAGACACTGGTATAAACAGGTAAATAGTAATACAATTTTTAGCACTTTTAAGCTGACTAGAGGTGTTATGAGGTAAAGTTACTAAGGTATTAGCTGGACGACCTCTTCCACAATACTGGATGAAGATTGAAATGAAAGAAATCCTGCAAAAAGTGAGTATGATCATGGTTATCCAACTTACGACAGTCTAGAGAAAATTCTCTAGGTTAAGTAGGGCCAATGATTTTCCGTTCTTTCCAAAACCAAAGTGGAATTGTCATTTTTTTCATCCTTGAAACGGAATTTGATATTTTTTCTTATAGGAATTATATATAAATATATAGCAGTGAAACGGAATTTGAAATATTTTTGCTGATGAAGCATAATTCCTCTTTTTTTTTAAATGGAAAATCATTGGCCCTTGTTAAGTATACTTTACCCCGGGTACTTTCCCTCTTACCACTCTAAACACTTTGACGACTACACTTTGTCATTTCAAACTCCATCTTGACACAGTTTGACTAATGTTCTTGAGTTAGTGTTGTATTTAGTAGGCATTTGGTCATGTCTCTGGAAATATTTCAACAGAGTTTTGTGTAGTTGTTGTTTTTTATAACCTTTGTGTTGTAGTTTTTGCAACAAAGTTCTGACTCTATTGACAAACTCGCTGAAAAGTGTTGTGTTTCTAGCAATACATATCACTTGTCCGATACAAACTCCATATGCTTGTTTCTCTGGAATGGTTCCTGTCAGATCAGGGTAGGAGATAATATCAAATTTGAACTGGTCTCTCTAGTTAAATATTTTTGTTACATACTGGTTGTTCCTTATTTGTATATCCAGATCAAGGAAAGTAGCTTTTGTATCACTTTCATTTTCCAGACTTATTATTAGTTCTTTCGGATATATGTTTTTCCAATTTTCCTTTATTTCATCTCCATTGTTTAAAACACACAGGTCATCTATAAATCTTCTTGTGTGAGAATATGATCTTCTTGCAGCTGTAAAGTTTGTTTTTGCCAATTCCTCCATCCATTTTGATTCATAATAATGTAAGTAAAGCTTGGCAATATATGGGGCTGGATCTGTTCCCATTGGTATGCCTACTATTTGTTGATAGACTCTGGTTCCAAAGCAAAAGTATGCATTGTTGATAATGTATTCTATCATTTGAGCACACTCTTGCTTCGTGTAAGATATTCCTTTGTTCTTACCTTTATCAATTTAGCCTCAGCATCAGATATTTTAATATACTGACATGTGCCATGGACGGACAACGCATACCTAACCACCACATAAGCTTAGCTGACTGACAAGTCAGCCGAGCTAAAAAAATTTAGATGTCACTGAAGCGTGGCCATCTGAAAAAAGTTGGGAAAGAAACGCCTAAAGTACATCCCCACAAACGTTGAAGGGATTCTGGTAGACAGTTTTGGAGGAGTCAAAAATGTGAATTTCCATTGCAATATACATTGACTTGGAAGTTGCATAGTAAGCAATCGGAATGCACGGATTAACCGATACATGACCAAATTTAAAAATTTGTTAAAAAATCAGGAATCCACAGTATCACCACAACAAC
Organism: Hermodice carunculata; assembly: GCA_964020975.1. NCBI lineage: Eukaryota > Metazoa > Annelida > Polychaeta > Eunicida > Amphinomidae > Hermodice > Hermodice carunculata. The sequence continues at coordinate 55,965,292 of OZ026615.1, read as the reverse complement.
TTTGTTTACTTACCCTTTCCACAAGCTACATTTCCGCCATGTCTCAGCACAATCTGAATGACAGTTTTTGAGAAGTCAAAAATAGCTTTAATACACAAAATCTGGAAGGGGGGGGGGGGGGAATCCAGCACCACCTGTTGAACAAATTAAGGTCTAGGGGACCCCATGAGTGTTTCTTTGCATTTGCAAAGCAACCATCAAATAATTTTAAGGAACTGGCATGGTATTTGTTGCACTTTGTATCTTATAATTAGTGAAGGGAAGAAAATTAAGTTCCCAATGACTTTTTACCAGTGTTTTTTTATTATTTTATGTGAGGTGTGATTTTTTTTGTAACAGGTGTTTATATGTATTGGACATGTAATGGGTACCCCTTGACACCCTCTCGTGGACCAAAGGAAGTCACTAAAGCTGTGCATGCCTATGGTATGCTATATGCTACCAAGGAATGACATAGATGTGTTCTTGAACAAATAACCCTAGGTTCATTTACATAACTACAAATAAATGATGCAGACAATGTGACGCAAATACAAATTATTCCACCACTGAAACTGACTTAATCAGCCATAACAATGACACAAAGTAATGTTATAAATTGTGAGTCTGCTATAAAATAATGCATTTAAGTCAATTCAAATGCAGACCTCTCTGCACGTATCCTTGTGTCATATTCAAATATGCATATGACGCAAATGATTTGGTGAACAGCCTCTGGACAAGTGTGTGATTTATAATGCAGTGATGCTCAGTGGGCCTGGTTTACTGGGGCCAACCAAGAACACAATAAAAATGTGGCCTGTAATTGTCCGTATTCAGAATACTCCCCACATTCTTGAACACACACACACACACACACACACACACACACACATACAGTAGTCCCTCCTTTGAAAGACCACTCCATTGGGAGACCAGCTCCTTTGAGAGACCGCAATTTAATATCAGGTCTCTCTGTAGAACTGTTCATGTTATTTATACCTCCTTTGAGGGACCACCTGCTTTATGTGACCGCCTTTTGGGTGGCACTAGGGGCGGTCTCTCAAAGGAGGGACTACTGTATATGTGTGCGTGTGTGTGTGTGTATATGTGTTTATAGGCTAAGCAAATAATTGTGTACTCTTTCAAGGCATGTGGAATCAAGTGATGTAGGTGACGTAGACAGTCAAAAGCAGACTGGTATGCACATTCTAATTTTCATGCACAATTACCATATGTGGTAAATGTCATTAACTACATTTATTTTTGGATCAAAAGGCTGTTTAAATACAAAGCAACAGCAGCATTTTGTCATATAGTGACTTCTCAATGGAGCACTCAAGAAACAGTGGCTCTCGTGGGTTTTCAATTTCCAAGATTTGGTGGAAGGTGAAAATAGTGTATTGGCATTAGAATGTGTGGCCATCAATTTTTATTAGACCATAGTGGCATGTTTCTTGTTGAAAGGTATATATAGGAGAGTAAAAATAATGCAAAACAGCAATTAGGTAAAATGAGAAAAGGTCACTTTTGTGACCAAAAAAAAAAGAGTGGGAAACAAAGCAAACTACGTATCTCGTGTCTATAAACCTGGCCTTTTTTAATTTGAAAAAAAAAAAAAAAAAAAAATGGTGGTGGGTGGGGTAAGGCATGCATATGAAAACACAGATGCAAATTTGAAATTAATCTTAAAGCCACACACTCAATAACAGCATCATTTATGTTCTTATACCATTATGATTTTCTCATTGATTACAGATGTTCAATGTGTGAACATCTGATGCCAGTTTATAATATCGATATTGTCATACACAAAACATTGACATAAAAATGTCTTGGTTAATGCACTAGATGCCACATAAAAAGGCAGTGTTGACATTATTCACACTGAACAGACTATAATTTCCATATGCTCTCCATTCCACACTAGTGGAGCACAAAAAGACATGCAAAAATTAGTCTGCTTATGAGGCAAATTGACATCATACTTATAATGGGATGCATACAGTTCAGTGCATATGTGCAAATGCACACCATATAGTTTTACATATATTTGATGGTTTATCATCAAACATAATGAAGACTTGTGCTCACACACCACATATTGTATATTCTGGACTGTTGAAACCTGCGGTGGAATTTTAGGTCACACTATACAAACACACATATAACAAGGTGCAATCTAAATTTGCATTATTGTAAACACATGAATCAACTTTGTGAAATACTATGAATTGATTTTCTGTTTGTATCTGGGTTGTAGCAGCATAACTGTGTAAGATTATTCAGGATTATTCAAAATAAAACTAAATGTTTTTAAGTATCCTGGTTCTTTGTATGTAATTTTGATTGCTGGTGTCTGAGCTTCCAAATCATGTGCAATACCTATAATATTTGGGTTTCTTCTGGGCAAGTCTGATTTTTGGACAAATTTGAACAATTTCTTTATAGCAAAATTGCTCCAGGAGATATCTAAACAGCTTAAGAGTTAAAAATAACACACAAATATTTGTTCACAACACTATGAACAAAAGGCAGTCAAATGTCCTCACAAAGGAACAGATTTGAAACACTCCCTATATGATGACCTGATGCGGTCAATATCTGTACCAGGGGTCACATTAAGCTTGCGTCCTGCGTCATAGACGCAAAAAATAAAGAAATGACGCCTGGAAATTAATAAAACATTGTCATTTTGCGTCTCTGTGGACGCACGCAAAAAAACGCGGTGCATTTTTGAAAGATACAACTGCAAAAATTACCCCAAGCGGTCACGGTGTTTTATATCGACCATTATCAATCTCATGATTATTTATCATACTGATGGAATCCTCTGATGTTCGTCTTTCTATGTAACAAGCTCTCTTATTTGCTAAGAAAAAATATTCCTGGGGTATCCCCCCAAAAATTTGACACAATGGACGTCACTCCACCTCATTATAAATGCTGAGAGCACTTCCAGGCTCCTCATTGGGTGGATTTGATCACGTGCCGCTCACTGTCCAATCAAATTCGTTGTTCCCCATGTGCTTGTCTCATGTCCGCAATGTTGGGAAGGTACAAGTCCTATTACGCAAAGATTATTGGACTAAGATGTTAAATTTTCAAATCATATTTTCACCAAGAAGACTTCCATCGCAAAAAATCTAGACCCAGATAAAGGCACGAGTGAAAATTCATTACGGATGGCAAGGAAAATACGCAGATTAGTCATCGCAAGGTTACACGTGGACGAAGCGAAATTTTGCATTAGCTGGCCTGACAGTGTAACTGTAACACGATGTTGTTCATCACTGTCTCCGATGGGTCACGTGGTTATTGGTGTTTTCTTAAACAAAATTTGGTTGTTTTGATTTCATTGAAATGTTTGAATGGAACAAATCTGTATGACAGACCAAGATAGGAATTAAAAAAATTTATGATTGAAGGCCCGAAAAATGTATAGCGGAAAACCATGCCTGTGTGCATGCCCTTGACAGGCTGTACAGTGTACACTCGCTTGTGTGTTGCAAGGCTTAAGTTGTAGGCCTACCGTGTTGCTTGGTGAAAAAAGTGACCGCACTTAAGATCAGACTCTCAACACCGCCTACGGTATCAAATTTTTCAGGTATATTGAAATAGAAAGTGCACAGAAATATAAATCATATAATCTCCGACCATTTCATCACGTGGAATCAATCGCAAAATAACAGAGCCCAGGCATGTTCAATCACGCATGGCGTTTGTTGTGCAAGCGAGTTAAAAAAAAAAATGTCCGGTGGCACACGGTGTACAACACCAGATACTGGCACAGTGGCAGCGTGCTAGAGGTTAAGCCCCATTCACAACCATTTTTTGGTAGACCAGGGATGTGGTATAGACTTAGTCGTAATAGCAGGTTCCTGGGTAGATTGAATCCATCCTTGGTACCGTCAACAACTTTTAGACCCTTTTACATCAAGTTGGCATATTGGTAACTTTTTATTCAATCTTAAATTTTATAATAATGAGTTACCTACGTGAGCATACAGACCCTATTTTATGTTCGTTTCTAGGCTTAAGTTACCTGCATGTTTTATTCATTTATCATTGTGATATATGTTGATTATACCAAATAAACTCAATTAATCAAATTACATCAAATGTAGTCCATTTTGCACAATTTCAGACTGGACCCATACTGAAAAATCCTTAATGTGACCCCTGAATATGTATATGTCCTATTGGTTGATAGCCTTGGAACATAGTCACCACAGTCCAGTGAGTCCACACCCGTCTTGCCATGATGGCAATCTGTCGCAATAATAGCAGAATACTGAATCGGGACATGCACAATATTCTCATTTTCGATAGGCCAAGCAAACTGGGCAACATGTACCGATTCTCATGAAACATGGGACGAAGTAAATAAAACTTAGAGGTGATAATTTTAAAGATAAACTCTAATATAAAATGATCAAATTCTTTCAATATTTCACAACACGGACGCTCAGTTCATTAGCTACCCTGACGCAATAGCAATGTAACACTTTTGACCCTTCTCCTATTTCCAATAGGCCTCTTTTCGGATGCTGTCAAAGTTAAACTTCTTAAATACAGCAGAAAATATTTTCCTAAGTTGTGTACCTTTTCTGTATTTCAAAACACCAGCTGTACAATTTTTTTTTTTTTTTTTTTGTTGAAATTTTCACGAATTCGAGAAAGCTTTGCGAAAAGAATGAAGGCATTGTGGTGATCGTCCATTTAGTAGTCTTTAAATCTATGAAGAAATTTTGCTGATGAGTGTGATTTAGTCAAGTTCTGATCAATTATAGGAAACAGGAGCATATCGGAAATAGGCGAGTCGGCCATAGCATAGGCCTGAACATGTATCGTAAGTGATATGCCAATTTGCCAATATAACAGCAGGTCCCTGACAGCAGTAACTCCGTGTTTCTACTTACTCTGCCGCTGCACCATGTCTGAAAAAGTAGGCAAACAGCTTTTCCAAATCTTCCCTGCTGTTGATTTGATTATAATGTTCAGGAACTTCTGGTGGCTTTGCTCCAGCTTTGTCTAACAATTCCAGGGCATTTACAAACGTATCAACACATGCTCCAAACCCAACTGCTACTCGCGATTCTGGCCCAATAGCCACCTTTTTCTCCGCTCTCAAAAGCCCTGACAAAACGCTATCAAGTCTCTTCTTCAGAACATCGTCAGAATTTCTTCTGTAAAAAATGCTGGCAAGTATAACGACTAAAGAAATAACACTGAGTTTCAGCCGAAGAGAAGCCATCTTTCTGTTTACCTCGATGCACAAGAATTCCCAGCATGCACTGCTTGAGCAGACGACGATTTTACCTGGATCCCTGATGTGAAAACAGTTAGATGTTTGGCAGCCAGTGCGCATACATGCGTAACGGTCGGATATCGATTGGAGCCGATTTTACAAAGTCGACACAGACCCCGGGACACAGACACAACAAACGACGACGACGATGATGATAATGATAACTATCAGTCATAACAACACCGTCAACGTCATGATGGATTGATGATAACAATAACCAGAAAAGAAGATTTGCTTCACTGCAAATCTGTCTGGGTGCCTTCAAAATGAGAACAGTTTGAAATGATGCACTTTGCCATTGTTCAACATAATCTAAATTTTGTGTATTAACCTAATTTTTATAAATCAAAATGCTCAGCTTTGGTTCTTGGTTAAAGGGATGTTTCCATATCCCAAACTTATAAAGTGATGTGTGAATGAAACTGCTATCTATAATAGTTTTGAAGCTATTCAACATTTTAATTTTGTGTATTTGCCTAATTTGCATGAATTATTAGCCTAGAAGAACTCTGCTTTATTGTTCATTGGATGGGGCTATGCCACAAACCCATAAATTGAAGTAACTATGGCACCTCTATAATAGTTTTAAAGCTATTAAAGATTTACATTTTGCATATTCACCTAATTTGCATAAATTAAAATCCTGCAACTTTGGTTCATAGTTCCTTGGATGGGGCTTTACCACAAACCTACAAATTGAAGTTGGAGTGGCATCTCTATGTACAATAGTTTTGGAGATATTAAATGTTTAGATTTTTCAATGCCCCTTATTAGCATAATTTGGAATTCTACAACTATACAGTCCATTATAGTGGCAAGTATCACAAAGGTATATATGCACATTGAAATTTTGAGTCCATCTGCAATAGTTTGGAAGATATGGTGCTTTTAAAATTTTTGTTGCCTCTGAAAATTTGCATAATTTTAAACATCATGACTGTTCCAAATGAGATGCACAATTTCGCTGGTTATTTCAGTCACCATGGCAAGTTTGGTGTTTTTTTCCAAAAGTGTCTGAAAAAAACTGTGGACCAACTTGGTCAGAAAGAAAGAAAGAAAGAAATTGGCCTTTTATTTCTTTGTTAATTTATCAGAGATGAAAGACGACCTGTCCTATGTGACCACTTTTATCTGGTATTCATTGATTAGGGGTGGTCTTAAATTGCAAGTACCACTGTACAGTGAAACCTCTCATTAGTGAGCACTCTCGCGACCAGAGAAAAGTGCCCACTCCTGAGAGGGTCAGCCCTTCTGGGCAGTATTGATAAGTATATGTGCATGTACAGTGTACACATATTATAATTTAAAGGGATGTGTATACATGCAATACAAAACTGTCTTTTTTCCTTTATTACATAAACAAATTTTAACAGAAGCTGTCAAAAACTACATAAACATGTACCTGTGAACCAAGACAAAACTATACTGTCTCAGTATTGGCTATGAAGGACAGGCTTCATCTCACTGGTTACAAGAAAACAAAGACAGGAAAGTTTCCACTGAGATGACACAAATATTTACACTTCCCTGGTCTGGCTGACTCAGCTGTGTATGTTGTCTATTTTTAACAGAGGGTGGTACACACAGGCTTGTTCTGCCTGGAAGTCCAGAGCTGTGAGTTCCCTTGGGACTGAGCTCATTAGACTGACATTGCCTCAGGCAAAAACAGGCCATCTAGGACACCAGTGGAAGAAAAAGTCTGCCTGGACCTGGTACATATGGCAGCATGGAGTCAATCTGTTCTTGCATGAACAGAAAGCGATATTCTGTATTTTATTGAGAGCCTCATTACACAGTTGTTGGGAGTCCCCCCACCACCACCACAATTTGCTACAAGACCCAAACCTTCCAAAGCGTACACTTGGCATGCATGGACAGAAAGCTGTGAGACAGGTTCAAGCTAATTAATTATGAATGCAAAATGGTTGCCTGGCACCATAGAGGTCAAGCAATAGGTCATACAGGAGGCAGTTGAAAGCCTGCATGTGGATTGGGGAGAAAATTGGTGAATTTAGCATGCATTAAAATTTCCCAAGTTTTGTTTTGTGCTATTGGATTTGCCAGTTGTCTCAAACCTATATGTGTAAGTTAGAACTTTGTGTCTATCTGCAATAGTTTGGAAGATATGGAGCTTTTAAAATTTTAAGGGCCCCTAATTTGCATAATTTTAAACATCATGACTATTCCAAGCCAGGTGCCTAATTTCACTGGAAGGTCAGTCACCAAGGCAAGTTTGGTGGTTTTCGGAATAGTAGGGTCCGAGAAAAACTGCAGACAAATCTGGTCGGAAAGAAAGAAAGAAAGAAAGAAAGAAAGAAAGAAAGAAAGAAAGAAAGAAAGAAAGAAAGAAAGAAAGAAAGAAAGAAAGAAAGAAAGAAAGAAAGAAAGAAAGAAGAAAAGAAGAATTCTTGGAAAAACAAAATGTCTGGGTTGGGACCCAGACATAATAATTTTACCACCACCACTAATGTCATCACACAAACATACGGAGAAGCATTTAACACATATTATATGGCAAGTAATAAACAAACATACCAGTAAGGAAAATGAAAATAAAGATGGACATGGAGATAGAGATGAGGACGGAGGGAAAGGAAAGGGTCAAGGCAATTTGAATTAGAGTCAGATTAAGATAAATACGTAATTTAAAATGAGTCAACTGTTTTGACATTGCACACGAACATGCCCCAGCTTGGATCCTCAGACCTTATTTGGCTTATATTTTGTCACCCAAGAGTGCAAAAGTTCTGAAGATATTCTAATAATTCTTTTATAATAATTGTGAGTTTCCTATACATAAAGCATATGAAGATAACATATGATAGAGAATTTAAAATTACATTTATGAAATTTAAGTCAGATAAAACTGGGTGATTTAGCTGAAATAACAAGCAATTGGCCAACGTATTTGCTGAAGTTACAGATGAAGCTTTCTTTACCAACCTGCTGAGCTGAAGATATACAAGTTCCCATTGTTGTTAGAAATGACTCGATGTCCTGTTTAGGTAAAACACTCTACCATTAGAGGATATGGTATCATGGGAGTGATGAGGTAAAACTATCAAACAGATAGTAGGGTATTTCAGGGTTCATTGTCTATTTTGGGGGAATATGTAGATATCATTATGCAAGTTTTTTTTGTACTCATCAGCCATTTGAGTAGTGTGTTCATTATGCACATTCTTTCTTGGATAGCAATTCAGTACATTTTCTACCTGCCCCGTCTTGTAGGCCCAATATTTGACAAGCCATTTGGACATTCAATCCTACTTGCCTGTATCTCCAAATAATTTGGCAATATCGTCAAATGATTTGGCGATATTGCTAAATGGTCTCATCTACTGATATCCCTAAATCATTTGTGATATCCCTAAATGATTTACATATATCGCTAAATGATCTAGAGATATTGCCAAATAAGATATTTAGCGATATCGTCGATTGATTTAGCCATATCGCCACCTGAATTAGCGATATCGCTGAATAAGTGAATCGGTGCACGCTTGATAATTTTGCTGTGCCTGTGAAGTGAATGGTGTGAAATGTGAGCATTTGGACCTGTAGGCCTGACTTAAGTTTGACGACAAAATTAACAGTTATCATATACACCGTCTTCGCAACATGATAGTGAACCCATTGAAAATGCCAGACAAAATGATCAATTCTCGACAGAACACCTTGGAAGGATGAAGCAATCACGCTTCCCTCCAAATCGGCAGCCATATTTGGTAAAAATGGGATTAAATGTCAATAGGATTAAATGTCAAAATGGCCTGTTTGAATGTGATCATGTTTTCCTTGCACTGCTTCAGGCAGTTGCTATATGCATAATAAACGAGTGAAAATATCCTGATTGAGATGGTCGTTTAGCTGTTCCTAAAACACACCTATTACTGTTATAAATTTACCATGGTTTCAAGGTCTTTATCAAATTCAGGTTGGAATCTAAATAGATGATAAGCCTTGCAATCAAGTAAGATTTTGAGCATTAATAAGCTGTTTTGCAAAATTATTCGCAGCACTCATCAATGACAGACACATGGGGTATTTAGAAGAAAATAACTTGCTGGGAGAAGAGCAAGCAGGGTTTAGGCCAGGTCATAGTACTGTTGATCATGTGTTTGCACTGCAAACATTGGTGAACCTGTGTCTCATGAAAATGAAAAAAAGCTGCGCATTTGTTGATTATCAAAAAGCATTTGACTCTGTAAACAAAACCTATTTATGGCAGAAGCTGTTAACTATTGGCATAAGTGGAAGAATTATGAATGTAATATACAACCTGTAACTCTATGGCAAAATCATGTGTTAAGATAGGTCCTGTAGTCTCAGACTTTCTCCAATGTAGCAAAGGAGTCCGTCAAGGAGACAACTTGTCCCCTCTGCTATTTTCAATCTTCCTGAATGATCTCCACAGTTCTATAAGTGCTGAATATAGTGGTCTCTGTGAAATAATACAACAGACAAGTACCTTTATGAAAGACTGTGGAGTATACTTAAAGCTATGCCTTCTCTTGTATGCTGATGAAGCAGTCATAATGTCAGAAACACCCAAAGATTTACAAAAGGCCCTCGATGCAATGTATACTTACTGCAAGAAATGGGCCTTTTCAAGTCAATGTTAATAAAACAAAAGTGATGATTTTCTCAAAAGGTAAAGTCCGAAAATTTCCAACGTTAACGTTTAATGGTGCCACTTTAGAAGTAGTTTATGATTTCTCCTACTAAGGCATCAAATTTAGTTATAATGGTAAGAGTAACAAGAGACAAAAAACATTTTGTGGAACAAGCATCCAAAGCCATGTTCTCCCTGCTAAAAAGAAGTCGATCACTAGGTCTACCAAACGACATGCAGCTAGAGCTCTTTGATAAAATGGTTGTGCCTATACTGCTGTATGTGCTGAGGCATGGGGCCCAAGTGCCACTGAGGTAATTGAATGCCTGCAACTGAAGTTCTGTAAAATAATGTTAAAGGTCAAATCATCCACGTCCTCATGTATGGTATATGGGGAACTTGGAGTTTTTCCTCTCCACATCCTTGTCAAGAGTAGAGTACTCAATTACTGGTACAGAGTCACAAATTGCAGAAACGGGAACAAACTTTCTGTTATTATGTATAAGCTACTTTACAAGCTTGATGTAGAAGGCATGTATACATCCCTTTGGATCCAATATGTGAAGTCAAATCTACAAGACCTTGGCATGGCATTTATGTGGTATAATCAATTAACTTCTTATCGCTCATTAAAATGGTTTACCTGTGCAATAGCACAGCGTGCAAAGGACCGGTATCTACAAGTGTGGAATAATGAAATACATCAAAATGCAACCTACATAACCTATAGACTTTTCAAAAGGAATTTGGGTTTGAAAAATATCTACTACTCTTGGCAGAGAATCTGAGAATATATCTTGCACGTTTCCGACTGTCAAATCGCCACTTACCTATAGATTTTTTCATTTTTGATTTTTTTGATTTCTTTATTCACCAAATAATTCAATACAAATCACAATATATACAATATATGACACAAATATTGGCAGGAGGGAAAGAAGCATATACATGCTTATAGAACCTCCTTTATGATAAGAATTAATACATTTCCATTACGGAACACTGGTGCAATATCAGAATACATATATATATTTCAAATTTGTTAGCTACATAAGACTGTACATAGATTAACTTCCTAATAGTAAAACAAACAAACACATGAACAAAAACAGACACAAGAGGATATGGTACGGATCGAGCGATCATAGTGACAGTAAATGCAATTTTAGATGATTTTTGAACATATGATAACTGTAGCTTTTAATGAGTGGTGGAATGTCATTCCAAATTTTCACACCATGATATTTTATAGAAAATTGTTTAATTTTTGTTCGGCATCTTATTACATGTAAATTCTGACGTTGAAAAAGGCAAAGATATGAATATATACCTAGAGCAGAAAGAATATGTAACAAGTGTAACCTCAAAGAAGTTGGTGATGAATTTCATTATATTTTTAATTGTACATATTTCCAAGAAGCTCGCAAGTCTCTCATTTAAAAGTTCTATCAGAGACACTTCAACACAATAAAGTTGGCCAAATTATTTGGGTCAAAAGAGAGAAAGGCCTTGTTAAAACTCAGCAAACTAGTGAAGCTGATCATGCTGGATAGTAACTGAGTGCCTTAGGAAACCTTTGTATCTCCCTGCCCAGCATGGAGCACTGATGTCTACAACCTAGGAATTTACTTTTATATGTCAACTTAACACTGCCATTGTGTACTGATGTATTAATTGTTGTACACAACATTGTATATTTTGACTTGACTTGTACTCGTGTACCCCGAAGGGATTTTGAGAAATAAAACATTCATTCATTCAACATTGTTATTATTCACAGGTAGCAGGTAGGTTTAGATTTATGTTGCCCTTTAAAAAAAATTATTTGTGTTTTTTTTTTATTTCCACGAATGAATGTTGCTCATTCCGTCAAAATGTTGTGCAAACTGGGGTTTTCAATTCAAAATTTGACACACACACACATACACATACACACACTATGATATATACATATATATATACATACATACATACATACATACATGTGTGTGTGTGTGTGTGTGTGTGTGTGTGTGTGTGTGTGTGTGTGTGTGTGTGTGTGTGTGTGTGTGTGTGTGTGTGTGTGTAGGATGTGTTATATGTTGTTGGGGTGTTAGGATCAACTTGGATAAAGCATAATCTACATAGACAAAGTGACTTTCGTTGAAAGCTATGTCAAAGTGCCACTATCATTTATGTGTCCAATGAAGGTAATCAGGCCAGCAAATGATTTTTGCAGAACTGCAGTTAGTATCGTTTAAGATTCATTATCATTTATGCAAGCAACTTGCTTCTGATTATAAACCAGACATGGATAGCATCTCTTGAAACCATAGCATAGTCTCTCCCCGCCCCCCTTCCAAAGATCATGAGGAATAATTATACAGACATCAAACGCAATCTTTTCAATGTGCCAAGCAATTTTCACTTTCAAATAACATGGAAGATAGACTCCAATGACTTCGTGAAGGATGGATTTAATTGAATGTTTTGGTGGAACTTGAAGTGGACATTGCTGATGCCTCTGATTTTTTGGCCACAGGCATAGCATATGAATAAATTTGTTTGTACAGAGTCTAAACATCTTTTAAATTGTATGATGTGGGTTCCATTCAAGGGTGGTGGTTGTTGTGTATATCATCATCATCATCATCATCATCATCATCATCATCATCATCATCATCATCATCATCATCATCATTGTCTAATTAAACAAAGATCCGCCATCAGTTTTTTTTCAATATCTCTTCAGTTAATTGACACTTCAGTTGTAGCACCCTCGAACTTTGTACTCCAGTATCTGTTTCATTTTAATATTCTATCTTTTTTTCTTTTCTTCGAATCACTGGCCCAACATGCTCACACAGTGAGTTGCATCCTTACTAGGTGTGACCAAACAAGATAGAGGTCGAATTTGATGCTCACAACTCAGTTGCTATGTCTGTGAATGAATAATATGGTAACAGCAAATTAATTAGGGGGCGCCATCTATGTGAATCTCTGTGAATCGTTACAGATCAAATCGGTGCCAGATTAAACCAACAACACGGACCAATTTGAGTGTTTTAAAAATTCGACTACAAATGTTTACAAACTTAGGTTACGCACCATGATAAAATCAATTTTATTTTAACACAGAGAAGTGTATCGAAAATAATGGTTCTGTTTGTCGATTCATTCCAGCGTGAAGCACAATTTCTGCGGGACAGTAATCAGCGCGAAATATGGTGGAAAGAGGGAAAGAAACGTGAGCATGATGGTTAAGTTTAATGTAAACAGTAAAGATATGACATATATATTAGTTTTAGAGCAAAAAACAAGGAAACAAATGTTTTGAGGGAGGTAAATTTCAACTGTCGTCCCCTAGTTGCAGAATCCTGTGCCAGGCTTCGGCATAGACAGGGGGCAGATCTGGACTTACACTAGAAATACATTCGCGGGAGCAATAGTAATCACAGGGAGACTGTAAAATTGTGTTCGGCCTTCACTGGCCCCTATGGATAAATTTATCCATAGGGGCCAGAGTGAAGGCCGAGCACAATTTTACAGTCTCCCTGTGAAAGTAATTCATTTCTTCAGGAGGGGTCTGCTGCCAAGATGGTACCATTCTCCCATGTTTCGACGTACCTATCCATCCTTAAGAGCAACAATGTGAGGCTCTCTCTCCCCCCCCCCCCCCCCCCCCATTAAAAAAAATGTCATGATAATGTGTAATTTGAGACCATTTAGAAGTGATTTAGACGGCACTTCCAATCATAATCATGGCAAGAGTGGTTTTTATGTGTTGGTTTTAACACTGATGATAAAAAATAACGTGCCTAGGAAGCACGCTCACCTCACTATTTTGCAAGGATTGCAAGTCCAAGGTGAATTAAGTCTTTCCCAAAGACATCTGTGTTTTCAGCCCCCTTTTCCCTGACATAGGTGGGGAGGTCTCATCAGGTTTCACTCAAAATGATTTTGCCTGTCACACATATCTCACACTTGATCATTGATGGTTTTGATCCCAATCATGAATCAAATCACAGGGAATAACTTTTCATACTCACAAAGCACAAACAATAAAAATCTGTATCACACTTGAAGCAAATTAACCCTTCACACACTCATGAGCGTGTGCACACACAGATACACCACGGTGAGGCTTGTATTACACAAGTCAGTGTTTTTACACTTTTCCATTTGTGGACTTAACACTGCCTCAGTTGGGAATGTGTTACAGCTAAAAAAAACCAAAACATTGTTGTCCTAGTGGTACAGGGTACATGTCTTACAGTGTGATTTGGAGTGAAAGGGCACATCCCGAGGGTCAGGCGGATTATATTCCGACCTCGAATTAGGTACCCCAGCCCGGAACCAATTGTATAGCACCATGAGTGACAGTAGGCTGTCCAAGTGTTAATATTTATGGGTAATAAGGTCACTTGTCCCTCCTTTTCTCCCTTCGTAGCAAGTTCTGTGCAAGTCTACCGATTGTCGTTTATCATTTGCTCAAGTACGTTACTCAGATTGTGACCTGGGCTTAGCGCCGTGTGAGACGCAAGATGGGATCAGAAATAGGAGCTAAATGGGTTGTAAATGTTAATACAAATGGAAGTAAGTGTATCTGTTAAAGTATACGATTATTGAAGTTGCTTTCACAATGCAAGAACTGCTGCGCGCAGTCCTTGGCCTTGGTAGGGCCTACCATGGGATTGAGGGAATCCCCGATAATGAAGTAGTTCTACGCATGTGCATTTTACACTATTTACATTTCGAAATCTAATGTTCCTAGATTCAATAACATCAAGAAATCGCAATGAATGTGAACTGAAAATAAACTAGCTGGCCTGAAGAAAGTTAAACGTGAACATAAAAATAAAACGTGTGTTAAAACATTTTACAGATGAATGACACCAATAGGGAACACATGCAGGCACTGCTGACATGCCGGCTAGCCTGGGTTGATGATTGTTAATGTCGACCCATGATTGGGGTTTTACCTTCAGATGGAAAAATTGTACATGTACTTGCGTCAGTACTTATTTTTATTGTTGGAAAGTAAATGTTGATTTCCTTTTTGATTTGAAGTTAGTCGTAAATGTATCCAAATAATCAGGATATTAATATGAGGTGGGCGATAGTACAGGTCGTTGACAGTTGACACGTGAAATGTAACATGCATAGAAATTGGAATAAATGCATGATGATTCTCAATAAAGTGCATTGATTAAGTTCATTAGATGTGGCTTCTGGAAATTCAATACTTCATTATTAAGAGATTCAGACTACGTGTAAAAAGTAAAAGACATTATTAATTATTGTAAAAATAAGTACACTGATATGTTGGACAAAGCCCTTTTATGGGATTCAGTAAAATGTGAAATTAGGGGAATGAGTATAAAACACTCAAAACAAACATCCTTTGGTTGTAGAACAAAAGAAATCAAATTGCAAAAGGAGTTAGAAAACTTATCTTGTAAAAACTTTATTAACAGAAGATGAAAAAAATTGGCTTTCGGAAATTGAAAAAGAATTATCAGAAATTAATGATAAACAAACTAAGGGTATTATGTTACGTTCTCGTGCAAGGTGGACAGAATTAGGGGAAAAAAACACAAAATATTTTTTGGGATTAGAAAAGCGAAATTATAAAAATAAATGTATTGCAAAACTGTCCAAACAAAATAACATAGAAATAACTAACCCAACTGATATTTTGGAAGGGAGAAACATTTTTATAAGAAGCTATATACATCAAATCAATTAGATTGGGATGAATTACTTTTAGAAGATAAAATAAACTCATTATTGAATAATCCTGCTATGCCTAAATTGAAACTGGAAGATAAAATAAAATGTGATAGCATGATCTCTTTAGAAGAATGTTCTATAGCCCTCTCTTTATTTAAAAATGGGAAAAGTCCAGGTTCAGACGGACTTTCAGCTGAATAAGGACAGTGGTCTCCAGTTCTTCAAATGTATGCGAGGCTTATCCTTTTTGGGGATAAGAGAAATGATACCTCTACGCTGATCTATTGACAATTTTCCTGTTTGATAAGCATACTCTAAACTATCAAACACTAAGTGCTGAATGTCTGGCCAGAAAAATTTGTAAAATTCAGCTGAAAGACTTGGGTTAAACGTCTGTTCAGTGATAATAACGCTAAATGGAAAGCTGTGTTATAACATTTTGTGCCAGATATTGAGATTAAAGATTTATTCCTAAGTAGGTGTCATATACATACAATGAATCTTAAAGCTTTACCTTATCTTTTATATGGATGTACTTGATGCCTGGAAGAACTATCAAAGTAATTTTGAACCAATAACTGTTCGAGATATATGCAATGAATTTTTATTGTTTAATCCTTTCATTATTATAGAGAAGAAAACTGTGTTTTATAAAAACTGGTACAGACTGGGAATCAAATTCATTGGCGATATCATTAATACTGATGGGACATTTCTAACTGAAGATGAGTTGTATAGAAAATATAATTTAAGAACAAATTTTTGAAATATTTAGCCTTACGGCTGTCAATACCTGGTCATTGAAAACATGTTATCTAACAATAGAATTAGAAACACAAGGCCATCAGATGTTCCTAGCTCCTTAAAATAAAAGGTAAATTGAAATTAGTTTGTGAGATTAGTTGCAAAGAATTTTACTGGAGTCTAATAGATTTTATCATGAGAGACTTACCTACTTGTATAAATACATGGCAAGAAAAGTTAAATTTTGACTCTTCAGAATGGCACCAAATTTTCAGTCTTTTATATAATAGCACTATGGAAAGTAAGATTCAAGCATTTCAATTTTCTCTGCTGCATGGTTTTGTGGTACATAATTCAAGGTTGTTTTAAGATGGGCTTAGTGGATTCTGAGTCATGTGATCACTGTGCCAGTAAGGACACAATTATTCATCGTTTTTGGGATTGTCGTAAAATTCAGGAATTTTGGACTAGTTTCCAAGATTGGTGGAATCTTATTCATCCATTTAATACAATATCATTGTCAGCAGAATTAGTAATTTTTGGTTTTTTCTCTTCACCAAGTAAGTACTCTCTGAATAACTGTCTCCTGTTGGCTAAATTTTTCATTCATTGAGAATTATGTAAAAAAACAAAATATTTTATTTGTAGCATTTCTGAATTTTTTAAAATGTAAAATGGTAACTGAGGAACACATCTTATACTGTCAAGGTAAACAGGAACTATTCGTGAGCAGGTGGTCCAGTATTGTGAACTCGGTTTGATTAGATTATTTTATACATTGACAGGACTGTCTATGTTCTTTCGTAGATTCAGGTGTAGCTAAATTTTCATATGTACACTCTGTTACATGATCTTTGATTGCCAAAATATATGTAAAATATTGTCAGTCACACATGCTGTAATGTATCTATATAGTGTCTGAATTCTCTTCATTTCATGCCCATAATTGTAATGTAATTTGTATGAAAAATCAATAAAGAACAAATTACAAAAAAAAAAAACTTTAAAAAAAAAAAAAAAATTTCATTAGATGCAGTGGAGGGGCGGACGTCTGCAAATTTATGTGTCGGGTCCATACATATTACTAGTCTGACGAAAACTGCAATTATCTGATTTTTCTTGAAAAATTTCGAGGCAAAATGGTGAACCAAAAACAATATTTTGTCATGGCACATATGACCTGACGAAATAAAAATCTTTGGTCAGTACTATATAGGCCTATTTATTTTAATCGCATAACAAGACAGGTCCATGAGCCTAATTTTCTGCTGACATAATCTGATTACCATCACCAAGAAATCATTTCCTAAAAAGAGTTCGATCCATGACCATATCTGGGCATATGTTATTAGTCTAAGTTAGCCATATGATGCAACATTAAACTTTCACATATCACATAAACAAATATTTGTGGTACATTTGGTATCGCTCCCCTTATTCTTGAGTAACATATTGAATTAAGTGTCTTTTTTTTTTTAAATGCTTAAGTAAAATAGATCAAGGCCACAGTGACACAACCAGGGTTCTCCCACAAGCCCTACAGCCCTACAACTTATAGGGCTGTGTCTGTGATCATGAAATTAGGGCTGACTTAGGCTTCCCATTATAAGGTATAGGAGGTTGGGGCTGTAAATTTTGAAATAGAAATAACCTATAAGCTGCCCTCCCATGAGTATTTTTAGCTCAGATGGCTTGTCAGCCAGCAGAGTTTATGCCATTGCTCCTCGTCCGTTGTACGTTCACAATTCACATCTTCCACTGCTTGTCTGATACCGTCAGCCAGATTCCCTTCAAACATGGTGCCAATATACCTTGGGTGGATCTCTACCAAGTTTGTTCAAATGTTCACGCTCCAGTGATTTTATGAAATTTTCTTATTTTTTGGGGGGGGGGGGAGGGGGGTAAATGTTCAAATATCTTCTCCGAAACCGCTCACCCAATTGCTTTGATATCACAGGAAAACTCTTAGGGACTCCTTGTTCTAGATTGTTCACCAGGTGGCTCTGTAATTGTTTTATAATTTTTAATGGTTTTCAGTGTTTTTGCTGTTTTCAACTTCTCTGAAACTGTCAGCTGGATTCACTTCAAACTTGGTGGCAATATTTCTCTAATTGGTCTCCACCAAGTTTGTTTGAATGGTCAGGCTCCAATGATTTTTTTTTGTTCTTTGGTTGGCCACATCTGATTCTTGCCATTTCCACAATACATGTATTCACAAGATTTTGTGTGGCATGAGTATGTCTGGACATTTGTCCTGATTTCAGTACATTGGCTACTGCGACAACATGGTCAAAATCAAATCGCTCACTCTGCACCATCAAAAAATAGCTGGAAAAGTATCTCCGCTGGTTTGATTCAAGGCTTCTGCTTAATTTGTTCATGATGGGTGCTTTGCAGTAGCAATAGAAACTGTTTTGTTCCAGACAGATACATACATGTAAATAGAATGTTGAATCACAGACAGACGACTGTGTGTGTTTTGACATTTTGTGCATGTTCGTGTAGAAACATGCAGACCAAGTTGCTTGACTTGATTACATGCTGTGGCAGAGAGAGCAACAATGAAGTTTTTGAAGGAGAGAGACACACTTTTTGACCATGAGAAACTGATAAAAAATAAGTAGAGATGGCAGTGGCTGAAAGAGGACTCGAAAAATTGGAAGATGCTGTAGTATGTTTTGATGTTGTATGCCGAAAGGTAATCATGTATGATGGGAATGGAAAAAAAGTCTTGTGTAATCATACAGACAGTGATTGCCATCAGTCCATCACAGAGAGAATATGAGGGTCAGAGAGCAAAACACAGCTCTACCAGGGATGGAATTTACGATGGGACATTCTTTAATTACTGACCATGTTGCTGAACTCAAAGTAAGTGAACTTAAAGAACGTAAATTTTTGCTTTCAATGAAGTGATGAGTGGGCAAACTTAGCTGTCTTGATGTAAAGTGTTGGGATGAATTACAATCCCAAGACGGGCTCGGGTGCATGTTTGTTGTGGAAGATTTCATTTCTCTTTGTTTTGATAAGATGCCATGGCTGCATGTAGCTAAGACTGGGACAGCTCTGCCAGGTAGTGGGCTGAGTATAGGACGAGAAAGGGGGTTTAAATTGAAAAATGGCATGCTCCAGGGGAAGTGCTGCTCAATTTTATTTATATATTTTTTTTTTTTTTGAAACGATTGTCTCACTTTTTCCAATAAAATACGCCTCAGGGTGCTCAGAATGCAAGATTTTAGTCCAAGAACAAAATTTTTACAGGGGGCATTACTGTCTCAGGGCAGTTAGCTAGCCTTGGGAACAGACCTAAGCAGTTGTTGGTCTTGAGTTGAGGGGGAAAGGGGTATATAAATCTGAAAAAATAGTTTATGTAGGGGAACCCTTGCCCAAATTTTCTTTCAGCGATAAGAACATAGAAAATTTTTCCCCAAAAAGTCTTGTTCAAATGCTATAAACTTAAGGATTTTTTGTGGATTTATGGGTATATACATTTCAGTATTAGAAACATCTGCTTTAGTAGTTCCTGTAATTTGAGAGACTGAGTTGATTAAGGTGAATTGATATGAATGGATTTGGTACTTACCAACTATCATGGGTTCATAAGTGTCATTATGATTTGTACTATTCCTCTCTCCTCTTTCTTTCTTTGTGTATTAATTATATTTGTTGTACTTTTTCACTTCAGGCAGCTACTACCACTTTCATCTCGGAACATGCACTGTCAATGTCTTTGGCTCCATCCCTTATTGACTGCCAGCCGACTGAGCCAAAATAAAGGGGCACTTTGTAAGCTAACTCTGTCCAGGACTGCAGTAACATACACCAAGACACATGGCATATGCATTCAAAAGTGGACTTGTGAAGAAGTTAAAGAACTCTACATTTTCACTTAATATCGAAGAAGCAACAAACAGTGCCACAGACAGGATGCTGAGTGTTCTTGTGCAATATTTATGTCATTATTGTTAATATTACTATGAGTACAACAGCACAAACTTTAATGAAAATTGTCCTCACTTACTGCCCCTTAAAAGGTGCTAGCTTGAGCTGTAGTATTTATGACTGTGTACATGTACATCAGTTCAACACAGAATAATGTTAGTATTTTAAAATTTTCACCATTGAGTGTGCAGCCCTTAGCAGTTGAGCTGTCTGCCAGACTCTAACTGTATTATCCGTATTGGATTTTTTATAAATTTTTGTCATCTTTTCTGGCAAATCCTAAAAAAATCTTCTCCGAAACTGGTCACCCAATTGCTTTGATGTCACACTGGAACATTCCTAGTTCTTAATTTGTTCACCAGGTGGTGCTGCATTATATATTTTTTTTATTATTTTTTGTGTTTTTTCACTACCCCCCCCCCCCCCCCAAACTGTCACTCAGATGAAAGAGTAAAATAAAACTGTTTACTATATGGCACTGCTGTGGATTTCTGTTTTTTAACAATTTTTTTCAATTTGAGTACACATACTTACTGGTGAATGCACCTTTGCTATTGATTACTATGTAAGTTAATAGGCATTCTAATGCTCAATATCATGTATTTTCTCCACCAATTAAAGTTCTCTGTAAATATTATTCAATTTCTCATGCTCCAGTAAAATATATATTTTTAATGAATTTTTTTAGGAAAATCTTACAAGTACTTCCGAATGTCATATGCACTCAGCTAGAGCTCAACACAGGTCTCTTACAGTTGCAACTTTGATTTTGTAACAAGCTTTTGTCAGCTGAGCACGGGCTGTTCACACAGTCCCCTAGTTCATGGTATAAAAGTGGCTTCTCTTAAGTATATATAGCAAGTTAGTAGTGATTTTCACAAATTTATGAATAAAACTTTGGATTTAAATTCATTTATAAAGTATGGTAAACTAGACATTTTCACAGGGCTAACAAACAGAGGATGCTAGTCATTTCAATTCACTTTGTCAGCTTTTTGCAATGCTTATATAATAATTGCACATGTGATCATAATTAGCATAAATATTGCCTCAATTTTTTAAAGTCTGAACATATTGGCCTCAAAGCTGTACCAAACTGAAGTTTATGTATTGAATAAAAAAAGCATGCCTCAGATTTTCAAGTTTTTGTCCCCAGAGTTGATCAAAAGTGGCTTGCTTTTGATGCCTCTTCTTTTCAACTTCAAACAGCTGTATATGAGGCAGGACAAAAAAGTTCAAAATTTGAGACATGCTTTTCATATTTTTAGGGTACTCTAGAGTTTACCACTAATTTGGTATTAAAATGTAGGAGTTGAAGCCAAGTTTGTATCAAATAAGTCGACTGGGCAAGTGTGATGGCAAGCTGGAATGGCTGTTTATGACACCGACCTGAAAATCGCTAGACCAGTTTCAAATTTCTATCAAAGAACGGTAGTCACTTCTATACACTTTGATAATTGCTGTCAAAACATTGTAGGTAGTAAACAGTACTCCAGTGCTACAGAATTAATCTTTATGTTGTTAGCTGTCCAAAAATTTATACTTTATGGACCTTTTGAGTGTATTTAGAGAATTATCAAAAAAAGTGTTATTCATCACTAAAGCCAATGCTAACTTGCCTTATATCCTTAAAAGCAGGGGGGGGGGGGTTGGGGGATAATGTTAAATAACATATTAGCAGGTTGTGCATCTTTATGATGTTAAACTATTAATAATTACAAGATTTTAAGCTCAACATGCTGTAGTAGGATTGCACAACTGGCACTGCAATGTCACAATGTACCACACTGGGAAATGCTTACATATAACCAGTTTTTGGGGTAATCACACCACGTCATCAATGTGATTCAGTAGCCTAACAAGTAATACAAGATATTTTTAAATAATAGCAGTATTAGGAAGTATAGTTACCTCTCGACCACCATTTGCTTAGACCTCTGTGTCTTGGTCAAATGCCCAGGAAATCAAGTTGAGTTTCACTCACTTGATTCTGAAAATCTGACGGTCTCGTGGCGTCATCTCTTGGTTCCTTTGGAACTGGTGGTGACTCTTGGTGCACATGCTCCCCGTATCATTCTTCCTCTTTTGGAGAGTGGTCAATTGACATCAGCTGAAAGAGGAAGTGGGGCTAGTCAGATGGGCTTCTCAGGTGGTTGAGAGGTAACTACACTTACTAATACTGATATCACTTAAAAATATATTGTATTAGTTACATAATGTTGCCTGGACCATCATTTGCCGATATACAAGTGTATGGGTGGAGGGTGTAATGTTATTGCCATATTGACCACTGGGACTGGTAGCTTGGGGGTAACCATTGGTCTGAGGGATGAGGCAATGTCTGAAGGGAAAACCTCAGAGCTACGTAGAGTTGAGGCAGCCAACAGCAGAATCTGACCGAAACCAGAAACCCTCCTTACCCACCAGCATGGGACCGCACTAAGCCAGAGTGGTGTCGCTGTGATGCTTGATTTTCAGCATATTTTTGCAATTGCTCTGTGATCACCATCAGAGTGTTCAAGTAAGGTGAAGGTTATAGGACACCCATTCATACTGGTCAGTCTGCTACATGACAGCTTTCTTGGATAAGTGGAAAGCAGTGCATTTTTATGGTGCACTGGCAAAGCACCCACACCAACCCTTTAAACCACAGAAGAAATCTGTCTTGTGTGTCTGCAAGGCAGAACTGTTTACAAATGGTACCAGCTTCTCTATTAGTTTTGAAGTTACTGTTTATGAGACTTTTCAAATTTTTCATCACTTAATTTTTGTGGTGCACTCGCAAAGCACCCACACCAACCCTTTAAACCACAGAAGAAGATTGGTTCACAGCAAATCTGTCTTGTGTGTCTGCAAGGCAGAACTGTTTACAAATGGTACCAGCTTCTCTATTAGTTTTGAAGTTACTGTTTATGAGACTTTTCAAATTTTTTGTCACTTAATTTTTATGGTGCACTCGCAAAGCACCCACACCAACCCTTTAAACCACAGAAGAAGATTGGTTCACAGCAAATCTGTCTTGTGTGTCTGCAAGGCAGAACTGTTTACAAATGGTACCAGCTTCTCTATAGTTTTGAAGTTACTGTTTATGAGACTTCAAATTTTTCATCACTTAATTAGCATAATTTGAAATGCTGTAATCACTGTTCATCAATCCTTGTGTGTGCATTTATCCATAATATTGAAGTTCACATTAGCATAGTTTTAAATGTTAGAACATTGACACACTATTCATTGGATGCCTCTGTGTCTACACATGGAAGTAAGAATATATCTCTGAAATGCTTTTCAAGATATGTAACATTTAAATCTATAGTTGTTCCAAATTAGCATACATTTAAAGACTGTGACTATGATAAAGCTGGTCTTGTAGATGGTGAACACCGGACAGGATTCTTGTATTGCCCTGGAGGCACACGGATAAGATTCAAGCACATCTGCAGGCCAGCCATGGCCGCAATTGTTTATATCTGGTTATTCTGTACGCATCAACCATCCTTTCATGTGAAAGAGTAGGACACAAGAAAATGTAGTTTTTATGATTCTCTGTGTGTTGGAAACAATTTTTGAATCTGTTGGTCTGTTGAACTGATTGACAGATAACCAGTGTCTGTGACACCAAAATGTTGGGTGCTGACCATAAACCTATGACAGTATAGGATAGCTGTCTATTGTACACTTTTGAGCTGACCTTTTCCCCTCAGGTTGAGAAGCTGGTCATCCACAGTTGGTCACATAAGTCTGCATAGCTCATCAAAGCAGTTAAGTCCATGATGAAGAGAATGAGTTTAATGAGGAACAAAATAGGTACACTATTACTGTTGCAGGCATCATGTTTATGCAATATGCATTATGTACATGTATTCTTTATGAACTATTTTTTCAGGTGTCCAGGCCTTTAGTTTTGTGCTAGGATCATTTACCATCCATCCTGGAGCCAGACCAAGAAGACATGATCTCTGCCACTGTGCCCCAGGAGTTCACGCCATTGGGTCGTCAGTATGAAGCTACCCATCCGGGGCACAGTCATGTTCCGGCTACCTCATCTAGCACCATGGACCATGGTTTACCATTGGTCAAGGCACTCAAGGACATCAGTATCAGGGACATTATGAAGGTTTGTTAATTAAATATATCTGCATAATGTAACTGGGCTAGTACTTAGTAGGGCCAATTATTTTCCGTTTAAAAAAAAGAGGAATTCTGCTTCATCAGCAAAATTTTTTCAAATTCCGTTTCACTGCTGTAAATTTACGTATAATTCATATGAGAAAAGATATCAAATTCTATTTAAAGGATAAAAAAATGCACAATTCCACTTTGGTTTTGAAAAAATCGGGACATCATTGGCCCTAGACTAGCACAAAAAATAGTAAAATTGTGGCCAAACTAGTATCTTAAAAACAATCTGCAACTGGTGTATGTCTGTGTAACTGAAGGGGCATGCCTATGGAATAATTTTTCTTTTTTCATGATCTGTGGGGAAAAAGTAATTCTTTGAATAAGTTTGGCTAAAAGTTGATAAATATCCAAGCCAAATTCTGTGTCAAATGGTTACGTCAACCCAGATTATTATGTGAATAATACAAGATGTTTTGACTTGCAAGTTTGTCATTTATAGCTGTGCAGACCAAAAGTTGCAGAGCTTTTACGATCACTCATTTCAGTCTGTTCCTAAGTCCATTTGTCTGTCTGTCCATCTGTATACTTTTGCTGTGAATATGATACTGTCCTCATTTTTTAGCTCTGCTGATTAGATGATGGTGCAATAATTTTCCTTTTTTTATTATTTTTTTTTTTAAATTTTCGTGGAAAAAAATGTTAATTTCTTCTGGAGAACTACTTGGCCAGTTGCTTTGATTTTGTATACAAAGTCATCTGGGATCACATAGTTCACATTTTGGCCCCCAGGTGGAGCTGTAATTATTACATATATAATAATTTTATATTTATTTTGTTTTTGTTTTTTGTTGTTTTAATGCATTTTATGTCTTAAGGGTGTGGTATATTTTATTAATCTCATACATAAATGTTTAATTTCTGTCTATGGTTACCATCTGATACCCTAAAAAGTATATATTTTCTGAAAGAAAACATAATGTCAAGTTTGATTTTGGTACTGAATATAAAATTTCAGTATTGTTATTGATTTGATTAAATTTTAATTAAAATTCTTAAATTTTGCATACAATTTAAAATGGCATATTAAAAATAATAATCAGATTTAGTTTATTGTGTCGAATAGAAAAACACAATGCTCTCCAAAACTGTATTTCAAATTTTTGGAAAAGGGCTCAGTTTTAATTTATTGACTGTTCAATTTGAAAAAAAAAACCCAATTTTATCTTTAATTTAAACTTCCGGTAAATTTTGAACTAAACCCCCTATATAAAATCTAAAATAACAGTTTTGCTGCTCGAAGTGTACTGTTTTATTTCCCATAGGAAAATAATGTTTCCCATATTTGTGTTTGTGATATATGTTTTTCTGCAAAAACAAGTAAAATTAAATGTTTTGAATTGAGCAATTAAAATTCAATTTCTTAACACTTACAGAGATTTTATTATTTTGAAAGGCTCAATCCAAATGTATACTTTTAGAAGAAAAACAGTTTATATGATCTCAAATGAGAAGTCTAGTGTATATATAAGGATATGTCTAAAGTTTGTGTGAAGTGCTGGAAAAGTGTATCATACCTTTAAGGCTATTTTTTCACTTCTCCAGAACAGCTTAACAGAATTGCATGAAATTTTAGCAGAATATAGTGTGACTAAAAGTGATGAATGTTTTTGAAAATGATGTGGATGTGTTTATTTTGATGAAGCTATGGGATATTGAACTTTGGGACCATGTTTTAGTAAGCACTGGTGCTGCAAATGTATATAGCAATACAAAACATATGGTGCAGTGTATGGAATGTCAAATTGGTTGTTATCAAGTGTTTTGATTTAACACACAAATATTGCCAAGGTGGGCCTCTGCCAGCTATGTGAAGCAGATGATGCTATAATTAGCTCAGATGACTTGTGAGTCAGCTGAGCCCATGGGATGGTCCTTCGTTTGTCCTCTGGATTGTGAAAGAGTTCATACATACACAAGAGTGAATAGGATAGGGATCACTGCAAGTACCACAGATATTTTACAGGACATAGATAAGATCAACAAGAAGGAAGGTGCCAAATCTATCAAAACCTTTGATTTTTCAACATGAAAAACAAAAATCAACTTGACAGACCTGAAGGAAGTGTTAATTTAAATGTTGGACAAGGCATTCAAAGGAGGAACATGTCAATACATTAAAGTTTCCAACACTGATGCAAGATTTGACAAAGGAAAAGATAAAAGAAAGTGTTACACCAAAGAAAAATGTTTTTATTTGATAAAGTATTTCGACAAATAGTTGGAATACCCATGGGAACTGATCCAGCTCCTTATATTGCCAATTTATATCTACATTATTACAAATGCAAATACATTGTAAATGGAAAAATTGGCAAAACAGAATACACCACTGCAAAAATATTCTATTCACATACTAGAAGATTAATTGATGATCTATGTACTCTTAACAACAAGGATGAGATCAATAAACATTGGAAAGAAACTTACCCAAAAAAACTCATTTTGAATAAAGAAAATGAGAGTGCATAAGGCAACTTTCCTTGATCTTGAAATAGGGATTGACAACAAACAGTAACTGTATGTGACAAAGATTTTTGACAAATGAGAACAATTCAAATTTGACATATTTTCATATCCTGATATCACTGGAAACATTCCAGAGAACTTAGCTTATGGTGTGGTCATTGGACAGGTTTTACGCATTAGCAGAAACACATCACAAATAAGTGAATTTGTAAGGAGAATAAGAATGTTGATGAAAAAAACTATGCCACAAAACCTATGATATCCAAAAGCTATATAAAACTCTGTTGAAGTGTTTTTATCGATATGGAACAATACTGACAAAATACAACACTCATTCCAAGACACTAATAGATTATATTAAAGGTAGGGCTAACATAGAAGTGGTGGCAGGGCGATAGCTGGTATACCGTAAAGTTAACGTAAACCCACCTAGAGATTTTCTCTAGTCTGTCTACAGTCAGAAACCATCATTTATTGTTGGCTCTTCCAATTTCATCACTAGGGTGTAGAGGTGACTATAGTCAATAACCTTAAACACTCACTTCACGATCCTTGTTAGTATATATAAGTGTAACATACTAGAGACGTCTGCCCACCATTCACATTTTCGACTTCTCCTCCAAAACCATCAACCAGATTCACTTCAAACTTTGTGGGGATGTACCTTGGGTCGGTCTTTACTAAGGTTGTTCAAGTGGTCACACTTCACATATTTTTGGATTTTTTATTATTTTTTTGGGGGGGGGGGCAAATGATATAAAATCTTGTTCTCTGAACCGCACATCCAATTGCTTTGCTATCACACAGGAACACTCCTAGCGACTCTTAGTTCTTAACTTTTTCACCAGGTGGCACTGCAATTTTGTTTTCTAATTTTTAAGGATTTTTTGTTTGTTTTTGCCATTTTCAACTTCTCCAGAACTATAGCTCAGATTAAACTGAATCTTGGTGAATATGTTCCTTGTGAAAGGGTCAAAGAAACTTTTTCACTACTTGGCACTGCTGTGGACTCCTGATTTTCAACGATTTTTTCAATTTGGGTACTTATTGGTAAATGCACCTTTCTTATTGATTACTATGTAAGTCAATGGGCATTCTATTGCTAATTCACATTTTTACTTCTTCTCCAAAACAGTCGTCCAGATTGACTTCAAACTTGGTAACAATGGACCTTAGGTGGGTCTGTACCAGGTTTGTTCAAATGGTCATGCTCCAGTGGTTTTGGATTTTTTATGATTTTTTTTTTCTATTTTTTGGGCAAATCATAAAAAGTCTTCTTTTCCGAAACCCCTCACCCAATTGCTTTGATATCATACAGAGATACTCCTAGGGACTCCTAGTTCTCAGTTTGTTCGCCAGGTATTGCTTCAATTTTATTTTATTTTTAGCTCAGCAGACTTACCAGCTGAGCTTTTAGGAGGGTAGGTCATCCGTCCGTCGTCTGCTGTCTGTCCGTCCACAATTCACATTTTTGACTTCTCAAAAACGTCAGCCAGATTCACTTCAAACTTGGTGGCAATGTACCTTGGGTGGGTCTCTACCAAGTTTGTTCAATTGGACAAAGTCCAGTGATTTTTGGATTTTTAGCTCAGCTGACTTGTCAGTCAGCTGAGCTTTTGTGAGGGTCTGTTGTCCGTCGTCCATCCACAATTCACATTTTTGACTTCTCAAAAACTGTCACCTAGATTCACTTCAAACTTGGTGGGGATGTGCCTTGGGTGGGTCTCTACCGAGTTATTCAAATTGTCACCTTGCAGTGATTTTTGGAATTTTTATGGGGTTTTTTTTGGGTTCTTTTTTGGGGCAAATCTTAAAAAAAAATCTTCTCCAACAAAACGGTTCACCCAATTGCTTCCATATTACAGAGGAACACTCCTAGGGATCCCTAGTTCTTAACTTGTTCACCAGGTGGTACTGCAATTTTTTTCAAAATTTTATATGTTTTTGTGTGTTTTTTCTAATTTTGACTTCTTTTCCTGAACCATCACTCTTATTAAACTGAAACGTGGTGGATATGTTCCTTGTTGAAGGGTCAAAGTTGTTCACTAGGTGATGCTGCTGTGGATACCCTCTTTTTAACAGTTTTTTTTTTCAATTTGGGTACTTCTCTGTAAATGCACCTTTTTTATTGATTACTATGCAAGTTAATGGACATTCTAATGCTTATGCACATTTTTGACTTCTCCAAAACAGTTTCGATGTGAGCACTTATCGGCAAATGCACCTTTGCTGTTGATTACAATATGGGCATTCTAATGCTAATTCACATTTGCCACTTCTTTTCTGAAACCGTCATCCAGATTGACTTAAAACTTGGTGGCAATGTAGCTTGGGTGGGTTTTCACCAGTGTTGTTCAAATGGTCTCACATCAGTGATTTTTGATTTTTTTTTTTATGAATTTTGGGGGTTTTTTTGAACAAATGTTAAAAAATCTTCTCAAGACCACTCACCCAATTGCTTTGATATCTCGTAGGAACACTCCTAGGGACTCCTAGTTATTAATTTGTTCACCAGGTGGCGCTGTAATATTTTTTCTATTTTTCTATGATTTTATGTGTGTTTTTGCTACTTTTGACTTCTGCTCCAGAACCGTCACTCAGATTTAGCTGAAACTTGGTGGGTATGTTCCTTGTGACAGAGTCAAACAAATTTTTCACTGGGTAGCACTGCTGAGGACTCCTGAGTTTTAACAATGTTTTTCAATGTGGTTACTTATTGGTAAATGCACCTTTCTTATTGATTACTATGTTAGTCAATGGGTATTGGGTGGGTTTCTACCAAGTTTGTTCAAATGGTCACACTTCAATGATACATGTATTTGGATTTTTTATGAATTTTTTTGTTCTTTTTTTGTGCAAATTAAAAAAATATTCTTCACTATAACCGCTCACCCAATAGGAGGTATCCACATTCAACAATATCCGCTGCAGACCTGCATTGGTCCCAACAGTTGCTAGGCAACACAACTGTGCTTCAGCCATTATCAGTGCACATGTACCAGTCAGGTAACTTAACCATGCAGAAATAACACTTTTTATACCTGATAGATGAAGTTTTCTAAATTTATTTTGCATCTTGTATGTTTTAAAACTTAGTGAATGATTTTTATTTTTGAGTTTTTTCTGTTCTGGAGTGTTACTTTTATCATAGCGCCATACTTAGCCGCGCTTACTACATGAATCTGCCCTCCTGTCAAGTTCCTTGCTGCTGCCTAGGTGGTAGCACAGTATCTCAGTTAATATGAACACCTCCTATTGCTTTGATATTGGGCAGGAACACTTCTTGTTCTTAATTTGTTCACCAGGTGGCACTGTAGTTTTAGCATAGCTGACTTGCCAGTCAGGCTGAGCCTCTTAGAAGGCTCAGCCATCCATTTCAGAAATACTTCTAAATGTTGTTACACTCAGGTAAAGCTCAACACAGGTCTATTCAGTTGCAACCTTGTTTTCCTGGGGCAGGCTTAGGTCAGCTTAGCATGGACTGTTGACACAGCCCTCTAGTTTTATTTCTTTTTTGTCTTTTGTTTTTTTTTTTTGTTTTGTTTTGTTTCTGAATCTAAATTTCTTCTTCTCAGGAACTGCTTGATCTCTTGCTTTGATATTGCATGCAGGATCACTTTGGGTTACACGACACACATTTGGGACACCAGCTGTTGCTGCAACCTCTTCCACTTGTTGTAATGAAGTTTTATGTGTTTAGGCTATTTTTGACTTCTCCACAATGGTGGGACATAATTGCATGAAATGTTATCAGAAGATTATTTTGACTAAAGATTATGCAAGTTTGCAAAAATGATGGGATTAATGTTATGTTTTGATGAACTTATGGGATATCAAACTTGGGGACCATGTGTCAGTAAGTGCTAAATAGCAGAAGTACAATGCATATATTGCAATATTATCAAAACTGTTGTATGGAATATGTTGTTTGTACACATAGATGTTCCCCAGGTAGACACTCACCAAAATTGTTAAGGACATGATTATGCTATAATTATGCATTCTCTTACAGAAGATGCATGTATAGTGTTTAGTAGAATTCAAGATTTTTGCTCACTTAGCAAGTCTGACGTATTGGCTTATATCTTGGTAATAATGCATCCAAACCCATGGTTACTACTAAACATTAATAGGAGCGTACCTAGCGGTTTCTTTTGGTGTTAATAACTTTTACCTTATGCAATACTGAAAAGTCAAACTAACACATTGGCTTATATCTTGGTAATGGTGAAACCTGAGCCTACAGTTACTATTAAATATAAGTAGAAAGTTGGAAGTACCTGTGGGGTTTCTTTTGGTGCAATTAATTTTGACTTGGAACAACCTTCAAAGGTCAAAGTGACACCTTGGCTAATTTTTTGCTACATGTGATATCAAACTTTTGGTCACGTATTGGGAAGCACTAGTGCAGTACACATATACAGTAAGGTCTGCACTTGCAGAAGCAGCAGAATCCAGTCGGCAGAGCACATTATGATCATGATACTCTTGTAAGTTTACCCCATATAACTTTCAGCAATAATGAAGTGTATAAAAATCCAGGTCCAGTTTAATATTGGTGCCACCACCTATAGTAATTACGAAATGTACCAGCCAATGTATGAACATTTTGTAGAACACAATTTTCCAAAAAGTTTTTCGTTGATCATCAGGGAACTTGGTGGGAATGTTGATCAGGTGAAAAGACAAAACACACCAAAATTTGGTGATGCTACCTGCAGTATTACAGAGGATATGGATTGAAATGCATTAAGGATATCCATCAGATTAGCAGTGACTTTCTCAAATTGTTACATGTAACCCTTGATTCATAGATAAAGCAAGATAAAGTGAGATAAAGCATCCATTTTCTGAAAACTAACAGACTGAAAATTCTGTTACAATTTTTCAGTGTCAGTTGATGGCAGTGTTTACATAACAATTACGCAAAAGATTATAATTTACCACAAATATTGCTTCAGCTAATTCAATTTGGAAGATAGGGACTTCAAAGTAGCTTTCCCAGTTTCCTTTCATGTGTCATTATTCAAACTTCAATTCCAACATCTGTGTCTCAGCAACAAAAAATAGGCCTTTTTGCATTTGCAGTGTGTTCTACAGTTTGCCAACAATTTGATGCAGAAATACATGAAAACGTACAAGCTGAATCAAAAATTTATATCAAAGAATGACGATTACCTATCTACATTTTTAGCTCAGCTGACTTGTCAGTCAGCTCAGGTTATGTTATAACTAGCCGTCCGTCGGTCTGTAGTCCACAATTCCCATTTCCGACTTCTTCACCAAAGCCATCAGCCAGATTGATTTCAAACTTGGTGAGGATGTGCCTTGGGTGGGTCTGTACCATGTTTGTTCAAATAGTCACGCTCCATTAATTTTTGGAATTTTTATGATTTTTTTGGGGGGCAAATCTTGCAAAATCTTCTCCAAAACCGCTCACCCAATTGCTTTGATATCACACAGGGACACTCTCTGGGACTCCTAGTTGTGAATTTGTTCACCAGGTGGTGCTGCGATATTTTCTAATTTTTTTATGTGTTTTTGCTATTTTTGACTCCTTCTCCAGAACAGTCACTCAGATTAAGCTGAAATTTGGTGGATATGTTCCTTGTGGAAGGGTCAAACAAAGGTGTTCACCAGGTGGCACTGCTGTGGATTCCTGATTTTAAATGATTTTTTTCAATTTGGTTACTTAATCGGTCAATGCAGCTTTCCTATTGATAACTATGCAAGTCAATGGGCATTCTAATACTTATTCACATTTTCAACTTCTTCTCCAAAACCGTCATCCAGATTGACTTCTAACTTGGTGGTAATGTACCATGGATGGGTTTCTACCAGGTTTGTCCAAATAGTTATGCTCCAATGATTTTTGGACTTTTAATGATTTTTTTGGTTCTTTTTTTTTTTGACTAATCTTACAAAATCTTCTACACAACCGCTCACCCAATTGCATAGATATTACACAAGAACATTCCGAGGTCCTAGTTCTTAATTTCTTCACCAGGTGGTGCTGCAATTTTTAAAAATATTTTCAATGAATTTTTGTTTGTTTAGTTACTTGTTACTCTTTCTCAAGAACTGTGTCTCAGATTAAGTTGAAACTTTGTGGATATGTTTCATTGTAAAAGGGTCAAGCAAAAATGTTGACTAGGTACCACTGCTGTGTATTCTTGATTTTTAAAGATTTTTTTTTTCAATTCGGTTACATACTGGTAAATACACCTTTTCTGTTGCTTATTATGCAAGTCAATGGGCATTCTAATGGTATTTCACATTTTGGACTTCTCTGAAGAAACTGTTGGTCAGATTTACTTCAAACTTGGTGGCAATATACCTTGTGTGGGTATCTACCAAGTTGTTCAAATTGTTACGCTCCAGGGATTTTTAGATTTTTTGTGATTTGTTTCGAAACCTTTAACTCTTAAAGCGCTGATTCAAGACTGAGTCAACAGCTTTCGTGGGGGCACTTTGCGCGCATTGCGTGCAAAGTGCCCCCAGGAAAGCTGTTGATTAAGACTACTTTTTGCTTTAGACTAGCCTTGCTGGTATTTGAATAGAAGGTATCTTCATGAGGAATTTGAATCTTTTAACCATTCTATGTTTAACAGTAATGAAAAAATGACTATAGCAGTGATTAGCAATTTAAGGGTTAAAAAAGTTTTAATAGGAAAGTTTAACATGGGAATTTCTTGTAATGGTTACAATTTAAATAATTTTGGCAAGATTTGTGCCAAACTTGGTAGGAATGTACCTTTTATAAGTGTTTACCTATTTTGTGCAAGTGGTCATACTCCAGTGATGTTTGGACCTTGACCTCATTCCCAAGGTCACAGGACAACTGACACATATTTACTGTTCACTTAATAACTTGAGATCTGTTCTGAGTTAGAAGGTTGATGTTGCACATGTTAATGTCTCTCTATGAAGGTCATGCTTAGACAGCACGTGAGTGACCTTGACCTCGTTTGTGGGGTCACAGTGCAACATACATGAATTTTACGTTTCACTATAACTTGAGAACTACTTGAACTGGGACCTTGATGTTGCACATGTTAGTGTTCTTCAATAAACTTCAGACTCACTGAGTACATTGGTGACCTTGATCCTATCCCAAGTTCACAGAGCTGCAAGTGTGATGAATGTCTAGGTCAGCTGAGCATGGGTTGTTCACACAGTCCTCTTGTTATAATTGCTGTGCAAACACTGCATCCAAGAAACATTGCCAGAGTTCTCAGCATGAATCTTTAGTTTGTATGCTTTGTTAAAATGTCCATTTTTGCATTTTTAAGTCAGTTTACAGTTTTATATACATATATCAATCAGCACTGACGTCGCTGATAATCCATAAATTCAGTTTTGTTGGCGAATGATGCCAAATGTATCACAAACGTGTATTGTGTGGAAGTTGCTTAGTACGGAGTTCATGATGAGAGGAGTTCCATCAGGTTAAAATGCTGTGGATGGATAAAGATGCATGCCAAATTCCTTGGAGTTACAGTAGTGCACAATATCAAAATTACATTTGCTTACTGAAAAATATACATTTTTTGGTTTGTTTAGAAAGATTCCTGGAAACTGAGAAAGAACAAGAGTGTGACTGGGAGTGAGTTTGATGAGGAACTGTACATCAGTGGCCACACCGTTGTGTGGAGTTGTGGAACTCAGGATGCAGCAGGATATGTGGTCAAGAGTTTTACAATGGATACACCAGTTTTAGAGGTAAGCACTGTGTGCCCTGGCAGAATAATATCCATGTGCCCTGGCAGAATAATATCCATGTTTGGGAAGCAGTCTTTCTAGATGGGTACCCTTCTCCTGTGTGTTGGGCAAGTGTATGTGGAAAAATAAAGTTGTATCCTGGTTGGTTCCGTAGGGGTGCTAATTCCCTCAGTCCGTCCGTCAGAAGCTTCTCCGGGCCATATTTCCAACACCATAACACCCACAGCTACCAAATTTAATGTGTTTGTACTTCCTAGGATAGAGGTGTATCGTGTGCCAAAAGTAGGTCACTAGGTCAAATATCTGGGTCCAGAATACATATGTATGAAAAATTTTGTCTGGGCCATAACTTTTTTGTACTTTTACTTAGAGTCATGAAATGTTACACAAATGTGAAGCTTAGTCTAAGAAAGTGTCATAAAGCAAAACTAGGTCACTAGGTCAAATATTTGGGTCACCACGATATGTAAACAGACAGAATTGTCAGGTCCTGACTAATTTTTTAACTTTTGGACCTCTTTTATGAAATTTTACATGATAATGTACCTTGACCCAAAAGTGTGATATGAGGGGAAATTAGGTCACTAGGTCAAATATATAGGTCACAGTATAAAATTCTGTGTAAAACCTTGTCAGCACCAAATTTCTTATACCATAATACCTACAGCTACTAGCTTTGTTATGTGCATACTTCTTGGGGTGCTGGAGTGTAACATGGCAAAAGTAAGTCACTAGGTTCAAAATCTAGGTCACAATGTGAAATCCATGTAAAAACTTGTCGGGGCCATAACATTTTTGTCCTTTTACTTAGATTGATGAAATTTTACACAAATGTGAAACTTAACATGGAAATGTGTCGTAAAGTAAAATTAGGTTACTAGGTCAAATATTTGGGTCACAGTAATACATAAATGTACAGTATTTTCATGTCCTTACTGTAATTCTTAAAAAATTTTGACTTCTTGTTATTAAATTTTACTGATAATTTATTCTGACCTAAAAGTGTGTCACGACGCAAAACTAGGTCACTAGGTCAAATATCTAGGTCACAGTGTAAACTCCATGTAAAACCTTGTCTATGCCATATTTCCCTTACTATAATACCTACAGCTACCAAATTTATCATTTTAATACTACCTGGGGAGTTGTTGTGTCACATGGCAAAAGTAGGTCACTAGGTCAAATATCTAGGTCACTGTGAAATCCATTCAAAATCTTGTCTAGGCCATAACTTTTTTGTCCTTTTACTTAGATTAATGAAATTTTACACAAATGTGAAGCTTAATCTAAGAATGTGCCATAAAGCAAAACTAGGTCACACTTGATCCTCTTGGGATTAAAGGGCCTTTTAATTTTTTTTTCATCTAGGTCACACCCCTATATAGTAGTCCATTCAACCTCGTGGGCGACGAGCGGGGGACTATGTATTGCTCTGCAATACTCATTAACTTGTTTTATGGAGATCAGATTGAGATTTGAATATTAAGATTTACATTCAAGCCTTGATATATGTAAAGAGTGGGAAGGGTATATAATGTACTGAAGGCATTTCAAATGATGGATCGAACTTCTATCCCTTTTTGCCTTAAACTGTTCCCTCCTACATTGTCCATCTGTCCATTCATCCACCATGTCAATGACAGCTGACTGCAAATTGTATCAGAGATGTACCTTATGATGGACTACCATTAATCAGCTTCCTTTGCTCATTATGTCAACAGTCATTTTTAGTGACAATATGTAACTTAAGTGTATTTATTTTAGAGGCTATGTGAGTGGAGTGGTGATTTGGTGGTCTGGTAAGGGGCATTCAGGGGACATTTGCACAGTATTTCAAAAAGTGCTGACTGCAGTGTCACAAGATTTTTCATAGGGATATACTTTATGGCAGACCATATCTATGGAAAACTAAAATCACTCAATTATTCTTATGAAAATTTCAAAATTATGATGACAGTAAATCTACATGGCTACTTGACATTTGCATTATGATCCTAGATAAGACTTTTTTTCATAATAATTCAATAACTGTTGGAGATAGAACTGTGAAGCTGCACTACACAAAGTGTTAACCTTAACTGACCCCACATGTACATTATATATGTAGATTATGCACATATAATTTGTATACATGTACATGGTCATGTTGGTGTTGGCAGAAAATCATAGGATCATTTGATACCTGAGTGATATTTTCAGTCTTTCTATGCTAGTAAGGCTCTGGTCTGTACTTTTTGCAATGCCTGTCAAGTCATTGCTGAGCTCCCATATTGACTGTTCCTTTGAACTCTCAGAAACGTTTTTTTTTTTGACAATGAAAAATCAAAATACAAGAAAATTAATATCAGTACTGTACATTCATTAATAACAATAGCTTATGAGAAGTCTGTCAGGATGACCCTAGCTAAGGAGTGAGATCAGCTATCGCTGGGGCCACCTTTAACGGTTAACTAGTTTACAGCATCTTGCACATGGATTGCTTAACTGAAATACAATAATCACTGGGCAGTTAAAACTTTGGATGATGAGGAAAAATAAACACAATACATTCTATTATCTGTTACATACAAAACAATCTGGCAGGGTACAGAATTCTTGGTATTCATTTATGTAGAATTTTTTTATATAACTAGAAAAACCGTGGTATGAATGGGAATAAATTTTGTCAGTTATACAGGAAGGTGTAATGAGAAGTAAACTTAGCATGTAGTATCTAATGCAATCTTTTGATCTGGTTTTATTGGGTATTGTGAGGGGAGGCATGACTCTGGTACAAAAGTAATAGGCATGAGTGGGTTGTGTAACTTGATAAATGCCTTTGAAATAATAAGGAAGTTCGTCATGTGAATATTTGTATTAAAATTTCAGTGCTTTCAACTTTATCAAATCCTCTATTTTTAATAGATTTAGCTGCTTAAAAAGCGCGGTGGTATGTGCATTATTAGCATTACAAATTGTGTGGATAGCCCTGTTTGAAGCATAGAAATACGCTCATATGAAAATCCCCATACAAGAATACCGTAGTTTAAATGTGATAAAAACAGTGAATTATAAATATGCAAAAGGCCACTTTTTGGTACAAATTTGTTAATTTTCTTCAAAAAATCCCATTTACTTAAGCAAGTTTGTTTCATTTTTTACTTACATGAGCGTCCCATTTTAGGTTTTCTTGAATTTGTAAACCCAAAAAGTCAAATTCTTCTGTCTTTGAAATTGGAGTGTTGTCAATCTTTAAGGTTAAATCAAAATCCAGCTTTCATTGGGGAAAATGAAAAATCATGAACTTTGTTTTACTTATATTTAAAGATAATTTGTTTGCAGCTAGCCAGTCATACACTTTATTTAGTTCAACATTGATATTGTCCGATGTATTTTGCGCATGTATATTGTTTCCAGAAGGGAAAGTGAAGAACAATTTTCATGTACAATTCCTGTTATAATTCCAGCTAAATATAAAAGAAAACTCATTACTGGTATTGAGGGAGCTAACCAAAAAATGTTGTGGATGTCGAAGTTGTATATTTCATGTGGTATTTCAGTGGTCCCGGCAACTTTTCAAGAGAGCAAGTTTACTTATAAGTAACAAAGAGGGCGCATGTCAACATTGAATAGGGAGCAAAAAGAGCACCTATGTATACATACAGGAAAGAAGTGCAGGGATAGAGCATTTCAACATTACAAAAACGAAATGTTTGAAAGGTTAACTAAATTATTTTTTGTCTCAGAAACATGTCTTAACACCTGTAACCACCGTAAAAACTTCTAAAATCAATCTCGCTCAGTGATTTATTTCACCAGTGAAACATTATCAGAAATCTTCTAGCCCAGGGTGTCTCAAAAGTTTGTGCACCTTAGGAAATGTCATGTGAAATTAAGAGTATTCAACCAATTCATTCCATTCAATATCTAGTGTGTCCTCCGTCCATCTTAATTACAGCCTTCAAATGTTCAGGCATGGAATGTAGCAATTTCTTGAGAACGGAGGGCTTGATCTTGCCCCACTCCTTTTTGGCCCCCAATTTGAGCTGCTCCATCATGATGGGAGGTGGAGTGCTGAACACCCGGATGTGCAGAATCCCCCAACAGTTCTCAATCGGATTGAGGTCAGGTGAGTTGGATGGCCATTCCTCCTCATGTAGATACACAGGGATGTGCTCATCACACCACTGTTGAGTCACCCGAGCGGTGTGAGCAGGGGCACCGTCTTGCACAAAGACCAATTCCGAGCGCTTGGGGACCATTTTCCTGGTTGTTACGGGCCCTGATTTTTTTTCCTTCTTGTCAGAACTGGGAATAGGGTATGCTAGAGAATATTATTTACATAGTACTGAGCGTTAATTGTGGTGCCTTGAGGAACCAGATGAAGCTCTGAGAGACCTGATGCTGACATAGCTCCCCAGACCACGGTGTGGGCACTGAACTTCACTTGTTCAGCTGGATCAACCTTTTCACAGCTATCAGTGTAGATTTGGCCATTTTGACTATTGGGGGTTGGAAACAAATAAAGAGGTCACTCGTCGGAGAAAATACAGCTCTCCCAGTCTTTAGGCGATAGTTTCACAAACTTTTTTGTAACTTTAGGCTAATCTCTTA
The DNA here is from genome assembly GCA_964020975.1 of Hermodice carunculata. NCBI lineage: Eukaryota > Metazoa > Annelida > Polychaeta > Eunicida > Amphinomidae > Hermodice > Hermodice carunculata. The sequence continues at coordinate 55,926,026 of OZ026615.1, read as the reverse complement.
TCTTTCTGTAATTTTGTAAGTCGTGGACGTTCTCGTCGTTTGTAAGCTCGGAATCCCAGTTTCTTTGTTAAATACCGATACACAGTATCCTTGAAAACATTTTTTCCAACACTTTTTAGCCTTTAGCTTAGTCGATGGCAAGACTGGTGTCTTTCACCCTTGGCTTTGCGGATCACCTCCTTGACCCTGGCAGTCAAGCCTGATGGACCTCCAAGTCTAGGCTTTTCATGGAGAGAATTTCCCAAATTGTGTCGCTGCCACCACTTCTTAACCCATCGTGCACTTCTGCTTAGGAGTCTGGCTACATTATGACAGGATTTCCCAGCATTTCGAAGGGCAATGGCTTGCATACGAAGCTTGGACTCTGAAAATGTGGCCTTTCCAGATTTCCTCCCAGCCATTTTGACACACGTTCCGCTGACTTTCAACAAATGATCAAAACAGTGGTCAAGCAAAATATCTATAATCTGACCAAACAACCACACCACACCTGGTTGACGCGGGGTGTCTCGCTTGTAAGACAGACAAACAAACACAGTGACCACTGGGGTGAACAAACTTTTGAGACACCCTGTACTGGTGTCAATTTTAGAAAACATCATCAATATCTAAGTGCTTATACCATGGATTTGGTCATTTCTAGAACATGGCATTTCCTAGCACATTTGTGGGACAGAGTAAAAAGTGAATCAGCTGCTCTGTCTATATTTTTTGGAGTTCATGTAAACACACACTGTATGTGACAAAACAAATGTCACAAAGTGTATCATTTGAGAGAAATATCAGAGAACACAAGGGTTTAGAACAATATAAGAAGTCAGGGAGCAGAAAAGAGACACACAACACTGCACAGTGGTACCTGCTGTATGCAACCACTGCTGTGAGCAGCGGCATTGCTTTTTGCGGTCAGTAGGCTTAGACACAGGAGTCAATTTCGTTGCAAAATTTACCTGTGCTGAACCCACTGTATGTGGCCACTTTTTCTTGGCAGAAAGGGTGGCTGCATGCAGTAGGTACAGTGGTACCTGCTCTAAAGACCACCTCTCATGAGAGACCACATTAGTTTTTAAGACCACCCTTTCAAGACAGTGGCCTTTTATTTCTTTGTTAATTTACCTGCAATGAAAGACCACCTGTCATATGTGACCACTTTTGTCTGGCATTAGGGGTGGTCTTAAATTGCAGGTACCACTGTACCACTGAATTTACATGTAGTGACATGGTAGCAAATTAAAAACAATACGAGACATGCATATTAATTTCACTCCACAACTGCATACCTGATTGCCTAGTCTGGCTTTGTGAGATATGCCGAGATATGGGTCGGTACCTGTATGGACATGCGGGATATTACAAATATTTTCAAAATGAATATTTATTAAAGGTAAATGGAAATTTTTCTTATATATGGCTCAGGAAGTACTACATGAATGCCAGTTTGACATTTGTGAACTTAAATTTCCTAAAAAAAAACGCTAATTTTTGAGAAATGAGCATATTGCCCTATCTCTGCAGTGATATGACGCGCATGTCTCCCATGATCACCAGGCTTCAAACCTGTGCTTTGTGGTGGGAAATTAACATGCATGGGGCGTATTAAAAATTTTGTGTTTTATGTTTCTGGTCATTTTGCATGCTCTGTAAGGGGGGGTGCATATTGTGTTTGGTCCCGTCCTACGCCGCCGCTGCGAATCATATTTTCCTAATATTTCTGTCCCCTCTTGACCTACTGCCTCCTAATCTGGTACAGATAATCTATGGATCTGGGAATTTATTCCATATACTATTAAATATCCTTGAGATCAAAGGTCAAGGTCAAATCCTTGTTGCATTTTTCTGCTGACTCAGCAATTTTCACATACATTAGCTTATACCTTCTTAACGGTGCATCGTAGGCCCTAATAAACGTTAATGGGAAACTACCTATGGGCTTTCAATTTGTATGGTTTATTTTAAACCTGAGTGACCTTGAAAGGTCAAACTTCATACATCCCCGTTGATTACTATGCAAGTCAATGGGGATTGCAATGCTAATTTACATTGTCAACTTCTTCTCCAAAACAAATTGGCTAGTTTCACTTCAAACTTGGTGGGGATGTACATCAGGTAGGTATCTACTAACTACCAACTGTGTTTAAATGGTCATGCTCCAATGATTTTGGGATTTTTAATGCCTTTTTTGGGGGGGGGGGGAGTAATTTTTGCATTCCTGTTGATTACCATCATGTAAGTCAGTGGGATCTGCAATGGCGGTTCACATTTTCACTTCAAAACTGTAAGCCAGATTCACATGAAACTTTTGGTACAGATAATCCATATATTTTGGGATTTTATTTCATTTAATTATTGTGGATGACCTTTAGGCCATAGGTAAAGGTCACAGTGCCTTGCAAAATAAAATGGTTTGCCACATCTTCAAATGGGTATGCTTGAAGTCCATCAAACTTGGTCATTATTTACCTAGGTGAGACTGCCTCAGAGGTGAGCTTGAGGTCAAAGGTCAAGATCATACTTGGAGAGCCTTTCAATGAAAATTAGGTTATGATTAAATGGTAATAGGACAGTATCTATATGGGCTTTCTGTTTGTATGGTTTATTTTAACCCTGAGTGAACGTGAAAGATCATTGATGTCATGCTCGGGGGATGTGTAATGTTTTGCACAGATAGTAAGTAAGGCAAACACATTCTCAGTTTCTCTATGCAGTGAAGCACCATTCTTTATTCTCTAAACCACACACCTTCCCTACATGTGAACTAGTTTCATTTGTTCGAATGGTTTGCTAAATGTGCTGGTAGGATTAACCATTTTCTCTCCTGTAACAGTGCACACAAGAGGAGGGCACTTGTCTGTTTAAGGCATTTGCTGTCAGTATAATGTCTCATTGAATTGATAAACACTGATAATGATATCTTTGTTGCAGGCTCTATGGTGTAGTTTTCTGTTGCCAAAAGAAATTACAGCCAACAACAATTCTGGACATCCTTCAGCCACTGGTAATGTACATGTGTTTATGTCCTTGAGGAACAGGGAAGGGAAAGTTTGGTTATGCCTTTCAAAATTTCCTGCATAAATATTCAACCTTGAGTAAATTTGGCAAATTTTCATGAACATTGACTCTATGGCATTAGGTAGAACATTTAAAAGTTAAGGATATTTCCATTGGGCTTCTTTATCCCAATTTATTAATAATCTCTTAGACTTGTATAATACTCTTAATTTTGGCTTCTCAAGAGTTTCGCTAAGTTACTACAACAGTGTCATGAAATGAAAACACTGCGACTGTTGATGATACATAAGTTTCTTTGGGGGAGAGCATTATGGCTAAATTAGCTTGAAAAGTTAATACTTGTTTGGCTTACTGCTTCAATTAGTACACCATGACTTTGTTTCTGTACATTCTGGGTGAATTCTGAAATGTTTTCATTATGTTTTAAGTTGCATTCCACCTGTTCATTGGTATATTATTGTCTCCTGGTCACACTGGGAAAACATTGTGTTAGTGTATATTTCTTCTGCTGCATGTTTATCTTCAATACATTTGGTGTCTGTGCAATAAATCTTCAAGAATTCAATGAAACTTCATGAAACTTGGTACAAATATTTATCTAGGTGAGCACTATCTTGGGAGAGTATGTGACTGGCCTTGACCTAGTTCTCAAGGTCACAGGGCCACTTATGTGAAATTGGTTTCTGTGTGAAAACTACTGAGGAACTGTACGGAATGTGGTGAAACTTGGTAGAACTGTGTACCTTGGTAAAACCAAAGCTTGGTTTGAAGGTGGATGACCTTGATATAATTCTCAAGGTCACAGGGTCACATTGTGAAGTAGAGTCACTTATGTTACATTTGTTTCCATGTGATAACTACTGAAGAACATTACAACACTTGGTGTGACTTAGCAGGCTTATGTATCTGGGTAGCTGTAATCTAATTCTCAAGGTTACAGGGTCACATATATAAAATTTGTTTCTTTCTATAACTGTTGAAGAACTTTTAAAAAAAAGTGGTGAAACTGGGTAGGATTATGTATCTTGGTGAGACTGAAGCTGGGGTTGTATTTGAGAAATCTTGACCTAATTGTGAAGGTAATGGGGTTACATCTGTGTAAAATCTGTATCCCTGCAATAAGAACTTAAGAACTTATCAGAACAGTGTCAAATTGGTAGGATTACACATGATACTGAGGTTGTGATTGTAAATTAATCACCATGACTAAATTTTCAGTCACAGGCCCAGGGTCACATGTGAATTTTAGTTTGATGCACTATGATCTGCTGAAGAACTTAAAAAACTTGGGTGAGTTTTTTCTACTAGATCTACAGTGAAAGCCATATTAGCAGAAAGCTGTGCAGTAGTGTTGGAACCACATCATCCACCCAGCTTTAACCACTTTCTATGTCTGCTTCATCTCTTTATGGGATCCACCCTTCCTAGATTAACCCATGCATAAACTTGTGTCACAACACCCAGATTTATATAGGTTTAAACCATTTCATTTTCTTAGTGATATTTAGAATAGCTTTGAAAATTGTTATGGTACATGTGGAATTAAGCATTGTTTTGATCCCTGAAAGGACCATCTCCTTGCAAGGCCCACAGTACCATAAATTCACAGGGGATTGCACATTTCTTTGCCTGCAACCTTGTTTAAAGACAGTCATATTAGTCCATGGTGAGTGGGTTTTGTTTTTGTTTTTGTTTTGTTTTGATTTTTGTTTGTTTGTTTGTTTTTTCTTCTAGTTTTTTTCTCAGGTGGTCTATATTTGTATTTTCTTTTACACAGAAACCTTTTAAACCATGTTTCAGAGTTTGTCAATATTTCTGGAGACTTCCTAATATCTTCCTGCCCTTCCATTTTCTTACTCATTTTCTGTCCTAAGCATTACTATAGACATACATGCTGTTATGTAGCCAATCTCAAATATGCAAGTCAATTAAGTAGTGGTAAACAAATCCAAATACAGTAGAGAACAGGGTGTTGTCCCATCTGTAATAAAATTGTTATGAATTAATATAATATTTTTGATCTGTAAGGCACCGTATTTGTTAAATAAAATGCAAAAAAAACAAAAAAAAAAAAAAACAAAAAACAAGTAAGTTAACAAATAAATTAGAAATGGAGTTTTTATGGTAAATCTATCTATAAGCATAATTTCACAATTGGCACCTTTAATCATATATTCAGTGCATGCACCGTTATCTCAAGCGTATTAGCAGAAGTTGAAATACCATCTTTATAAATTATAGCTTTGAAGATATTAGAAATGTTGATTTTTCATTCGACTTTTTAACATTAACACTCATTGAAATCCCAGATGTTTGAGAGTTGTCAAACCGTAAATAACACATTGATTATTTGAAATCTCACATGAGAAAATATTGCTGGATTTGCCCTTTGTGCACCACAAAAATATGGTGTTATTACACTCCAACATTTCAGGTCTTTTTCTTCCACAGGTGAGGAAGGGTTCCATTGTCAATCTGCTGTATGTGTTGTGGAGGCCAATTCTGTTAGTGTCTTCACATCTGAAGGGAAAGACTACAATACAGCATTACCCTTCCCAGTGAGTGGTGTCTTGTGTTGTCACATGCTCATAGTACTTCATGGGTGTTGCCTTTTTTATACCCCCACAGGATGTATGTATGTATGTATGTATGCATGCATGCATGCATGTATGTATGTATGTTCATCTGTCCATCACAGTGGTTACACTAAACTTGTATCCACAACTAGTGTCAGGCTTTCACTCAGATTCATTTAAGATTTTGCACAGGTCATGGGTATAATGTTGAGCAAATCATATTGCATAGGCATGCCTCTGCAATCGTTTTCTGATTGTTCATAAATTTTTGAAAGTACATGTACAAAATGATGCTAGCATTGACATGTACATGTTAAGCATATGGATGATGAACTTATATCAGCAATAAGTCTTGGGTTTTCATCAGATCCATTTCAAATTTTATACAGTTGATGGCCATGCTGTTGCTCAATATTACATGTATATAGGTGTGGTTCTGTTGTTATTTGTTGATTTTATATGCATGTTTTTCCAGCTAAACAGATGTTCTTGGCCAGTGTTCCACTGACTGTGACTGGCGCTGGGGCTGGTCAAAACCTTGCGCCCCACGAAAGTCTGCTATGGAGGCAAATGTGTGCTTTCAATTACTCGTACATACAAATTGTGAAAGAGTATACATTATTGTGTAAGGATGGGAATGTACCTGGTACCTAAAGACATATCTTTACATTAATGACACAAAATAAGAATTAGGACCCTGTGTAATAGGGAGTGCTTCAGTATAGTTTTTTAATTGTTAATATTTTATTTATTTCATCAAATTTACTGAACTGGCATTGTTCAGATTCTTTTGTGTCTTTGACATAATAGTTTTTATTTATGTTAGTAATATTTGGTGGCCAAATATGATGAAATGTGTCAACTGTTTGTTTATCATTGCTTAGGTTTCCAAGACATGGCCCATGAAAAATGGTTTGCTGTTTGAACGGGCAGTTACACAACTTGTGAAACCAGTGTCAGTTACACCAAAGAGGTAATTCTTAAATATATACCAGCTTCACTTCATTTTCAGCAAGAATGACATCACAGAGAGAGAGAGAGAGAGAGAGAGAGAGAGAGAGAGAGAGAGAGAGAGAGAGAGAGAGAGAGAGAGAGAGAGAGAGAGAGAGAGAGAGAGAGAGAGAGAGAGAGAGAGAGAGAGAGAGAGAGAGAGAGAGAGAGAGAGAGAGAGAGAGAGAGAGAGAGAGAGAGAGAGAGAGAGAGAGAGAGAGAGAGAGAGAGAGAGAGAGTTATATGTGCAATTTGCACATTGAAGTTTTTATGTTTCACACATTTGCCATTATGATGTACAAACACCAGTAAGTATATTAAGTGCAGTACTGTTCAACGACTTGTCAACATTGTTAACATTCTATAACCCCCAAAAAACAAGAAATTTTATTGCCTACTACAGTGTATATGTTCCTATACAGGAGATTGGGAGTTACTTTTTCATGTGTCCACCCCAAGGCAGGACCAGTTATGTTTTCAGGTCATCTGTCTGTCCATGGTTCCGTCTGTCCACAATATGTTTTCAACACAATGTCTCAAGACCTACTGGCTGCCAGTAACTCATTTACGTCAGTTGTATCTTGGCATCATTTCTTGACTTGATTATTTATATTCAGGACCCATGTACATGAGCAAAGGCGTACCCATCATTCAATGCTTTGCATTGAAGTGCCTCTTTTTTGGTGGTGGGGGGGTGGGGTGGGGTGTAGTTTGCAAACCAAAGGCCATATTCAAGAACTCAAAGATAGTTTGCCAACAATACAATACTGCAGAAAAACATGTGTTGCTGAATCATGGGAATCCAGTTTAGATAAGCAGACCTTGGCACAGAAATAAGTACCTATATCACCGTGGATGCTTGGACATATAAAATATGATCATTAAACATCACATATATCTTTTATTTATCTTGAATACAGAGACCAGCAGCCCCTACCAGTTCTATTTAGTATGCTGCATCCACTAGATGAAGTTGCTCCTGTGATCTGCAGGACTGGAGGTAAAGTATCATGTGAAATCTGAGGATTGCATTTAACCAGTGTAATTCAGATGTTATGCTCATGTTGCAAGTGGGGATTAAATTTGTTTTAAAAAAAAGTGAAGGTTACACAGTAAATATAATGAGTACACAAATTGTTCTGAGCAATAGTATATTTATGAGCAATCGACAGGGCAAGGCCAAAAATGACTTAAAACCATCCAACCGCTGACTCGAAAAGCCTGATCGGTTTCGCCAGTAGTTTGGCTCATCAGAGGCTAGTTTAACGGCTGTGCGTGCATGCTTTATATAGCAGGTGTGACATACACATGACTTACTTTCAGGTGTATGTTCATACGTGCACATGACGTAACAAAGCAAAAAGTCAGGTGTGGCGTAATTGCAATGTTGGAACCCTTGGCAATGCAGTCAGTACAGATCCTGCCACTGCTGTGGCATTCATTGTACCAGATGGCCCCCCGCCATCTTCACGATTTTTTTTATATAATTATTGAGAAGAGATATGCTGTCTCATGACAGCCTATCTTCTTAAGTGGGGAATATTTCTTCACAGCTCGTGATTTAGGAAACTAGTGTTTCATAAACAAGTGTCATTGTTATTTGGCAGATGAACCAGGGGGTAAAAATTTAGCATAAGACTGAACAAGGGTTCATCTGCCCATAACATAGTATGTTTAGCCTTAGATTTGATTTGTCGCTTGCTGTGGTCTAGGATGCCTGTGGTGAATGAGCTGGAAGATTAACTTCAATATAGCACATTAACTTTTAATTTTATCATGTAAGAAGTGTAAGGTACAAAACACTTTGTCATGATGGAATGTTTTTTCCCTTATGTTTTCCGTCATGTTTTTGTAGGAATGTCCAGTGCCAGTAAAGTGTCCTATGTGACAGAGACATCTCAAAGTATTGTGATGACATGGGAAGAGCCCTCTCTAGTGATGACATATGATCACTTGCTTAGTGCCCATGCAGTGTGGAATCTGCGTGGAGTTAAGCCAGAGGTATGTAAATTGATTTTTGCGGTTATATTTGGTATACTGTGTGCAAATCACGTGGTATCTTTTGTGAGTGGGACATAGTTTTTAAATGGTTAGATTTTATACAGACCTGTGCTATCTGCAGTTGATGTTGCTAAAACTTGTGTCCATTTTTCCGTGTGATACCCATAATGAGTGATAGTATTTTATTTGTGTCTTTTTGTCCAAAACAAATTTGTAGCACCCTATTCCACAGTCCAAACTCTTTTATACTCTCTATAAGCTAACCTGTCTCACCTATATACTATGTAAGTACCATTGTCCATATTGCACATGTTCCTCTGTAGAATTTTGACATGGGCTGTATTAGCCCAAATAAATAAAAGGGTCTTCAGCGGGTAACTATTCAGAACATGCTTAGGAGCCTGTAACAGTTGTTATTTTGGTATGTGTATCAGGAAGGCTACTTAGCCAGTGGAGGCTCAGTAATGGACATGTACAGTAACAGCAGTGTGCAGCATCATCTGGGCACCCCAGGATTTAGCCAGTCTGGTAGTCTACACTTGTCCAGGCATACTCTGTCCAGTCAGTCCCCCAGCCTGTCTCCATTTAGGAGCTATGGCAGCCGGGTTAATTCGCCTGTGGGTGGCTTACATTCCCGTGTCCATAGTCCTGCTGGCAGCTTTCACTTGAACAGGTGAGTCACTTGGCAACAATGTATAACTTGTAAAACAAAAACCTTATAAAATTATACATCTCAGAATTTATATTTGTATTTATGTCTTTAAATTGCAAGGTAAAAGCATGTATATACATACATGTACATAACACACACACACACACATATATGTATACATATTTATGAGCAGATTTTTCATGTACGTAATAGGTAGAGGAGCCTTTCACTCTGTATTACACAAAATATTTTTTTAACATCAAAGTATTTAATCAGTGTTTTTATTTTAATCAATTTGGTTCTAAAATAGTAGTAATCATGTGCATGTGTTAATCTTTATCTGCTTGATTTTGTCATATGTAAAATCAGTTTCATTATATTGTCCACTCTTGTAACTCCTTGTGGGGTTTTGACAAAATTTTAATATGTGGAATATATATCAAAGAAGCAAGTTAAATTGTGTGCTATGTAAATAACCAGGACCTGCAGATTCAAGTTGTTGAAGCTCACATGTAACTGACAGTCAAATATTGTGTGGTATAGATAAAGACAGCAGAGCATTATGTTCTAGGGCCTCTCATTTCTCTCAACAGTGTGTGTGTGTGGGGTGTGGGGGGGGGATACATGGAGAAAAAAGTCTGGGTTTTGTACCTGATGGGGTCAAAATGTAGAATTGTTGACTGTGTCATGAAGGACAGTACTTCTGGGCAAAGGTATGAAAAGTAAAATGCAGTACCCAAGGTGACTTGTGCAGCACCCAAGGTGACTTGTGCAGATATTCATCTTTGTTAGTTTTTTAGCCTGTGTTGTATCATTTTGCATGCGGAGCATATTGACTTACAATGGTGCTGTTTTCAGCCGTTCTCATTCTCCATCCCTGGTGGCCTCCAGTTTGTTGCGTCTGCACAGTCCTTCACCTTCTGTGGCTTCCCCTGCTGGGTGTCCACGTACTCCTCTGTCATTTGTGTCTGGATTAGAACGTAGCTACAGTGAAATTGTGGAACCCCTTGCCCCTGAAGCTTGTCTGGACCATTTGTGGACTGAAACTGCACAGGTACCAAGGTAAGAAATTTTTAAGGTTTTATGGAATTGTTTAAAGTAAAAATGCATGTTATTCCTTCGGTTTGAAATGTTTTGGTGCCTTGAAAAGGCAAAGGCAGTTACCATAATTTTCATTTTTCTAGATTCATGATTAAACACTATGTCAGAGTTACAATACTGTGAATTAAAGTTTCCACTCCACCTCTGCCATCAAGTTTTTGCAGTCAATAAAGTGAATGCTTTTATCTCATTGCTGACATTGTTTGTATTCAAACTGTGAACTCATACTTTAAAACTTAAAAGAACATACAAATGAAATGATGTGCTTATCATATATGTTATAACTGTGATACATTGACAGAGACGGTCTATTAGGAAAAGCATCCAAGGCATTTCTGTACAAAGATGTATGTGGTCAGCAGTATTTGTGTTACATGGTCTCATACAGACACCATCTCAGGTGAGTGTTTCAAGAACATGTGTGTACTTGATCTTCATATTTATTACTTGTTATCGTGAGGACAAATGGGAGAAAAATCAATGTTTGCATGATACAAATATCTTTTCTTTCGGTTGCACAATAGATTGCTGTCCCGTGAAGATAAAATTGCTCTCACAAAGTTAATTTTATATGTTTATGCTCTTTGTGAACGAAACAGAGACAAAGACTTGCATTATGTGTTTAAGATGTTCATGAGAGGCCTTTTTATTTGTCCTTTCAAACTGTAGAATGTGAATGCTGATTTCTGGTTTTTGGAGGAAAGTGTACTAGTTAAGAAGCATTTGATTTTTTTTTTTTTTTTATAAGTGCCTGTGCATATTTAGCTGTATAAAGTTTAAAACATAATTAGGAGAGGGCATCTCAGTTTGGTGTTTGTCATGAATACTCACTGTTGGCCTTGCAGACCTTTCTGGCAACATCATTTCTTTTGGTTGGTGCAGCAGATCGGAAATACATTTATACAAAACTCTGAAGTTAATGGGTCTCTTTCAATGACAAATGATTACATATTTATATTATGTTATGACATAAGTTTATTGAGGATGGTTTGTTCATGCTTGATCCACTTTTTGATGAAGGTGTGTGAAGATGGAAGCAAGCAATGACCAGAGACAGCTGATCTTTGGTGCCGTTACTATTATACAAGCCCAGGATGCTATACCCTTAGAGGTGAGCTGAAACTACAGATAGTTGCCCCATTTGCCAGCCAAATGTGATCTAATTTAGCTGATATATTTATTAAGACTAATAAAATTAAGAAGAAGATGTATAACATGTTGAAATATACCACAAAAGAAAGATATTCTGTTGTTATGAGGGCTGGCTGAGCTGTTCTAAGCCTAGCTGTGAAAGACCCATACAAAGTCTGTGGTTTTCATTTATTTCTCTATATAGTCCCCTTCCAGGTTTACACACTTTTGCCAGCGATGCTGCAAGGCCTGAATGCCAGTCAAGAAGAAATTTTGTTCATCCATCCTAAAAAAGTCATTCACAGCGGAAATGAAGTCATCATTACTGGGAAAATGGCGACCGGCTAGTTCCTTTTTTATTTTGGGAAACAGGTGGAAGTCTAACGGGCCTAAATCGGGTGAATAAAGGGGATGGTGAATGAGTTCAAAGCCACAATCATGGATCGCTGACATGGCAACCACCGATTTTGTGAACAGGAGCATGGCCTTGGTGGAACAAGACTCCTGTAGTGAGCATTCCCCATCGCATAACTTTGACTGCTTCATGCAGCTGTCTCAGTAGGTCAGCATAATATCTTCCATTGATAGTCTGGCCTTTTTCAAGATAGTCAATCAGCAGAATACCCTTGGAATCCCAAAAGACTGAAGCCATCACCTTTCCAGCAGAAGGAACCGACTTGGCTTTTTGGGGGGTGGCGATGCCGGATGCTTCCATTGTTTAGACTGAATTTTGGTGTCTGGTTCAAAGTGATGAATCTAGGTGTCATCCATGGTTACAAATGGGGCAAAAGAATCATCGGGATCTGCTTCAAAATGGCATAAATTTTTCATGAGACGCCAGGAATCTGGCACATTCTGATCCAAAGCAAGAGCTTTGGCACGCATTTTGTAGAAACTTTTGTCATTCCCAACTCCTTGGTGATAATGTGCTCAACCCTCTCATTAGAGATGCCCACAACACTGGCAATATGTTGAATTGTCAATCATTGATTTGCCATCACCAAGTCATGCACCTAGGTAATGCTTTGGGGAATGGTTGCTGTTGAAGGCTTTCACGGACGCACATCATTGTTAAGGCTCTCTCTGCCACACTTGAATTCCCCAGCCTACTTCTTAACAGTGGAAAAGGAAGGGGCATCATCCGCTAAAGTGGAGACCATGTCGACATGTGTCTGTGTTGGAGTTTGCCGTTTCAGTTGCATGTACTTCATTACTGCTCTATAGCCAGTTTTGTCCATTTCTGGTGATTTCAGTGGGTATGTTCACAAGATGGTCTGGTACAAAGACACTTATCACACGACAGTTGCTGTTCTTATGTCTATAATTCTTTAAATGATTGTACTTGTTGGTGGCAAAATTTGTTCCAATCCAATTGAGATATCCCACTAACACTTAGAAATTTTCAGCCAGCCCTCATATAACTGTCAACATGACAATAAAATTGTACTTTCTATTTATATGTATATTCAAATTTAATGCTGGGACTCTGTCCCTTGCTTAGAATTGAACATGGGTGACCTTGACTGAACATTCAGCTCAGTTGCCCCTGCTATCAGGCTGTGAGGCTTGTTAAAATTTTTTTAGCTGTATGAAGAAATATACATGTATTTCTAATAGAAGGTTTATGTTCTTCCAATTTCTTCTTGTCTGCTTTAGAGTTTGAACATGGTGCTTATTTTGGATATGGATAACTCGCCAACACTTTATACAGGAACCACTAAGGTAAGAGAAGCTCATACCTGCATGTATCATATGTTCATGCATGTAAAGTGAGTACATGTAGGTTTGTAATATCAGATATACAAGATACTCACTATTGGCAGCATTTGCCTTAATTGTAGGGCACGTTCTGCATTTAAAAATACAGTGTATAATGGGTTGATGTTTTATGAAGTGTGCAGTCTTAACTTTCAGAAACATTATGATCTCTCAGTGCTGCTTTATATTGTTTTGCAAGATCAAATTGAGCTCTTCAAATTAGGGAGCCAAGATTAGTCTCCAGTTGATATTGAACAGTGTGCCGTAAGTCGCTTTGAAAGGGTACCACAACTGGTTCCTGTGTTTACCACATATTTCACAAAATTTTGAACTCGTATGCAATATTTTGTTGTGGGGCTTTAGAATTTTGGTTTATTCTAACCCCCCAAATAATCTTCACATCGCCCCTGGCTTTATCAGGACAATGAAAAAGTTTGTTTTCTGTTTAAGAAAGATACTCAGATCTGTGTGCCTTTGGTGGCAGGTATTTTGTAATAATGTATGGCATATAACGTAACCAGTTCTATGATTGGCCTGTTTTGCCACTTGTGGCGGGAAGTGGCTAATCATTAGTTGTGCAGCAAATCTATTGTAAAATTATTCACACTTCTTCTTACTTTAAATTGAAAGTTAACTGTGGAGACCTATTTTGTTGGGGTGTTGACATCTGTCACGTCATGTCACTTCCTTTTTTACCTCAGCTGACTTGTCAGTCAGCTGAGGTTTTTTGAGGGTCCGTCCGTCCGTCGTCCGTCCGTCCGTCGTCCGTCCGTCCGTCCGTCCGTCGTCCACAATTCACATTTTCGACTTCTTCTCAAAAACCGTCAGCCAGATTCACTTTAAACTTGGTGGAGATGTGCCTTGGGTGGGTCTCTACCAAGTTTGTTCAATTGGTCACGGTCCAGTGATTTTGGGATTTTTAATGAATTTTTTTGTTCTTTTTTGGGTAAATCTTAAAAAATCTTATTCTCCGAAACCGCTTACCCAATTGCTTTGGTATCACACAGGAAGACTCCCTGGGACTCGTTCTTAATTTGTTCACCAGGTGGCGCTGCGATTTTTCCCTAATTCTTTATGAATTTTTGTGTGTTATAGCTATTTTCGACTTCTTCTCCAGAACCGTCACTCAGATTAAGCTGAAACATGGTGGATATGTTCCTTGTAGAAGGGTCAAACAAAGTTGTTCACTATGTGGGAATGCTGCGGATTCCTGATTTTTAACGATTTTTTCAATTCTTGTACTTGTCGGTCAATGCAGCTTTCCTATTGATTACTATGGAAGTCAATGGGCATTCTAATGCTAATTCATATTTTTGACTACTTCTCCAAAACCGTCATCCAGATTGACTTCAAACTTGGTGGGGATACACCTTGAGTGGATCTCTACCAAGTTGTCCAAATGGTCACGCTCCATTGATTTTTATATTTTTTTTGAATGCACCTTTACTATTGATTACCATGTAAGTCAATGGGCATTCTAATACTAATTTACATTTTCGATTTCTTGTCCAAAATCATCATCCAGATTTGCTTCAAACTTGGTGGCAATGTACCTTGGGTGGGTGTCTACTAGGTTTGTTCCAATGGTCATGTTCCAATGAATCTGGATTTTTTTATGATTTTTTTTCAAAAATCTCTACAAAAGTTTTAATAGGAAAGTTTAACATGGGAATTTCTTGTAATGGTCATAACTTTAATAATATTGACCAGATTTACTTCAAACTTGGTGGGGATGTGCCTTGGGTGGATCTGTATCAAGTGTGTTCAAATGGTCATGCTCTATTGATTTTTGGATTTTTTAAGAATTTTTTTGTTCTTTTTTGGGGCAAACCTTCAAAATTCTTGTCCTCTGAAACCGCTCACCCAATTGCTTTGATATCGTTCATAGACACTCCTGGGGACACCTAGTTCCCAATTTGTTCACCAGGTGGCGCTGCAATTTTTTTAATGAATTTTTAGTATGGTTTTGCTATTTTTCACTTGTTTTCAGAATTGTCCCTCAGATTAAGCTGAAATGTGATGGATATGTTGTTGTGGAAGGGTCAAACAGTTGTTTAGTAGGTGGCACTGCTTTGGATTCCTGATTTTTAAGGATTTTCAATTACGGTACTTACCAGTCAGTGGAGCTTTCCTATTGATTACTATGTAAGTCAATGGGCATTCTAATGCTAATTCACAGGACAACTGACACGAAATTTACTGTTTATTTGATAACTTGAGATCTGTTTTGAGTTAGCTACACATGTTAATTATTCTATATGAAGGTCATGCTGAGACAGTACATGAATGACCTTGACCTCGTTTGTGGGGTCACAGTGCAACATACATGAATTTTACTCTTCATTATAACTTGAGAACTACTTGAACTTTGATGTTGTACATGTAAGTTTTTCTTCTATAAAGGTCGGACTTACTCAGAACATGGTGTCCTTGATCCTTTCCCAAGTTCATAGAGCTGCAAGTGTGATGAATGTCAAGATCAGCTGAGGCACGGGCTGTTCACACAGCCCTCTTGTTAATATCATATTTCTTTCCTGTGGTAATTATGCATCTACCGTAAGAGGGGATGCTTACAGTGTTTAGTCTCGTTCTCCACTCAGCAATTTTCACATATTGGCTTATACCTTCTTTATGGTGCATCGTAGGCCCAAGGTTACTATTAAACATTAATAGGAAAGTACCTATGGGGGTTTCAAGTTGACTGGTTTATTTTAAACCTGAGTGACCTTGAAAGGCCAAACTGCATACATTCCTCTTGATTACTATGTGAGCCTATGGGGATTGCAATGCTAATAAACATTTTCAACTTCTCCAAAACAATATGTGGGATACAGTTTGTGTGCCGTGTGCAAAAAAACTGGCAAACCGAGAGTTGGTGCGGTAAGTGCTGCAGGCAATGTTTAGTTTCCTGGCTCGTCTAGTGAGGGGGCATGGATCGACTAAGATTGACTCTTTGATGAGAGCTGTCAACTGGCTCTGACTTGTTTCTCCCATCGAAATCTTTTCAGATACTGTTTAAAATTCTTTCCCTCTCAGGTCGGCCATATCTGGCTACAGCGAGCTCCCCCTCAAGTGGGCCAAATCTGGCTTTATTCAATGCATGCATAGAAATCGCTTTTCCTTTCTTTATCAAGTCATTTATTGGAAAATCATAGAAACCATCTGCTGAAGTAGGCATTTTTGCATCATTTCCTTCATATCGCCACACCAACAGTGTTACAAAAAGGCAGGTGGGAGCGTTTGTTTGGTGAAATTACTGATTGTGCCAAGAAGACCATCAATCAACATTACACTGTCGACAATGTATATCCAGCACATTCAATGAATTTGACTCTTCCTGTGGCTCATGTCCGTGTGTTTTGTTCACTGTGTGTCATTCCCTTTTAGTAGAGTTTGTGTGGGATGTCTCTCCATCAAAATTTAATAATGGATGGCAGAATAAACTTTTGCGTCACATTTATCTCTCCCATTTTGGAAAGTTCATCGGAGAACAGCATATATGTTTGTTGGTTTCAGTGCATTGCTCGGCAGTTATCTGAAATGGAAGTACTTTTCGGTTATGGGCGGCAGCCCAAAGAACCATATTTGGATCAATAACCCTGTAACCTCAAATGAGTTTCAAAATAGGGATATCATTGTCTAATTTGACTGATGTTTATGGTGGGAAATATCAAGGAACATCAAATTTAGCCAAGGGGAGGCAAGTATACCAAATAAGAACAGACTTTGGTCTTTCCCTCGGTACCAACCATTCCAGACATTTGCAAACAAATATGGCCCTATGGGAATGCAAACTGACAGAAACTTGCATTTTTTTCTGCAGATTTCAACACTTTTACTTGCCGTAAACGACTATCAAAATTATTTATACTTCATGGACAAATACTTGTATACATTTTACTGCAAATGAAATGTCGCTACCGAAAACTGCGATGTTAAATCAGTCATACTATTCATACATGCCGACACCTGTTCCTACAATGCAGGGACAGACAGCCACTGTTTTGGTGTGTTCATAGCACATTTTTATCGTTCATCAGGAATTAATTCGAGGAGTACAGTGGACTGAAACCCCAGTAATGTGAGGGGGGAAGGGTTAAGCCAGCAAACTTTCTCTTTTAGAAGTAATCTTCATCCATTTGAGCATAAAAATTCACTTATAGTAACTAATGGCCTCTCACTTTCAAGTTGCCCGCATATCCTACCCACAATGCCATGCGTACTGCATCTTCCTGTGAAGATTTTTGCACACAACATGCAACCTGAATCCCACATACTGGCCAGATTCATGTCAAACTTGGTGGGAATGTACATCGGGTAGGTATCTACCAACTGTGTTTAAATGGTCATGCTCTAATGATTTTTTTTTTTTTTATTATTTTTAGTTTTGGCTTATTTTTGCATTCCTATTGATTGCCATGTAAGTCAGTGGGGTCTGCATTGGTAGTTCACATTTTGACTTCTTCAAAACCATAAGCCAGATTTACTTGAAATTTTCAGAACAGATACTCCATATAGATTTTGGGAATTTTTTTCGTATGATTGTGGATGACCTTCAGGTCATAGATCAAGGTCGCGATGCCTTGCAAAATAAAATGGTTTCCCCGCCACATCTTCAAATGGGTGTGATTGAAGTCCATCAAACTTTGTGATCATTTACCCGGGTGAGACTTCTCTTAAATTTGCTAAGAGTTGACCTTGAGGTCAAAGGTCAAGATCAACTTTCTGCAGAAGAATGGTGGCCCTCTTAGATGGGTAGCCTCTGGTGAGAGGGGCCTGCTTGTGGGATGAGTAATGTTTTTCACAAGGAAAACTCGCTTTTAGTTGAATTTTTTGGTTGATCACTGTTAACAGTCAAAATGAAACAATGATTTCAGTGACTAGTTGACTGTGTGATATATGAAAACATAAAAATGATGTATGAACTTACATGCAGTAAGAAGTGTTGCTTTTAAAGAGGAAGTTCACATTTGCATCTGTAAGTTTGTTGCTTATTTGTTTGTTTTTTTAGCTCAGGTGATCATATCACCTGAGCTGATACCATAGTCTCAAAATCCGTCGTCCGTCCATCGTTCGTTGTAAACAATTTACAATTTCGACTTCTTCTCCAAAACCACAGGCTAGATCTGCTTCAAACTTGGTGGAAATGTGCCTTGGGTGGGTATCTACCAAGTTTGTTCAAATGATCATGCTGCAGTGATTTTTAGATTTTTTAGCTCAGCTGACTTGTCAGTCAGCTGAACTTATCTTATGGTCCTCCGTCTGTCGTCAACAATTTACATTTTCGACTTCTTCTCAAAAACCAATAGCCAGATCCACTTCAAACTTGGTGGGGGTGTGCCTTGGGTGGGTCTCTACCAAGTTTGTTCAAATGGTCACGGTACAATGACTGGATTTTTCATGATTTTTTTCGTTCATTTTTGGGGCAATTCTTAAAAAGTCTTCTCCAAAACCGCTCAGCCAATTGCTTCAAATTTTTTATAGGAAGACTTCTGGGGACCCCTAGACCTTAATTTGGTCAAGGGGTGGTGCTGCAATTTTTTTCTATTTATGAATTTTTGTGTGTTTTCGCAATTTTCGACTTCTTCTCCAGAACCGTCATACAGATTAAGCTGAAACATAGTGGATATGTTCCTTCTGAAAGGGTCAATCAAAGTACAACGTGGCACTGGTGTGGATTTCTGATTTTTAACCATTTTTTCAATTCGGGTACTTATCGGTAAATGCACCTTTCCTATTGATTACAATGTCAGTCAATGGGCATTCTAATGCTAATTCACATTTTCGACTTCTTCTCCAAAACCGCTGGCCAGATTCACTTCAAACTTGGTGGCAATGTACCTGGGGTGGGTCTCTACCAAGTTTGTTCAAATGGTCATGCTCCAGTGATTTTTTGGATTTTTTATGAATTTTTTTGTTCTTTTTTGGGGCAAATCTTAAAAAATCTTCTCCTCTGAAACCGCTCACCCAATTGCTTTAATATCGTACATAGATACTCACAGGGACACCTAGTTCCCAATGTGTTCACCAGGTGGCACTGCAATTTTTTTCTAATTTTTTTATTAGGTCAGCTGACTTGTCAGTCAGCTGAGCTTATCTTATGGTCCTCCGTCCGTCGTCCGTCCGTCCGTCAACAATTTACATTTTCGACTTCTTCTCCGAAACCATCGGCCAGATCCACTTCAAACTTGGTGGGGATGTGCCTTGGGTAGGTGTCTACCAAGTTTGTTCAAATGGTCATGGTCCATTGATTTTTGGATTTTTAATGAGTTTTTTGGTTCTTTTTTGGGCAAATCTTAAAAAATCTTCTTCTCTGAAACCGCTCACCCAATGACTTTGATATCACACAGAAACACTCCCTGGGACACCTGGTTCTTAATTTGTTCACCAGGTGGCGCTGCAATTTTTTTCAATTTTTTAATGAATTTTTGAGTGTTATAGCTATTTTCGACTTCTTCTCCAGAACCGTCACTCAGACTAAGCTGAAACATGGTGGATATGTTCCTTGTAAAAGGGTCAAACAAAGTTGTTCACTATGTGAGAATGCTGCAGATTCCTGATTTTTAACGATTTTTTCCATTCGGGTACTTATCGGTTAATGCAGCTTTCCTATTGATTACTATGGAAGTCAATGAGCATTCTAATGCTAATTCACATTTTCAACTTCTTCTCCAAAACCGTCATCCAGATTAACTTCAAACTTGGTGGGGATGTACCTTGGGTGAGTGTCTACCAGGTATGTTCAAATAATCGTGCTCCAGTGATTTTTGGATTTTTAATGAATTTTTTTGTTCTTTTTTTTGACAAATCTTTAAAAATCTTTTTCTCCAAAACTGCTTACTCAATCACTCTGATATCACACGGGAAGACACCTAGGGACTCTGTGTTCTTAATTTGTTGACCAGGTGGCGCTGCAATTTTTTACTAATTTTTTATAAATTTTTGTGTGTTCTAGCTATTTTCAACTTCTTCTCCAGAACCCTTACTCAGATTAAGCTGAAACGTGGTGGATATGTTCCTTGTAGAAGGGTCAAACAAAGTTGTTCACTGTGTGGGAATGCTGCAGATTCCTGATTTTTAGCGATTTTTTCCATTCGGGTACTTATCGGTCAATGCAGCTTTCCTATTGATTACTATGGAAGTTAATGCTAATTCACATTTGTGACTTCTTCTCCAAAACTGTCATCCAGATTAACTTCAAAGTTGGTGGGGATGTACCTTGGGTGGGTGTCTACCAAGTTTGTTCCAATGGTCATGTTCCAATGAATTTTCGTTTTTTTTATGATTTTTTTTTCAAAAATCTTTACAAAAGTTTTAATCGGAAAGTTTTAACATTAGAATTTCTTGTAATGGTTAAACTTAAATAATTTTGGCCAGATTTACTTTAAACTTGGTGGGGATGTGCCTTGGGTGGATCTCTACCAAGTTTGTTCAAATGGTCACGCTCTATTGATTCTTGGAATTTTTATGAATTTTTTTCGCTTTTTGGGGGCAAACTTTAAAAACTCTTCACCTCTGAAACTGCTCACCCAGTTGTTTTGATATCGTTCATAGACACTCCCAGGGACACATAGTTCCTAATTTGTTCACCAGGTGGCACTGCAATTTTTTCTATTTTTTTTTTTATGAATTTTTTATATGGTTTTGTTATTTTTCACTTGTTCTCAGAACCGTCACTCAGATTAAAGTGAAATGTGATGGAAATGTTCTTGTGGAAGGATCAAACAAAGTTGTTTACTAGGTGGCATTGCTTTAGATTCCTGATTTTTAAGTATTTTCAACTCGGGTACTTATCGATCAATGCAGCTTTCCTATTGATTACTATGTAAGTCAATGGGTATTCTAGTGCTAATTCACAGGACAACTGACACAAAATTTACTGTTTACTTGATAACTTGAGATCTGTTTTGAGTTAGTACTGTGATGCTGCACATGTTAATGTTTTTGTATGAAGGTCATGCTGAGACAGTACATGAATGACTTTGACCTCATTTCTGGGGTCACAGTGCAACATACATGAATTTTACTCTTCATTATAACTTGAGAACTACTTGAACCTTGATGTTGCACATGTTAGTGTTCTTTTATAATGGTCAGACTTACTCAGAACATGGGTGACCTTGATCCTTTCCCAAGTTCATAGATCTGTAAGTGTGATGCATATCAAGATCAGCTGAGCATGGGCTATTCACACAGCCCTCTTGTTAATTTTTTGTATGGTTTTGCTATTTTTCACTTGTTCTCAGAACCATCACTCAGATTAAGCTGAAATGTGATGGATATGTTCTTGTGAAAGGGTCAAACAAAGTTGTTTATTAGATGGCACTGCTTTGGATTCCTGATTTTTAAGGATTTTCAATTCGGGTGCTTATTGGTCAATGCAGCTTTCCTATTGATTACTATGTAACTCAGTGGGCATTCTAATGCTTATTCACAGGACAACTGACACGAAATTTACTGTTCACTTGATAACTTGAGATCTGTTTTGAGTTAGTACCGTGATGCTGCACATGTTAATGTTTCTGTATGAAGGTCATGCTTAGACAGTACATGAAAGACCTTGACCTGGTTTCTGGGGTCACAGTGCAACATACAAGAATTTTACTCTTCATTATAACTTGAGAACTACTTGAACCTTGATGTTGCACATGTTAGTGTCCTTCTATAAAGGTCAGACTTACTCAGAACGTGGGTGACCTTGATCCTTTCCCAAGTTCCTAGAGCTGCAAGTGTGATGAATATCAAGATCAGCTGAGCATGGGCTGTTCACACAGCCCTCTTGTTTATAAATTTTTTTGTTCATTTTTGGGGCAAATCTTTAAAAAGTTTCTTCTCAAAAACTGCTGGGCCAATTGCTTCCAAATTGCACAGGAACGCATCTGGGGACCCCCAGATCTTAATTTGTTCAAGAGGTGGTGCTGTGATTTTTTTCTATTTTTTATGAATTTTTGTGTGTTTTCACAATTTTCGACTTCTTCTCCAGAACCGTCTCACAGATTTAGCCGAAACTTGGTGAACATGTTGCTTGAAAAAGGGACAAAAAAGTTTGTTCACCAGGTTGCAATGCTGTGGATTCCTGATTTTTAACGATTTTTTCAATTCAGGTACTTATCGGTAAATGCACCTTTCCTATTGATTATTATGTAAGTCGCTTGGCATTTTAATGCTAATTCACATTTTCGACTTCTCCGAAACTGCTGGCCAGATTCACTTCAAACTTGGTGGCAATGTTCCTAGCGTGGGTATCTACCAAGTTTGTACAAATGGCCATGCTCCAGTGATTTTTGGAATTTTAATGATTTTTTTTTTCTTTTTTGAGGCAAATCTTTAAAAATCTCCGACGAAACTGCTGCTCACCCAATTGCTCTGATATCACACCTAAACATTCCTAGGGACTCCCAGTTCTGAATTTTTTCCACCAGTTGGGGCTGCAATTTTTTTTATGATTGTGCATGTGTTTTCATTATTTTAGACTTCTTCTCCAATACCATGACTCAGATTGAGCTGAAACTTAGTGAATATGTTCCTTGTGAAAGGGTCAAACAAAGTTGTTCACTAGGTGGCACTGCTGTCGATTCTTGATTTTTAATGATTTTTGCAATTTGGGTACTTATTGGTGCTACATAACGAGAGTGTTTCACAGGCAAGCATTTGATTCCATCCCTGGGCAAATTGAATTATTGATGTGCCAAATGCAGCAGATAGCCCAGTGGCTCCCACACTGCAGACATTTATAATCCATTTTAATCATCCTTGATTTTTTTATACTCATCAAATTTTTGTATACATTGGTAGAAATATGTATTAGGAACACCAGGTTTAGGAAAATAATATGTACACAGGAGTAATTTTTATCTTGAATAGATACTGGAATAAGCAACTCGTGAAATCTATTGCAGCAGAGCCAAAAAATTACAGTCCAAGTGCCCCTGACAATTGAAAAACGCTGAATGCAATGTTTTTGCCATTTACAGCATTTAAGTTCAATTTTTGACACAGTGGCCTCTGAAATGTTTATCAGTCACAAAGGCAGAGTCAAAAAACAAAATGGACTTTTTTATATAAATACTTCCAGCCTGTACTAGACCCAGTATACCGAAGCATATTGAGCCTCGTTTTCATGTTCTGCACCGTATTTATTTTTTTTAAGGATAATTTGTATAATTCTCCGTATGAAACTTAAAAATAACTGTGAAATTCGCCTTCAAAATTTAAAGAATAAGATGGTATGACACAATATGGAAAAGAGATTCGAAAAACAAAAATTATTTGGGAACAGTGCATTTGGAAGTCCGCTGTTGCATGTCCCAGAATGTTTGAATCGGAAAGTTGAAAGTCTGCACCCGTTTTGATGCTACGTGGTGTCATCCATCAGTGTCCATGCCCATCCTGCATCAATATTTCTTGCGGAAGGCCCAAATAAATTTTTTTGCTAAGTGGTGTTACTATGCAATCCTGATTTTTTACGTATTTTCCATTTTGGGTACTTGTTGGTAAATGCATATATTCTGATTGTTTACTATGTAAATCAATTGGCCTCTGATACAGATTCACATTTTCAACTTTGCCGACGAAACCGTCAGCCAGATTTACTTCATGCTTGGCGGCAATGTTACTCTAGTAGGTTTCCACCAAGTTTGTTCAAACGGTCAACTTATGATTCACCTGAGCACAGGATCAGTCCTGATCCTCTAGTTTTTCCAAAGGTATTAAAAAAGTCATTCTTAATGACCCCATATTGGTAGCTTTTTCTGAAGTTGTTGCCTGACCCCATTTCAGATGACCAAAATCCATGTGGGTGGGTTACCAACTCCTTTCATGTCTTCAATTGACTCCATAAGGGGACCTGCACCAAGTACCCCTTTTGGCAGTCCACCTCGAATCAGTAGTGGTCCCATGACTTCAAGTCGTCCACCCAGTGCCATGGATGCTAGGTTTGAAGATGAGGTGAGTCATATTTTGTTTCACTTGTAATTACTTCAGATATGTTGGTCCTGTGCCTAATTGAGATACATATAATTAGATTTTCAATTTGGTATTTCAAATGTATTGCTATTTTTGATGAAGAAGAATCATCCTTGCTGCCAATGATGAAAACTAGGTCAAATTTTCAGTTTCAGAAGGTACCAGCTGTTACTTAGGGTGCATGTGACATAGAGGTACAAAAATTGCCGCTGTGTCTCTGTTTTTGTGTACAAGCCCATCGATATATACATGTTTATTTTTGCCAATATGTGTAGTTTCTTTGCATGTAACAATAAATATTCTCTAAGATTAATTTCACTGATTCGAAGGTCTCAGGTAGGCCCTGGCACCTTAACTCAGCTGACTTGTCTGTCCACTGTGCATATTTAATGGTCCATTGTTAGTCCTGCACTGCCCAAGGGGAAATATAGGTTGGGACCCCCTCCATCTGTCCTTCCATCCAAAAATACAAGTATAGCTATAATACTTATACTGTAATACTTATAGATACCAAGCTGGTGTGTGGATACTTAGAGTGGTGGTGCATTGCACACTAAAATTAGGCCACCTCAATCTTTGACCCTGTTATAGAAAATGCAAAAGTATGCCATATTTCCTTTTTGAAAGAACTAGAGATATGAAACTTGGGGAGTGGATACAGCTTGGGATAGCAGTGTGTTACATATCAAAACTGGGCTACCTTGCCATTTGATCCTTCACACTGTCATAGAAAATGCTTGTGTGTGCCATGTTTCAATAAACCCTTTATATGACACCAAACAGCAGCACTTGAGGTTGAATATTTGCCTAATTTTAATTATTGGCATAACAACAAATCCCTTCGAAGCATTTGCTTGGTGAATAGCCAAATTTATGTGAATGGACTCTGTCAAGTGCTGCCGCCTGGGGTCCGAAATTTCCTCTGTTTAATTGAGTTGGTCCTTGACCAGGATTGATATGGGTAATGTGCCCACTGCCTTTATCGTTATCAGGTCCAGCTGTTGTCCCCAGTTCCAACAGAATCAGATGACTCCTCACAATTACTTGACACTTCCCTGATAGAAGACATCAGTTTTCAACCAAGCATGGCCAATCAGGGCTCAATAGCAAGTCTCAGGGATCCTCAGGATAACAGGTTCACTCTGGTAAACTTTTTGTCTTTGTTTGTTTGATTGTTCATCTAGTGATTTTTCATAATGATACCTCAAAATACAAGGGCTAAATTTGTCCAGATTAAGACTATTGAAACATTTGTAGTGTGCCAATGTGCAATGAATATTGCTTAAGCTCTTTGTTTAAATGTCTTTTACCTTCTAATTTTTGGGGTTGTGTAAAGAACTAATTTTCCAAATTGTTCTATTTTTTTTCTGTCAAGTATTTCTAGAACTTTATTGAATTCGCCATGGTCATTGATGCTGAAAAAGGTATGACCTCATTTGCAACTTTTAGCAGTTGGCTTAAATCGGTTGACTGCTATCCAAATTAAACTCTATCAGATAGCAAAAAGGAAAAGATAAAATTTAATAATGAATGTGGCTGATATGCATGTCTTTTTGTCCCCCCCCCCCAAAAAAAAATCTTGAGTGATACTGTTCTTGTTTTGAAACTTGTTGTCACTGTTACTTACATGTTTTTAAAAGTAAAATCACACTTTTTTTGTAAACTTAGAAACTTGTACAAATCATATTGGTCCAAGAGCTAGCTCTTTTGACTGTGACAATAATAAGATTGTGTTTGTTACCACGGTAACAGGAAGCAGCTGATGGCTCACTGTGGAGGACAAGTCTTCCAGTCATGACCTCATCACCCTTCAGTAAGTTATGTTCCTGTTCTCATGTAGGAAAGTGTCAGGTTTTTTTTTTGTTTTGTTTTGGTGAAGAAATTTTTTCAGGCAACATCATTCTCTGAATCATGTCACTTACTAACAAAAATTAGTTTGTTTTAGCAAAACTCTCCAAAGTTAGGAATTGTGAGAGAAGGGTTTTGATTTGTAGGCGGCAACATAGTGCAGTGTTTCATAGAAAATATTCCTACTGGAAGTTAACAATTAACTTGTGCAGTGGAGAGCGGAAATTTGGCAACCACCGCTGTGATTGGCATATTCTAGCTAGTACATGTACGGCAATGATAAGTCAGAAATTTTTGATAGGTTCACTTGTGTGCTTTTGGTTCAAGGTACCTGTAAGAGGTATCATGATGAATGCAGAGATACAGCAGGATTTTTTCCACAATCTCCTGACTTTTCTCGTATCACATAAAGGTATCCTGGGTATGTTCCTGTTTCAGTCCGCCTTTGCCTTGCTGGACTGCGACATGTACTACCCAAGGACCTGTCCATACTAGTGTATGTTAAATGGTACTCTACTCGCAATGCACCAGGCAGCATCAATGGTCAGTCTGAATGGATACAGTTCTGTTACTGCCTCTTATCAATGATAGGCTATGAAGTTACCACATTGTCACTTGGGCGACAGGTTAGTACATGTACATGTGTTTTGGGGAAGCTTAATGATAATGACTTTGTTATATACCTAGGTCTTAGGCTTCGTAAAATACATGTAGCAGATTGAGGATCTTAATGCCTATTTTCAAGGGTGATGAGTTGTTATCTAGATTGTGTTTATTTATGAGATAACTTGAGAAAAATCATGGCAGTTTTGTACTTAAAAAATCTTCCATGGAACTGCAGATGTCAAGCTTGACACTAGGCACTGTATTGTAAATGTACATGTGACTGGTCTTTGTGTCACTATAAAAGAAGAATTCTTGGAATAAGTGCATGGTAAAATTATGGGAGACCTACACTGGATTGTTGATGGGTGGCCATGACCAAGGCACACTGCTTTATGTATATGTGTAGGCCATAATATTATGGAAGCATATAAATGTGTTCTGTTCTGGGCTGGGATGAGTGTGTGCTGGGCAGTAAGTTGTGTGCTTACATTTTAAATGATACCACTAGTACATACAAAACTTACTTTGACGATGGGTTTAAACTTACTTTTATTGCAGGTAGAAACTGACAGTTCACATTCTCCTGTGATAGCTCCAAAGAAAGCAAAACCTTCAGACCAGGGATCTGATGAGGTAAATAATATTCAGATGTGTATCACTCTGACTTGGAATTTATAGAGTTGATGTGCAGGTGTATTTAAAACAAAACAAATGCATAACATTATGTGTACTTTCCGAACTGTGGCAATAAAGGTACAGATTGTGTCCGCAGTATTAAATATGGCTGTAGATGGCCTATTGTTTATTTGTTTATTGGGTGCAAATTGATTCCAAAGTCCTTCTGGTTTTCAAAACAGATGTTGATATGTTATCTGGTATACATCTTAAGGTATGAGTCCATGTAGTTTGTTTATGTGCGAAAAAGTTTACCTTCACTTGTACTTTACTGTGTGAATCTATAAGATGATGATTAGATTTCCATGGACAGATGTAGACTTCAAAAATATGTAGCGGAAATTGATAATAGAGGCAAAATATACAAAAATTCTTTCTTGCCCCATAAATAATTAATAAAATATTTTTTTTATGCCATTTTCACATTTCTTCAGCCAAATTCAAGAAACATTAGCATCTGGCTAATGGTCAAAGCAGTCCCTGGATATCTGAATACATTCACGTGTTTATTATTTATGGTTTGTATGTGTACTTGTACTTTTCATGACTTTTCTTTGGTATACATTACATCAAGTTTGTGTTTTGTTCTGCTTTAAAAAAGAAATAATTCTCCTTTACCATCTTCTGCAGGACTGGTTGTACCTACTGAACAGTGATCACCACAAGACAGTGTGTGACTCACAAGGACACTTACTAGGGTTGAAATCTTCAGATGAACAGCACCATATAAGTGGGTCTACAACAGAGAGCAAGATGGACACCATTGCCCCATTGTTTCATCATTTACCAGCCATTCTCTATGCCTTGCATCTTGTGTATGAAGTAAGCCATGTTTACATGATATGTATTTCTGTGCTGATTTCAGTCTATGTTTGTTTAAAAAGGTGATTTTTAAAAAATTCAGTTGATCTGTATTAGTTTTTTTTTTTGAACGGAACTTCATCATTATTGACTGAATTGTATCATGGTGCTGAAGAGCTGCTGTCTAACTAAGCTGCTTTCCTGGAAATTGAAAAGGAAAAGAACCACAAAGACATTTATAGTACATGTAGACTGGGAATGCTGCAATTCAATGTTTTTGCTCATTTTGGGTGGCAGGGAAAACATGATCACATTGTGCATTTCATGAATTTAATGTGAATGTGTGTAGTGAATGTATATGTGCATACCATGAGCATCTAATAAGTACATTACATGTACAGGTAATAGGCTCCGAAACATGTTGAGTAGTTACCTGCTGAAGACCCTTTAATTTATTTGGGCTAATACAGCATATGTCAAAGTTTTACAGAGGAACGTGTGCAATGTGGACAAGAATACTTCCATACGTTTATAAATAGGTTAGACAGGGACAGGTTAGCTTATGGAGAGTAAAGAGTTCAGACTGCGGAACAGGGTAATGACTACTAGGAAGTGGTTCTGGGCAAAAAGACACAAATGCAATGCTTAAAAATATTTTGCATAAAAATATGGTTATAAAAATAGTTTCCAAGCGCACACTTCATCCCCCTTATGTATAGCAGCCAGGTTTGTCATCATTCAAAACACAACTGTAAATTCAAAACAGTCGCTGACAGTAATATCTAAAAATGCATGTATGTCATTTGAAGTTTACTTGGTTATATCCAAACTTGTACCAATGTTGTGTGACTGAACAAGTCCAATCCTGTGCCACAAATATGTAACCTGTTATCAAACTTATACAAACAATATGTGTTAATTTCCGTCTTCTTATTCATTCAGTGTTTCTCTACACTGATTCAAGAATCAAATGCTGGGTAATGCTAGTTAATAGTTGTTTGATAAGACTAAGAGACAGCCAATCAGCAGTCATTCTAATTCCATTGCCATGTATCATGCGCCACTCAACATGGTTCTGCCCAAAAGTGGATGAGTACATTTGATTCTGCAGGGGTTCCTGTCTTGAGAGACCACTCCAATGAGAGACCACCTGCCTTGAAAGACCACTTTCCAACTTACTTTGCTTAATAATTTTCTTGTTATTTATAGCTCCTATGAAAGACCACCTGTTTTGAGGGACCACAATTTGCTCATCCCTGGGAGTGGTCTTTCAAGACAGGTTTCACTGTATATGTCAGTATGCTGCAGAAGCATGGAGCTACCTTGTGGTGGAGGTTTGCATTACACACATCCAATAATGTTGTTTTTGAATGCATATTGTAACATATTCCACACTTAGCAGTAGCACTGAATATTTGGCAATCATTTTGATTCATATTGGGTAATTCCAATAAAATGCTGGTATGTTTACATGCTCCACTGCCCCAGAAACACAACTGAAACCAGATGTTGCACTTGAAATAACATGTGCAGATCCAGCATGGACCTAAGGGGGGAAGCTAAAATTGGGTCCGGGGGATTAGGGGCAGCACCCCAGTGGGGATCCAAGGGCAAATACCCCCAGAAGCTTTGAGGTTTTAGGCATTTTAAGAGGTCCGAAACAGCTTTTTCTTGCTCAGCTGTATAGATAACAAGGCCTGAAGAAAGCGATTAAAAAACATATTTGCATTAAACAAAGGAATAAATGCAGATGTTATGTTGATACTGTTTTTAACTTTATGGGCCATTGCCTGCAGGAGATTTCCATATTTTTCACAGCTTAAAAAAAGGAGAGAGATCCATAGAGATACAAATAAAAATAGTCAAGTAAATCACATTGGCCCATCAAGTTTATTTAGGTTTTACAAATTATAATATGTTTAATACAAAGGTGAAGTTTTGCAGGTTTCCCTAAAACAATAAAGTTATAAAAAAGAAACATACAGCAGTGTCTGTTCAGAGACCACTTTTGAACCTGCCCTAGAGGTAGTCTTTCATGACAGGGACCCTTATATAAAACTTGAGTAGCTAAGCAACATTGTTTCCAAATGATGAAATGTCTTTATAGTGTGAGTATTTGCTGGTACATCTGAGCTTATCAAATTTAGCTTCCTGAAATGAAAAACCACATGTGGCTGTGAGCTGCAAGTCGACATTGGACCCAATAGTTTGATTTCATAGATGCTTTATATTGTCTAAGACATTTTTATGTATTCAGAATATTGCGAACTATATTGGTCCAGGTACATGTACATGTGCCCGATCATGAACCCTATTATATCATCTCTGTCATGACACGAAGCCCTACTCAAATGTGAAACAGATAAACTCCTCCTCCCCCCCCCCCCCATTATTTTGGGGTTTTCTGTGTTTTAAATTACAGCAGGGACTCCACAGTAAGTCATGACAGTCACTCTATTGTAATCAAGGCAAGCAGCAATAGCTGTGATCAGATACTCAACAGAAAATCAGTGTCAACATTTTGTGACAGTCTAGACTTACTAAAAGTCATTGTCTGCACTTACTTGAATTTGAATGAATAATGAATATGACACATTTGTCACCATTGCTACAGGAATTGGGCCTCATGTGTTCGCATTGTGGACTCTCATCACCCTGTGATCCTGTGGATCCTGGCCCCCAGTGTGGAGCACTTCAGGCCAGGGTCCAAATGATCACAGACTGACTAAGAGCTGTTTAGGTCTGCAGCAAACACACTGGGGTCCATTGCCTTTATCCAGTGGTCCACAAATGTAGATAAAATAATGCTGTAATAGCTGTGATCCCTTTTATGTCCATGCTCTAATAATGTTGCCCAGTTGTACTGTGTTCCACCATTTTAAGAGGATGATCAACTGCTGTACATTCCATCATAAGTTTTGGCCAACAACACAAGGGGGCAGCAGCATCCCACAAGACAATAAGTGTATGCTGCTTGGAACAACTTTTGCCGTATGGATACGGTTTCTTTTCATCTGTTTCGTTCTGCTATATGAAGGCATGTAGAAAGCAGTCATATAAAAAATTGACTGTATGCGATTGTCAAATAGCCACAACAGGGAACAAAGGTCCTTGACCAGGTCATCCTGACCAGTAATCTCAAGCCAGCTCACAACAGTGAAAACATACCAAAAAGAAAAAAGAAAGAAAATGGACGTTTGGTTGTAACAGTTATATTTCAGCATAAACTATTGTAACTTTTTTTCAGGAGTTAAAGCTTGATTCCTTGTTTCTGGATGATCTGGAGAAAATGGCATCAGTTTTACTTTTGCTTGCAAGGTGAGTACTGTTGCATTGTAAGGTTTCAAAGCTATTCATAGTTTCAACTTTTAGTTCAGCTGACATATAAATCAGTTGAGCTTTTGACATGGCCCATCATTGTCCACAATTTATGTTTTCAGCACCAGCTCTGAAACTGTCAGCCTGGTCCTTTTCAAACTTTCTGGAGATGTACCTTGGATAGGTGTCCTGTCAACTGTTTTCAAATGGTCATGGTTCATGGGGACATTGAGCTCTGAGCTTTCATGATTTTCCATTCATCAAGCTGAGCACAGGCTGTTCACACAACCTTCTTGTTCATGTATGCTCATTAAATGAAGTATTTTTGCTGTATTTCATCAACATTTTTAATATAAACATCATAGAGCACAATTTTAATTTTGTGTGTCTCTCTCTTTTTTTTTCTTGCAGTGACATCAGGTGTCAGCCTTACTGTCAGTATTATAGCAGGGATCATCCGAATCTGCATGACACAAATGCAGCTTCTGGTCAGCTGAGTGAAGGTATGATAATGTTGTTAGTAAAAAATGTATCCTAGGTTTGAGTAAACATGTTAGTATACAGGGGAATAAGCACAGATTGTATGCAGATTCTTTCTGGGACCAAAAATGTCACATAGTGAGCTTCATGAATCAGGAATACATTGTACATACTTATGACAAATAGCTTATTTCTGTGCATATTCCACAAAGCAAATTGTTTTATAATATCTTTATGTGTGTATGTTTATAGTGTGTGTGGACCAGATCCTGTTGGAAAGAAGGAATGTTTATTAATTTATGGGATACTCTGTACATGTACAAAGAAGTTGTATAACAATTTTACCAACTAACCCACCTGCCCACTTAGTGAATGAATGAATGAATTATGCACAGAACATGCAGAACTAACACATACATCTTAAATTGGGTATCACAAGTTTATATTTACATTTTGTGTATTTTTAGCATCACAAGAACAAAAATTAACCCAGTGTTTAGTGGACTAAACATGTGTGAAGGTTCTGTACTTTTCTGTGTTCAAAACTGAGTGCTTATGAGCATTTTCTGGCACTGAGCTCTGCCCAGATCTTACTTGTTCAATGAAAACATGCATGTGACAATGATAACCAGCTTTATCATGCCAGTGCATTCTTATCAGAATATCCTCAACTTAAAACATGTTTTATAAAAGTTTGACATCTGCTTGAAAATAAGTACACTGTATCAAGACATGGGCTGTTAGGAAAAGGGTGCTAACAGTATATGGAGAGAGAAATGGATCACATATATGAAGCTGCTACTACCTCAGTTAAAATGCTAACTTAAATATCTGTATGTGATTGATTTGTAGGTTTTCAGCATATAAAATGTCATTAACATTTTCTTTTTGTGTCCAGAAATGCTGACTCAGCTACAGTATCCACCATTCCTCAGCAAGGAACCACCCAGTGTATATCAGTGGTTGTATGACTACCTGCGAGGCAGCAAATGTGCTGCATTTCCACTGCTCTCTGATGTCTGTAGCAAGACCAGAAATATTATATCTGTAAGTATGCACATCATTGTTTCATCATAATACAGTGATGCCCACTTTAAAGACCTCTTCTCAAAACTTTTTAAGACCACACTTTCATTTCAGCAGTCTTTTATTTTGTTATAAATTTACCTGTATATTAAGATCACCTGCAATGTGGTCACTTGATTCACATCAAGGGCAGTCTTATGTAGTATTAGGTGGTACTCTATATCAAACTAATATGAGGGCCACTATTCAAGGGCAATAAAACTCAACGCTCTGAACAATTGCTTTGATTTAATAGGATTAAGCAACTGAACATCTCTCTAATAACAATACTTTAAAGTTACACAATTTTCCTGGATTATTAATACAGAAGTTTTACATTTAATATGAAAACAGAGTATGAAATAAATAATCCATACATAAATTAATCAGTAAAATCTGTAGCAGTTAAAATACTTAATTATCACTTGTAAGGTAGCTTCAGACACAGCAGAATTGCATGCAAAACATAAGATGTGTGCTTGGTAGTTGGCTATGCTTTAACACCTTATTTCATAGCTATTCTAGGTGTGAATGAAACAAATTCTTTTTATATGTATGTTGCTTTTCATTCAGTCATTCATTTGTTTACTCCTTCCTTCCTTCCCTCCTTCCTTCATTCATTCATTCATTCATTCATTCATTCATTCATTCATTCATTCATTCATTCATTAATTATGTCTTTTTTTTGACAGCTGTATGTTATTTTACAAGAAGGGGCATCAGCTGATAGGATTTGGGATCATTATCTGAGACCTATTTGTGGAACTGGTAGGTGAAACAAACTTAAATATTCTTTTCATTTATAATTAAAATTCCAAGTTTTATCCTATGCAAACACATTTTACTTTCAGAGAATGACAAAGGGTCCTCTGACCTACCTAAACCTATAAATGAAATTAATTTTATTGCTCTAGCAATAAGGCACATACAGGTGGTTCCTGGAATGATGGCTGCTGTCTGTTTGGAATCATGTTCATGTAAATTCAGACATCTTACATATGTTTTGAATAAAGATTTCAGTGGGCACTGCAAAGAAATGCTTTATGGGTGGGGACTCTTGTGATTTGGTTGACTAGCGCACCAGCTGACTATATGCCATGCTTGTTCAAATTTGAGAAATAGTGATATTAGTATGGAGGGACTCGATCAACCAGTACATTAATTTTGGTGTCAGATATGTTCCTATACTGTTTTTTTGTTGTTGTTTCATTGTGTCCAGGTTCACGTGCTACAGTGGAGATGTCGGCATTGAACAGTGTTGCTGTACCACCCAGCAGCTCAGTATATGAACAGGCTGTACTTATTATGACAAAACTAGGTAAGAGTCTCTACCAGTTGTCAGTGACTATGACTTACTGTTATAATTCATTACTAATATAGTCAAAACCTGGCAAGTGCCTAGGCGGCAAAGTGCCTGTGCATCCGACAGCCAAATTATCGGGCCAAATTATTTATTGAATTGGTGTGGTATTAAGTCTGACCAGTTTCGCCCTCTTATAGTGGGTTCATCAGAGACTGGATATTTAACGGATGCGCACGTCATTTATATACCAGAGCATAACATTGTCGTAGCAACGAAAGTTATGTTGCAGGCCTAACGATGAACACGGAGTTGAAACATAGGTTGAAAACTGTCTGTATGACATGCTTATAATTCATTACTCTTGACCATATGAATACACATTTCACATCATGCCCCATGTTGCAGATCCATCCTTGAAGGACTGTGTTGTGTATGGTGCATCTTTGCCTCTGAGGGAGGCCATCTTCCACTGTCGTGCCAACCCCCCAGGTGACTGGCCTGAGGAGGCTTATATTCTTATTGGTAAGTTATTTACCACTGAATGAATCATACAAAAAGAAAAAGTCAACTACAATGTACATTGCTTGTTTGGTTAAAACAATTTTCATTAATTAAATAAATAATTGTACATGTGCTTTGTTCTGTACGAACTTATTTTGGGTCACTCTTGCATTCTTACATGTTGATATCGAGAACCTGTTTAAAAACACTGGTGCTGTTGATAAAAAGAAATCTGCATGTATGTTTTGCAGAAATAATGCCTCTTTATAATATGCCTATATACGTGGGTTTCACGACACTGGGAAAACATTGATTATATAATTTTAGTTTTTATTAGCTCTGCTTACCAAAGGTTGCAGAGCTTATCCGACGGCCCATGTCTGTGCTTCCGTTCGTAAACTTTCGCAATACTGTCCACAGTTTTCAAGTAAGCCCAATATAACTTTCAGGACTTATAGGGTGTATAAAAATCTAGGTCCCTTTAAATGTTGGTGGTGAAACCTACAATATTATGTAATACAGGGTTCCAAATATGATAATCTTGTGAACACTCAAGCATTTTTAATTTTTGGAGGATCCTTACCAAATTTGGTGGGATTGTGGGGGAAGGTAAAAGTCTAAGTTGCTAGTGATACTAGTGGCGCCACCTATAATTTGACGGAAGTTACGAGCCAAAATGTAATTTAAGATGTAAAATTCCATATTTGGTAAAGCAAGTGGATTAGACATGCCTAATTTATAGGATATGTAGACCATGTCCAAAGCTAGAATTTTGTGTAATATCAGTGACCTTGACCTTCATGTATTTTCTGAGATCACTGTGCCTGTAAATTTGAAAAGGTGATTTTGTAATGGCAAGGTGTAGCTTGGACATCAATGGCAAAGAGAATTGAGCCCCCAGATCAAAATTGCACTTGATTACATAATACATAAAACTGTACTTGGTGGCCTCCTTTTTGGGTCATCATAACCTGGTAATTATGGAGTTTGGCCCTTGTCCAAGTTTATTGTTTTTCTTCAATAATTGAAAAAGTTATTACCCGATTTGAACAAACAGACCATATATGGAAAGCTGGATGTGTGGTGCATATTTTGAATGGTAACCATTTTTTAATCCAAGTTAAAGGTCAAAGTCAAATGGCCAGTTTGAGTAGATCTTGTTAATGCTCTGGACCCAACAATTTTTGAGTTAGGCCTATAGAACGTTTAGGAGTTATAAAGTGTATAAAAATCTTTGTCAGTGTCAATGTTGGTAGCGCCCCTACAGTATTATGTAATATACAGCTCAAAATGTGAAAATCTTGCAACTGCAATACTGTCCACAGTTAGTCCAATATAACTTTGAGGAATTATAGGATGTATGAAAATCTAGGTCCCTATCTATATTGTTGTTGCCACCTACAATATTTTGCAATGTAGGGGTCAAAATATGAAAATATTGTGAACACTCAAGCATCTTTAATTTTTGGGGGATCTTCACTAAATTTGGTGGGATTGTGAGGGAGGTCAAAGTC
This sequence comes from Hermodice carunculata, assembly GCA_964020975.1. NCBI lineage: Eukaryota > Metazoa > Annelida > Polychaeta > Eunicida > Amphinomidae > Hermodice > Hermodice carunculata. The sequence continues at coordinate 55,889,732 of OZ026615.1, read as the reverse complement.
TAAGTTGCTAATGATACTAGTGGTGGCACCTATAATTTGATGGAAATTCTGACCCAAAATGTGTTTTAAGATATGAAATTCCATATCTGGAAAAGTTATTACATTGGACTTGCCAAATTTATAGGATATATATAGACCATGTCCAAAGCTATAATGTTATGTAATATGAGTGACCTTGACCTATTTTAGTGCGGTCACCATGCCTGTAAAGTTGAAAGATGTGATTTTGTAATGGCAGGGTGTAGCTTGGACATCAATTGCAATGTCCGCATAGCACCAGGCCCATGGGCCTTTTGTATTACATAATCTGGATGACCTTGATCTTTTGTCCCAAGGTCACTGAGGACATAAAGTTAAGGACTGACTCATTGTTGTCTTTGCACATGCAACAATATCCATCACAGGAATTGCACAAATAAGCTGTGATTACATATGGAGCGAAGTGCCATATAGTGGACATCTTATGCACTGAAATTACATAAGCTTTATGTGTGCAGAAGCCACTTGAAGACTCACAACTTTGACATGAACAGGAGCAACATAGCCACGGTGCCAGCAGAGCATTAGGCCTATGGGCCACTTGTTAGAAATTTCATCCTGTTGCAGATCGCCAGGACCTTGCCCGACAGAAGCGAATGAATGGCCACAGACTGGTGCAGCCAAGAGACTTCTCTGCCACAACAAAGACTTCTAGGGAAGAAGAGGATGGCATGGAGTATTTGGATACAGAGGTTTGGCTTTTAGTGTACCAGATTGATATTGACTTCCATTAAATATGTGCTCTCTGGAGCGAATGCACCTGCATGTGTGGAAAGGTGTTGTTAATTGTGTTATTTTTGATGACAGAAAAGAAATGGACAGCATTTACAACATGGGCACATGCTGCTTATTTTTGATGGGTAAATTGTGTAGGAACACATCATCAAGTGGTCTCTTGGGGCTAATTTTACTCTGTAATGAATTTGGATATTTGAGTGATTAAGTTCTTTAGTAAAACTTTGTACTGTTTTCATATTCACATGCTGTAACAGATTGATATGAGGCTTCTTGAAATTGTAGTTGTTGAATCTGCGGTTCAGTGAAGACTTGAGAGTACAGGAGGTGAGGAGGTTGCTGCAGTCATCCAAGCCAGTGAGAGTGGCTGTCACACAGAGGCCAGAGGTCAGGTAGGGACAAAAAAGCAGTAGTCTCAATCGGTGATATACTTGCTCGTGCTTCAGTTCAAGAAACATGTAAAGGAGACAGAACTCTATTTGCCAAAGCAACTTTAAAAGGAGAAGTTAGTTTCTGTATTTTCATGTAAATATCTGTATGGACTGTTTCAAGTGATTGATATGATCTTGACACACTAGAAATACAATTATCTTATCATGTCTATTTTAATAGTTATGTGAACATGTTGATTTCAGTGACCATGATTTCATAGAGGAACTAGAACGATTCTTGTATGCTACCTGTGTCAGGACCATGGCCTTACCTGTTGGAAGGTGAGTGAATGCATATTAATCAATCTTTGTAGAACTTATACCTGCTGTGACATTGACAATGTTTTGTAGAGAAATGTGAAGAATAATTGAAATATTTGCTACCTTTTGGAAGTTTTGTGCAGATTTGTCTAGTATTGAAAATGACACTTTTCATGTGATGCTTTGAGAATTTAATTGATTTTAACCAGAATAGAACAACTACACATTTTTTCCTAGAAAAAGAAATCACAAAGTGGTAAAAAAAAAAAAAGTGGGGAATGAAAATACCAATATCCTACAGCCGTGTTTAGTACTCAGGCTCACTTGAAAAATGTGAAAATGTAGACTTTGATGTGTTTTCAATGTACATGTACTTCAACAAATGGGCAATTTGAAGATAATACAATCCTGTGTCCTGGCGTAAGTTTTCTTGTGTAAGAAAAAAATAGGATATATGAGAGTGGATTGAAAATTATCACGTGAGACAGATATTGATAGCATTGAGTAGGCCTAAACCTTATGATTGAGAACTTGAAACTGAAATTTATATCCAAGTAAAATTCCCACAAATAGTCTCCTGTAAGCTGTTAAAATGGTTTTCTGGATTCCAAAATAAGTTATAAAAGATACAACATTCAACAATCCTGCCTTCTACTAATAGCTAAGTGGAAGTTCCTTATTATTGTTCAGTGTAGGGCTAATAAATAATGCAAGATCTTGTGTGTGACATTTTAGGGGAATGTTTACACTGAGTACATATCACCCGGTGCCCACTGAGACACTACCCATACCTAAACTGTGCCTGACTGGCAGAGCACCTCCCAGGTAAGGCAGGCTCTGTTTGTGCTCAGGTAATATCAGGACTGTCCTATTCAACTTGATTGTCAAAAGCCGAAAAAGTAGCTTTCTGTCATATGATCGAGTTCATACTTATTGTGATGGTTTGTTGTGAATATATTTATTTATTATTATTTTTAGCTGTGTATGCAGCTCAATTCAATTAAGGTTGTTTGAACTTTGGTTGTGTTTGGAGAAGACTGATGCAAAAACCAGTAGTGCTTCTAGATTGACAATGAGCAAGTGAAACACCAGAGTCTGTAATTCAAGATAAATGCTGTCAAAGATTTGCTCGCTTTTATATTCATATAATCAATGCTATGTAGGTTTACCTTATGTGTATTACAGTGTGCATAATAAATGTGTTGTACAGAGTGATTGGTATACATGTAACTGTATTCTTTCATCATTTATATACAATTGTAGTATGACTTACTGACTTCGGTAGGAAACTTGTACAGAGAATGTTCCAAGTTTCTGTGACAGATTTGTTCTTGCCCTGTTCCCCTTCCTCAAATGCTATATTAATGGCTCTTTTAATTATTTATTTGTGCAGAAATACAACAGTAGACTTGACCCACATTGACACACCACCTAACATGAACGCATGGCCACAGTTCCATAATGGAGTTGCAGCTGGTTTACGCATAGCCAATTCATCACAGGTAGTATGAAACTTCTAAAAAATGCTCCTTTACATTTATCCCAAAATGTAGTGAGACGTAGAGTTGTTTTTTTCTATTGGTCTTTCTTCTTCTGTCTGTAGGAAAATAAAATTTCAACTGAAGAGAGATAGTTGAATGAAGCTACCCCCCCCCCTTCAATTAAAAGACAACTTATGTCATTTTCCATGCATTTGACACAAATTTTTATGTAGTAAATTAAATATATATTTTTGCCTAAAATCCTTGCTGACTTTGATTTCTTTTTTTTTCTCAGCTTGACTCAACCTGGATCCTGTACAACAAACCGAAGAGCAATGAATTGACCAATGAACATGCAGGCTTTCTGATGGGACTGGGGCTGAACAAACATCTGTCCACACTGGCCATGCTTAGTGTGCATGATTACCTATGCAGGGTAAGCAGGAGACAGACCTTCATAGATGTATTGTGGAATTTTGTTTATGCTTGTATATAGTACATATTATGCACACGTGTAATTGTTTTTTTTATGTTTGGGGATGAATTATCATTTTCTAGAGTGCAAGTCAAGTTTAGTAACCCACTGTAGATCACATGACCTAAACATTGTAACAATTAAATTGTGATGCATCTGCATCAGTGACATAGTGCATTAATATTATAGACAAAATCAAATGTGTGTGAAGGATGTTTGATTATGCGTCACTCATGACGTTGAACAACTGCAACAAATGTAAACAAACATGGCACAGCAGGTTGGCATTGAAAGTAGGCCTAGGGCATATTTTATGCAATGAATACCCAATTGAACATAGAATAAAGAAAATCTTGCATGGATGAAGATTGAATTAACATTTTCTCTCACTTGCAATCATGAGAGAAAAATGGTAACTCACTCTCAGCCATGTAAGATTCTCTACATGCTGATTGCATATACATGTATAATACTCATGTGTACATGGCGTATTATCTTCAAAGTATTTGCTCCATTGTACTAAAACAATCTTGATGCAAGAAACCACAGATTTTACCTGTGCCAATGACTTACACTTGGCAGCCAGTGGATATCCATGGAATGTTGTGTGCTTGCTGATCTGAACTGCATGTATTCACAAAAGATGCATGATTTTTCGTGTATATCCAGCTTTTCTTTTTCACATTTGTATGAATGTGTAACAGCACATGAAAATCACTTCCTTTTTCTTTGTATCTTTGTAAAGATGCAGAACATCCCACATCATGTTCAGTTCTATTTGTAAATTTGATTTCAGGGTCATGAAATGACCAGTGTGGGACTTCTGTTGGGCATAGCTGCTGGAAAGTAAGATCTTTAAAATGATCCATCTTTCACCCTTGTGATTCATTAGTTCTTTGTTTCTTTCTCTGCAGACTTGGTACCTTGTTAAGTATCATATTAATGCACAAAAGAACTCTTATATGAAATTGTCATGGTCATGTACTTGATAGTGAATTTGGAGATCTGGTTGAAACTGTGACTAGGTATGGCTAATGCTGTTGTAGCACATGGATACCTTTGTGGTTGATTCTGTCATAAAAGTTAAGTCCTATATGGATATAAAATTCACAACTTTATGCACAATGGATTCTGGGTTTTCTGACATTGATTAACCTGGCATATTAGTCAGTGTACATTGTCAGGTCATCCCTTGTAAGCTGCTGGGTGGTACTACTGTTTGGTTTGCTCATGGAAGATTTCATTACTTTTCTCTTTATTTATACTGAAGTGTTTGTCCATCAATATCTGATTTAATTCCAGACGTGGCACAATGGATGAAAGCACCACTCGCTTACTCAGCATCCATGTCGCTGCCCTCCTACCCCTGACCTCCACAGAGTTGGATGTACCTCATAATGTACAAGTTGCTGCAGTACTTGGCATAGGGCTGTCCTACCAGGCCACAGCACACAGACACATAGCAGAAGTGCTGTTGTCTGAGATAGGCCGGCCTCCTGGTCCTGAGATGGAAAACTGTACAGACAGGGAGTCTTACTCATTGTCTGCTGGCCTGGCTCTGGGACTGGTCATGCTGGGGGTGAGTATACTTGTATGACACAAATTTGCTCCATTTCTGTATTTTGTTTTCAGGTGCGTATATTTGAGGGCCTGACATTCAAGCAAAAATGTATATGAAATATGGTTTTTAGTTTACAAGGTGAAACACGTAGCATGGAAGATCAAGAATGAAAGGAATATTTGCTATGCACATAGCATGATTAAATTTAATGTTTAAACAAAATAAATTCTGGTCCACCTGCAGCATTCTTGCATTTTGGTCACTTTTTAAACTTAGACAAAAGTGTAGTGACATCCATTTATGTACTCTTTATAAATAAAGACTTCCCACAGTTTTCTTGTGTCAAGGCAGATACAACTTTGCAGATAACCATTTAGAAATGAGGAAAGATGTCCTTGCCAGATATCATGATTATGTTCTACTGGTTTTGCTTTTCATTAGCGTGGTAGTGAGGCTGTGGGTTTATCAGACCTCAACATGGCTGACCAACTTTACCACTACATGGTGGGTGGACACAAGAGGCCAGGGGTAAGTGCAGCTAGGATGCCTGACCATCTTATACATGGTTTTCCAAGTTGTTAGCCACTTATTTTCCTATGCTCTTGTCTCGCTGTTATTTCTAATCATAAATACTGTTATGGCTAAGCGTATGACAAGCACAGAAAATTACAAAGTTACTGTACAAGTGTTCAACAAGCATTTAAATTCAGAACTGCATTCTGTCATACATTTTGTGCTGGTTCATTAGGTCAGTATTCATTCTCAATTCTGTGTAACTTTAAATGATCTAAAGCATTTGGTATGTGTATTCCTAAAATGAAGAATGAGTGTGCAAGTAAACAAACCTAAAATGACAAGTTTCTCACTTACAGATGTATGGCTCCAGAGATCGCTTAAAAACTGCCAGTTACCAGATCAAGGAAGGTGACTCTGTCAATGTGGATGTTACCTCCCCAGGAGCTACTCTGGCACTGGGCATGATGTTCTTCAAATCAAACAACAGGTAAACATATTTTGGTATTTTCATGCCAGTTGGCTTCAAATATCAACCTTGTACCTGGTCATGGACAAAGTTGGGTTCCCTCTTGAAAATTTCATGAGTTTTATAACCTACTCATTTGAGTTTGTTATTGTGGTCTTATGTACACAACTAAAGCATTATAGAGTTTTAGAGCCTACAAGGAAAAGGGTATAAAAACCAACATATTGTAGATATTATGCATAAAGTCTAATGGACAACTTTGCTGAACAGCTAAATATTGTGCTCATTTATATGTCAAATGAATTGTTATGTGGGAAAACATACCCTTATCTTATTTTTCTCAATTTTTCACTTTTAATTATGGCATGCCGCTTAAACGTGAAAAGTATTCATACATTCCTTGCAGTGCTGTTGCAGAGTGGTTGAAGGCACCTGATACACAGTTCCTTCTCGACTTTGTACGGCCAGACTTTCTCATGCTCAGGGTAAGAAGTCACACAAATAGCTCGTTTTATGTTATATGGGCATAAAGCTTATACACAGTGTATCTAGGTTTCAGAAATATAGGTATGAATGTTAGTAGTTTTAGTTTGCTATGGTTCATGTGGTGGTAATATAATAAAAGATTTTTGATGTATGTGCCTTCTGAACAGTAGAGTTGAGACAAAGGTAACCCTGTATTGGAGCTTCTTGATAAAGTCACCAGCGTGGAAGCAGAATACATATATGTTTATCCCATTTTTGATAGAATCCTTGGCTTCTGATTGGTTAATAGCTATGGTACACTCTTTGTATTACCCTTATTTGTGCATTAATTACTGCAAAGGTGAAATACAGCACGATTCCTGAAACTGACCGGGGAATACAGGGGTATTCTCGTAACTGGCCGGGGAATACAGCGGTATTCTCGCTGTATCCCCCTATCTGGTTAGTGCATCGATCAGCCACCAGAAATCTCTGTCATGCGATACAAGCCTTGACGCGCTGCAGACGACAAAATGATGGCGGACTGTGAAGTGAACTGCAGCAGCAGCGGGTCGAACATGTGTATTTTTTGGGCATGAAATTACATCATCAAAAATGGGATAAAATCGTCATTCACTGTTTTAGTGTGAAATACAGGAAGTATCTCCCCCAAGACAGCTGTATTACCCTCGGCTTCGCCTCGGGTAATACAGCTGTCTTTGGGGGAGATACTTCCTGTATTTCACACTAAAACAGTGAATAACTAATAGTATTTCAGTGTTACAAATGGGCCATAGAATGCCAGTATTGAGTACCTTATATTTGCTCAAAAATAACAAACTGAAGACGATATGCTAATGGGCTGTAGCAATCCTCTGTATATTTAGAAGCAAACTTGTTTCTTTTTCTACTCAAGTGGAAACTTTTTTTCCCCCCAGATGATCAGCTATGGCCTTGTGATGTGGGACTCCATTGAGCCTACAGAGGACTGGATCAAGAGCAACATACCACCGGTAGGGTTTACACTTCTGTCTTGTTGCACTACCACATTAACATTTGTTCATTTTTAGTCGGTCAAGTAAGATTTAATTTAAAATGTCAGTTGTAGGGCATATTGTCAGCTCTACATAATTCAATTTTACCTTCAAAATTAGATCAGAATGGTAGAATGCAGGTAGCACATTCATTTAAGTTATTTTCCTTGTATAATGCAATGCTGTTCCTTGAGTAATGTATGTCAGGGGTTTGCTGAAAGTGTATTAAAAGCAAAACTCCTGATGAATTCAAGATTTTGAACTTCAGAGTTCTGCATAAATTTAACCACATGAAACATTGTATTTAAGCCATTACCTACTAAACATGTTTGTATGTGTAATATTGAAATAATTTTATGCATCTGATTTATCTGAAATTTCAGATTGTGTTAAAGTATGCCTTTAACAGACCAAGCTATGGAGATGACCCAGACTGTGATATAGACTTTGAGACAATGAGCCAGGCATACTGCAACATTGTGGCTGGCTCATGTATGGCCATAGGTCTCAAGTATGCTGGCACAGGCCACCAGAGTGCATTCCAATACTTGGTGAGTTGGCAGTCATGGGACCATAGTACAGCTCAAAAAAGCAAGCTAAGAAAGCAGTGACTAACAGCTGAAGGTCCCACTTCCCTCTTGAAATTAAAAAAAAAGAAAAGAAAGAATAAAGTGAAGTTCTCAAGCTTTCTTTTGTCTGGCCTTTATCCCCTCACAAGATTTTTATTTTTATGCCCCCCTTCGAAGAAGGTGGGGCATATAGCGTTGCACGTCGGTCGGTCGGTCGGTCGGTCGGTAGACTGTGGTTTCCGCACAATAACTCAAGAAGTTTTTGAACTAGAACTTTGATACTGTATGGGTGTATTATTCTAGTCAAAAGCTAGGCGAAATTCGAAGATGGGTGACCTTGACCTAATTTCCAAGGTCACAGTGGTACCTGAGTTAACTTTGGTTTCCGCACAATAACTGAAGAGGTTTTTAAGCTAGGACTTTTATATTGCACAGGATTATAGTTCATATTTGGGGCTAGGCGAAGTTCGAAGATGGATGACCTTGACCTCATTTTAAAGGTCACAGAGCCACTTTACTGAATATGGTTTCATGCTTTCTGCATGATAACTTATACCTTGGAGCTAGAACTTTTATATTGCACAGCTTTATGGTTCTCTGTAAGGGCTAGGTAGATTTTGAAGATGGGTGACCTTGACGAAGTTTTCAGGGTCACAGAGAGATTGTAGTTAGACTGTGGTTTCCGCACAATAACTCAAGAAGTTTTTGAGCTAGGACTTTGATACTGTACAGGTGTATCATTCTAATCAAAAGCTAGACGAAGTTTGAAGATGGGTGACCTTGACATAATTTCCAAGGTCACAGTGGTACCTGAGTTAACTTTGATTTCCGCACAATAGCTGAATAGGTTTTTAAGCTAGGACTTTTATAATGCACAGGATAATAGTCCATATTTGGGACTAGGCGAAGTACGAAGATGGATGACCTTGACCTCATTTTAAAGGTCACAGAGACACATTACTGAATATGGGTTGGTACCTGAGTTAACTTTGGTTTCCACATGATAACTGAAGAGGTTTTAAAACTAGGACTTTTATATTTCACTGGATAATTGTCCGTATTCAGGTCTAGGTCAAGTTTGAAGATGGGTGACCTTGACCTAATTTCAAAGGTCACAGAGCCATTTGGTTGAATACTGTTTCTGCATGATATCTTGCATTTTAGAGGTAGCACTTTCATATTGCACAGCTTTATGGTTGGCTATAAGGGCTAGTTTGAGTTTGTAGATGGGTGACCTTGACCCAGTTTTGAGGGTCACACAGACAGTAGACTTCCTTTTTTTTTGCACAATAACTGAAGAAGGTCAAGTGAAAATGAGTGACCTTGCCATAATTTCCAAGTTCATAAAGCCACTTTGCTGAATATGGTTTCTAAATGATGACTAATTTTTCAGCTATAACTTTCATATTGCCCAGGTTTTTAATCATTTTTTAAGGGCTAGGTTAAGGTATAAAGATATGTGACATTGATGTATGATCAACCTTCACTAATTTTGTAAGGTCACGAGTGCCCCATCTACCACTATCAATAGGGTAGCGAGGGCAAGGGTAATGAGGGAGGGGGGCATCTATGTTTTACAAACATATCTTGTTGACTTTTTTTTTCTGGCCAAATACACTGATGCTTCTTAATTTTGCACTAATGCTTAATATATGTTAGAAGATTTCAAATGTGCCTCAGAAACTAAATATTTGATTATTGTGGCCTTATTTATCATTAAGTTTTTTTTCTGTATATATCTCATAAAAAGCTGAAAAGGTAGCTGCATCTTATTTAGTGAAAGTCAAACTGTCATAATATATAAGGTGCTACTCCACCAAAGTATATATCAGTATGTAGTTGTATTTAACAAGTGTACAATGGCTGTACTGAGTAAAGGACCCATATTTATTTCAGCTCAAGTTTGTGAAGACAATTCTGAAGGTGTTGCCAGTGATAGTAATGGTGGAGCAAGCAGGCAAGAGTACAGTGGAGAACTGTTTGGTGGTTATGGTGCTAGCAACTGCAATGGTGAGCTTGCGTTACTTGCACTCATGTGGGTGGAGATGAAAGGGTTGGAAGACCCTTCATTAAAAAGTGATGGAAGTTTATAAAAGGCTTCCTTCCCATTTACAGTTACTACAGAATTTAATGGTAAACAAAAGATAGACATTATTAGTGTTTTCTTCACATATGGATGTTGAGGATGTGTAGTTAAACATTCTTCATAAGGGTATGATTGTGTTGTAAACTCATCTGGGGCCCATTGGATTTCAAAAGCTAGTTCCCAAGTAAAAGTATTATATGTGCATGGTCTTTACTGTCACATTTACATGATCACAGGTAATGGCAGGCACAGGAAACTTAGAAGTGCTGCGGTTATGTCGACATTTACGGTCACGTGTGGGTGCATCCCACAGTCATGTGCTGTATGGATCACACATGGCTATCAGTATGGCTCTAGGACTGCTCTTCCTGGGTGGAGGAAGGTGAGCTCAAGTATTCTTTCAACCTTCAATACACCATACTCTTAAAAAATTTTGGATTGTTAAAGTGTAGCAAATTTCACAGAATTCCAAATACATTATCTTGTTAGGTTAAGATCTTTCCATTTCAGGCAGATATTGTTCCAAATGGTTTGAAATATTCTTTTACAGGATCAATGTAGACAAATGTACTGTAAGTGAAGCAATGAATTGAAGCAAGACACTTTGACTTCAGCACATTTTATGTAAAAGGTTCAGTTTCCAGCTGAAATTGGTATCAAACATGAATATACATAACTTAAAGTCTCAAAGGATCAAATATCATGTACTGTTGGTGTAAAAGGGTGTGTACATGTATCTCTAACTCCCACCTAGGTGCACCCTTGGTACAAAACCAGAAGATGTAGCAGCAATGCTTTGTGCTTTCTTCCCCAAGTTTCCGCTGCACAGCAATGACAACAGGTGAGACTTTTATTTTGTGTCTATGATGAGTCGGGAATAGATGACTGTAGAAGAAGAGTGTACCACAGTGATTTTAACATTCAAGTGTTTCAGTTAGAATTGTCTTCAAAGTGGGATTAATAATGACAAGCATGGGCATATATTTAATTGATTTGGTAATTGTGAAGGGGGGGGGGGGGACAAGATCCTTTAGCTGATTATCAGGTAGTCATCATGACAGTAACATTTCCATCCATGAAGGACTACACATCTCAGTAACAAATGCATCAAAAAGTGTGACCGACTTGATCTCCGAAACTGGTGATAAGAAACTGAACTCTGCCCATTACACTGAAATCCATAGAATTTGCGGAAACTGGAGGCTTAGACAACATAATTGATGAAAAGAGAAATCCTGCAAGATTGTAGACTTTTGTTTCTGATATGACAGGTATCATCTGCAAGCATTCAGGCACCTGTATGTGTTAGCAGTACAGCCGCGAGTCATCCTGCCCCGTGATGTGGACACAGGCTGCCCATGTTATGTACCAATAGAGGTTACCCTTAAGGTTGGTAACCAGCAGTGATTTTCATGTGCTGTTCCACCGTGATCTTTCTCCATGACAGGCTTTTATATAGAAATTAGGAGTAAAAAGATACATGTTTTAAAACTTACACCTCCTAAAATATCAGAATATAAGAGATAAGCTCCATGTGAATTGTTGGCTGTAGAAAAAAGATACAAAGCTTTGATTTTTCATATCTTGGATACTCTGTGTGTATGTAATTTACACCACGAGAAAAATATTTCTGATTCATGTCAGGATTTTATGTGTACAGGAATTGCTTCATTATCTGGGTTGAGATTTCCCCTTGTCATCCAAGATCATTGTGGCTTTGTCAAAACTTGCAACAATATTTAATGTTTTACATCTATCAAAAGATGGATACATCACCTGTTATGCGAATATAATGGGGGTTTTTTTTCCAGGAGGGGACACAGGAGCCTTTCAAGACCATGGCACCATGTGTGTTACCAGATCTACAAACCTTGAAGACAGTAAATAGTTTTATCAGTTGTATACAATGCTACCTGCCACATAAGGCCACAGCTACTGCTAGCTAAAAGTGTTTATGTATTGCAGATAAATGTAATAAAGAAATATAGTGAAGTGTCTTCAATAAATTCTTAAAAAGACTTAGCCTCTCATGGGAGATGGGCCGGGGCTTGATGTAAAGATATTTCATCACCTTCCAATTTAACAACTTTTTAGAAAATCTGGACAAGCGCAGTACCAACAACCCTATTAGATCCTATTAGCTGTAAATTTTCTTCTTGTCATGATTTAAAATTGACCTGTCTTGGGCAATCTTTGATACTGGTATTACTGTAACTATCTCCAGTAGTATGAACATCAGATCAGTGATGAGATTTAAGTGATCTGAGACGTATAAATTGCCCCATACCTTTTTTATACTAGAGAATTTTGTGCATTTTATGTTTCACATTCATAGCTGTATGAACATAAATGTATGGAAGGCTCCACTTGCGCTGTCATATACTTGGTCAGTCAACTGAAGACTGCCATTGTAAGGGTCTTAGTCATATATATGCTGCACAGAGTCAAACCTGGAAGTGGTGAAATGAGACACCAGTCAAGGCTGCAGACTCTGACGCTTGTAACTTGATTGGCGTTGACCCCTCTTCCCCCATCTAGAACTTTGGATGTTTGTTGATCTTGCAAACAAACTGGGTGTGTGAATAGTGCCAAATTAATTAAATCAAGTGCAAAAATTATGGGAATTGTGGCATGCGTTGGGTTCATTTAATAGTGTAATAAGAATGCCAGTTATCCTACCTATAACATCAATGTTTACATACAATTGAAATGAAAATTGGATATACATGTTCTGTGGCTGTTTCATCCAACAGCTGATCTAAAATTTGGGACAGCAGGAAAGAGACAATATGGTGTGAATTTTGGAAAATTCCCAGACAGTGATCTGCATGGCACTTTTACTGTTCATAACAAAAGCAATTAAGGTAAAGATGATGAGTAGGTGGCATGATTGATGATTGTCTTGAATTGTCCATGTTTATGATCAACAGGTGACAGTGATGGGACCTCGGTATTGGCCCATCAGTTTCCAAGTGGACAGAAATTGGAATATGCTCAGGTATCTATAAAAGCAGCTTTTTAGCAGGGCAAATTGTAGTGATGCCTCTAAGTATGCTATTTATGCTACATGTATTCAAAGTCAAAAGTTTGAACTGTTGTCAGTGTGTTTGTTCTTAAGTTTATGAACATATTGAAAAATTACCATGGTGTTTTTTTATTCTTCTTTCAGAAAAGCATGGAATAGAAGCTAATTTAAATATCAGACCCAGCATTCCAACACTTTTACAGAAAAAAAGTTTAATTGCATGTTTACAGAATGACATTTATAAATGTTGGGTTAATGTGTGAAGACAGGATGTGGAAGAATTTAGTTAAATTTATTTTAAAAAGAACATTTCAAATACCACAAGCTACTGCATTGGTGCCTTATGCTTTACATAGCTGTATTCATAGATGCAGTTTTATAACTGTCTGATTCTGGGAAAGAAACTGTTTTGTCTGAGTTCTCAATAAGAAATGAAAGTGAAATATATTGCTGATGGTGTAAACTGAATCTTGCAGACAGTTACTACAGGGAACAGGGTACTTGTATGTGAAGCAAAGGGCAGGGCACTTGTCTTACATGGAGGATCCAAAGGTGAGTTCTTGACAAGTTAATGGTCTTTGTATCAACTATAAACTTTACTACCATGGTCAGTAGAAACTGGGTAAATTTATTATCATGGTAAGAATGGCATTAGGTGAAGTTAAATACAATGTACAGTTTGACAGTTTAGTGAAAGTACATTCAAACCCAGACTGTATCAACCATATTTTCCATTTTCAGTAAACTTTATGTTCTTGACTATTTTCTTTAGAAGTAGAGACAGTTGTCACACATTTGTTTGAATTTGTTATCAGTACAGTGTTCTTTACTGGTGGATTACCACATGTATCAGTGTATGACCCCCTCCCTTTTTCTTGGGGGTGGGGGTGGAAGTGGGGTCGGGGGTGGGGCCAAGGGTCAACCTTTACAGAATAGAGTGAGAGTTTCCATTGGTGGTGAGTAGTCTGTCTATTTGTACCTGACTAGTACTGAACTGTGTTTTTGGCAGGGTTACAGAGGTCTGCTGGCCCAGTGTGTTACTGAACACCAATCCATGGGCAGTCAAGTGAAGGTAAGCAACTGAGACTGAGTGAGATCATGTACTTTATGAATTCCAGGCTGCCATCAGATATTGTAATTTGTTTGTCATTATAATAACTGTATTGATTAAGAGATGATTAAAAAGAAAACACGTTGAATACTTAACCTAAATGAGTGTGCAATGTACACCAAGTAGTGGTATGGGTACTGTGATATATGAATTGCTTATATGCCCCAGTATGTGTTTGGTCTAAATGGAGAAGGCTACAAAATGATTAACATGCAAGATCTCATTTTGCTGAGAGATTTTCTTGTGCATTTTACAAGTAGTTGTAGTAAATCATGTAAATTGTTAGCGGTGTCAAAGTTTTTGAACTTTGCATGTAAACTTGGATTAAGCAGAAATTGACCCCTCTGTATTGAGATTGCTCACAGAATGCAGTTGACACTGAAAACAATGTCCATACTTAACTGGAGTTTTTTTTTCTGCACATCATCATACACTTATTGTGAAACCTCGTTTTAGAGACCACCCTGAAGGCAAGGTTTCAAATGGTCTCTTGATGCAGAGGGATCATAGTTTTGCTGAAAGTTTTACAAAACTGGAAAGATAACGAGGGAGTAGAGTTAGAGCGTGGATCATGGTCTGCCCAGACGGGGTACATGTACTTACAGTGTTGAATATTTGCATTTCAGCTGGCGGAAGTAAAATCTTTTTCATCTGATCCTCGAATCCTGGCTTTTGCACAGCATTTCTGCAGCCAGAGCTGTGAAGAGGTATGTTGGCTTTACATGGTCCTCCTGAAAGACACCCACGCAAATATGTGTGTGAAAATATAAAATATTAATGTACATGTATTTGTTGAGTCTTATGGAGAAAATGAATTGGTGGTAATTCGAATAAAAAGCTGCTTGTTTACTGCACTTTTCATGTGGGTACATGAATATGTAAAGAACACATCCATGGTACACTTATGGACAACAGTGCTTCCATATGTATATACGTTAGACAGTGACAGGTTAGCTTATTGAGAGTGAAGAGTTTGGACTGCAGAAAAGGGTAATCACTACTAGGAAGTGGTTCTGGACAAAAAGACGCAAATACAACATTTAGGAAGACTAAGTGCTGTAAGGTATGTCACAAGAAACCAGATGTGTGGAGATATGTCATGTATGCCTGTATGTGTTGCCAAGAGTTCCAAATAAACAGTTGACCAAACAGACTGATGGTGCTTCTAATAATTTTAGAGGTGTTTTCTTCCTGAAAATATTCTTCAGGTTTTTGGATGATATGTTCAAGCAAGATTGCATTTGGCCATTATTTTAATTCCGGGAAAAATTAAGTAACATTTCAGTTCCAACTGACATAATCATTTATTTTTTTGTTTCTATATTTGATGAAAATGGAAACCAAATGGGTGAGAACTTGAGATGTTTGTGCCTTACAGGAAGAAGAAATAATCACAATGCTGTCTAAAATTCTCCACGAGTGTGTGATCCAAGAGAAACCAGAGGTGTTGTCTACATACATTGCCATGGACAAGGTGAGTAACGGTACCTCTAACTTTTCCCCTGCAATAAAGACTTAAGTCAACAACTTTCTTTTGAGGCCTGTTAGGCACTCGTCACCTGGCCCTGCAAGGAAAGCTGTTTACTTAGGGTATGTTATTTAGATGGGCTCCCCTACAATTATCATTCAAATTATTTTTCATTTACACCAGAATTATTAGTGAAAAAAAAAGGCATTGAAGCTGACTTTTCAGATGTAGTTGTGTTTTGTTGTTTTTTGTTTTTTTATGTGGGGTGGGGGACGGTTAAGTATGCATCGCTTTGCTGCTTGGTTTGAATATGGTGAAGAGTCAAGGCTTGTAATGCTTTTGGTTGGAAATGGGTGACAAATAGCCTTCCTGTAAACAGAGATTTAACCTTGTGTTTGTTTGTTCGTTTGGTTGTTTGTGTGTGTGTGTGTGTGTGTGTGTGTGTGTGTGTGTGTGTGTGTGTGTGTGTGTGTGTGAGAGAGAGAGAGAGAGAGAGAGAGAGAGAGAGAGAGAGAGAGAGAGAGAGAGAGAGAGAGAGAGAGAGAGAGAGTCATATATGGCACAATCTGACAGTTTTGCAGGTTTAATTGCAGTAAGCAAAGAGGTGTAGAATTAGTCATCCCCTTCATGAAAACAAGCAAAAATTTTAATGACAATGACAACAAACTTATCTTCAGCAAGGGTATGGTGGAGTACCCTTTTATGCATATGTTTGCACACAGATTTAAGTGGATAATTTTTGCCAGTTACAATAATTAATAACATTCATATAAAGAGTCATGTCCAGAGGGAAGATGCTGATTAACTTTGACAATGTTGCATGCTGCAGGTAGTTAGACAGGTCTCGGGGAAGGGCAATCCCCTCCAACTGTGGCAGCTAAAGCTGATATTGGCCTACTATGACCGAAGGTCCCAGCAAGCTGAAGGGTCGGCCCAGTCCCTGATGATCAACCTGGAATTTCTGGCTGGTGTAAAAAATAGAGTAAATGATGACCTAGGTCAGACAGTCAAAGGTAAGGATTTAACCCTTGCAGTGCTAATTTCAAGAGTCAATGGCTTTATCACTTTTTGATACTGTTCTTTCATGTAGTCAGTGGTATTTTAAAGAGTTGCTGTTGATGTTTTGGTAAAAGTGAAAAAATTTGGATGGCCACATAAATGTGTTGGGGTGGGGTATTGGGGTTGGGCAGGGAGCTGGCTACATAAATTTCAAGTGGACTGGCCTTGGTGGCCTGTGGCTAATGGTATAAATTCCTTGGTACCCAGACACAATTCACTGCATGTATATTGTACATGTTTCTACAGTGTTATGGGTTCAAGTAAAATTAACATTAATTTTTGTTTTTGGTCAGTTTCTTATGTCAGTTACATTTCCTTTATTCTTTAATGTATAACTTTGCAGGTTTGCTTAATCCGCAGCAGAAGCCTGACCACTGGCACCATCTGCTGGCTTGTTTCATGACCTGGTATGATTTGCCCAATCTGAACTTCCTCACAGAGATATCTCAAGAAGGTTAGTAATATAAAACATAATCGCTTGAAGTTTGTTTTTATAAGGGTGATTAATTTATTATAACGAGATATTTTGACTATCCCTGTGCAAAAATACATTTAAAAGATTTCTATGCTCAGATCAATAAAGATTTATATTAAGTCATCAGTTTCATGTACACTCACACAAACAACAGCTTAATATATCTTATGTATTAATCTGTTGTTGCTTTTTTCGTCAGGTGGAAGCAGTGTTGCCAGCCTGTATAGTCAACTGAAGCCACTGGGACTCTCAATACCTACAGTTAGACAGCTTAGTTCACTACTACTACGTCAAGGATCTAGGTAGCATTCACCTCATCCACCACAATGTTGAAGCTCTTTTCACAGGACTGTGTCTTCCATATTCATTTTTTATGTAGTAGTGACTTGAACTGGGAATTAATGAGAACTAACTTCTTCATGCAGAAAATATGTTGGAAGTAAGTGAACAAACAATGATATATTTGAATGGAACCTTGGAAGTCCAGGAGCATTACATTTTGTCATGAAAGGAAAGTGTTAAAGGCACAAAAAGTGCGGTTTCAAACGGATGCAGCAAATAATATTTTATTAAAGCACATGAAGACTCAAGTGGCTGTTTTCCTGTTCAACAGTTCTTTTCAGTCCATTAAAAGTATTCTTTGTGTTATTAAATACTGCACACAAGTAACATGGTTGAAATGTGTATCTGGTAGCAATATGTTTACCCATGTTTTGCAATTTGGAGGTTCCCAAAAAAAGAGGGCACTCTTTTGGAAAAAAACTACTGTCTGAGCTGGTTCCCTCAAGATAATGTACTTGGTCGGGTTACCACATTTGTGAGTAATACTCCAGTGAGAAGTCGCAATCCCCAGTTTTAATTTTTGCAACTTCCAGTCCCTACCTTAGGGCATCTGTGTGGCTTAGGTCACAGTGATCTGTACAGCATTTATTTTGTACTTGCTAACCTCGGCAATTCTTCACCTCTGGCTTTGTGCCTGAGTACAACAGCAGGATTCAAACGCATGATTTCTACCATCACATTTACAGTGGCTACCCTGTACCATGCAAACACAATCCATGTGTTTTGCATTGAAGGGGGAATGTCACAGTCTGGCATAAAGACATGGCACCAGTAGCACCCTGACTATATATATATATATATATATATATATATATATATATATATATATATATATATATATATATATATGTGTGTATATATGTATTCCAAGAGGTGTTGTACTAACAACAAAACCAGTCCGACATTCTTTTTCCACTAGACTTGGCAGCTATTTGCTCTGTCCCTAATCCATGAAAAGGTCAGTTTTTACATATTGCAATTTGAAGACAAATTTTGTCAATACTATACACATAATTTTGTGACTTTTTGAAAACTATACTACAGTATGCCCCGTCCAGAAATAGGTACGTTTGATATTGTATTGAATGAAATGAGTATCCTTTATACCCCTGCAAATAATTTTGTTTTGGAAAAAGCTTGCTTTGCAACTTCAAAGATAACTTCAATGTACATCTGGAACAACTGCATCTATTGCTGGGTGCCCATTCCACATAATAATATTTTGCTATAATGAAACATGTATTCATATGTATGAAGCTATATCCAGTTACAAGACGGTGATTCTGTTGATCTCAAACAAAATGCCATATTGCTTCATGTTTAAAAGTGTAACATGCTGTTGCACTTGTTGATGATGATGATGGCCTATGCTAAGAGTGGAGTAATTTAAGTTCAGTGAAAAGTGATCAGGCATCATTGAAAATGGAGCTCCGCCGTTAGTGTTGGAAGTGGAAAGAAAGAAATGAACCACAGTCTGTCAAGCATTGCTTTAATGTGAACCTGATCAAAACATGCAAGTAGTGTACCTAAAACAGATCAATTTAAGGTTTGTAGTAAAAACGATTAGGTATGATAGTTGGCTTTAACATTGAGCTCGGCCATTAGTGGTATAGACAAGGAAAAAGGAAATGCACCACAGCGTGTCAAGAATTGCTTTCATATAAGACTGATCAAAATTGAAAAGGTGAAAAGTAGGATGGAAATGTATGTCATTTTAGTTTGATGAGTTTGACAAAAACATCCAAATCTTAACAGGTTGGTAAATAGGCAGATAACACTCGCATTTATACTGAATCAAGCTGTGGGAAATTTCAGTCACATTTTTCAAATAAAGATGATTGACATAGGTCATGTGCCACACGATGACAAGCAAGAATGCAAGAAACATATCCAGCTCAAAAGAAATCAGTGTTGGATATTGGCCCTGAATTGGGTTGATGCAAGTGCAATCTTGGGATAAATGTGTAAGCAGGGTATGTTTAAATGTAATACATAGCTTCATGAAGGTATCATTTGTTTTGTAATGCTTTATTATAATGTTAAGTTTGGCATCATTATGTTCCCTAGGTATGAGTATATATTTACTCAAAAAGTGTTTCAGCTGTGTTCAAATTTAATGACTTCATACATATTGATTACATAATTTTGTTGTGCTAATACCAGGGCTTCAAGGATTACCGGTACCATTCTGATCAGACTATTTTCCAGTGGACAATGCAAATGACCATTCTGTCTCGTGTTACATGTACTCTGTTGTCCCTGTGCAATGATAAATTCATTGAAATTAATGTAACCAGAACAGTTGATTCATACATGTACTTTTATATTTCTTGAAACTGTTAAAGTGTGCCAAAAGAACAGTATTATCTGTTCCATATTGAATATTTTAGTAATGCAGAATTATGAACTTTCTGTGCAAATTCTTCAACAACCATATGTATCAAGTTATTTTGAATGTAAGCCAAGTATCAGAGATGCTAAATTATTATTGCATAAACTTAAGTTGGCATAATAGCGAGGAGCCACAAAACTGATCTACATTATGAAGTTCATGTACTTGTATAATTATCAAACTTGAGTTTATTAGTACCTCATTGGAATGTGGATGGACTGTATGTTTGCACCCTGTCCATCTGTCCTTTCATTCAACCATCATTCCTTCCAAAAACGCTTGGGCCACATTTCTAATACTAATGTGTACATCTACAATATACCAAACTTGGTGTATGGATACTGCTTGGAATTGCAGTGTGTTGCATTCCAAAATTGGACCATCTCAAAATTTGACCATTGGCCTTTGACCCCATCGTGGAAAATGCTTTCGAAGGAGTCCAAGGCTTTACAGTATTCATGTCCTCTAGCCAGGGACAAGTCAGATTCCAATCAGGGATTGTTAAAATATCGAAGCACTATCCCTAGTGGCAAGCAGGTATATTGGTTTTGTAAATGAGATTTGTGTAGATGGACAAGCAAGTTTGAATGGAGGGCTAGTAAAATGCCAAAACTACTAGCGCTGAGGACTACAGCGATAAAAAGAATTGCAGAGCCCTGTGCAACATGCAGGTATACCCAATACATCTGTACTGTAAAATCTACAGATACCAAGCTTGGTGCATACTTCTTGGGATAGCAGTGTTTAGTGTACCAAAATGAGGTCACCTTGACTTTTTACCCTTGACCTTTGACCTTGTCATAGAAAAATGCTTATCCAGGCCAACTATAGGCACCATTGACCTTTGATGGTGGACTCGCTATGTAATGCTGATTATATGACTGTCCTTGTAACATGTAAATTTCCTGTGACAAAATCCATGGACAAAAGTGATGCAATGAAGTCTGTTTATATCCAGGACAGGGAATATTTATTTGAACATTTGCCATTTCATTACCTGTACACAAACTAGGGGTTTCCTGTGATTTACTATCATATGTATTAAATCATGTATGTACGTTTGTAACATACACCACATCATGTGTTCAAAACTGTGAATCCGTATGAATTTTTTTGTGTGAATAAAAATTGCATTTAAGTTGTAAAAGAAGCCAGAACATCCATGAACCTGTTATTCATTGGATTGTTGGTCAGGGAAGAAATACTGAATAAAAGTGGTGGACTCTTTCCTGGGCAGAACATTCACATGTTCTCATACACCACCAAGTAAGAGTTCAGTAAAGAAATCTCATATCTGATGCGTATAATTTTTTTAAGGGTCTGCCCCATGGGGGGCGGGACCTTTTATGTTTTCAGGTTGTCCATCTGGATTTCTGTCGGTCGAGATGTTCCCCTTTTTGTTACCAAGATATCTACAGAATGCCACCATGTATTTTGCTGAAATTTGGCAATATGCTTATCTTACCTGGCAAGATGAACTGATTAGATTTTGGTGTCACCTAGACCTAATTTGAGCAAATGGCAGCCTACTTACATGCCTGTTAGGGCTGGTTACCACAATATCTCCAGAATGCTCCAATGTATTTTGCTCAAATTTGGCACTATGCATGCAAAGATGAACTGATTAGATTTTGGTGTCCCCATGACCTAATTTGAGCAAATGGCAGCATTTATTCCAGACCCTTCAGTCAACCCTTTGCGTTGAAGGTATGTCTATTTGCAGCTGTGTTCAGACTAAATCTAGAAAGAATAACATGAAAGACTAGAAATTTGTCATGTTTTACACAAGAGAGGGATGTTTGGAAAGGTCGATAGTAATCAGATGGTGGGAAATTTTGACCAAAAATATTATGACTGCCTCCCACCCCTTCCCTGCACCCTGCATCCTTTTCTAGTTTTTAAGAAGTACCCATGCTGCCGATATTACGATGGTTCAAGACCTTTATGTGGCCATGTGGAACAAGGGACACTGGCTTTAAGGAGTATATTTTTGTTGTTTAAACTATTCCTGCACACAGGTGAAATTTTATGATGGTCACCACAGTTTAGTTAGTACAGTAATTTAAGTTTGGTTACAAGAATATGGTGTGAACACAGGAACCAAAGATCTACTAGGGAAAAGCTTGTTTATTGAAAATATGTGTTGCAAATGATGATCTACAAGTTATCATTGCTATTACAAATTCAAACTAACTGTAAGAACTGTTCCTGACAGTGGACTGGAAAGCTTGTCCAGGATTTTAAATTATGAAGAGATATATTAAAATTTATTTTTAGGTCAGCTGACTTGTCTGTCAGCTGAGCTTATGTGGAGGTTAGGCATCTGTCTTCCATCCATCGTTCCGTCTGTCGGCATCCACAATTCACATTTTGACTTCTTTTACAAAACCAGCGACCAGATTCACCTCAAACTTGGTGGGAATTTACCGGTCGGGGTGTGTGTGTGTGTGTGTGTGTGTGTGTGTGCGTGCGTGTGTGTGTGTTCAAATGGTCATGCTCCAGTGATTTTTTTATTTATAATTTTTTTTTTCTGGCAAACCTTAAAAAATATTCTCCAAAACTGCTCACCCAATTCCCTTTATATCACACAGGAACACTCCTAGGGATTCGTACTTCTTAATTTATTCACCAGGTGGCGCTGCAATTTTTTTTCTAAATTTTTATGACATTTTGTGTATTTTTGCTATTTTTGACCTCCAGAACTGACACTCAGACTAAGCCGAAACTTGGTGGGTATGTTCCTTGTGGAAGGGTCAAACATAGTTGATCCCTAGGGGTGCACTGCTATGAATTCCTGATTTTTAAATTTTTTCAGTTCTGGTACGTAATGGTAAATGCACCTTTCCCATTGATTACTGCATAAGTCAATGGGCATTCTAATGCTAATTCACATTTTCACCTTTTCGAAGCTGTCAGTCAGACTGATTCAAACTTGGTAGCAATGTACCTTTGGTGGGTCTCTACCAAGTTTGTTCAAATGGTCATGCTCCATTGATTTTTGATTTTTTTAATGATTTTTGTTTCTTTTTTGGGGGGAGGGTATTAAAAAATCTTCACTAAAACCACATATCCAATCGCTTTGATATCACACAGGAACACTCCTAGAGACTCCTAGTTCTTATTTGTTCACCAGGTGGTACTGCAATTTTTTTTCCAATTTTGTATTTTTTTTTTTTTTTTTTTTTGGTGTCTTTTTTTTTTTTTTTTTTTTTTTTTTTTGCTGTTTTTTACCTCTCCAGAAACGTCACTCAGATTAAGCTGAAACTTGGTGGGTATGTTTCTGGTGAAAGGGTCAGACAAAGGTGTTAACTAGGTGGCACTGCTGTGGATTTCTGATTTTTAACAATTTTTTCAGTGCGGGTACTTATCAGTAAATGCACCTTTCCTATTGATTACTATACAAGTCAATGGGCATTCTAATGCTAAGTCACAATTTGGCTTTCTCGGAAGCAACTCTCTGTTAGATTGACTTCAACTTTGGTGGCAATTTATCTTGGGTTGGTCTCTACCAAGTTTGTTTAAATGGTCAAGTTCCAGTGATTTTTGGATTTTTTATTTTTTTTTTTATTATTATGATTATGATTATGATGCCCATGATATAGTAAAGTGAGATGGAACTGCAAAACTTGCTCCAAATATGCATTAGGCCAATGGTTATAGCTTGTAATATGTTGTGTGACCTTGACCTATTTTTCAAGATCATAAAGCACTTAAGAACAGGGCACTACCTTCAATGTGTTGGTAAAGAATATGGAGAATGGCAGTGATTTTTGGATTTTTTATGTTTTTTTTTTATGATTATGATGCACATGATATAATAAAGTGAGATGGAACTGCAAAACTTGCTCCAAATATGCATTAGGCCAATGGTAATAGCTTGTAATATGTTGTGTGACCTTGACCTATTTTTCAAGATCATAAGGCACTTAACAACACGGCACTACATTCAATATGTTGGTAAGAAATATGGAGAATGTTTCCAAATGTGTGTTCATGTAGAAGTTTGGTGTTGCTACAGATGGGTGTCTGACTAATTTCTCAGGGTCATAGAGGGAATGCATTTCAGGAAGTGAATTTTTGATAGTTTTCAGATTAAGTAAGCAGAGCATTAGGCCCATGGGCCTCATGTTTTTCATAAGGATATCTAATTTGTTGTTATGAAAGTACACATGTAACTGATCTGTACATTACAGACAAATTTTAAGCTGCTAAAACGACAAGGCAGATTCAACTGAAAGTGTTTTCTTTTTCTTTTTTTCAGTGTCAAATATCAGTGATTTGTCAATCCTTTTGCCTCTGAACATGACAATGGTATGAAAAGAAAGCAATTAATTGCACTCTAGTAATTTATTAATGTATCTAAATTTTTGTCAATATTGTATAATCTCAGAAGACTGCTGGGAATGAAGTGATTATGGTTCATAGGCAGACTACCTTAATGCCAGCAATCGTTTGGGCATTTTGGTATCATCAAAGATATCTGGATCAATACAGCCTGTATAGGTAATTTGTTTATTGTGGAATAAATCCTGTGCATTTTTTATTGAAGATGTAACTGAATGTGTGATTGTGACTTGTAATTGTTATGTTGTATTACATTGTCATATTCGTATTGTTTTTTGTATTCATTTGTTTCTTCATATATTCAGTTACCATATCCTGGGTGTACAATTAGCTAATTGTGCTATTTGTCACATCTTCATTACAAAAAAAAAGCATTCTAAATACCATGAGCCATGCTGGGTTGTATTTAGTGCATGAGAGATGAGATTGATTACTAGAAAAAAAATAAGACTGTGTAAAAAAAACCCTAGAAAAATATATTTCTGTAGCAGCAAATCAGATGAATTATTTGCAAATGTGAAAACTGCAACTGCTTTGCACCTTCTTTATACGGAAAAGCAGATTTATTTTAGCTTGTATTGTGCTCAGTTTTTTAAATTGGTGCACGGTGTCCACAAATACATATGTAGAACTTGGGATTGAGTGGTGAGTGACATTTCAATATATTAACTCTGAAGATGCACCAAGATTTATATGAAATCCTTCAATATGCATAAATTTCAAATGCTACAAGTTTTTCTTCGTAATATTTGGATGCTATAATGATGTCAGCGTATGTACACATCACCTTTCCCTTTTCTAGCAGTTTGCTCCCTTCCTCTCCCCCCCCCCCCCCCACATGTTCCACAGAGCACACACACCACTGTCGAGTGACTCAAGTTGTAATTCTTGAATAAACATTCCAAAAACTGGAGCCAAACACGGACCTCATAAAATACGAAATAACTCATAAATTACTTGCCATAAAATTTTAATGCAACTTTTATTTTGAAGTCAACATTTCAAAGAAGGGTTTGACGATGCTGTTTTCTCTTGATTTTAGGGTTATTAATTTTCTTCATTTAAAAAAAAAGAATGAAAAATAAAAATACTGAAACAGTTTTGCAGTTAAGACCTTACAAAAACCATCAACAGTATAAGTAGTGTACTTGTACTCTCCATGCTTAAACAAATGCCCCTTTGTCCAGCAGTTTTTGGCCCTGCTGACCCAAGGTCACCGAGCTTGTAGCATCGCTTATGTCCATCTATCTGTCCATCCGTAAACTTCTGGGTTATGAGTGCCATACCATCCACAGTTTTCAAGTTAGCCCAATATAACTTTCAGGACTTACAGGGTGCATAAAAATCTATGTTCATTTCGATATTGGTGGTGCCACCTATAATATTATGCAATAAAGGGATCAAAATAAGAAAATCTTGTGAACAATCTAGCATCTTTAATTTTTGGCAGATATTCACCAAATTTGGTGGGATTGTGGGGGAGGGCAAAGTCTAGGTTGCTAATGATACTAGTGGTGCTACCTATAATTTGACAGAAACTACGATCCAAAATGTGTTTTAAGATAGAAAATTCCATATCTTAAAAAGTAATTGGATTAGACTTGCCAAATTTATAGGATATATGGAGAATGTCCAAAGCTAAAATTGTATATAATATTAGTGACCGTGACTTTTTTTTGTGAGGTCACCATGCCTGTAAAGTTGAAAGAGGTGACTTTCTGATTGCAGGGTGTAGCTTGGATATCAATAGCAATGTCAGCACAGCAGCAGGCCTATGGGCCTCTTGTATTACATAATCTGGATCACCTTGATCTTCTGTCCGAAGGTCACTGAGGACAGTGTTAAGAGGACTCGCTTATTGTTGTCTTGGCACATGCAACAATATCCATTACAGGAATTGCACAAATAAGCCTTGATTACATGTGGAGCGAAGTGCCACCTGGTAGACACTTTATACACTAAGTGTACATGAGCTTTATATGTTCAGAAGCCACTCGAAGACTCGTACCTTTAAAATGAAGAGGTGCAATATAACCACGGTGCCAGCAGAGCATTAGACCCATGGGCCTCTTGTTATTAAATAAAATTTCCCAGCTCGGTCATTGTGGAGAATATGCACTTCAAGGCTCAACAGAGGTCACGCGGCAGTTACTATTCTTTGTTGCTTTTTCTCTCTCGCTCTCTTGCCATTTTGTCATATTTCAAAATTTTCTACAAAATTGAGTTTTTGCCAGCTGGTAGATAAGATATTTGATTTGTATGTATTGAAAAAAATAGTCAGACGGATGTTGTATGTCATGTATGTCGCTTACACACATTTGGCACATCGCTATTAAACCGTTCAAGATCGTAACTGTTTGAATATAACATGGCTAAATATGTCCACAAGAGTAACTGTCCCTCTGATATGATGATCGACACGTTGCTCTGATTTGTAGTATGCTGTTACCCCGCTAAGCTTCCCTTGCCCTGATCATAAATTTGATTTCTGACTTGTCGTTTTGAAACCTGTTGAGATAGAAGTAAATGTTTTGGGAAAAAGTCACCCGTGTAACGTTGAGAACTGGGGACTTTCTGGGGCGGAGATAAATAGGTGGGTCCTGGCATGGATTTTCCTCAGGTGGGTGTACGAGGGATACATTGTAGTAGGAAACGACTGAACTAATTTAAAAATCCAACCAACTAGACAAATCCTAAAAGGCCAAAGGTTACATCATCGAACTTATCTGGCAGCATACACAATAACTACAAATACATGTTTATGTTCCATTAACTGCACGCTTGAGTCCCATATAGCAAAAATATTAAAAATATAACACAAAATGGATACATGTTTGGAACCTGTCTTAAAAATTATACCGATGACATTGAATTTTGGATCCTTGAATTATGGGTGAGGCTTACGCAGTTTGACGTTGAACGGTGGGTCATACACTTGTTTTGCTGGACCATATGTATAGATGGTATCGCAAACAATTTTACCAACATTCAACACAATGTGATTTCGGGACGACATTGAGAGCGCATCCATCCTTTTCATTGAATGTAATAAAAAGAATTATGAAAGCATGGCTTACTTTAATATTCTTCACACTACAACACACAAAAACTGGATATGTATTCATTATTGTGAATTTCTCTCGAATTTTTGGATTTTGATGTCGCGTTAACTGTATGACACGCCTATATAGTTTTCACAATACAAATCAAGCACATCTGTATGAATTGCAACAAAAAAAAAAAAAAAAAAAAAAAAAATCGATTCTGATGTACAATATTACGGATTCTCTGATCAGCTTACCTTTGACTACATAAATGGACCTTCTTCAGCCATTGCTTGTTTCACCTTGGCGACTCTGTTCGAGCGGATCGACTTTTCGTCGACCTGGCGCCGAGAGGACGTATTTTGATGTTTTTAGTGGACGTCTCTTGGCAAACACTATGAACTGCGTATTCATAAAAGGATTTTGCTGGTTGGAAGACGATGGGCTCATATTGAATTAATATTGCGAAGCGTACAAGTGCATCGGAAAAGAAAAATGGGAGAAAAACGAAGACCGCAATGATGTGGAGGTCGGTGATTTTACTGATTGCGTATTTGGTTAGACAAGTCAGAGGACTTGATTCTGTTGGTAAGTGATCTTAGGAACACAGTTTTACGAGCTTTATTTTTGCGTCCATCACACACACACACACACACACACACACACACACACACACACACACACACACACACACACGAGATAACAGTACAGGATGTATGCTTTTCCCTTTTTAATGAAACAATAAACATCATGATTAAAAACAAACATTTCTCCATGCATATTTTTCGAGATACATCTTTACATTTTTACATGGTGAATATCTGGAACTTCTATGCTCTTGCCGGAAGGTAGGAGAGTATGCTTATGTCTTATAATTAGGTAACAGTAGTTCGAGTTGTCGCTGGTGGTTTCGGTATTTTTCTCCTAGGTGCATGAAACGTATCTCAAAATGCGTGCTATGCAGGCAAGGAAAGTAACTTCCACAGACTGAAAATCTCAGACGTGGGCCTTCATGTGGTGTGCACAAATAAATCTAATATTCTTCTTCGACTGTCAAAGTTTCGGAAATTCTTTTGCACCGAAAATGTAACTTTAAACTCAAAATTGTCGAATAATCGTTCTTATTTTTGGCAATATTTTGATAATATTTCCATCATACTCTGCATTTACACTCTCTTGACACATTTCTTGACAATTGTTTATTGGGCTAAACTGCTAAATTTCAATATATATATATATATATATATATATATATATATATATATATATATATATATATATATATACATATATATATATATATATATACATATATATATATAAAATCAGTTTTGTATTCCGTGGAATTATATATATATATATGCTCATAATCCCTTACATGGCTAGGAAAAAAGTCAAAATAAACCAGACTGCGCATTATTCCACGGAAAACAAAACTGATTCAAGAACGTCACCGTTTCTCTGACTGGGATGGGGTGACTACCCGATCCGCGACGAGGATGATTTTCAGATTCATTATTTCCTGACTTTTAAAATTATTGGCTAGCGATGTTCAAGTCAACCCTGGAGCTGCCAGTAACTTTTGCGATATCACACTCTGTCACATTAATGTTGGTAGTTTGTCCCAGGACAAACTACGATGTATTCGTGCAGATATTGCTCAGCACGATATAACTGCCCTCTCTGATTTTTTTTATCACATAATGTACTAGCAGGACTGAGCACGTGTCAGAATGCTTGTAGCATCAAACTTTCCTCCTGTAGCACAGTCAGTCTAAATTTCCTATCTTCATAATGGTACAACATGTTTCCCTGTAGCACTTTTCTGCATTCTTGTAGCACTTTGGCGCTACAGTGCTACAGGATGCCCAGCCATGTGTACCTAGTAGTGATCTTGCAAAGTTGCATTGCCTGGTTTGTACACGTCAATGACGAAAGACCGTATGTTTCCCGGTAATTCCTAGCGTCCAAGCGCTATGACCTGGGAATCCCTGATATGGAGCTACTGTGGGCCGAAATAACATTACACAATAGTTTCTTACTAGGTGTTGTTTACAGGTCACCCCAATGTCTTTCTGGGATAATTTACACAACAGTTTTGATTATGTTAAAAAAACTGTGTGTTTTCATATCATAACTGGTGACTGATGCTGATTTTACTGGGAAAAAGCTCGATCATTTTTGTACAACTAATGTTCTTGTTCCACAATACATATATTTTTTATCATTATTTATTTACGAACTACCCCTTTACAATGGGGGCATCAACGGGTCAGAGTCCACCAGAATAAAATATATACAAATCGGTACCGGTACGCTCAAGTTGAAAACAAATATTTACATATATTGGGTTCCTATCACTGAAGCTCTTACCTTCCCCACCTCCGTTAGAAATCTTTTGCTTGCTTTGTCAAAAATCCATCCAATCTCGTGCCAGTGGTCGAAGATCAAATTACCAAGCAGGAGACATTATTTTGAATTTAGAGATGATGCCGCAAATTGTTCCCAAATATACCTCTCATTATCACTTGGCAATTAAATTTCCAACCACTTCCAAAGATCTTTTCGAATAATAAGTAGGCGAGGACCCAGAAACATAAAAGGATTAAAATCTTCATGGCCTTAATGGCAGAGGGGACAGTAATTATCTATTACCTTATTCCACCTTGAAAGATTTTCTTGAATTCCGAGACAATTGGTTCTTGCTTGAAGTTTTAAACGAGCGCTCTCCATGATTGGAAACAGCGAGTGGTTCTCAATGGCTAATCTTCCAATTGCTGGAGTTCCACAAGGTGCTGTTTTGGGGTCTTTAGTTTTTAAAATTTATATTCATGATATTGCCAATGTTGTTCATTCAAATATATTTTCTTTTGCTGACGAGACGTCCCTTTTCGTCTCTATCGACGATCCCTTTCATGTTGCTACTGTTATTAACCGTGATCTCGCTTCTTAAGACGAATTGTCTAAGGAATGTTAATTTCTTTTAATTCTCTCAAGACTGATTCTATGCTTATATGTTTCAAAAGGAACTCTTCTGATCACCATTCTCTCCCTTTTCAGGGTCAGCAACTGGGAACTGTATCGGAACACAACCAGTTGCGTCTTATACTTAAATCTGTTTCAAAATAGAATGAGCACATTAATCAAATTTCAACCAAATCAAATTGCAGAATATGGCAGCCAAGATAGTCACGGGGAATTTCAATTATAGAGACATGAGAGGTGAATAGTTAGTAAAAGCCCTAGGTTGGCAAACCCTCAGTGAACGCAGGCGTTTTCATATTGCAGTTTCAATGTATAAATGTATTTATGGTTTAGCAGCGCATTATCTGTCAGTTTAAGTAACTTCTGTGTCCGAAGTTAATATTTACAATACAAGAAGGGCCAGTACATTGAATGTTTTAGTTTATACCGTAAACCGGAACGTTTTTAAAGTCATTTGCTTACGATGGTGCTACCACATGGAATGCGATACCAGATTTTACCAGGGCAGCAGAAGATCTAACTACAATAAACGCTTGGATGCTCTTTTAAATCTTTTTGTTATCCCTGTTTTTATGTAGTATTGTATATATTTTTGTGTATCTATTGTTCAATGTATTTTACTTTTATGTGTACATTATCTTGATGTATGCTTGTCCCATTGTAAGAACAGAGCTATGCTCTGAAAGGGCTACCCATGGTAAACAAACAAACAAACAAACAAACAAACAAACAAACAAACAAAACATTGCTTCTAAACAACTAAACAACAAAGAAAACTTTACAGTATCGTTTGACCGTGAAACCTTGGAAGTAATATATACTTCCTTTATCCGACCAATTTTAGAATATTGCAGTGTGGTCTGAGATGGCTGTGCGCAGGCAGACGAAAACGTCTAGAGGGGCTACTGCTCGTATCATAACGGGAGGAATGAGAATTACTTCTAGTGTTAATTTATATGAAAAAAACTGGTTGGGAGACATGAAGTAAGCAAAGGGAGAGATTTTAAAAGATCATGATGTACAAGATGGTAAATAAATTAACCCTTTATTACCTGTATACTGTTGTCCCACATTACCTTCTCCCTAATACTATGGCGCGGTTAGATTTAAATAGACGCTTAGTTTACCTTCTTTTGATTGTAGGCCCGTTCTACTTGAGAATTCTTTTTTTCCTACTGTAATTACCGTATGGAAACTTTTCCCGTGTAGAAATTCGAAATTTACCGACGTCATTACCGTTTGAAAGAAAAATTCCTAAACCTAGACTATGTCCAGTTAAATTTCCAGAACTTGTAAACTTCGTAATCGATATTTGTCTATTTTACACTCCTGTTTGCGTATGGGCTGCAGTAAATTGAACGAACATCTGTTCCAGATAGGGGCTAAAGAGTCTCTTCCTTGTGTTTGTGGCGCTACCACTGAAAGTGTCAGGTTATTGCTTCCTCACTTCTCCACGTTATGCTGTGGGGGATAGACTTCATACTTCTATTTGTCGTCTGGCGCCCTTCACTATTAATACAATCTCGTTTGGTAGCGACCTTTGTAGCATTGATGAAAGTATTTCCATATTTCTTTCAACGCAAGAATTTTTGAACAAAGGAAAATGTTTTCTCAGTGAAACAATATCTGAGTTATTTATAATTATTGGTAATTTTCACAGCCGTCTATCTCTGACAACGGCGTCTTTCTTACTTCTTTTTCTCCGCTAGGCCGCTCATCGAGTGTCTTGTGCCCGGACTCGATAAGCGACGGTTCACAGGGACAGTAGTGTTCCTTTTGCCATCTGTTTTGTCTTTTATCCGCAAAAGGGATTCATATAGGGCCTTGTCCTGCTTCTTAATAGACTTCCTTTTGAAATAAAGTATGGCTATTGTTGACTATGGACAAACCTTAGTGCGCCAACTCGATCGGCGCCGAGGAGAGTTTCAGTCAACCAACAGTTACGACACAGGTTCAAGTATAATCTTATCCAAGTGTGATATTCGTTAAGTAAGTAAACACCCCCCCCCAAAAAAAAACAAAAACAAAAACAAAAACAAAAACAAAAAAACACCCCCCCCCAAAAAACAACCCCACCCCCCAAAAACCCCCCACCCCCCAAAACCAATAAAGATTCCCCCCAAAAAAACCTCGACAAAGCGAAACAAAACAAAACAAAGAAAAAAATAACAGACACCCCCCCCCCAAAAAAAAAACAAACTCGAGGGCTTCAAAGTATATTGTCATATGTCGATTGTAAGTTAAGCTTAACATCAAAATAATACAAAGTAAAACGTCAATGGCTGGCCTTTTGACCGTGTTGCCTTTTCTTTATCAGATATTTCACTCACGGGCTTTACTGAAACATCCAGTTCCATTTTCAAGCAAGGTGTATTGACGTCATTTGTCTTTGAATTAACTATTTTCAACGGAGACACAACGGCAATTGCTGTAACGTCAGGTGCGTATATGCATTACAGACAATCACGTCAATTTCTTAGTACTTGGTATCTGTCAAACGACTGGGTAGAACATTGAAAGACACTTTACTCACATTCGGGCAACATGTATTACTGCAGCTTTCTACATTTGTAGTGGACAAATATTATTACCTTATTCGACGATTAAAATGACATTCTGTTATCCTATTTTTATGTGACACGCAAACCGATAGCGTATTAGCAGTCAGTTGAAATAAATCATTTGTTGACTGAGATAAAATTATTCTTAACTCTCTTGTCGATTAGTTTTATGGTGAACCATCTTGTCTTGCCTCGTACAACTCTGTCTTGTAATACGGACATCTGTAAGTTCATTGATTATTGTATTAGGGCTATATATCAAATCTATATGTGTACCACTTTTGTTTGTCCGTGCTTTGTTTTACACACACACACACACACACACACACACATATACACACACACACACATACACATACATACATACATACATACATACATACATACATACATACATACATACATTCATTCATATATATATATACATACATATATTGTGTGTATGTGTCAGTCTATGTTCCGGAGAGCCCCGAATAATCATCTCAATGTACGATAGGGCGATCCAGTTTTAAAAAAAATATGTTTAAACATAAGCCGATATCAGTAATATATGTATGTATGCATGCATGCAGCTATGCATGTCGTGTGGCAGATGGCGGATAATATCCTCGGGTATTAACAAGAATGTATGCTACAAAACAATGCAATTAGTTGGATTACTGTACACAATACCCGTGTATTTGAAGGAAAATGATGATGATGATGATGATGATGATGATGATGATGATGATGAAGAAGAAGAAGAAGAAGAAGAAGAAGAAGAAGAAGAAGAAGAAGAAGAAGAAGAAGAAGAAGAAGAAGAAGAAGAAGAAGAAGATGATGAATTGAGCCCCTAATTTTGAGGAAGTATAAAAAAGACATATCAGTCATGCATTGATACGAGACTGCATGAGGAAAAGGAAAATAAATAAATTGGGCCCTACAGGTTACTGGTTATATGCAGTATTTTGCTTGTTTAGAAATTTGCAGGATGGTTGTTTTCACTCATTCACATCAGTTATTATCCACCTTGCATTTTACAATGAGGGGAATAGTGAATAAAGCTATTACCACAAATGAATTTGCATCACCATATTACACAAAAACATAAAGTACATCGGTTTAATGTCCACAGGGTGTGAAACTATTTTCCAACATTGTTACTGGTGACTATGCTATGTTTTATGCTGTCATTATTGTTTCCAGTTTTGTCACACTGTCTTTCTAGCTTATCATGTGCACATCATTAAAAGAGTATGCCAGCATAACTTTATTTCTTTTCGAGATATATGTCCTTTTTTCATTTAAAATGTGTTTTGGTCACAAAAATCCATCCCCATCGTGGGTTACGTCATTAAGGGGTGACCTAATTTCAACAAATAAATTGAAAATGATTTCCTTGCCCTAAAATTACCCCCAAAGAGAGATATAAACACATTTAAAAACCTTTTGGATACCAAATTCGTTTCTCAGTATTGCTAGTGGTAGCCATATTGGATTTTCTATTCTGTACACTTCAACCATGCTTTTTCAGAGGTGCATGGGAGCGTATATTGTAACAAATTTGCTTAAGAACCAAAATCAATTATAAAATTTTGGTCCCCAGAGGTTGGTCACGGGACTTGAAATATTGGCCCTACTAAAAGGAACAAAACCAATAAACCAGAACTTGTCTGTGCCCCAGTGCATACACCTGAATTTACGTTGGATGATATTTCAAGATATTTTTCTTCATTTAAGATAGGTTCAACTACAAATTGATTTTGCTTTACGAAATGATCAACAGGCTAGCTAAGCCCTGCTTATCTTTCGGATCTGGTCCTAGTAAATGTCAATCGGGTCACAATCCAAGTCAGGGATTGTCGCAGTTTGAGACTAATCAAATTCACACCCAAACGTTTTGGGGATTCCTTCCTTCCTTGCACTATTAATCTTTTGAATGATCCTCCGGATGACAAAGGTAGTCTGCCACCCTTACAAAATAAAACTATCAAAGTTGAAAAGTACTCTTATTTGCGTCGATCCTGTTCCTGGTCGCTATTGTCATGGTTATATATTACCTTACATTATTCATACTCAGTTACGTTTGGAATTTTCTCTATTAACTTTTCCCCTTTATGGATTGAATAATTATCTTCCCGTCTCCTGCATGCAGATTTTTGCATCTCAATGAGAGCACTTACCATTTCTTTTTGGAATGTCCTCTCGATTCGTTCCTCAGAATTTCTATTGAAAACAGTTCGTGATATACTGGTACCTGGAGTGAATCCCAATTAGTAATGATAGTCTCTCTGAAAATCTAAATTTAAATATATTTACTGCTGTTCAGAACTTCATTTCTGACTTCAGACAGTTTTTATTCTAGGTGTGTACAACATGAGTAACACCATCATGTAAAATTGAATTTTACTTCACGTATTGTCCTGTGTGTCTTGTCCACATATTGTATGCCTCTATTTGGCTGGAGAGCCAGTTTTGCTGGTATTAACTGTACTATTTGGTGATCTACTATAAATAAATATGTTTAAATTAACTGTTGATGTTTGAGATGATCATATTCATGTTATTATTCAATGACTTAATGTATGCAAAATTCATTAATGCAGAGGCAGACCTAAGTTTCACAGTTGACAATCTTCATTACATTAGCCCCTGGTATGGTATTGGGTATTGCAATATTAAACCTTGACTTTGAGTAGAATGTGTATGGAAATTTTACGGACAGTAGATTAATTTACTCAATACTACCACATTTAATTTATTAGAATGTCAATTATGTATTCAGGTGTATGAGAAATTCACGGACAGTGGAATAATTTACTTAATACTACCACACCACAATGCATATATATGTTATTTACATTTGTGCAAGTGACATTTGAATATGTTTGTGGAGCTCATCAATTTTCAATGTTCTGATTTCCACCAACAGGCTCTAATTATAACTACAATGTCTCTCTACAAATAAGTGACGCAGATATCGGATCAGGCGGTACAGACAGTATGTCTAGCACTCCCAAATCTGTGTCTTTTGCACCCGATAGCGTCACTCAAGCTGGTCTTGCAGTTGGCAGCTCCTTTACCATGTACGCATCAGAGCTGCTGACGGTTACTGCAACAGAATGCACCGCATCTCAATACATTTGTGCGCACGTAACAGCTCATGCCACAGCTGGGTACTCTGACCCGTCCGACACAAACAATTGGAAGTGTATCAGCATGTCGTTCAAGAGAAC
Source organism: Hermodice carunculata (assembly GCA_964020975.1). Lineage (NCBI taxonomy): Eukaryota > Metazoa > Annelida > Polychaeta > Eunicida > Amphinomidae > Hermodice > Hermodice carunculata. The sequence continues at coordinate 55,853,592 of OZ026615.1, read as the reverse complement.
TTGCGTACCAAGTATGATATCTTCTATTTCAAAGACTAAAATTAGTAATTACTTGTGTGATCCTTTTGTTTTGATAATAATACATGTAGCGTTGTTGAGAGATCTGCGACTCCTACTGCGTAAGTGGATAAAATGTTTACAATAGGCACAGCGATTCTGAATTCTGTTGTGATTCATTGCCATAGGAGTGTGTAAACATCAGTCTGTTTTGTGTAACGCATAAAATAGAAATAAAGATTTAACAAAATAATGCTCATACATGTAAATGCATGTACCCTGGGAAACTCTGGTCAAACCTGAGCAAAATATTGGTTGTATAAGTCAACTTACATAACAAATAGCCATCTATATGCTTGCTGTGCTAATTACAGACATATTGTATATATATATATATATATATATATATATATATATATATATATATATATATATATATATATAAATATATATATATATATATATATATATATATATATATATATAATCTAGAGATGTATGAAAGATTCGTTTTATGATACATTTTTATCTTAATACAATGTATTTTGATGACTCGAAAGCTGGTTTTATAGCAGTAATGAGAAAAATTGGATGTCTGGCCGGGTTGATGTACAGTGGAACTGACTGTATCATAGAAATTCTCGCTATATATTCCATTGTTTCCTTCAATTCTTGTAACTGCCTCCTACACTACAAAGGCCTACTTGAATTGAATTCAGTTCATCTCTGCATATCTTGAAGTGTACATAATTAGCCCCCCGCCCGTTTCAACGCTTATTCATACAATTACTCACATTCATATTTGATTACGTCTGAATCCACCCTTTAACTCATTCCATACTGATCCCATCTTTTCCCGCCAAAATGTTAATGTCGTCTGCTTTTCTGATTTTGACACATCTTCCACAATTTGTAAAAATTTTGAATAAAAATTGAACGAGAGGCCATTTAGGCTTGTATGGAGTAAGTCAACAGCTTTCCTGGGTGCACTCTGGACACTAAGTGCCCACAGTGCACCCAGGAAAGCTGTTGACTCTGTCTTGTTCTGGGATGGAATGAGTTAACCCCCTTTGGTACAAGCAATCGCATTCATGTTTACTTTTGGACATGAAATTTCGATTTGTCCGAAGCACCAAGCATGTTGAACTGACAATTTACTTCAGATATCTGACTCGTAAATTGTCGTCAATATTGCTGACTGCCTGAGCTGCAAAAACAGATATTAATGCACAGTTGACCAGTGATACCCACTTGCTTATCATGGGTGTAACATTGTTGTGAAATTCTTTTACCAAAATAGATAACTTAGGTATGCAAGTATTTGCACATAATAGGAAGTGGAAGAAATCTATATATGCTGCAGATCGTGTCTTATTGTGACAATACATCAAGTACACAGTGTGTCGTCATAAAAGACAACTGTGATTCTGGTGAGCCTGGTTTGTGGTTTACCTCGTAGGACTTAAAGAGCACTACTGGATGATTGCAAGATACACAGGAATCGTTCACACATATGCGCGCATATATTGCTGATGCATTTTGCCACAAAATAACATTATAATTTCAGATCCTGAAATTTCTGCTTTCTCTGAAACCAGTGGCAACATTTTCAAGATTGGAGTTTCTGCTTCTCTAGCAGTCAGCTTCACCATACGAAATGCCGCAGCTGCTGCTTCAGGCAACAATATTATAGCTGTCACTGGATCCAATGAAAATTTCAAACTGGAGTTACAGTTGTCAGATGTGGATATGGAGGTGGGTACAGATACTATGGGTTTAACACCAGTGGAAGCTACTGTTGCTGCTGTTGATAAGCAGAAAACATTAGCAACTTCTGCTACAATAGTCACAACAGGCTCTGCAAGCATTACCATCCCCAATGCCAAGTGTACAGGTGTGCAATACCTGTGTTTGAAACTATCAGAGGGATCCGGAGCAAGCTACATTGATGCAGACAGCACAAATAGTAGCAATATTAAGTGCATCAGTATCATCGCAAAGAAGACATGTGTACCAGGTAATTTTGCACATTTTCATGCTTTGAAAGGATGTGGATAGGTGCTATTTACTAATATAGTATCCTAATCTATGATGTATTTTGAAGCAGAATGACTTTGTTCAGGACTGAGTATGCCACTGCCACGTGCTAGTGCTATGATGTACTAAGTAGTGTAATGAGTCTGGAAAGGGGTGGGTGGGTGGTGAGTATAGTGGCAGTAGAGATGACTGTGTGAAAGCAAGCAAGCTCTTATGGCACACAGACATACTTAGGGAAAATACTGTTAATGAGGGTATATACAGTTATGGTTTGTACCTATACTTATATATTCAAATAGGAAATAGGCAGGTAAAGATGTCGTAGTGAGACCATTACGTGTCAAAATCAGAATGGAAAAGCAGTCCAAGTGTAAAACCGTTCAAATCTTGAGAAGTCTTTCAACATGAACATTATCACACACAACAGCAGGATTTGAATAGCCATCAAGCAATACATTATTTATTAAACATCTACAGAGGATAAGATGTCATATGGCAACATAGAGATAATGACTGTTATGAAAAAAAAAGTGGACAACCGCTTTCAACAATGTAAGAGAAGCTGCACTGAAAATCCAGGTAAACAAGAACTATCCATGATATGAGACCTTCAGTCATCAAACAAGCCAGGTCAAAATTCAGAAGTTCAAGGGAGACATACCAACAACTTTATGACATTTTCACATGTCAGTCAACAAATACGAAATGCAGTGTGAAGGGAAACATCTCTCTCCTGACTTGAGACAGGCATCAACAAAAGTTAGTAGTAGTTTAAATCGATTTGATGCTAGCAAGTCTCAAATTTAAGAAATACCAGTATCTTGCCTCATACATGCATTGTATAAAAAATTGGTTACAACTGTTTACATATTTACTACACCAGTTATATAACATCTCAAATCTTTTATTAGAAATTAGAATTTTAATTCTAAATCATCAGGGTAAACTTGTGAAATATATTCTTGGAAGTGTTTATTATTGATGCTTGATAGGTCATCAATATATTCAAATGTCAACTTGAAACATTAATTATGAAATTCGTTCTCTTTTACAGCTTTACAAGAAACTTTTACTCACAGTAAAATAAATATAAATTGGCCAAAAGAGGTGCAAAATTTGTAAACCGTATAACATTAATTGTCTGTCTAAAGATTAAATATCCAAAATAGACATATATGTTATCAATCAAAACGTTCAACAACTCAACAAATTGATCATATTCAAATGCAGACTGGCCATCCTTCATATCATCACCAAAATATGCACGTTTATAAGATCATCCTTGGAAAGTTATTTTTCTCATAAGTTTTATATATGAGAGACTTGATACACTCTTTCAAAATTGGAATGAGGAATAGTTGTATGTAAATGGGAGAAATTTGATTACAAGGTAAATGACTATTAGTACCATTCAACTGCTCCAACAGGATGTATGAATTAGATAAAATCCATAAGCTGTTAATACCGGAAGATACTTCTATTCGACCACAGTAATTAAACCAAATTTCGTGTACTCTCTCCAAGCCTTAAGACAACAAAACTGACAATTCTTTAGTGGAACAAAATTTGTAACCTGCTATGAGCAGGAAATTATAATGATTTTATACAGTTTTGGAAGTGAGTAAATGTTGGGTAAATGAGCGTGTACATCAGAAATTTCCGGCCAAATGAAAACAAAAATTGTTGGTGTTTGTTCAAAATAATATCCAATGATTCATTTACTTTCACATATGTGGGAGAGCATGAGTTGGTCAACAGGCCTAATTCGTCAATGCGTACCTTATAATAAAACTGTCTCCATATGAAAATAATATTATTGGATGCTTTATCAGCAGGTGTAAATCATATTTACCATGCATCTCTTGCAGGCTTGAAACAACTTCTGGATTTGCCAGAACAGGATCTGGTGGTTGCTTTCTGAACTTTTCTTATTCTGTTTATAAAGATATGCCTTATTTCACAGATCTATTCATCTCAGACGGAAATATTAAACTTATCATTCTTTGCCCATTTCCCCACCATATTCTTTAATAGCTTCCACAATCATTTTCTTCTCTTTACTTCAAGCAATTTTCTGTTGTTCACGGTAGTTAAGCCCTGTTTGAAATTAGTTTACATAGCGCCTCATAGTAAGATCGCCAGGAATTATATGACCATGATGATTTGAAAAGTAAGGCCAATATGGCTTTGGTGAGAACTAAGTAGAATTAGAATTTCATGAGTAGGTGAAATGAAATTTGTACTGAAGAAGAGAGAATATTCAATGTGTTTACTTCAGAGCATTCAGATTGCGCAATTAAGTGCATGTGACAAGTCAAACTGTCTGAAATCAGCTTTTGTACTTCTCGAGTGTTATTTTCAAAATATTTACCTTTCATATACAAGATTCAAATATTGTGAAGTATGAATGCAAGTGGTAGATTTTAGGTGAAGTTATGTGCATGACATGAGTTGACCGTTAACCCAACAGATGGTCATGTACTGACAAAGCAAAGTATAGTGAAACCTGTCCAAGTGAACACCTCTGATTAATGAACACGTCCAATTAGTGAACACTTTTTTGGTTCCTTTTTTTCCTGTTGTATTTAATATGGAGTGTTCACATTGTACACCACATCAACCTGTTGTTAGTGAACACCTCAGATCTGTGAACAGTAAATGCTTTTTTTGGTCCCAAACAGCAAATTTACCTGATATTAATGAATATCCTGACCGACCAAAAAAAGAAAAGAAAAAAAAAAAATGAAAGTGAATTTTTCTAGTGTGTAATGGATGGTAATTGTGTAAAATAGGATTATTATCTCCAAAACTTGTCAAACCACCAACCATGCTGTGTGTTATTTCATGACAAGGAGGTTTATTGCCCAAGAGTATCTACACCTCTGTGAAGAGGCTGTCTGTACAAGATCAAGCGGGTGTTCACTTCGAGGAGAATTGTACAAGGTCCCACTCAAGCTAAGCCCCATTGCATCACATACACAGAGCACTGTATAAAGTTCAGATATATTTTGTTAAGGTTGCTGAGCTATATGTAGTGGTTAAAAATACATTTAGACCATTGACATTGCTGCCAGTTTACAATGTGTCACAAACAATTTTACCAACTTGAGTGTGAACACGAATGAAAATGCCATGCTCATTTGGGGTGCTAGTACATCAGTAATCCTAATTGTTTTCAGGCAGAATATGATTCAGTGACAAAAGGCACTATGAACCAACGCATATGTGTGAACATCTACACACAGTAACATTTTTCATATTGGTCTTACGATATCTGTACACAACACTCTGGTGCTTGCATGTGCAAAGTTCAGGACAATGAGTCCCAAGGCAAGAAAGAATTTATCTCTGGCAGATAAATATGCCATAGTAAAAGATGCTGAAACTGGCTTGAGCCAAAGAAAGGTGGCAGAAAAGTATCATGTGTCAGTGGGATCAGTAAACACTACTCTCAAGAGGAAGAGAGACATCATTGATACTTATGAGGACAATAAGGATCCTCAGGCTAAACGGGACACTGGAAAGTACGGTGAACTAAAATAGTCTATGAAAAGTGCCTGGATTTAGAAAGGCAGATGAACAAACATGTGATTAGAAAACATTGGTGCTAGACAAATATGCATCACTGACTTTTCAAGCAGGGATGTGCATTACCTATGACAAGGGTTACTGTCTCTGACAAAACTGATCTTATCATGATAATAACTGAACATTTCTATTTCTTCAGCTGACATAAACAAAGCTATGAAACTGAACTTAGAATGCACATGTGCCTGTGCATCATCGTCACTGAACCATTGTGGTTAAAGACAATCTTATGTAGTTTAGATACACATAATTTTTTTTTCCATGATGAGATTTGACTTTTTTCAATGTGGACAGGGCTTGACAACCAGGCATTTACTCTAGCATTTAACTACATGTAAATGCAAGTGAATAAACAAGTATTATCAGTGTATATGTACATTTTGTATTTGTGTCTTTTTGTCCAGAACCACTTCCTAGTAGTTATTACCCTATTCCACACTCCCAACTCTTTACTATCCATAAGCGAACCTGTCCCTGTCTGACCTAAATACATATGGAAGTACTATTGTCCATATTACACAGGTTCCTCTGTAAAATTTTGACATGTTCATCAATAACCCAACCCAAACATTAGTGAACACCTCCAATTAGTGGACGCTTTTCCCAGTCCCGAAAACGTTAACTAAAGTCAGGTTTCACTGTACCATGAAAATGAGGTGGCCAAACTATTTCTCTAAAACAATAAGTTATAGCAGACAAACACTGTCTATATTGCACATTGCCAGGCAGATCAGTAGATGTGCATGCCATTCTTGTGACAAAACCTTTGAGAAGGCAAACATTTGAGTTGTATAATTGCTCACAATACACAACAAGAAGACGCCCAGGAGTCATAAAGTTTCACGTAAATAGAATGATATTTGAACTAGGTTAATTTGCTTTGAAGGCCGTTTTTTACAAGGCAGTCAATCTTTTCTGCTCATTGAGACTGCAGACTACCGGCAAACTGTAACGATGTAATAGAAAAGGGAATCTTGGATTTTGGATGATTTGTGATTTATTCAACAAGATAACATCCATAATGTTATTTGGTCCTATAAATTACAAAACCCAGCGTCTTATGAATGAAAATATGAGTTTTATATTTCAAAACCCTGAGTTCTGTAAGAATGCCCTGGGTTTTGTTCACTAAAGTTTGGGTTTCCTAGGGAACTCTAGGTTTTGCTCACAATTTTTAAAATTTCTTGGTTTTGCAATTTGATGTTTAAAGAAAAAAAGAGGGGGAAAATGTAAATGATTTTTGCATGGACGTCATCAATATAGGATTTTTGGATTTACATGGAACTATCATTTATTGATATACATTAGATACACATGCTTTAGCACGTCCCTGTGTCCTAATCACATGCCTGTAAAGTATATCTTCATGGTGTTGACATAGGATCAATGAATATCAAACAAATAAATTTCATGCAGAAGAGCCCGCTAAATGATATATCAAATGATTTAATATAAAATGCATATTCTTTTCCTCTCTAATTTGATGACTGATGTAATAAAAACCGAGTAAAATGTGTTTCATCACGTTTGGTATTGAAAGCTCAATGTTGACGTTTTGGTACTTCTTGAATCTCAGTCGTTTGCTGTATTTAACATTGCTGTCATTGTTAGGCTAATTTTACGAATGACGGTAATGTTTCACTGAACTATTATTTAAGTACCTAGACCAAAAATTGTAGCTTTAAAAGTTGCTTAAATAGCTGCCTTCTAAGAAACAGGCAACAGACAAATTTTAAAAATCAGAAATGCGACATCTGTATAAGTCACTTTCACATTACACAATGCTTCTTGAGCTGCATCAGGCAATCACATCATAGCTGTAACTGGTTTAATGGGGATTTTAAAGTGGAATAACAGTTGTCAGCTGGGATAGAAAAAAATACAGGTTTTGGTAATATATACCTAAATGCAGTTTTTGTGATGAGCCACGTACACGTGATGTCTGCTTTGCTAATTTATATGATTAAATAATGTCATCCAGGGTATGAACAAAACGAATAACTTGTGAATAAACTTATGTTATTGCAATATTGTATTGTTAGTGTAATGAAGAATACTGACAGATCACACAAATATAATTTGTTAAGGGAAAGTTTTCTCCATGAGATTATTTGGCAAAAAAAGATATACTGTAATACTTCACAAAATAGCCTATCTTCATCTTGCATAATTTTCACTTTAAAGACTTGAAATTTTCATGAGTAATTACGAAAATAAAAATTAAAAGAAGTTCTTATAATGAAAAAGGACAACCTGTATCATAACGGCTTGAATTTTATTCGATCTTAAAATTTAACATGTCAGAGAGAAATTTGGGAATATTTTGCATTACTAAAAGCCATGTAGGCCAAAATTCTGAAATGAAAAAATGCATGAAAGTGATTACCATTATCAAATTAAAAACTGTTTTCTTTTGACAGTTTAGAGTCTAACATTTGATATTACATTTGAGTTGGTGACATTACGATAAAGCTCTTTCTTGGCATTTACAAATTGGAATAATATATGTTACCTTTCATTTGAAGACGTGAAAAAAAGTAGCTGAGCTAGAAAAAGTACAATAGTTTGCTAAAATATATCTTTTTGGACTCAGTGAAAATGATGCACCACTTATATGCATGTCTGCTTTGCTAATTTGTATGATTAAATAATGTCAGTCAGGGTATGAAAAAAACCCGAATCCCTTGTGAATATACCTATATTATTGCAATATTGTAGATCCTGAAATCTTTGCCTTCACTGAAACAAGTGGCAACATTTTCAAACCTGGAGTGGTCACAGCCCACAGCACAACATAGCCAATGAAGTAATTTTCAAATAGTACAGAAACACATGATCCATATTCATTAATTCCAAACCCAACAATGACAGCAAAGAGATTCCAGACTTGCCAAAGCATCAACATTTCTCTTCCATAACCAATGTGAAGAAACAAATTTGACTCCTGGCTTGAGACAGGCAGTCACCCATAAAAGGCAACTGGTGGTTTTAAACTGGTCCTCTCAACCTTAGAAATATTCATCATTAACAGCAGACACTAGCTCTTTTCCAAAATGCATAGGCATAACCACCCAAAACACAAATTTCATTTCTTCTGCCACAAATAAAAAGAGACCTGTTAGGCCTATCACCTTTTAGTTCTCCCGACTTGTCAGTCAGCTAAGTTTACAGTAAAAGAGTTAAGTAGGCCAACATCGTTTTTGTGGTATTTATGAATCTGGAACATTATAAACACACTCTACCTCCACTATAACTATGAGTCGGAGAACAAAGCCCACAGCACAACATAGCCAATGAAGTAATTTTCAAATAGTACAGAAACACATGAACCATATTCATTAATTCCAAACCCAACAATGACAGCAAAGAGATTCCAGACTTGCCAAAGTATCCATATTTCTCTTCCAGTACCAATGTGAAGAAACAAATTTCACTCCTGACTTCAGACAGGCAGTCACCCATAAAAGGCAACTGGTGGTTTTAAACCGGTCCTCTCAACCTCAGAAATATTCACCATTAACAGCAGACACTAGTTCTTTTCCAAAATGCATATGTTTGTCACAATTGAGATTTACAGATCTGGCATATGTAATAGAACAGGCACCAGGATAAAACCAGGAAAGGAAGATATGCTGAATGATCCGATTTCCAATCAACTGTTGTCAGTGTAATGAAGAATACTGAGAGATCGCACAAATAAAATTTGTTAAGGGAAAGTTTTCTCCATGAGATTATTTGGCTAAAAAAGATATATTCTAATACTTTTCAAAATTGTCTATCTTCATCTTGCATAAATTTCCTTCTAAAAAATTGAATTTTTCATGAGTAATTACGAACATAAAAATTAAATGAAGTTCTTATTATGAAAAAGGACAACCTGCATCATAAGTGCTTGAATTTATTCTATCTGAAAATTTACCATGTTTAGAGGGAAATTTGGGAATATTTTTCATTACGAAAAGCCATGTAGGCTAAAATTTTGAAATGATAAAATGCATGAAAGTGATTACCATTATCAAATTACGAAGTGTTTAATTTTGACAGTTTATAGTCCAACATTTGATATATTACGTTTAAGTTGGTGACATTCCGATAAAGCTTTTTGTAGCCATTTACAAATTGGAGTAAAATATGTGTTACCTTTCATTTGAAGACATGTGAAAATAAAAGTAGCTGAGCTAGAAAAAGTACAACAGTTTTACGAAAATATATCTTTTTGGACTCAGTGAAAATAGTTCAGTCTTCTTGATGGACCACTTATATGCATGTCTGCTTTGCTAATTTGTATGATTAAATAATGTCAGTCAGGGTATGAACAAAACGAATAACTTGTGAATATACTTATGTTATTGCAATATTGTAGATCCTGAAATCTTTGCCTTCACTGAAACAAGTGGCAACATTTTCAAACCTGGAGTGGTCACATCTGTAGCAGTCAGCTTCACTCTCAAGAATGCAGCTGCTGCTTCTTCAGGCAACAATATCATTGCAGTAAGTGGATCCAATGCCAATTTCAAGTTGGAGTTACAGTTTTCAGATGTGGATATGGAGACGGATACAGATACTGCTAGTTTAACAGCAGTGGAAGCTACTGTTGCTTTAATTGATAAACAGAAAGCACTAGCAACTTCAGCTACAATAGTCAGCACAGGCTCAGCAAGCATTAGCCTTCCCAGTGCCAAGTGTAAAGATGTGCAGTACCTATGTTTGAACATGTCAGAAGGGTCTGGTGCCAGCTACATTGATGCAGATCCTTCGAAATCTAGTAATATAAAGTGCACCAGCATTACAGCACGGAAGACCTGTTTACCTGGTAGGTTTAATAAGTTTGCATTAGTAGTGTGAAAAAATCTGAGAGTATACGGTAAAGGAGGTGTTTGAAAGTGTCATGTTTGTTAGGCTTGTGTATATTTAAGCTTGTAAACACATCGATGAAATGCACGTTGTAAAATGTACTATTTTGCAATTCATTTATTTATCAGTAATCTTAGCAGATGCGAATGTCATGTTATTGTCACTGAATGGGTTGTGTTTCTGTCCTGTAGAAGCCTTATTCGCAGCCCCGGAATCCATACCCATAATTGTCTGCTAAGATAATTCCTGCCATCTCAGCAAACATGATTTCTGCAATGCCTATGGTTGATGTGTGAAACTGTAAAAGAGACATTTGTTTGTCACAATTGAGATTTACAGATCTGGCATATGTAATAGTACAGGCACCAGCATCAGATCAGGAAAGGAAGATATGCTGAATGATCAGACTTCCAACTAACTGTTGTTAGTGTAATGAAGAATACTTACACAAATATAATTTGTTAAGGGAAAGTTTTCTCCATGAGATCATTTGACTAAAAAAGATATATTCTAATACTTTTCAAAATTGTCTATCTTCATCTTGCATAAATTTCCTTCTAAAAAATTGAATTTTTCATGAGTAATTACGAACATAAAAATTAAATGAAGTTCTTGTTATGAAAAAGGACAACCTGTATCATAAGTGCTTGAATTTATTCTATCTGAAAATTTACCATGTTTAGAGGGAAATTTGGGAATATTTTTCATTACGAAAAGCCATGTAGGCTAAAATTTTGAAATGAAAAAATGCATGAAAGTGATTACCATTATCAAATTACAAAGTGTTTAATTTTGACAGTTTATAGTCCAACATTTGATATATTACGTTTAAGTTGGTGACATTACGATAAAGCTTTTTGTAGCCATTTACAAATTGGAGTAAAATATGTGTTACCTTTCATTTGAAGACATGTGAAAATAAAAGTAGCTGAGCTAGAAAAAGTACAACAGTTTTACGAAAATATATCTTTTTGGACTCAGTGAAAATAGTTCAGTCTTCTTGATGGACCACTTATATGCATGTCTGCTTTGCTAATTTGTATGATTAAATAATGTCAGTCAGGGTATGAACAAAACGAATAACTTGTGAATATACTTATGTTATTGCAATATTGTAGATCCTGAAATCTTTGCCTTCACTGAAACAAGTGGCAACATTTTCAAACCTGGAGTGGTCACATCTGTAGCAGTCAGCTTCACTCTCAAGAATGCAGCTGCTGCTTCTTCAGGCAACAATATCATTGCAGTAAGTGGATCCAATGCCAATTTCAAGTTGGAGTTACAGTTTTCAGATGTGGATATGGAGACGGATACAGATACTGCCAGTTTAACAGCAGTGGAAGCTACTGTTGCTTTAATTGATAAACAGAAAGCACTAGCAACTTCAGCTACAATAGTCAGCACAGGCTCAGCAAGCATTAGCCTTCCCAGTGCCAAGTGTAAAGATGTGCAGTACCTATGTTTGAACATGTCAGAAGGGTCTGGTGCCAGCTACATTGATGCAGATCCTTCGAAATCTAGTAATATAAAGTGCACCAGCATTACAGCACGGAAGACCTGTTTACCTGGTAGGTTTAATAAGTTTGCATTAGTAGTGTGAAAAAGTCTGAGAGTATAAGGTAAAGGAGGTGTTTGAAAGTGTCGTGTTTGTTAGGCTTGTGTATATTTAAGCTTGTAAACACATCGATGAAATGCACGTTGTAAAATGTACTATTTTGCAATTCATTTATTTATCAGTAATCTTAGCAGATGAGAATGTCATGTTATTGTCACTGAATGGGTTGTGTTTCTGTCCTGTAGAAGCCTTATTCATAGCCCCGGAATCCATACCCATAATTGTCTGCTAAGATAATTCCTGCCATCTCAGCAAACATGATTTCTGCAATACCTATGGTTGATGTGTGAAACTGTAAAAGAGACGTATGTTTGTCACAATTGAGATTTACAGATCTGGCATATGTAATAGTACAGGCACCAGCATCAGATCAGGAAAGGAAGATATGCTGAATGATCAGACGTCCAACTAACTGTTGTTAGTGTAATGAAGAATACTTACACAAATATAATTTGTTAAGGGAAAGTTTTCTCCATGAGATCATTTGACTAAAAAAGGATATACTCTAATACTTTTCAAAATTGTCTATTTTCAACTTGCATAAATTTCCTTCTAAAGAATTGAATTTTTCATGAGTAATTACGAACATAAAAATTAAATGAAGTTCTTGTTATGAAAGAGGACAACCTGTATCATAAGTGCTTGAATTTATTCTATCTGAAAATTTACCATGTTTAGAGGGAAATTTGGGAATATTTTTCATTACGAAAAGCCATGTAGGCTAAAATTTTGAAATGAAAAAATGCATGAAAGTGATTACCATTATCAAATTACAAAGTGTTTAATTTTGACAGTTTAGAGTCCAACATTTGATATATTACGTTTAAGTTGGTGACATTACGATAAAGCTTTTTATAGCCATTTACAAATTGGAATAAAATATGTATTACCTTTCATTTGAAGACATGTGAAAATAAAAGTAGCTGAGCTAGAAAAAGTACAACAGTTTTACGAAAATATATCTTTTTGGACTCAGTGAAAATAGTTCAGTGTTCTTGATGGACCACTCATATGCATGTCTGCTTTGCTAATTTGTATGATTAAATAATGTCAGTCAGGGTATGAACAAAACGAATAACTTGTGAATATACTTATGTTATTGCAATATTGTAGATCCTGAAATCTTTGCCTTCACTGAAACAAGTGGCAACATTTTCAAACCTGGAGTGGTCACATCTGTAGCAGTCAGCTTCACTCTCAAGAATGCAGCTGCTGCTTCTTCAGGCAACAATATCATTGCAGTAAGTGGATCCAATGCCAATTTCAAGTTGGAGTTACAGTTTTCAGATGTGGATATGGAGACGGATACAAATACTGCCAGTTTAACAGCAGTGGAAGCTACTGTTGCTTTAATTGATAAACAGAAAGCACTAGCAACTTCAGCTACAATAGTCAGCACAGGCTCAGCAAGCATTAGCCTTCCCAGTGCCAAGTGTAAAGATGTGCAGTACCTATGTTTGAACATGTCAGAAGGGTCTGGTGCCAGCTACATTGATGCAGATCCTTCGAAATCTAGTAATATAAAGTGCACCAACATTACAGCACGGAAGACCTGTTTACCTGGTAGGTTTAATAAGTTTGCATTAGTAGTGTGAAAAAGTCTGAGAGTATAAGGTAAAGGAGGTGTTTGAAAGTGTCATGTTTGTTAGGCTTGTGTATATTTAAGCTTGTAAACACATCGATGAAATGCACGTTGTAAAATGTACTATTTTGCAATTCATTTATTTATCAGTAATCTTAGCAGATGAGAATGTCATGTTATTGTCACTGAACGGGTTGTGTTTCTGTCCTGTAGAAGCCTTATTCGCAGCCCCGGAATCCATACCCATAATTGTCTGCTAAGATAATTCCTGCCATCTCAGCAAACATGATTTCTGCAATACCTATGGTTGATGTGTGAAACTGTAAAAGAGACATTTGTTTGTCACAATTGAGATTTACAGATCTGGCATATGTAATAATACAGGCACCAGCATCAGATCAGGAAAGGAAGATATGCTGAATGATCAGACGTCCAACTAACTGTTGTTAGTGTAATGAAGAATACTTACACAAATATAATTTGTTAAGGGAAAGTTTTCTCCATGAGATCATTTGACTAAAAAAGGATATACTCTAATACTTTTCAAAATTGTCTATCTACAACTTGCATAAATTTCCTTCTAAAGAATTGAATTTTTCATGAGTAATTACGAACATAAAAATTAAATGAAGTTCTTGTTATGAAAGAGGACAACCTGTATCATAAGTGCTTGAATTTATTCTATCTGAAAATTTACCATGTTTAGAGGGAAATTTGGGAATATTTTTCATTACGAAAAGCCATGTAGGCTAAAATTTTGAAATGAAAAAATGCATGAAAGTGATTACCATTATCAAATTACAAAGTGTTTAATTTTGACAGTTTATAGTCCAACATTTGATATATTACGTTTAAGTTGGTGACATTACGATAAAGCTTTTTGTAGCCATTTACAAATTGGAATAAGATATGTGTTACCTTTCATTTGAAGACATGTGAAAATAAAAGTAGCTGAGCTAGAAAAAGTACAACAGTTTTACGAAAATATATCTTTTTGGACTCAGTGAAAATAGTTCAGTGTTCTTGATGGACCACTCATATGCATGTCTGCTTTGCTAATTTGTATGATTAAATAATGTCAGTCAGGGTATGAACAAAACGAATAACTTGTGAATATACTTATGTTATTGCAATATTGTAGATCCTGAAATCTTTGCCTTCACTGAAACAAGTGGCAACATTTTCAAACCTGGAGTGGTCACATCTGTAGCAGTCAGCTTCACTCTCAAGAATGCAGCTGCTGCTTCTTCAGGCAACAATATCATTGCAGTAAGTGGATCCAATGCCAATTTCAAGTTGGAGTTACAGTTTTCAGATGTGGATATGGAGACGGATACAAATACTGCCAGTTTAACAGCAGTGGAAGCTACTGTTGCTTTAATTGATAAACAGAAAGCACTAGCAACTTCAGCTACAATAGTCAGCACAGGCTCAGCAAGCATTAGCCTTCCCAGTGCCAAGTGTAAAGATGTGCAGTACCTATGTTTGAACATGTCAGAAGGGTCTGGTGCCAGCTACATTGATGCAGATCCTTCGAAATCTAGTAATATAAAGTGCACCAACATTACAGCACGGAAGACCTGTTTACCTGGTAGGTTTAATAAGTTTGCATTAGTAGTGTGAAAAAGTCTGAGAGTATAAGGTAAAGGAGGTGTTTGAAAGTGTCATGTTTGTTAGGCTTGTGTATATTTAAGCTTGTAAACACATCGATGAAATGCACGTTGTAAAATGTACTATTTTGCAATTCATTTATTTATCAGTAATCTTAGCAGATGAGAATGTCATGTTATTGTCACTGAACGGGTTGTGTTTCTGTCCTGTAGAAGCCTTATTCGCAGCCCCGGAATCCATACCCATAATTGTCTGCTAAGATAATTCCTGCCATCTCAGCAAACATGATTTCTGCAATACCTATGGTTGATGTGTGAAACTGTAAAAGAGACATATGTTTGTCACAATTGAGATTTACAGATCTGGCATATGTAATAGTACAGGCACCAGCATCAGATCAGGAAAGGAAGATATGCTGAATGATCAGATTTCCAATCAACTGTTGTCAGTGTAATGAAGAATACTGACAGATCACACAAATATAATTTGTTAAGGGAAAGTTTTCTCCATGAGATTATTTGACTAAAAAAGATATATTCTAATACTTCTCAAAATTGTCTATCTTCATCTTGCATAATTTTCCTTCTAAAGTGTTGCATTTTCCATGAGTAATTACGAACATAACAAATAAATGAATTTCTGATCATGAAAAAGGACAACATGTAACATATCTGTATGTATTTATTCTATCCAAAATTTTACCGCCTTAGAGGGAAATTTGGGAACATTTTGCAGTACTACAAGCCATGTAGGCTAAAATTTTAAAATGAAAAAATGCATGAAAGTGATTACCATTTTCTAGAAAAAGTACAACAGTTTGCTAAAATATATCTTTGTGGACTCAGAATTTTGCACTTCAGATGTATTCATGGAAGTCATTGTATTTGTGGATTAAATCAGGTATCTACTAAATGAATAGTGTTCTTGCACTCATAGACACACTCCCTGCAAATGGCAAGATACGTTTTGACAGTTGGAGTATTTGTTGCCAGTAATTGTCAGTTATAAAATGGACAAAATAGAAGCGCTAAGAACAATAAAATTTCTTTGACAGCGCACGGAAGTTGGTGGCCTCTGCAAAGCTTCCTTTGGGTGTAGTTATGTTTAGTAATTTACAAGTCAGATGGAACGATTCAATAATGGATTATGCAGGTCTAATGGGGACTTTTTGAAGAAATGGCGCTAATGTTCAAGATTGTAGTGATTCTGCGGTCTGATTGCAGATCTGTCACCAATGGGTCTGGTCATTCCTTCCTCCCCGTTAGTTGAGGGGGCAGCAACCACAATCTCCATAACAGTCACCATTACCAACGTCGCCACGGCTTCGAGTGGCAACAGTGTTTTACCAGTAACTGGTTTTTCAAAGAACTGGCAAGCAGAATTTTATTTTTCTGAGGTTGGAAATGGGTACTATGTCAATGGGTCGGTAGCAAATTTTACAGCCGACAATCAAACACAACAGCAGATAAGAATAGATGCCCAGACACCCATCTCCGTGTCCGGCCGGGCTTCAATGACAATATCTTCTGCCTCTTGTGCTAGCACACATTATCTATGTGTGCGACTTGCTGTTCCAGCATCTGCCAGTTTCATAGACGCTGTTACCATCAATAATATATTCTGTATAAATATTGATTCACAAAAGCAATGCAGCCCAGGTAAGAGAGAACCAAGGTTCACGTTAAACATAACAAATCTGCACGGATGTGCATAATATTCAGGGACAAATTCACAATATAAACTAGTTTACGTTTGTAACTATTGGCCAATAATACTGAAAGGTACCACAAGTATACATCTGAATAGACATCTAAACTTAGTTAATTTATAGATTTTGCTGAACGTATGTCTCAGTAGAAAGTGGTTGAAGCACAGAGATATCATTTTCCTGGCTTTGTGTAATTCCTACTTTCATTAAATAAGTGTTCATTATAATCTATATCGACGTAAGTGCATATCTTGGAAAACGTTGATGCCAAACTAAAATGATACAGATAAAACAAAAAATTTGTGTGCGTCCGCTAAGACTGAAAAAGCCTACGTGAAATAAATTAATCGTACATAAAGTGAATTTAGGAAAACAAGTATTTGGTTGTCGCTATAAAGAGCCAATATCCTACACAATAATTCGTAGCCATCGTCACCTTAAAATATTAATTGTTTTTTGTTAATGCGGACCGCTGTTAGTTTTATATTTACAGGGGGCTTTATGGTCTTGTTAAAATTTATTCACAGACCCAAAGGCGGTTGCATTCGACACAGTACCTGCAACACAGACCTTTATCCAAGCTAAGGCAGTGTCTGTTAGTTTTCAAGTGGACATCACTAACATAGCAACTGGGGCACTTTCCAATATATCAGCAGTCTCATCTCCGAATATGAATTTCCGAGTGTCCCTCAAATTTTCAGACAAGAATATGGAACTGGAGAGTGACACTCTTGGCATTACCGCGTTCACAGCTTTAGCAACGCCACCAACTGACCCTGGACAGGCTCTTGGAATAGGCTCCACAATTACTTTTTCAGCGTTGGCCTCGTCAGTTACCATTCCATCAAGTTTGTGTTCAAATGTAACATGGCTGTGCTCAATTGTCGACAAAGGAACCGGTGTGACCTACACCGACGCTGATAATGACAATAATGTCAAATGCAAAGACATAAACGCATTCAGGACTTGTGCTCCCGGTAGGTATCCATGTCAGAAACATAATTATCGTGAGAAAAAGAATATGCCTATTTTTTCCTTTCGACGTATAGATATTCATTTGAATAGCAAAATACTTTCATGATTTTACTGAGGCATGACAAATGCTGTTATTGGATCCCCACATTGCATTATAAGACTTATGTGCTAGATATCACCATATGTGTCTGTATGTGTATGCATGTATTTATTATATATATATATATATATATATATATATATATATATATATATATATATATATATATATATATATATATGTACATATATATATATACATATATATATATTTATACCACAGATGAGTTTTTCCGTTTCTGTCCAAACTCTGGTCTTATACAAGGACATTTAGAGTGGAACCTGGTATTAAGACCACGTATCGTAGCACCTACAAATGGTCTTGGTTCGGTGGTGGTCTTCATGTCTAAATGACGGCTTCACTATATATATATATATATATATATATATATATATATATATATATATATATATATATATATGTATATATATATATATATATATGCATGCATGTGTGTGTGTGTGTGTGTGTGTGTGTGTGTATGTGTGTGTGTGTACATTGTCCCCGTCACATACATAGATGTGTTCATCGGTTTCTGTGCACAAACCTCGTAGTAAGTACCATATATCCCTCTCGTGCTTTATTCCAAACAGATGTGCAACTATCCATGCTAGAGGAAACCACATCCCCATCCAACGCAACATTCATTGAGGATCAAAGCACCATATTTGCATTCAGAGTTACATTGGAAAATGTAGCCGCTGCGTCGTTGCCTGGCAATGACATCCTTGGGGTCAAATCACCCAATGCTAACTACAGACTAAATGTTGTATTTAGTGACGAGGATTTGGAAAATGGTGGCTATAATAATCTCAGTCTTGCTATTTTGATTGCAAACGTTCCCATTGCTTCCCAACTGCGGTCAGCTCTTGCAGCTGGCAGTTCTCACGCCGTTGATGCCAACGTCGTAGTGGTGGTTCCGGCAGCGAATTGTGGCGAATTAAAGTATCTCTGTGCAGAGGTAAAAGCGGGAACTGGAGCCAGTTACGTGGATACAAGTACCAACAACAACTATAAATGTAAGAATATCCAGTCACAAACCAGATGCAAACCAAGTGAGTATCATCAAAGTGTACCAAGAAAAGATTTACGCTGTTTGGTACAGTGCAGTTTCATCTTTGCTCAGCATAAGTAGTTTTTCATTACTGCTTGTGTTTTCGTCGCATTTTCAGCTAAACCTTTAAAAAGTTTGTTTCATCAAATAAAAAATTCTTTTTTGTTCAATTTTGAATTTTATACTGTTGTTCTTAAGTCAAACTAAACGTCTTGTACTGTTGTTCTTAAGTCAA
Organism: Hermodice carunculata; assembly: GCA_964020975.1. Classification (NCBI taxonomy): domain Eukaryota; kingdom Metazoa; phylum Annelida; class Polychaeta; order Eunicida; family Amphinomidae; genus Hermodice; species Hermodice carunculata. Next base: position 55,834,236 of record OZ026615.1, on the reverse strand, counting down.
ACTAAACGTCTTGTGCTGTTTGGAGAGCATTCTACCAATCTTACCTTTTCAAATCATGTATACATATTTATTTATGTATAAATGTAGCCATTAAAAATGCAAGAATACCTATGTCGTTACCCGGAGTTTACATACTTCTTCGTGTTTGGAGGAGTATGCTGACATCAGTGAGGATAAAGTAAATACTCCTGTCACCTAGGCTTATTGTTTAAATATGCCTCCATTATAAGTGCGCTTATGCTCTTTTCTGACAGAGTTTACCAATCTACCGATCCAGAAATCCGTTCCTGAAGACACGAGTGCACAGATTCAGCTGATCCAAGCGGCAGCTACTGACGGCAACGGCGACACGCTTACCTTCAGCATGACCCCTGTCTCCCCAACGGTGCCATTCCAGATAAATCATGCATGCAAGTTGATTCTTACGTTGATAGCTCATACCCCAACCCAGCTTTTTCTACACATTTAAGGTATCTGACATAAAGTGTCAGAAATCTGATGCACCGAACAGTATCGAAAAATGCATATCCAAGGAGACCCAAACAATAAGATTGATATTTCTGGAGTGTTCATCGTTTAAGTGGATTCTTGAAAGTGGGCGATACGGAGACCATGTTTTAAATAAAACACGATACCTGAAAGTGTTAGTGTTTATGTATGAAGAAAGCAAAGTACATGTGCATAAAAGTGTCCATGTACAAAGAAATTTGACGAACTATCTCGATGGTGTACACTGCATTGCAAAATTTATGTATGTGTCAGTAGCATATGTGTGAAAAGACACAGGACATTGACCGTTGTTGAATGAGCTCAAAGATACACACAATAGATTGAAAGTTTGGTCGATACATTTCAATTAATACAAGAAATGTCAACGTTTGTTGCAAGTGTATCCGTGATATTGACATCAGACTATGAAAAGAGATTTGTTAAAATTTTTGAAGAATGTGTGTTGTCATGCTGCCTACATTTGGCTACATATTACTTCTTGTCTGTTTGTTTTTGTTTTGTTATTTGTTTGGTTTTTAAAAATTTTGATTGTTTGTGTTTGGTTTTTGTTTTTGTTGCCTTTGTGAATATACAGCCTAGGTTTTCTATTGCAGCGGGAGCTGTCCAGATTGTTTCCAACCCAAATTTCAATTATGAATCAGTTACAAACACATACAACCTAACTGTCAGCGTCTCGGATGGCACATGTTTTACCGTCTATTCGTACTTGACTGTGATCATCACGGACGTCATAGAGCCACCCAGACTGAAGAACATTCCCGCCAGCCTGTCTCTTATCGAGACATTTACAGGACTGGCCCGCACTATAGGTGTGGTAGAAGAGGACACAGGAGACAGCGTGACTGTCACTTATGCCGTTGTTCCTCCAATCACATCCGGGCAATCTCCTTTTCACTATTCGCAAGGAACAGGTGAGTTATTTTTTGGATTAGCAAGCCTGATATTTATGACAATTGCCATTTGTTATCGTTTTGTTTGTCCAGAAAAATGAATATCCGACGATTTTGCGAGCAATAAGTTGGTGAAAGTCTACCAGGTACCAACCAACATACAATAACACACAGCTGGACTAATTTTTTAAACTAAAGATTTCTGACTTAAAATGTGATATTAGTTTTCAAATCAAACGATTTTAAGTTTCGATTCGAGTTTCCAATTAAATTGAGTTAAAACAAGCTATCCTCTCCCTCGATCTCACCAGATCGGTGACACTCGATGAATTCACTGACAAGCTTAGATATTTAACTGACCTGTCTAAATTTAACAGTCAAAATTACATGGAATACCACCTAGTGAGATTTGTTTTACCTCTATGCCACATCTGCGCAGGGTTCGGCAATTATTTTGTTTCATCTGTGCTAAGAACGATGCGGTGTGTACACATTGTGATTTCTCTATATTTTACTTGTTAACATATTCGTTGGGGTTCAATAAAAATATTATATATGAATTTGGTGTGTGATGAAAACCTGTGGAATTACTCTAATAAATTTATTTTGTTATGGCAACAAAATAAACAGTTTATGACAGAAGATTTTCATCTGTTGAAGGTGAGCTTCACATTATATTTCCACCCGGACTGGATTACGAAACACGTACCAATCACAAACTTACTTTTACGGCAACTGATACACAAGGACACAGTGTGTCGGCCGATGTAGATATCAACGTGCTTGACGGCCCTGACCCACCCATCATTAAAAACCTCCCCGCTACTATCGACGTACCGGAACACTCTAACGGTGGGATGAAATTGCTTACTGTCACAACAGACGTAGGTGGCTCGCTGACCTTTAACCTGACCTGTGACCATAATGACGGCACATTTTACCTGTCACCTGCCGGAGGTAGCGCTATTTGATTATTTCACATTTATTAACGGATATAAGCCTAGAACAACTGAATTACCAGAAGACAGTGCTGGTCAAGCGGAATCACCTGATATTTCTTGTCGTATCTAATTCGACAGGAGATACCGGGTGACCTGTTGACCAAGTTGTACTGCCCTCTTGAAGTGTTCCATACTAGTGCCGTTGATCATCCCCAAAGCATACGTTAATAGCATCACAGTTGCCTGCTTCACAAAAATAATGGACCCACCAGCAGGGTCGGAATCAGTCTCGGATGTTTTACTAACGTTGTCAATATATTGTATTTGTGTCTTTTTGTCCAAAACCACTTTGAGAAAACCTGTAGCAATTTTTAGGAGCTTTGTAGCAAAATTTTGCTACAATGCTCCGTTTGGACAGCCCTGATGAATAATTCAATGTTAGAACTTGTCAGGGTGTTTGTCATCGCAGACGAATTTGTAAATATTAGCTGCGTTATTCATCAGACGTTTCATACATGGGTCATGCATATGTAATTCTTGTTTACAGGGCCCGATGTCTGGCTTAAAGCATCCCCAGGTTTAAACTATGAGACAGTGCAAAACTACACTCTGACAATATCTGTCACCGATGGCATTTTATCCGGAATACCCAAGCATCTGTATGTAGGCATTATCAACACAAACGATGCCCCTGAAATATGGAATCTCCCAGTTTACCTGGCTATACCAGAAAACATCTCTCTTGGAACGCCAATCTTTAATGTAAGTGTAGCTAAGTCAGAATACAGACAAGCGATTTAAGTGGTAGAATAACAGTTTGCAACATATGATGGTTTATATTTCATTGCAAAAAAGGCCGAAATAAAAAATTAAGTTTAAGAAGCAGAATATGATTCCGAAGGGGAATTTGCGGGTTCGTGTATTCAAAGTGAATGAAGCTGTTAAGTTCAAGAAAAAAATTATCTATATTTTGCCTAAAATGTTCAAATCTGGTGAAAAAGAAGGGGTGGGATATAACATTCAGTCATCTTCAGATTTTTTGTTCCAAGACCAGTTACATCTCTGTACAAAGGAGCCATTTAGATCTGAAAAAAATCTATGGCTGAGTACACTTGATAGTTTTGTTAATTTTGCAGTACACACGCCTTATTTGACTTTGTGCAGGTTAATGCGACTGACGAAGATGGTCATATGCTTAGCTTCCAAGTAATTTCAGATCCCACAGAGGGACAGAATTTCTTCAAGGTTGCAGCAGGTGAGGATAACGGGCGACATAAGTCCAGATGCTTTTTTCTGATATGAACACAAAGGACATATGTAGTTATCTTGTTTTGCGAGATGCAAATTGACGTATATACATGCAAAGGGTAACTTTAGAAGAGACTCTCCGTTAATTGCATCATCTTCATTTCGAGACAAAAGGTGGTTTCTATCAAAAAATCATTGTCAACGACTAAGTTGCATATGTATGTATGTATGTATGTATGTGTATATGTTTGTATGTATGTATGTATGTATGTATGTATGTATGTATGTATGTATGTATGTATGTATGAATACCAACCAGGCTTTGGTAAAAATTAATTGTATCTGAAATTATTTTATTTTTTGCGAAGGGTAGACGTACATTCTGTGCGTTTCTCACATAAGGTAACTTGCAAAAACCGCAAATTATATTTTGTGTGGAACGGAAACCCCCTTTGAAAAGTAATAACATGTAAAATTACATATTTTGAGCAGAATAGTAAATCTTGCATTTTGACAGGTGGGGCCGTCGCCGTGACGAAATCTCTGGACTTTGAGAAAACGAAAGCCTACAGAATGACTGTCCGAGCTTACGATGGACAAGAATATAGTCCTTGGGGTAACATAACCATACGTGTTCAAAATGTCAACGAACCGCCGATATTCTCACCTACTAATTTCAGCTTCAACATGAATGAAGAAATGGTATATATTCAAAGATTTTTTAAGCCCACTTTCTGTTTAGCTAACTGACCTTATATGATGAAGAAGTGGTATGTCTTCAAAGATCATTTGAGCCCATTATCGTGTTAGCCAACTCAGTTTATATGAAGTGTCGCCATCATCCGCCATAATTTTTATGTTGTTGGTTGCTGTCCATCCACGTTTCACATTTAAATCCTGGCTGGAAGTATTCCATCATTAAAGTGCGTGTGTCAACACACACTTTTCTGTTTTTCCTAACATTCTTTCTTTCTTTCTTTCTATCATTCTTTCTTTCTTTCTTTCTTTCTTTCTTTCTTTCTCTCTCTCTGTCTCTTTCTCTCTTTCTTTATGTCTGGGTGCCAACCCATACATTTTGTTTTTCCAAGAATTCTTTTTCTTTCTTTCTTTCTTTCTTTCTTTCTTTCTTTCTTTCTTTCTTTCTTTCTTTCTTTCTTTCTTTCTTTCTTTCTTTCTTTCTTTCTTTCTTTCTTTCTTTCTTTCTTTCTTTCTTTCTTTCTTTCTTTCTTTCCGTCCTTTCTTCTTTACAACCAAGTTGGTCTGGAGATTTTCTGAAGCACAATTTTTCCGAAAACCACCAAACTTGCCATGGTTACTGACCTAACCAATGAAATTGTGCATCTCATTTGAAATAGTCATGTTGTTTAAAAGTATGCAAATTTAGGGACAATTAAAATTTTAAAAGCTCCATATCTTCCAAAATATTGCAGATACTCAAAATTTCAATGTGCATATATAGATTTGTGACACCTGCCAATATAATGGACAGTTTAAGTTAAATAGAATTTCAAATTATGCTAATAAGGGGCTTTGAAAAGTTTCAAAGTTGAATATCTCCAAAACTATTACACATAGACATGCCATTTAAACTTCAATTTTTAGATTTGTGGCAAAGCCGCATCCAATGAACCATGAACCAAGGTTGTAGGATTTTAATTTATGCAAATTAGGTGAACATGCAAAATGTAAATCTTGAATAGCTTCAGAGCTATTATAGATAAAGGTGCCATTCCTACTTCAATTTATTTGTTTGTTGCATAGCCCCCTCCCATAAACCATAAACCAAAGTTGTGAGCTTTTAATTTATGCGATTATCCAAAACCGTTTTGTGGATTACCTTTGAATTTGACGAGGATCATTCCTTAAAGTCTGTTGTAGACTATCACTAGATGATGTCATTGATGACGTCATTTTATGGTCATTGTTAATTTTTAATATGTTTTGAGGGATCTGCTCAATAAAATGTCATGAAACTCTCTTATACAGCTGTGACAAGAGTATCAACGGACCTTTACCTATTCGCCAGGTGGCAGCACTGTTTTTTAACCTGTTTCGCGTGTTTTACGATTTTACGGCTTGCTGCATGCATCATGACTTCATATAATGGGAATATACCTGGAAGTTTAATCAATGTCTTTATTTTTAGCTATTTAAACAAAACAAGCTGCAGAACCTGGGCAGATAGATTCAAAATACATCTCCTAAAGTTGTGAATTTGTCTTTGTTTACTTCTTGATGCAATGGAATGAACTGCATTTAGTTTTGTCTCTTTACATGTATTTGAGGCATTTTGCCAAATACAATATCATTTATTACCCACGGCACATAAAGTGCACGAGGGTATTGTCGTCCCCTGCGTCGTCTGTCTGTCTTGTCGAAGTTACCACGATATCTCAACAAATATTCACCGCTGCTGTTCCAAATTTTTGTCAGAGAAACGCCTTATAATGAAACAGATTCCTATTGAAAACCTGATTCCTCTTAGTATTTTTAAACTTTTTGTGAAATTTTAAAGATATTGATTTTAAGGTCGTCTGATTGGCGCACAAGGCGTAACCATATTATATGTCAAAAAATATCCACCGTAGCTTGACCAAATTTTTATCACAGAAGAACCTTATGGTGGACCAGGTTCCTATTGAAAGCCAGTTTCCTCTGATTATTTAAAACTTTTTATGAAACTTTTAACGTATTTGTTTGAAGGCCGTCTGAGTGGCGTCAACCCTGACGACGTTACTGCGATATGTCAAACAATATTAACCGCAGCTTTATCAATTTTTTGTCAGAGATGCATTTTATGATGGACCAGCTTCTTATTTAAAACCAGCTCCTCTTTGTATTTAAAAACTGTTTATGTAACTTTAAAGTATTTATTTCAAGGCCGTCTGAGTGGTGCACAAGGGGACGACGTTGCCATAATATCTCAACCAGGTTCCATCGATGCTTCACCAAATTTTTTATCAGAGATGCACATTATAATGGACCACGTTCCCATTAAAAACCAGCTTCCTCTTATCATTTTTAAACTTGTTATGAAACTTTTGAAGCATTTATTTGATGGCCGTAAGAGTGGCGCACAAGTGCATAATATTACCATAATATCTCAAGAAGGATTCATCACAGTTGCGTCAAATTTTGGTGCAGTTACACCGTATTATGGCACCTGGCCTAAATAGAGGTTACCTACAAATACTTCCATGTATTACCCTAAGAACATCTTCAAAATTGCACTTTTATTTCATAGATAACAATATGGAAATTGTATGTAAAGTGTTCTACTGCGAAGTTTCAATAATAATAATAATAATAATAATAATAATAATAATAATAATAATAATAATAATAATAATAATAATAATAATAGTAATAATAATAATAATAATAATAATAATAATAATAATAATAATAAAAAAATTAAAAAAATAAATTGAGGAAAAAAAGATTGTGGGCGCCGAAGGTAATCTGTTCTCTGAACGCTATTTTGTTACATTATCTTTTCATTCTCATATCATCATTCTGAAACTGGTTTTGGATGGAATATTGCTTAAGTAGCTTAGTATAGACTGACTAAAATCTTTTTGTTCTCTCAACTGCAAAAAGCATATACTGGGTATACATCAGTACGGTACCACTTGAATCAATGTACAATTAGTCAAGAAAGTAATGTCTATGGAATAAATAATTTTTAAGTGGTCGGAATCGTTAATTGTTAAATTCAATGCGCACATATATATCTTTTCCAAAATGTTCGGTAGATACCTTTCAGAGGTGTGTAAAAGCTATCAAGCATTGAATAACATAAATGTATATATTATATTTGTTATCTAGTTAGAATTTATGACAGTTGTTACATTGGATACCAAATACAATGAAATTAGGGAGTTTGGCAAAAGACCCAAAGCTAATAGTTATTGATCCGTATACTGCAGAAGGACACCTAATATCGAGACTTCAAGAAGTAAAAGATCCAGAGCTAATACTCAAACGTGTGCACACTGCAGAAAAAAAAAAACAAGAAACAAAACATGGACAAACAAAAATGCAGCAAAAATCAGAAACCAAATAAACCAGAAACAAAACATATTTATTCCAAACGCTCCGAACTATTGTTCCTAGATAAACTTAATGCCATATTTATTGCGATTGTTTTGTATTTTTAATCAGCCATTATTCTGGAAGCTACCGCTTTCTTTCAATGTTACGGACGAGGATGTGGATGACACTCTTACGTTCCGTCTTACCGGAAGTCCATTTGTGAACTTCTTCACGGTTGATGCGCATGGGACTGTCAGGCTAACCAGAAGAATTGATTACGACGACCCCAACGGACCAAAATCTATACTCATGAGTAAGTTTTATTACCTTAGGTTGAGCTCTAGTTTTACACCAGTGTTCGGTTGCATTTTATTTTGTTTTTAACTTGTTGGTGCATTTGGATGCTTGATCAGTTAACAATGCTTATTCCTAGTATTCAGCTTCAATAACGTTTCATAACTGTTAGATACATAATGAATGTATAAAGAAAGTCATATCACAATGCAAGCCAACATACTCAGGCATGTAAATACTGCTTTAAAAAAATCTCTAAGTTTTGACCGCCGTATAATTTTTTTCCTTGCTTGACAGAATTAATTGCAACAGATTCGAGCGCTGTACAGGCTGTCCTCACAATAAATATCACCATCATCAACGTTAATGACAACCGTCCCAAATTTAAGGTTAAGGAATACAATCTAACCATACCAGAAAACCAGCCTGTGGGGACAACCCTGCTAAAAGTTGAAGCCACTGATGAAGATGCAGGAATCTTTGGAGATGTTTCATTTCTTGCAATACATTCCGGAGTTTTGGAAAAAATATTTTTTAAAGTGACAGTAGCAGGAAGCGGCAGTGGCTTATTGAGAATTGGGGAGCTCATCGACCGGGAAAAGTATTCTTCTTTTCACGTGGTTGTTCTTGTAAGCGACGGGGCGGGCCTCATTGATACTACTTCCATAAATGTTGTTGTAACTGATGTAAATGACAACAGACCAAGATTTCAGGAACAATTTTGTAACATGGAGGTGCGAGCTGATGCGCCCGTGGGAACCAGCGTTGGGAAAGTCCACGCCACTGACAACGATCAAGGTAATCTTTATGTATGACTTATATTATGTTATTTTTATTCCATCATTTACTTCTGATACATCGACTCAAGATCGTTTTGCACGCACACACACACACACACACACACACACACACACGTGTACATGTAAATCTATATTTTTGTATGTTTTTGACCAACGGGGTCGTCGACATTTAGAAAAATTGTGACACAGATGAAGGTCAGCAGTGTAAAAAGTTGAACCGCCGATAAGCTTTTTCAATGGAAAATGTAGATCATTACGTCATCACTGGGTCGCAAAGAAAATATGAATAATTGGTCATTTGGAATTCAGTTCTTCAAAAAGTTTATAATCCCGTGTGCACATATTTCCACCCTGACCATGCTATGACATTTATAATGGCAATTCTTGTATTTTTGTAATAACATCGAATCATAACCTGGTACTTTTGTGTCATTTCTCAGAGGGAACTTTAATTTCATACGTGGTAAAAGGAAACGTCACATCATTCTATATCGGCGTTGGGGATGGACAAATAACGGTGAACAATAAACTTTTCAAGGGGAACAAATACATTTTTCAAGCCACCGCGAAGGACAGCGGCATGCCGGTTCTAGCATCTGTGTACGTCCATAGTTGTCTGATCGTTCGAGTTTTATATCTCACAGTTTGTTTAACATGTAGTGTTTTCAAAATACATGTATATTTTAAGTTCACAGTAATGTTACCATATAGTATGTAATCATTATAAGTTACATCTCAACATTTTTATCGGTTATACATCATGCGATAAAACCATATCAGAAATAGTAATTTTGATCTGGATAAAGATACTACGTTCATAAATGAAAGCAAATTTTAATCTGGGTAAAGTTACGTTCATAAATGAAAGCAAGTTGATTATTCAAAGACAGCAATCAGAACAATCACAAGTTCTGATCTGCAGCTCAGACACATCTCTGTGTGGTGCACCTGTATATTGGTGTGCTTACAGAGATCTTGGAAACTGGTCCTGACTAGACTGTCCCAAGCAAAAATTGTAGCACTATAATTTTTTTCAAGTGAAACAACTCTACCTGTTTTCAGACCTACGCTTATTCGAGTCGATGCCTATGATGTCGAGGAATACCTGACAGATTGGGAAGTGGTCGTGGATGGCTCAGGCGGTGGTACCGGTGGCAGTTCATTAGGTCCAGATAAGCAGGGAGCTCTCATTTCTGCAATATCACAGAAATGCACACCCTGTGTACCTAAAATAGAGGAAGTTGTGTCATCGAAAACAGCGTGGGTACATTCTTGTAGTGAATAGCTAAGTAGCTTTCTTTAATGATAGATTCAATATCCAGTGGCAGAAAACAAAAAGGGAAAATTGTGTTTGAAATGTATGATATTTAAAGATTTAGGTCTGATGTAAATGCATGTTGTCTGAGCCAGTTAGGTACGCTGCTCCAACTATTTCTGGATGGGTTTATAAAGTATATTGAAATCTGTCTGAGAAGACCACCCCTGGGGATAACGAAGTTGAGATTTTTCATAGGAGATGAAAATAACATGAAAGTGAGAGGTAAAGCATGCTAAAAATGTGGAGTTTTTTTAGTGATGTTGCTTGGCATGAACCATTGTTACTTTTGTGGAAAACCACAAAGTGCAGCAAGTCACACGTACAACGAAAACCTTTCAGTTTAACAGAGGTGTTCATGTATGTAAAATTTGGTACTAAAATATGTCCTTCAGTTTTTGTCCAAAGCAGCATAGTCAATACAATGTTCTTACTTTTAATTCAGCACTATATTTGTTCATTTGGGAATGTAAATGATCACACAGACGATATTGATGTGTGTGGACAGAAACTTTTTAAAATACTAGTACTGCAAGACAGTGTATTCCAAGTAGTTTTATCCAAGCAAACGAGTGATTTATGGTAAATTGTTGTCTCAGAAATCTTAAACGTAAGAAAGATCGTATTCATAAAAGGGCAAAGAAACCTAACCATGCGAGTATTGGGGCATATTTCAGAACCTATTGGAAATGTGTTTCAAGTGCAGCTTAAAGAAGGCGAAATGAAATATAGAGAAAAATCAGATCATAAATTATCCAATACTAAGACAAGAGGTCCTTTGTGGCGTTCTGTTCAACTTTTTTTATGATGTCCAGGGTGCAGGGTTTCTATCATTAACACATCATGACCCAGGTGCTGATCTAGGATTTGTCAAGGGGGGAGCTGAACATAGCAAGTAAGGCAGGGGGTCCGGGGGCTGCCCAGGCCCCCGGTGGGTCCAGGGCAGAGCCCTGGCGGGGGGTCAAGGGGGGCGGAGCCCCCCCGAAGCTCCAGGGTTTTAATGCATTTAAAGGGGCATAAACTGCTTTTTTCTGTCAATAAAATACAGTGGCTCCCCTCTTACAAGGCACCCAAAATGCAGCCTAAAAGTGGCCTTGTAAGAGGGGTGGCCCCTTCTAGAGGGGGAATATATATAATAAAATGTTACACTTTCTGCATAAGAATGGTGACTTTTCAAGAGGAGCGGCCTCTGGTGAGAGGGGCCTTATACAGGGGACCACTGTAAGAGATATGATGTCTGGTTTATCTTCATTTGGGATGTCAGTGCCCCATAATTAAACTTTGATAACCATTACAAAGGGTTTTATTTTCCAAAGCTTCCATCTGCTGTTCAATTGTCATTGGAATTCACAAATTCTCCAGAACAGGAAACTATGTGTAGTTACCATCATGGTAATATATTTGAATGTTATGTGACACTTGTCAGATGAATTTGAGTCCATAAAAATACAAGGACGACACATGAAGTGACCAACATTTATGAACATGTGTTACTATAAAACATTCAAGCCTGCAGCTGTACGCTGGAATAATTTTACAATTAGATCACAATTTAGGCAGCACCACACAACTACTTGAATGACAAAAAGCAATAAATCAAATAACTAATAAAACTACAAAATTAGAGGAATGTTTTGAACTATATTCATAATGCCACAATATATGTTTAGAGCTTGATTTCACAAATCAGCTAAAGTAAATATAATACATAATCTCAGTACAAATTGTCAATCAGCACCATCTGATCACTTAATGACTAAAATGATCAGTCTGAAATCAGAATAGTCCGAGTTGCACTGAGTAAGACACAAATCCACAATGTGGATGAGGATTTACAAATCACTTATCACATTCAGTCAGCACCACTGAAGACACATCTAAATACTTCTAATCATTAACTAACTATAAAACTAAGCCTCTGAAAAATCACTTCAATTGTTCTAAGGAAGTTAAAATATATTACTATGCTACAAATCTACAATACAGGGTATTATTAACCATGAAAAAATCAAACTAATTCCTCTCAGAAGAATGTCTCCAATATCACAAGTTTTAGAAAAACATATGTGCTTTTTGAATTCACAAATGTGTAAAAAGTATAAATCTTCAGTCAGCAGCAAAAGTAATACTTAGTAGTCATGAAATCATTTATCTATCACCTTGCTTATTAGAGGAAACTAGAGTGAGGTAACTCTGCTGAAAGAACCAATACAAACTGAAGATACAAATTCAATCTTCTATGCTTTGATACAATGCTATAAATATATACATGAACTAGGAAAGATGATTTGCTGCATAGCAAATCAGTGTGTGTGTCTTCAAAGCATATTAGTATGGCAATGTACAACTATTCCATAACACAGGAGTAGAAGTTGGAAAGGCATCTCTATCTATTATAGCTTTGAAGATATTCAAGTTTTAAAATTTCAAATACTGCTAATTAGCATAATTTAAATTGCTACAACTTTTGTTTTAAATTCATTAGATGCACACTGGTCAATAACCCCCTAGTAGAAGTTGGAATGACATCTCTATCTAGTATACTTTTGAAGGTATTCAAGATTTAAAATTTCAAATGCCACTAATTTGCATAATTTTAAACATTTTCATTCCTTTGTATAAAACGGTCAAACTCCTTGTATGGAGGTACAATCATGCAAAGCTTGGAGTTTCTATGTATAATAGTGTTCGAGAAAAGTGTCGGACAAATTTGCTGGTAAAAAAGAAAGAAAAAAGAAAGAAAGATATAAAGAATTTCAGGAAAAACACAAAAGTGTGTGTTGACACACACACTTTAATTGACAGTTTTTCTTCTATGACTTAGAGCATGAAAAACATGTGACTAGTTGCCAATATAAGTTGAGTGTTACCAGTATAACAGTTGCATGGACGGAGAAGGTTAATCATACTGTATGTATACACTCTCTGCAGGTGAAGTATGAGTTTCACTTATGTGACTTAAAGCATGAAAACTTGTGACTAGCGTCAAACCGGAAATTTACAATGCATGGCGGGAAGTAAAATAGCCTGGCTCCTTGCGATTCGCTACTCTGGCTTATGCATTCACGTTGGGAACCAGTCTTCCTTCACCTGACGGAGGGCGCTGCAGTATTTGTTGTTGTTTTTGTGCCTGTCAGCCTGAGGATCTTTGACACCACATTGATTAATCGACTCTGTGTCTTTGAAATTTGGTGATTCGGGAAGCTCGGACCAAAGATGTAATGGGTAACCCCCTATACTTTCTCGTGTGACCGGAGATGACCAACAATTTTTGGAGGCGCCAGAATTTTTTTTCTTTTAATTTTTTTTTTTTATTATTATTATTTTTTTTAGGGGGGGGGGGGGAGTGCGCGCTCCCGGCGCTCCCCCCCCCCTAAATCCGCGCCTGTGACCAAGTGTGTACTGATACAAAGTGAATGTGTGTATCCCAGCTGATGAGCTATCACCAGGGACAGTTCAGTTGGGTACAGTCCGCGTTGTCTCTGGAGCAATGAGGATTACATCTATATCTACATTTTACTTATAAACTGGATGGTAAACTCTGGCATAAAGACAGAAACAGCCCAAGTTAATTCCGCGAATCTAGTAAATATCTCACCGTTACCAATTAGAACTTTATTTTTCTATTGCTTATTTTTCCAGTCTGCTATAAATTTATAGAATTCATTGCCTTTATGAATCCGAAATTTAGAGAATGTATCCGACTTTAGCGAAAAGAGAAAAGAGATGTCGGTTTAAATTCTAAACAAGTCTTTTCCTATTTTGGCGAAAGGGACATTGGTAGACTTCATGCACAGATGCGCATGGGTTCCACCAGGCCGAACTATTATTTGTATAAAACGAAGGTTAATGACCCTTGTTACTGTGGTGGTGGAAAAGGTGATGGAAATATTATTTTTTTCATTGTGATCAATATAATTTGCAATATAAAACATTTAATCGTAATATTCAGAAGTATGCACCAGTTACATTGGCCACCATTCTTTATGGGTTTGAAACATGTACAAACCAATCAAAGCAAACGTACTCAAATAAGTTCAACAGTATATCACAGACATGAAGAGATGCCTAAGTAGCTTATGTGGCAAACCACCGCATTTTTCGATACTTATGAAGGGCACTATCTGTTACGTTCTTATGTTGTACTCCTCCTATATAGTATTCAGGTTTATACGTATGTGACTGTTGTCCTTACTATCTTTGGACTTTGCATCACTTCAGGTTATTTATTTTTTCAACGAGATTCACATATAGCCCAGCCCTGTTAATAAATTCATAATTAATAAAATATGTTTGAATTAAACCAGGCTTGTGTTCCTTCCATCGGTAGTAACTTCATTGTTTCCTATCATTCTTTCTTGTTGGATCAAGGACACTTAAAATTGTCTTACAGGTACATGGCAATCAGTCTTGTGAGACGGTGATAGACTCGCATCACTGGCCATGTGGATTTTGCGCCAGAATGTTAATGTATGTAAATATATGATGTAATTGTCTTGCAGGTCATTGCTTACACTAGTTTTTACTATTATTACCGGTTGGTATGGTGTATAGGTGGGAATCTCGTCTTCGGGTCCGTTGGTGGACTACTGAAAAAAGACCCTGTTTTTTGTAGTCAACCATGTTTTGCTGGTATTTCAACTGCAGTGATCCATTGGTAGCGTCTTCTGTAATAGATACGCGAATTACCACAGTAATTTTTATTTGTCAAAAATACTTTCCCATGGACCACCCAGGGGCATCAAATCTTCCCACATTTCAGCCACTTCTTTCACGAAAAAGATAACTGAAGTGAAGGGCAATGTGTCTCCATGACCCCACCCGATAGCGCTGTATGTAACATATGAACTTTACCGTCAGTGTCACCAAAGCCAGGCATTCCTGAAAATTTTGCTCTGGTTTACCGGGAAACCTAGAGATGAACAGCTACAATAGTCCAGCTAGAATAGCTAGGTATTGCTGATAGATAAAGAATTAACTTTGGAAAATGTACATTTTAATATGTATGATTTAGAACGGATTTAGTATTGCCAATGTTTTACTATGTGTTCACAGTGGCCGGGTTATTGCTCGGATATATATTCTACAAGACAATAAAACAGACACTGGAGATACAAGGCTGGACAAAATATTCATCTCCAGCGAAATAGTGCTGAAAAACTTTACCATTGATCGTGAAGGAACTCCCTCTGAGGCCACCAGAAGTAAACCCTTTCAAGGCACTCCCATCACAAAAGTGGTTCGGACAATTCCTCGGCCATATAACTGGCTAATAGATACGATACCGGGAAACGTAGTGCTTGCCCTAATATGTGCCACTGGACTAGGTTTGTTGAGCAAAGGGATCCTGGTGGGCGTGGACAAATTATTCTGGCGAGCAAAGATGAAGTACGTCAAAATTGCGATTTATCTGACAGTAGAACGTACATTTCATTCATTCATTCATTCAGTCAGTCAGTCAGTCAGTCAGTCAGTCAGTCAGTCAGTCAGTCAGTCATGTATTTATTCACTCAAGAAGCACAATTTAATTTTTAAAAATCTAGGTCAATCCTGAATGGTGGCAATATACCAGAAATATGGTAATTCTTACAGTTCTTAAATGTTCCTTATCATTCCCAATAAGCTTTTACGGTTGTATGGGTTTTAATTAACAGTTCGCATCTTGCAATGCCATTTTTGCCCATTTTAATCATACCAGAAAACATATTTCCACACAATTCTTTCGTTACATAAATTAAGCGTTGTTTTAATTTGTTGCTTAAATATGGTCAAGATGTTTCTGTATCTCTAGTTTTTTTGTCATGTCTGATAGCCTGAGAGGTTGCATGGATTTGACACCATAAAATCTATAGTGTTGTTCAGTTGATTTATATATTTCTGGAAAAAAAAGAGAAGGATACACCATTGGTCTCTAAGATTCATTGTTCCTGTACAAAGTTGTTCACCGATTCTATTTATACTAGCAAAGAGCCCACGACAACTTGGTGCGGGCTCGTTCATACTAGTAACGCTTTGTAAAATTACTCTCTACATAACCATTGCTAGTATTTATTCTGTCGATACAGGGAAACATTCCTACTTTCATCTTTTTTCTTTATGTAAGAGGGCGCGTAACATCACCAATTCACAAACCATCTGAATGGGACTCTCCACTGAGGGAGCGAGAAAAACCACCACAAGAACAGTGGAGTAATCAGAATGAGCAACAAAGATATACCCCAACTTCAGCAAGACACGTGGCCTTCGAATTTGAACATGCAACTCCAGTGGGATCTGTTGATGGTCATGGTGACTCTGGAAGGGCTTCCATGAATGCTTCGCCTACAAATTCAACGAGCTAGAACTACATTAACAAAGACAGTATGAACATCTAAAGCCCTATTAGATTATTTATATATACACGAATGTTCTGACCTGTCAATCAAAGGTTGTTGTTAATAATTGAAACTGTCGACACGTTTCATTGTATATACCATCCATTACAAATGTTAATCAGGCATTTTAGATACAAAAGCTTAGATAAATTCCTGAAAGATTACTTTTTATTCATATTATATTCTCTGTTGCATGTGTACTTTCTTCCTGCAAAAGTGTGCCAGCAGAAGGAGGACAATAATTTGTTCCCACTTTCGTCAAAAAACGTAACTGTAACAGAGTGTTGTGATTGCTATGTATTCTTTTAAACGTGTGTATCGTTGATTTTGTTTGCAGACCAATCTGTCCCAAATTACTGCTTGTCTTATGGGTCAGCATTTTGTAATATATTGTATAACCATTGCTCTTTACGACACGGTGTCGTAAAGAGCGATGGTTACACAATACATCTGGACTATTTACAAATACTATTTTGTACATGCTAATTTTGAATTTTATAATTTTTAGTTTATTTCGCTTTTTTTACGTAGAATAAAAATTTTGATATGAAATTTTAGTTTCACTTTTTATAGGTGTCCTACAACAATACATATCATTATATCAGCTTAATAAAAGTACATCATTGTGTCTGTCTGTTGCACAAAAAAATAGAAAAAGTCAAATCAATACGATGTGTTATCACATTATGCTGTATCTTAGTTGCGTGAGAAAATAGTTGACCATATATGGAAAAGATTGGTTCCCCTTAAAGACCCTAAAAAAATCAATAAGCTACTATAAAAATACAATGAAAAAGCCTTAAAAATTCAGTCAACCTTATTTTTTAAAAATATGATTGTATATTTTTTTTGACAGTCAGAAAACAACTTTAAAATCATGAGCCAGTATTGCTGTGAGCAAGAAGGGTACAGAGAGTCTGCCCTCCTTGCTGTGAGTGAAGACATTTTGCATAACTCGCAAATGTTGATTTTGATTGACTCTCAGAAATGTGAAGTCAAAGTGTACTTCTCTGTATTATTATTTATACAGTACAGAATTAGACAACAGAAAGTCAAACATGAAAATGAATGAGGACAAGCATTTGCATTGGCCCGCGACCTTCATTTTGACACGCGTTTTTACCCGCTGCCATTGTAATGATCACATGGAAACCGTTTTGATTACTTATATATGCAAATCCCTTGATCTTTTGATCTTTTTAACCAAGATGAAATTTGGAAGGCAATGGACACTATGTCAGACTTCAATCACAATAATGAGAAAGACACGACGGCTCACATTGACGACGTCATTAATATATTCGACGAAAAATATTAGCTGACAAGGAATAATGATGTAAAATGTTTTCAACAGCCATGCTTGTATGTGTGCTGTATAATGTAGCATACTTACTGTTCTAGACCATCCACAATTCTGCATTTTAAATGAATAAAAAGGCAGCTTGGAAAATATAAGTTGCAAAATCGATGAAAGGTTACAATGTAACTGATTAACTCTAAAAAGTAATGCGCTGCGCTGCGCTGCACCTACTGTGCTACTGCATATTGTACGGCTGATTTAATAATTTCTAGTCATGTGATTTGTGAACATTTTCCACGTTTGTATAGTTAATAAAAGTATTGCGTGCATACCAGTTGCCTGTCGAAAGTTTTCATTGTGGCCATACATCTCCCTCTATCCCTGGTCCACATATATCAACATGTGGATGATGATATCATAGACCCAGTTAGGATCATAGAGTTGACTGCCATGATTGTGCCCAATATGAGATCAGAATGTCTTTTTCGGTGGATTCAATATATCCTATGTCTGATGTAATTTCAAGTTGGTACATTTCTGGTCATTACATAAAAGTTGCGGGTTAAATTCCGGCGGTGGCATTGGGGAATGTGATATTTGACAGCCCCCCCCCCCAATCTAAATCGTTGTATATCTATTTTTATTACCTTAACACATACATCTATAAAGTACTTTGTCGTGGCCGGCTTCTTGATAGGTGTTCACCAGTCCAAAATTACTTTTACAACCTCATTAGAACCATTTGCCCAATACTGTGCAAACGTAATGGGGATGTACTTGGGATAAATCTCTTGTCAGTTCATCCACGAAGCAGCGCTTCAGTAAATTTTAATTTTTCCAAGATTTTTAAACTATTGCTACAATACTGTTTAATAAATTTAATTTATTTGTTTTTAAGTGTTACAAAAACACACTGCTAATTTAAACTGTTGCTGCAATACGTTTCAATAAATTTATTTATTCGTTTTCTAAGTTTTACAAAACAACGTTGTCAATTGCTTCCAAGTCTCACTGGGAGTCGCACTAGGGCCTATGGGTCCTAAGTTGATCACCAAAAGGTGCTGCACTGTCTCATTTTTACCTTAAATTAATAAGACGGGACAAGAGTAGAAGATCCCAAGCCCTTGCCATAAATATCGCTGCAGTCATTGCAGGGCAAGGGTTGTGTGTTACCATTACTTTCCATTGTAATTTACGAAATAATAACTGAGAAACTATTGTAAACAGAGGCATCAAATTTTCACCCCAAAACTGTTTATATAGCTGAAATACTCATTAAAATTATATAACCACAGCTTCAATGATGAACATTTTATTGTAAATTACTTTAACATATAAACCAATGGGAATACACAACTCTAGCCCTGATAAATGTTTGTGTATTTAGTTGTGTAATGAGGTTAATACATACTGTACAGCTAATTGTGACCTCTCCTATTTCTGCATGGTAATTTGGATTTCTCCAAAAGCGTAAGGTATATTTTTCATGACTGGTTGGTACATAGAGCCCACCTTGGGTGTGTTTACGTCAAAGAAGACAGATTGAGGCTCCGGCTCAGACTTTATTTGATCACAAAAATCATGGAAAATGGATACATACATTTACAGGTCGCAAGGAGACTCCTATCAAGGCCACAATGACCGCTGTCATGGGAGCCACCCGAAAATTCTTAAATATGGAAATAATTCACATGTAATTGATTAGACTGGTTAAATAGAATTACCTAGCAAGTATATGCACAGATATTTTTTTGTTAGAAAATGGACGTATTTGTCTATGGAGGCGGACAGAAATTTACAATTGAGAATTACTACAGACATAACAATTTGGGACAGAGCAGGTAACATAATAATACTTTTTAACATAAGAAGCAAAATCATTTTTACTGTCAGTGTGTACTTTTTAGATATAATGTCGGGGGTATCATTTACTGTTTCGTGATTTTGAAGAGAAGACATTTTCCTGTGCATGTACTTACAAGGTTTGTTCTTCCTCTAAGCATAAATTTTCTGTTTCCTGTATATTATGATTAGGTATTTGAGTAGTTGAATTCATTTTTTAAAGTTTTGAAGTACCGTGGTAATTGAGAGTTAATTAATATGGAGTTTGTCGCTTAGCTTCCGTAGATTTAATGTTTGAAAATAGGTTCAGTGTGTTCATTAAATTTACTAAGATTTACTGCTCTCACACTTTTTTTGGGAGTAAAATAATTCTTGAAATTTTATTATCCCACAGTAGAACATTGTAGTTTAGGTGGGAGAGTACAAGTGAATTGTGTATTGTCAACAGAATGTTCTTTGGATGTTTTTTTTTTAGTTTATTTAGAATACTAATGGTTTTGCATATTTTTCAGATTTTTTTTTTTAATTTAGATTTTCGTCAATCTGTATTCCTATGAAGCTGAAGTTATTTACACACTCAATTCTTGTGTTGTTTCTTTCTGTTTCAGGAATTGCTACCACTCTTCTTTGAAAGAGCTAACTTACATTGTATCAGCAGCATACATTAATATTTTGAAAAGGTTGTGTGCTGTAGGAAGATCATCAATATAAATTATCAATAACGGTTGGCCTAATATTTAACCTTGGGGAACCCGTGTGGTAATGTTTGAAAGAGTAGACTTGGTATGATCTATTTCGACGCATTGCTTACGATTATTTAAATCGTGTTCAGTTGGTTCTAATGCCATACCATTAACACGATAATTTTTTCAGTTTCTGAATTAAAATGTGGTGGTTTTACATATTAAACGCTTTGGAAAGATCCATGAAAATAATGATTTGAATCTAATCTTTATCCATACTACTTAGTATCCTTCCAGTTAATTCCATGGCAACAAGCTCTGTGGAGTGTGATTCTCGAAATCCATACTGATGGTTGTAATACAGATGGTGTACTTGGAAATATTCATTCAATTGAAAAACACAAATGCTAAAAGTATTTCAATTGTTTGTTTGTAATGGTTTCTTCATTTATTTTGAATGATTGGGGAATGCTTGAGGTTGTTTTTGCTTTATTTAGCATTTGTATTCCATGTGTCTGTTATGTTACCTTTATCACCAATTATATAAATACCCGCCGGCAGTTTCGGACCTGTATTAACTGTCTGGACAACCTTCGTCATTAAGCTCCATCTTTGACCCAGCAGGTCCCCTAGACCTCTCTGCTCAGTGCTGCTGCTTAATTCATAGTATGGGGGCGACTTCAGTGTCAGATACAATATTCCTATTCTGGGGCCCACCGCCGCCCACAACTGGTAACTTCAAGGCATTGTATTTACACTTTTAGGTAATGCTCACACTGGAAAAATCCCATCATTTATTGTACATTACATTCATTCAACAAATTAACCTTCCATTAACACTAATCACACATATATTTTGGATACTACCTCTTCAAAATATCCACCGGGACCAATGCAAACGGCCTTGGCTGCCGTTTTGAAAATTGTGGATTCCGCACCCAATTGTTTGCAGATGAGGATAGTAATGGGACGATCTTGGGGGACTTATAATATATGAAACCAAAAGTTTATTTTGCAAATATTTCAGAGCATCAGCAATGATGTGATATATGCTGTTTTATGGTGTATATTATTTATTATGCCCCTTGCTATCTACAGGGCTGGGCAACCTGTCGCAAATTCGCAAAAAAATGCGACACAAAGGTTCAAAATTGCGACAAAACATTTTGCGACAAAGTTGTGAATGTTAAAAAAAAAAAAAAAAACGCATTTGATACTAGCATTCCAGGAGCCATTTCCGAGTCAGTGTCCATATTGCCATTCCCAGTTCCGCTTTGCAGTTTACATTTTACATGTACCGACCGAAACCGGAAGTTGCAGTTTTTCAAGTTGGCAAATTCAAACGGGAGCACAATGTGGAACAAGCCACCAAACTTTAAAAGATGGCAAAGAAACATGTTTCTATTCATCAAGTATCAAGTGTAAAGTGTAGTGCTCAACTTTTATTACCATGATTTTGGTATAAAACATATTGTTTTCCATTGATAAAAGCATGATATGTGATATGAGATAAATGCTCAGGATGCTCATGATCAAGGATATGCATTTTCCTTCATGCCTTCTGCAGTGCTGGTGCTCAATACAAGAAAATGAAGTTATGAACTAAGTCACAACAAACATTATTACATGCTTTAAATGTAATTATGAAAACCACTGTCTTCAGATATATACATTTATGATTTAAGTTCAATAATTTTTATAGTCATTTTTCTTTCATTTATAGGACAAAATCCAGTATCACATATGCATGATGTGAAGTGAACAATATGATAATTGGCTTCTCATGTAATGCAATATCATGTGATATTGATGAATTGAATGGATTACATGTTTTGGTAATTGTATTTTATATACAAAAGGTTTTATATATTTTTCCTTTTCATGTAGATTTGGAAGAAGTAGGATAGCCTTAAATTAGCCTAGGTGGTGCTCTTAAAGTGGACCTATTTTTTCTTCATAGATCACCGTTATTGTTTCAGTGACACAAAGTTTTATTCTTTCTCACTGAATTACATGTATGCCCATAATTTTTGCATGTAGAATGCCCCAGTAGTTATTCTTGTTTGGTGAAGACAAGATAATCAGTCGCTTTTCCATGCAGTCTGTCTCTGGAGGCCATTCTCCTTTTATATTGTACATGTACAAATGTTCTGATATTTTGGTCTTAGTAGATTAGAATGGACCAAGTATTTTTTATTGCATTATATATGTTAAACTAAGAAACAAAAAATCTGTCTCAACCATTTTGTTTGTAGGTCTAGAAGTTTTCTTCATTTTAACTAAGATGTAAAGATCTCTTATATTTTTCTGATTGTATTTTACAATGTGAAGAACATCTGTGTTCCCTCTTGTATTTTTCCAATGAAAAACTCATACAGTTGTGGTACATGATTTATGATACTAGCTGTGATAATAGCATGATTGGTGATGAAATTAAATCATATTCCATATGTTTTAGGTGCTGGATACATTTTTAGTCCTCATAACAATACATGTATAAAGAAGGCATTGAAATGGTGCATGGTGCTCAATGAGCATCACTTCAATGACATTTAAGTTTCTTATGACATAAATTATGAATAGAGAACAGTAGAGAATTTATTTTGGTGTCAATTTGACTTTGATATAGAAAATTAGGGAGGACTTTTTTTTACATGATCCCAGTCATATATGACACCACACAGGTATGTGTGTTCCCAATATGGGTTTTTTTGTGGACAGTCTTTTCAGCTTATGCCCCAGAAAAATATACTTGTGACTATGGTCATCAAATATAAACATTTTTCTGTATTTATCTTTTGTTGTCTTTTATTTTTTGGATCACTTCATGAGTAGAATGTAACCAAAGGATAATCAGAGTTATCAATTTAAGTATGATTAACTACACTTCAATCTTAATACATGTATTTCTGGTGTAATTTATAAAGAAGAACAAAGATCTTGATAAAATTTAGTTCAAGATTTTATTGTGTACAAATTGACATCATTTTCATTGTTCCCATTAAAATCATCAGGTGGTAATATATGTTGTCTTTCACATATAATAAGTCAATTAAAAAGTTCAAAATGCATTCTCTGAATATCCTTAATTCCAAAATTCTCGGGGGGGGGGGAGGCTTTCGAAACATCCCCCCCCCAAAAAAAAAAAAAAATCCCCCACCAAAGATGAGGTTTTGCTACAAGAGGTTTCAGCTTTGCTACAAGGATTCTGGTTGTGCCCAGCCCTGTATCTACCAATCCTAGCCAGGAAAGTATTTGCAGTCTGGACCATGAATAAACACTGATCCTCAACAAACAGTGGCAGTATAAGACCACGTGCAAGCAATTTTGAGATCGATTACGATTGTATGCAAACTTGCATTCATTTGATTATGTTCAGTCCACCTCGTTCATTTTCATCCATGCACATTGCAAACATGGCTGAAAACATGTGGCCACGAGTCACTTTGATTTCCAAATCAAATGTAAGTAGCCGGCCCAGTTTTCGGCAAGTAGAAATAAAGTGGCGCTCACCAATACGTGCATGATTTGCCAGAGTACCATGTCGCGTTTGGATTTGTAACTAACGATGATAACTGCTTCAGACACAACCGAACGGGTAGATTAAAAGTTAAGATAGTATGTCATGTTTTAAAAATACTCTAACGACTGTTTGCCCTGGTAACTCGGAGAACAGACACCTGGAACCTAGCAAAATACTACGACAAAGAAACAACTGTTGCTATGCAGCGATGCTGTTTCTCCAGCGCAAGTTATCTCTCTGTAAAATAACGACACACGACGGTCACTTTCTCGATAAAATCTTTCAGGGTCGATCAATTTTTATTAGGGAAGCATCAAGTGAAGGGCAGCTTGAAACTTTTCTTTTAATGTGTGATAAAATTAATTTAGGGTCGGGGCTTTTCAGTACTGTCCGTCGGGCTACCGGAACCATACATATATTTTTGTTAGGCCTTGAGTAATTTCTACATTTGTTGAAACACGTTTAAAATGGATGTCCTTTCCCCTTTTGCACATTACCTCTTATGACATCAGTTCAATTTGTTACCTGGGCACAGTCGGAGGCACTTGTACTGATTAAAACATGCAGTACAATAAGCTCCCGTAGCTTGTTTGATATTATTATTCATAATATTATTACAGGCATGTAGATTTGTTTTGGGTTGAATATGTTCCTCTAAATAAACTGGAATCCTTTTTCATTCTTTGTAGGAGAGTTTGTCCCTTTATACTGTTGATTCTATTATAGCTTGAGTAATCCACCAGGATTTTTAATGCTTATTTTTATTATATTTTACCAAGTTGGAAGAAAAATGTTATCTAAAACTTGTTTACAGATTTTTGCTGATGAATTAAAATTGTCTAATGGAGAATCATAGATATTTTGTTATGTTGCTATATAAATTTGAAGCGTTAATCTCAGTAAGAAAAGAATTAAAAGACTGGTCTATTCATTCCGATATGGAAACATTTGGGGTTCGGTTCATTAGAATTTCCATAATCAAAAGATATAGATATGGAAAATGATCAGAAATATTTTATGTTAAAACCCCGGTAGTCGGAGAAAAATTAAGATTTGTCAATTTCATAAAAAAAAACTGTTAATCAATGTACCTGTTCTTTGAGATAGTCTCGTGGGCAAAGTTATCTGAGGGAAGTAAAAATGGGGTAGGTATGATTGAGTCAAAAGTTCATTAGAATTTCCATAATCAAAAGATATAGATATGGAAAATGATCAGAAATATTTTAATTGTCAGGTAGATAGCTAGACCACCATGGGTTGAGCACAACTGAGCTTGGCTAATTAAATTGTATCTCTTTGTAGTTTCTGTAGTTGATGAAGAGACAATTTTGTTGTGTCAGGCTGTAAAGTTTCTTGAATAGAAATTGAGCCGCAAAACGTGCAGTCGTGTTTGGACAAATGATGCGTCAAAATTTTTATTTGGTTGAGAGAAGCACAATTTAAACACAGTATTGTAAATTGACTCAACTTTGGTTCGAGAGTAACGATAAGCTCTTCTGAATTAAAGTATGGGAACACTCTAAAGAGTTGATGCTCTGATGATTCATTCCCCTTGCAGTTACCTGAACTAAGTTTATAAGTAAGTGAATTAATTCCCAGTCCTCCAAACTGCAACAATGTGTCTTCATTTTTGATCGGTATATCAGTTCATAAATTTGTTGTTATTTTAATGGGTGGCGCTGCTGTCAAAATACGTTTTGTAGAATGGTGCCTCCGGTAAAACAAAGATGAACTGGTTTGTGTTTCAGTGAGACCTCATTTGCACCTGATAGAGGCATATCAATCAACTTGTGCGTTGACACTGCCATGAGGCGTCCATATATATATATAAACATGTTATGCAATGTAATACTCAGTCCAACTTTATCTGGGATTCTCATACATGGAGACAGACAGGTACCAGACCGTGACGACCAGCTTGTTTTATTGCACAATGGCCAGACAGAGAACACGTGAAAAAATTACATACCTCATTGTTGTGTATGAATCATACCATAACTCCTTGGTTTGTTCCTCGGTATGAAACAATATAAATTGACATTTTCTTGTGTCTAAACCTTTTTCAAGGTGAGAAACGTATGATGTCTTATTGGAATTATACAAAGCTTCAGTGTGAACAGTTGAAGTATTACTATTTGCTCTCATTTTTGCGTATATTATTTTGGGGGTATAATATAAATGGGGGCTGAGTGAAGATTGAACAGATTCAATAATCTATGTGTTCATTGAAAGGATGCGACTTGACAAAACTTATCGTGTATACGATGATTTGGCATGCAATTCATTTTCAAAATAAGGGCTAGATTGTATGTATGTGTGTGTGTGTGTGTGTGTGTGTGTGTGTGTGTGTGTGTGTGTATTTCGAAATGAAATGTATTCAGTACAAAACATGAATACACGATCCTTCTGTTCGCATGCTCTCTCACCCTCCGTCGTGCCAATGGGAAGTATTCATTAATTAACAATATTAGCTGCAGACCTACTTTAGTCCCCTGAGTCGCAAGGCAATTGAACTGTGCTTCAGCCATGCAGGGCACATGTACCAACTACGTAACTTAACCATCCAGACAAAAAACAAAAGAAAAAAACAAAAAGAAAACAAAAACAAAAAACAAAAACAAACCAAACCCAAAAACAAAATACACCCCAACCCACCCCCAAAAAAAAACTAAAAACAAAACCAAAAAACAAACAAAAGCAAAAAACAAAACAAAAACAAAAAAACAACCCAGACCCCCCCCCCTCCCATTTTTTCAACCAACCAGATGCAATTTTGTTTGGCATTTTATATATTTCAAAACTTAGTGAATGACTTTTCTTAAGCTTTTGCTTTCTGGAGTTATTTCCTTCATCATAGAAGCTTTTTTGGACATGACAATACACGAATCTGCCCTCCTGTCTGTCAAGTGTCAAGTTCCTTGCTGCACTCACGGTTAATATGAACACTTCCTATTAGTTTGTTGTCCTCGTGTTGAAATGGCTAACATTATATGATATATTTATTTGGACTCGACAAGGTCGAAATCATCTTTATACCCTGAGGCAAAAGGGGATATAACGATGATTGAATACATTACATTACGCTGAGTAGATGAAACCAAGCGTTTCAAATTCTCGAAGTTTCTGCTCCAGTTTGCTTCAGGCGTTGTGCATACAATTATCTATCTTCCCACTGTGGCCTCGGGATTTTTGTCAGAGGTCTGAACAGAATACCTGGAAGGGTAAATTGGATGCCTCTTTGTCGATGCCCGGTAATTATCATTCCAAGAGACGCATACCTTCTTTTGGCACCATGATAATTGGATCTGTTCCCTTTATACCTCTGGTCAGTGGTATCCTTTGACCCACTTTTTTTAAACAAAAAGATTATGCTTTCTTATGTAAACACTGTTTACTCCACACCCCATGTATTGAAATAAGCACTCAGTGTCTTTGACTGCATGGAAACGGTTTGTGTGCAGGTTTTAATGCCACCACCCATGTTCCAAAGGTAATTAACTGCAGGTGTAAGAAAATGCTAGTTACGGAGTATTCGACACTGAAGCATTCATGTTACAAACACCAATAATTCAGTATTTGAGGAAAACGAACCACAATCAAGTGTCGAAGATTTCATCTACTCGTATTAAATTTGTGTACCAATTACTTCAATTACACTTACATATCAAGAAAAATATATGTAAACTAATTGAACGAACATGTACTCGTTTGCGGGAGTAGTAATGTTAATGTATGGATGTTGTTATGAACTATGCATGCTATAGTGTCGTCCGGATCATGTGTCATTCATACATATACGGGTCATATACGTCTGTGTGCTGTGATGTTATGGTCAGAAAATGTTATCGTAAATATATTCAGCCACCGTGTAAATGTCAACACCATTTTGACCAGAAGATGAATGGAGAACTTAGAGGGTATGCGCTTTGGTTGGAATTATTGAGGTGTTGTTATATAACCAAAAATTTCACCACCACCGTAAAATCAGAGCAGTGCAAAACGTGTGTGCGATATTGGTCAACAGATCCTCGCTTCCCAGATGCTACCCCGGGGTGCTACGCAGCAGGTGAAATTTTCCTCTGTTGGTGCATGTGCTGCAATAATACACTTTACAAAACAATAGTATTAATTTTATATTTATTTCTCTTCTGCAAATTGTTGGGCGTTGCACGGCCGGTGTGCACGTATAAAAGTGCATTTTGTGCACAATAATTGCCAGTTCATCAATTGCTGTGTTATTCCAGAGTTTTGTTGCCTACGTAAACAAACCAATACAGCCCCGTTATTAACTCATTCTAACCTGACAGAAGACCCGAGTCAACAGCTTTCCTTGGCATGCTCTGGACGCAATGCACCCAGAGCATGCCAAGGAAAGCTGCTGACCATGGGCTTATAATTGAAATGATCTTCCATATAAGTTTCAGCCAAAATTTTGAAAAATACCGCCCCCCCCCCCATTAATAAAATACAATCAGCAGACGACATTTAGATATTACCGGGAAAAGCGTCATTACGGTGGAATGAGTTAATATTGTGTATTCCAACTAATGGCCTTCGAGTGTGGTAAGAGTTTTGTTCTTCCACAGAGCATGGTGAGAATAAAGGGCCTGTCTACGCAGGCAAGGTAAAACAAATGTTACAACATCTGAAGGATCTGGCTTTAGGCATACGCTCATGGCTCGGAACATCTGTTTGGTACCCTTTTAACATGTTTAACATGTCACTAAGCATCATAATATGCACATAATATAATTTGCAACGCAGAGTAGGTCGTTCTTACTATATCTTCAATAATTCCGTACAATATCCAACTCAAAAAACCAAAAAAAAAAAAAAAAAAAAAAAGACACAGGAACAGCAGCAGCAGCAGCAGCAACAACAATCTGCCCTGGAACACAATGGCATCATACAACAACACCATACCCTCACATTGAGGAACCTGGTGTCGCAAAGAAATTGTGTTTCGTGATTTCTCCCGTTTTATTGCATATATTAGTGAGGGGTCAGCCAAAATTATTAACATTTTCGAAAGTGTACACAGATCGAGTACTCTTTCTTGTACCCCCCCCCCCAAACAGTATTCTAAAAATGTTGATTTGGCTGAATATTGAACATTTTCAAATTTAGCTGAAAACGTACATTGATCTTGACCCCATCCCCGGCGCCTGTTGAGGGTTACGTTCAGTCGTTCAGTCTCTAATGTGTCTTGAAATAACATCTGCAATTCATGTCTAAACTGGGTTCTGATGGCACAAACTTCTCTATTCTCCCAGCCTTTTCTGAAAAAAAAAAATCATAGAAGGTCGATCACTACAATCGACTTAAAAGCGGTGTACATATAAACTGTATGTACAAACTCAATATAAGTTTCGTATCAAAATTTGCTTATTGATCAATAGTTTTCTTTTTACTTGTATATGTTTTAATGTTCGGTCGGTCATGGTGTAAAGAATATGTTGTTGGTTTATTGTTTCTCAGTTGCAGTGGCGTGTCATCCCACGACTCCTCATTGGTTGATGCCAAGGCAGAGCGTCACCACAGAGTCAACCAAAGGGTTCCATTTGCCCATGTATTGAAAGACCAGCCATCCTACCTATACAAAACAGAGGACAAGCATGCATAAACATACAATATAGACGCACAACTGAGGGTCCCATGATTGTCACCATTACCGTGAACAGCGAACAAGTTGACTGCAAGATATACGCGACATTTCTTGGGAATGGTACGAGGATAATACGTTACCAGTTCTGTGTTACTGAAATCAAGTGTCATGTAAAATATGTTGCATCGCAGGACCAGAATGGATCTATTTTATTCGTAAGTATGATCGTTCATAAAAATCCCTCAAAACATGCCAGTATGTCATATTGTCCTGAACTAGATGTGAACATGTAAACTTGTGTTATGGCCTCGCAGTATGTCACTGGATAACCTACTTACCCCCGCGGTGAAACCTGGCAATCACACGAGAAAACAAATTGCCTTTGCGTTTTCTTGTCATGATTCCACATACACAACACATATTGTAGTCTTGTTGTCTCCACCAAAACATGCTTCCAGTGTTCCACGTTCTACTTCAAGTGACACCAACTCCAATGACAAATAAAGCATAGAACAGCCATTTTATTGTCAGGGGCGCGGGGTTTTACTGGGAACTGGGAAAATAGTATATGTGGATAAACGAGAAAAAAATCATGGGAAATGGTGGATTTTTCGCCCTTAATGGAAATGAGAAGTGCCAATTTTATATCCTGGAGTTGGGAGTTTGGACCCCCCCCCCGTACCCTTTATTTGTTGTATGCCCTGTCATTATTAAATATTGTATAGTGGTAAGGTAATTAATAATTGTCACAATTAAGCATACAAAGCTATAAACTGGTCCACCACAAAATTGTTATCATGATTGACGCATTGGGGACTGTGTGTGTCATGTGGCTTTATATTTTTGACATAAGGACAGAAATATGCGGAGCCCTGGTAGAAACATGGGAAAAGAAATTTGGAAACGTGATTTGAGGCCACGAGATAGTAACTGGAAGCTGTGATGAAAGTCGAGACATA
The DNA here is from genome assembly GCA_964020975.1 of Hermodice carunculata. NCBI lineage: Eukaryota > Metazoa > Annelida > Polychaeta > Eunicida > Amphinomidae > Hermodice > Hermodice carunculata. The sequence goes on along the minus strand of OZ026615.1, from coordinate 55,803,917 downwards.
AAAGGGGGGGGGGGGAGGGATTTTCCGTATGGGCTCACTGGGCATATTTTCAATAACCGTACTTGGTACCAGTTCATGGTTCGGTACACATTTTCTTAAATTTCGTACCTTCTACTGGAGCAAATATTTACCTGTGCCAGTGTGTTCGACCCTACCCCCTTCCAAAAAGAGTCATCTACATGAATTTGAAATGACCAGCTGGCTAATCGTATTAGCAGGTCCCACCATATAAAGTAGGAAATGACGTGTAGATGCATACGGTAGGTCTACACATAGGGTATACATATAGGCCTATATTCTTACAACTGCACATTTTGGCCACGGGTCTTGCAGCCACGACCCACTATCTTGTGGACACTTCTTACTATCTCGTGGCCGCGAGTTACGTTCCCCAATTTTTCAAACCCCAGTTATTCGATGGCTCTGTTGATTTGCGTAAATCATCAAAATGCAAAAGAACGGAAACTGCAAGACAGAATTGTTTAAACTTACCCCCCGGTTGTTGCACTGGGCTGGGTTCTTGGACGAGAGAACGAACTTGAAGACTTTTAATTCAAAGTCTAGTTTGTCATTCCACAACGTTTTACAGTTATTTTGTCGGTTGGCTGGTCCGATCATTCATGCAAGCGTTGTTTATACTATTACTACCAGTATTTGGCTCTTCAAGATGTATTAGCTTGAAACAATAGTTGTCGCTCATGGTGCACCTTGCACTTTCGCCCATGGTTTGTTATAGCAGGGATGTCTCTTTCCACTTCCCTGGTTAAAGGCATAAAACCATATTTATGTAAAATTAAGCATTGAAAGACAAAACTAGGACCATGTGCTGGTTTGAATATTTTCGCGTGTCAGTGAGATGTTTCAGCTCGTAGGCAACATCAAGAAGACGGCTTTTGTGTAGTGATTTACTGTTTGGCCAGAGCGAAGAAACAAATTTTCAGCACTTAAAATGTGTCCATGAAGCATGAAGTGTGAAATTTTGCAATAAAACATCAGGTACCTTTCAGTTTCTGTGAGAAGTACATGTGAACTTAAACATAATATCCTAACAGCATGATAGAAGCGTTTGTGTTACTTCTCTTGCGTTTAAAATTAATTTGTCATCTCCCTTTTGGGGACTATATATATAATATATATACATGTATATACATACATATATATATATATATATATATATATATATATATATATATATATATATATATATATATATATATATATATATATATATGTATATACATACATATATATATATGTATATATATACACATATGTGTATATATATACATACATACATACATATATGGCCAGATTTGTCCTTTCTTTCTTTGTACATGCATACGAAGAGAAACAAAAGTACAAAATACATGGTGTGCAAATAGGATCAGATGATGTATCCACATGTCAATTATTTTTAATTAAGTTTTCTGTTTTAGAGTTACCATTGAAATGAAACCTTATTTCAATCATCAACACTACCTGTACCTCACTTTTTCGATCGTGAACCAATTTATTTGACTCCTCATTTTTTGCATCTACAGTGCGACTGTGGAAAAATTACCGCACAACTTTCGAAATCCTGAAGATCAAGAAAAAGTTAAACTGGGGTACTAAAAGTGTCAATAAATTCTTTTATAGAGACGAGAGAGGACTTGCTGTATCCCATGTGTGCTTGCGCATGGGATGCAGCAAACTCAATTCTGATATGTGTAAGATGGGCCTTGTAGCATCTCCTAAGTGCGCCTGTGGCAACGGAAATGCAGTATGTTTTCCATTATTTATGTCAGTCTGCCAACACACACATATTGTTTTTCTAGGAATTCTTTCTTTCTTTATTTCTTTCTTTCTTTCTCTGTCTCTCTCTCTTTTTTCTTTCTAAACAGGCAAATTTGTCCGACATTTCATTTGAAAAATATTTTACGTAAAAACTCCAAACTTGGCACAATTATACTTCTGTAGATGAAGTCTCGCCTTTTTACAATGAAGAGGTCATGCTTTTCAAAATTGGGCAAATGAGGGCTAATTAAAGTTTAGAATCTATAATATCTTATTTACTGTAGTAGATGTGGTTCCGAGTGTATAGGAGTTCGATCATAGCAAAGCAAAGGTCAACTGTAGGTCAAAATGTCATTCTAAAGGTCAAAAGGTTCACTTCAGGTAGAGGTCATCTGAAGGTCAAAGGTCATTTCAAGGTCAAAGGCCACTTTCGATGGTGGACTTCTTCTAGCCATAACTTGATCAATTTTTATCCAATTTTGATCATGTTGGCCTCAAATTGTAGCAATTGTAACACTTCACATTTTGAAAACTTACATGTGACCTCTTAAGGTCAGAGGTCAACGTCATTTGGACCTATGAAAGTTTCATCCAGCCATAACTTGGCCAATTTCCATCCAATTCTAATCATTTTAGACTCAAATTGTAGGTATTGCAACACTGCACATTTTTATAAGAACATGTAACCTCTAAAGGGCAAAGGTTAAGGTCATTTGGCCGTTTGAAAGTTTCATCTTGCCATAACTTGGTAAATTTTCATCTGATTTGGTTCATGTTGGGCTTTAATTGTGGGTATGGTAACACTGTACATTTTTGCAATGTACATGGGACCTTTAAGGGTCAAAGGTCAAGGTCATTTGGACTTTGAAATTTTCACCCAACCATAAGCTTAATGAAATGTGAAAAACCAGAGGACAAAAGTTGTAGCATTTAATATTTACAACTTTTGAAGGCACACAGGCAGATTTGCTTTGAAGCAAATCTTCTTTTCCAGTTTTTGGAAATGCTCTCTTTTCTTAACAGAACGCAATACGTTGAACAACAAATCAGTCCTTTCGCGTCGTTTATAGTGGCAACATTATTTCATGGCTCTGAAACGAGTGCCGTCCAACAAAGTGAAATGATATTCAATGCAGTATAAATTTAAAGTTATATTAAAGCAACATGCAGGTTAGAAGCAGTTACCCAGGTTGATACAGACTGTGTTTGTAAGATGTAGTGAAGGTGTATTCGACTTTATTCTGTCTGTGGTGTCATGTGTTGTTTAAATCCTTAAACTCGTATGGCGTTGCCACTCTATCTGTCTCTGCAGATTGGAATATTTCCTTTGGTTTAAACATATTTTTTATTTGAAAATACAATTGACCGAGAGGCTCACCAGCCTATATTGGTACCTCTTGTACATTTACAACAGGACAACATAAAACAGATAAATTGTGAACACCAATACACAGATAGATAACATACCGGACCAACAATAAGAAAGGAAGGAAGGGAAACGAAAGTGATGTGTGAGCCTTGTTAAAATTATAGTACTTATACTATTTACTGACTTAAATCCAAGTTATATTTTGAATCATCCAGAAAGTGTAAAATACTTGTGAACGGCATTGAATATCTCCTCGTTTTGCCTTTTAATAATTCCTCTTCCTTCGATTCCAAATAAAACAAATGTTTCCTTTGCGTCTTTGTCCTTATGTCTTGCGTCTACTCCTCCTCCCTTTTTCATGTGCAAGAGGGATTTATATAGGGCTCAGCCCTTTTCCCGATTGTTTTTTTGTTTCAATAAAATACGTTTAAACCAATACTACCTGTAGGATACTCCTTCTTATTGTATTTGTGTCTTTTTGTCCAAAACCACTACCTAGTAGTCATTACCCTATTCCGCAGTCCGAACTCTTTACTCTCCATAAGCTAACCTGTCCCTGTCTAACTTATATACATGACATAGGCTGTATTAGCCCAAATGAATTCAAGGGTCTTCAGCGGGTAACTACTCAACATGTTTCGGAGCCTTTGGGGGTATTTTTTAGTCATAACGTTTGAAGAGGCAGTTTTTATGTGTTATTTTCTTATAAACATATTCAGTTGAAAATACATTTGATCATTTGAAGTATGCGTCTCTTTTAATGTCAAGCATGCTAATTTGTCTCAAATACTGCGCTAGCTGTTTTCGTTCGTTTGTAATTTGTATGTGTGTTTGTCTTTTCCGATTTACATACACAATCCCCATTGCATCAGTGCGGTTTTCATGTGATGTTACTGCATATGTTCTCGACACAAAAACATATCTACATGTATATTTAACAAATATGTATGTCGATATGCCATTTCACTTAAAGAATTGTTATAGCTATATGTAAGCTCGATATATTTGTATTGATAAAAAAAGGATGTTTATCATTTTAACAAACATACAAACAGCACGTTAGGGGTGGGTGGTGGTATGTATATATGTATATATATATATATATATATATATATATATATATATATATATATATATATATATTTATATATATATATATATATATATATATATATATGGTAAACTACATTTTAAATGTTGCAAAAAATTATCAGTGACCAAAAAAAAAAAAAAAGAAGTTCACACGAATTGAAAGAAATTAAAACCAACGTTTTTATTCTTTACGAAACCCCATTGATACCGCTGTGTGGTGTGTGGGGCCGCACGGCGATGCAAGGTTTTCATCAATTGCACTCTACACTGGGAACTTACCGTTTTTTTTGTTTTTGTCTTTGTTTTTGTTTTTTTGTTTTTTGTTTTTTTTTTTTGTTTTTGTTTTTGTTCTTTTTTGTTATTTGGTTAGAAAGTCTGTTTATGGAGAAGGGATGAAAGTATTGAAAAAGATTACACAGCATTATATTCTATCGAAAGTGATAAAAATCTTAATCTCATTGCAATTTAAATTTATACAGATCTCGCCGCCAGTTTAAGGTATGGACAATCAAATTAACACGCACTTGCCCAGTAGTCTCTCCTCCTTCTCCATTTCACTTTCTGCTATTTGTAACGTACTGTGCGTGTAACTATATGTTATCTGGCAGTCCAACATTGTATGTTTGTATTGTCACCTTATGTACAAGAGGTCTTTATATACGCATTGTGCCTGTTGACCGATTGTTTTTTCTAATAAAATATGTTTGAACCAAAAATCTTAAACGCTCCCCTAAGTATATGTGCTCAAACTGTAGGTGGTCAATCAATTTGCTTAACTAATAAAGACTACATTTTTCTCAGCCAGTGATCCAAGGCAAGTCTCAACAGTAATTGGTGCCCACCCAGAACAAGTCACCCAATGTCCTGGATTGTGCCAACAGACGTTGAACACTTGACAGCTCAAGCCAGTCGATAACGACTGACAGTGTCAAATGCAGCCTACTTTGTCTCATTATGTCTGGGTGCGAACCCAGACATTTTTTTTTCCAAAAACTCGTTCTTTGGTTTAAACATATTTTATTAAATCAATCGGGAAACAGGACACAGTCCTATATGGATCCCTTTTGAAAACAGAAGAGGAAAAATGAAACGCTTGACAATATGTATAGGACGAGTGCAAAGAGAAACGCTACTACAGTGACTTACTACAGTGACTGGTACAGACAGAGTGGCAAGCCACACGAGAAGAATAATTATACACCACCAGACATGTTTACAGATAGGTATAGAATTGTTTGGAGTGGGCCTTAATACCTGTATAAGTTAACTTAGCTTTTCTAACTGAAATTAATAAGTATATATTTGTATTTGTGTCTTTTTGTCCAAAACCACTTTCTAGTAGTCAAGACCCTATTCGGCAGTCCGAACTCTTTACTCTCCATAAACGATATACACAATTTCACTAGTAGATAAGTCACCATGGCAAGTTTGGTGGTTTTCAGAATAATGGCTGGTGTCCGAGAAAAACTCTGGGCAAATTTGGTCGTAAAGAAAGAAAGAAAGAAAGAAAGAAATATCACACCATCAAGTGTCAAATTCTTTCTTTCTTTCTCTCTCTCTCTCTCTCTCTCTCTCTCTCTCTCTCTCTCTCTTCTTTCTTTCTTTCTTTCTTTCTTTACGACCAAATTTGTCCAAAAAGTTTTTCTCGGACACCAACCATTATTCTGAAAACCACCAAACTTGCCATGGTGACTTATGTACCTGTGAAATTGTGATTATCGTTTGGAACAGTCATGATGTTTAAAGTTATGCAAATTAGGGGCAATTAAAATTTCAAAAGCTCCATATCTTCCAAACAATTGCAGATAGACACAAAATTTCAATTTGCAAGTACAAGTTGGTGACACCTGCCATTATAATGGACAGTAAATGAAAGTTTCAGAATTATAGACTACTACTACTACTACTACTACTACTACTACTACTACTACTACTACTACTACTACTACTACTACTACTACTACTACTACTACTACTACTACTACTACTACTACTACTACAACTACTACTACTACTACTAGTAGTAGTAGTACTACTGCTACTGTCAATTGCAACTATAAAGTTGGCTCAATCAAATATGTTAAACCCCCCCCACAAAATTTAGATGTTGAATAATTCTAAAACTATTATGCATAGAGGTGTCATTCCAACTTCAATTAGTAGGTTTGTGACATAGCCACATCTAATGAACCATGCACCAAAGTTGTACAATTTTACTTTGTGCAAATGAGGCGAATATACAAAATATAAATCTAGAATAACTGCAAAGTAATTGTACATAGAGGTATTATTCCAACTTCTATTTGTAGGTTTGTGACATAACCGCATCCAATGACCCATGAACCAAAGTTGTAGGCTTTTAATTTGTGCAAGTGGGCAAATACACAAAATGAAAGTCTTGAATAGCTTCAAAACTATTAGTGACAGTGGTGTCATTCAAACTTCAGTTCCCATTTTGTGACATGGCCACATTCGATGAACCAGGAGCCAAAGTTGTTGCTTTTTGATTTATACAAATCAGGCTAACACACAAAATTTAGATAACGTTGAACAATGGCAAAGTGTTGCATTTAAAACTGTTCTCATTTTGAAGGCACCCTGATAGATTTGCTGTGAAGCCAATCTTCTTTTCTAATTTCTATATTGCTTTTTCATCACTAGTTTTAAATGGAAGTATGCCAGGAAGCCCATCAGGTTAATATGACGTCAGATAATTGTCATTCTCGGCACTTTCTTGGCGCTCAGTGCACAGAGCGCCGGCTAAGAATGTAGACTCAGGCAAATAAAAGAATCATGCAGGAGTTAACAAACACCATATTGATGCCAACTTCCAATTGCGATGCTATATTTCTTTCATGCATGCATGGTCCAAATCATTATTGACGGGGCATGCTTTCTATATATATTAAGGTGAAAATATCGTGTGTATTTTAGTATGAGATTGTATGAACTGTATGAAGACATGAGGACAAAAAAATTCATATTGAATACAACCGTTTAATTCAGCGTCGAAGAAAGACGTACATGATTTTTGCTAGGGATATAAGATGATAAAAGTGTACGTACCTGTTCACCAAGGGAAGCATAACAAGGAACCAGGGCAAACCCCCCCCCCCCCAATCATTTATCTCATATTTGTTTTGGTTTTCTGATTCGGTTTTGTTGCGCGTACACACAACAGCAAAGTGGAAACAGAATGTTTCATTCTTTCTCAGTTTCCCAGTTGATCGGTCAGATAATTTTGAGGGACCAAAGATGTGTATCCCCCCTCCTCCATTTTACCAGTAAATATACATTAAATGACCAGAATCTTTTCACTGTTGATGTGACAAAATGTCTTTTGAACATTTCGGCTATACTGTAAATTTCTTCCAAGAAGTTGACATCTATTTAAACCAGTTTCAGGGGTTGTTGAGAGCAAATCAAAATAGAAAGTGATTGAAACGTACAGCATAGCGTTGCTGGTAGAAGTGACATGCGCTGGATTGGCACATAAACTTTATTTTCTTGCATGCTGTCCATTTGATGAGAATGCATACGTTATAACGCATTTATGTCTCTCTCCAGCAGTTCAAATGCATTGGAATGCTAGCACAAAACCGAAAAAACTTACAGATAGGTAGACTATCTCTATAAAAGTTAAAGATAACATAAATCCATATACTTCAAGGAGCATGTCCTGTGACAGAATTTAGCAAAAGCTTGGCGACTGTTACTCTGTTTTGGTCGCGACAAGAAGTCCTTTGAGAAAGGACCTTATTATCTAGAAGTTCCATTGATTTTGTGCTGAAAACTTCTTTCGCATAAGAATTAATGAAGTAACATCATGTGTTGTGTATGAAACTGGCTGAAAATGGTGAATAATAGGGCACAAATTCTAGTTTACGGGGCAAGGTACTTTTTCCGCTCAATTTTGCTACTCTAGCAGGCGACATTATTATTTGAAGTCCACAGCCCATGTCTGTAACCCACTTCTGTCTCGATTTATCCTGCCTTGAAAACCATAACCAACCAGATGTATGATGCGTTTTTGACAAGCACAAAACAAACAAACAAAAACAAAAAAAAAAAAAGAAAAAACAAAAAACAAAAAACAAAAAAAACAAAAAAAAAAAAAACCCCAAAAAAAACAAAAAACAAAAAACCAAAAAAAAAAAAAAAAAAAAAACCAAAAAAAAAAAAAAAAGAATTGGTAATTTGTTCATAGAAACGTGGCAACAGCTGCAACCAAATTCTTACATTTTTTCTGTGAAAGTTCCCGTTGTTTCGGCTAGATTTGGGAAGTAATATTTTCGTGCATATCAGGAATAATTATGCAGTGTTGCACACATTGAGATATTTTCAACTGGATAGTACATGACATTAGAAACGCTTGGTACGGTATGAATCGAGCCCGCACACACGAGATTCTAAAGTTTAGCATTATGCTTTATCCTGACGTGAGAATTTTCATTTTTTGTCCCAAATTTTCACATACAACATGTAAGCTATATTTACACAATTGCCCGGGTCTTGCACATTTGAGAACACGAATTGTGTTCTATGAATGAAACTGTTATGATATTTCAATTTTTATGATACTATTCTGTTTGGTGATAACCCTCCCCCCCCAAACAAAAAACAAAAACAAAAGACAAAAAACAAAAACAAAAACAGGACAAAACAAAAAAATAAAAAAAAACACCCCCCCTGAAAAAAAGACAAAAACAAAAAAACAAAAAATCAAAAACAAAAGATCAAAAGAAAAAAGAAAAAAGAAAAACACCAATAACAAAACAAAAAACAAACAAACGAAGCCCTCCCCCCCGCCGGCTTATTGTGCGGGATGTCGTCTGGTAATACTCATGCATATGATACAATACAGATTTTTATTGAATGTCTCAGGTTATTCAAGCATTTAACTTCCTTTTGGTGTAATCATAGGCGTTTGAGTTCAACTTGTTGACCCGCATTTCTCTATTACGTTGCTTTATTATTGCATTTTCATAACCATAAAAACTTTTCCCATTTTTAAAACGAAGGTTAAGCATGAAAAGTGACACTTCGCCGTTTACCGATCAAATGTTTTCTTGTCAGTGGGAGTACGCAAAATGGACGCGACAGCCTTGTGGCAATCACTTGCCACTCAGACAGTACTGTTACGAGGTCACACTAATGTGCATGTAATCAGGGACGTATAAGTTAATGATGTAATTATGAGTGCATCGTGGCCGTGCAGACTGCCGCACGTGCTCAAATAATTATAAACGTCGCGTGTTGAATGTCAATTTTTCGTGTAATGCTGAAGAGTATAGCACAAACGCAAATACATATAATTGACTGAAAAGATTAAAACCACCCGTTTCCCCCACACGAATAGCGCGGCAAATATTGATTGCTTGGCCACCGTGCACAAATGAAATGAGGCCTCATCTCAAAGTGTCCGTCATTTCATTATTTGAAAATAATGATGGCCATTGTATTTAATCACATGCAGCGCGAAGACCCTTCGTTGAAGATGGCAAATGGCGAGATTTTAGTACCCTTGAGAATGGCCCATGAAGGAGACCAATATGACTAACCCGTCAGTGCATACCATCTGGGCAGGCCAATATGATTCGACACCCATTGAAAGTAACTCGTATTCGTTGGTCATCGTGGCTGACAATTTTGCTAATATTTTAGATTCTGAAACGAAAAGGAAATTTTCATTTTCGACTTCTTCTTTGGAACCGTGGGCCAGATTATCTTCTAGCTTGGGGTAGGATGTACCTTGGGTGAGGGTGCGTTTTCAAATGGTCACGTTCCAACGATTTTCGGATTTTTTTAATGATTGTTTTTCAATTTTTAGTAAAATGGAAATCGCTTGGCCAATCGCATAGAACTCTTCTGGGGACCTCTGAACCCTAATAGGTTCAAAACGTGATGCTGTGATTTTTATTATTTTTTTATGAGCTTTTGTGTGTTTGCTATTTTCGTCTTTTTTTTCCCCTTTTCATAATCGTCACTCAGATTATACTGAAACTTCATGAAACATTTCTTGTGGAAGGGTCAAACAAAGTTATTCACCAAAACCGTTAGCCAGATTCACTACAAACTTGCTGGGGATGTGCCTTGGACGGGTCTCTACCAAGTTTGTTCAAATGGTCAGGCGCCAGTGATTTTTGTTTTTTGTTTTTTTTTTGTTTTTTGTTTTTTGTTTTTTTTGGCACGAATTTTCTCCGAAACCGCTCACCCAGTTGCTCTGATATCGCAGAGGGACACTACCGGGGACTCCTAGTTCTGAATTTGATCACCAGGTGGCTCTGTGATTTTTTTTTTCTAATTTTTAAAAAGATTTTTTTCCCCTTTTTTTGTTGTTGCTATTTTCGACTTCTTCTCCAGAACCGTCACTCAGATTAAGCTTAAACGGTGTGGATATATTGCTTGTGGAAGGGTCAAACAAAGTTGTTCACCAGCTGGCACTGCTGTGGATTCCTGATTTTTAACGAATTTTTCAATTCGGGTACTTATCAGTCAATGTAGCTTTCCTATTGATTATTATGTAAGTCAGTGGGATTTCTAATGCAAATTCACATTTTCGATTTCTCCAAAACCGTCGTACAGATTTACTTCACAGTTGCTGGCAATGTACTTTGGGTGGGTTTCTACCAGATTTGTTCAAATGATCATGCTCCAGTGATTTGTGGATATTTTATGATTTTTTTTTTTGTTTTTGGTTTTTTTTTTGACAAATCTTTAAAAATTTTCTCCACAGCTGCTCACCCAATTGCTTTGATATTACATAAGAACACTCCTCGGGACTCCTAGTTCTTAATTTGTCCACCAAGTGGTCCTGAATTTTTTTTCATTTTTTTTAATGGATTTTTGTGTGTTTTCGTTACTTGAGACTCTTTCTCCAGATCCGTTACTCAGATTGAGTTGAAACTTCGCGGATATGTTCGTTGTGAAAAGGTGAGGTAAAGATGTTCACTAGGTAACATTGTTGTGGATTCCTGTTTTTTAACGATTTTTTTTTCTAATTCGGGTACTTATCGGTAAGTGCACCTTTTCTGTTGCTTACTATGCAAGTCAATGGGCATTCTAATGTATTCTAATGGTAATTCACATTTTGGACTTCCCTGAAGAAACTGTCTGTCAGATTCACTTCAAACCTGGTGGCAATATACCTTGGGTGGGTTTCTACCAAATTTCTACAAATGGTCACGCTCCAGTGATTTTTGGATTTTTTGTGATTTTTTTCCCGAAAATCTTTAAAACATTTTTAATAGGAAAGGTTAACATGGAAATTTCTTGTAATGGTTATAACTTGAATAATTTTGGCCAGATTTGTGCCAAACTTGGTAGCGATGTACCTTTTATAAGTGTCTACCTATTTCGTGCAAATTGTCATGCTCCAGTGATGTTTGGACCTTGACCTCATTCCCAAGGTCACAGGACAATTGACACGGAATTTACTGTTCACTTGATAACTTCAGATCTGTTTTGAGTTAGGACCTTGATGTTGCACATGTTAATGTTTCTCTATTAAGGTCATGCTAACACAGTACATGAGTAACCTTGACCTCGTTTCTGAGGTCACAGTGCAACATACATGAATTTTACTCTTCACTATAACTTGAGAACTACTTGAACTGGAACCTTGATGTTGCATATGTTAGTGTTCTTCTTTCTATGTCACGCTTACCTAGTACATGGCTGACCTTCATCCTATCCCAAGTTCATAGAGTCAGAGAGTCAGAGTCAGAGCAGTTTTATTTGACCAAAAGAAAAAAGTAGCATAGTACAATGCAGCAATGCAATAACGAGGTCAGGATGACCCCAGCTAAGGATGCATAGATCCGCTAACGCTGGGGCCACCTGTGGTGTGTTTAAACAAAATTTCAACATTGCAACTCCAGATAACTTCAAATAACCAAAAGACAATCGTTTACTGAAACAAGAATATAACAAAGTAAAATGAGAGTTAGTAAGGTATTATGTAACAAATAAACATGAGGGTAAGAAAACATGAATTACATACCATGTATACAATCATTTGCGAATGAAAGCAGTCAAACATATACAATGGTAGAAAATAATAAAATAATCTGATCATTGATTGCAGACATGGCAATCAGTAATGGTGCAAATGTCGGAATATTGAGAGATTAAATATGATTTAAGATATAGAGAAAAACCAGAGTATGAATGAGTGTTTATCTTGTCTTTTACAAAATTAGGTGTGTTATCAAGTACTGTGGGGATAAAGACTCGGATGCGTTTTTAGTAAGATTGTGGGATGGGACTGGGTAGCGGGGAATATTACGATTGCGGGTAGGATAAGGGTGAGATACAGGTAGAGGTGAGAACATTTGGTTGAAATATCCAGGTAATTCATTTTTACGATATCGGTAAAAGAATTTAAGTGCCCTGGAATGCATCAAATCACCTAATTTGAGAATATTCAATTTTTTAAATAGGGGCTCAGTATGGGCATTGAAACTAGCGAAGCATATTGTACGTATGGCTTGTTTTTGAAGTTTGTTTATCCTATCACATCTATAACCCCAGGCGAGAATTGAGTAGTTGAGATGCGGGAGAAATAGAGAATTGTAGATCGTAAGGAGTGCTTTCAAGGGCAGAAAATTGCGAACTTTACTTAAGAGGCCGACAATTCTGGAGAGTTTAGTTGCGATTTTATTGTTATGATTCTTCCAACTTAAGGTTTCATCAATGAGTACCCCAAGAAAGTCAAAATGGCAAACTTTTTCAATGACTGTGTTGGCAATACGGAAAGTAAAATTTTGGACAATTTTGCGCTGCGGGAATCGGAATATCATGTATTTTGTTTTAGAAATATTCAAAGACAACCTGTTAGCAGACAACCATTTATACACTTTATCTAATTCCAAATTAACATTGGCACATATACGCTCTTCATTTGGAGATGTTGTTTGGTCAAAATAGCATAATGAACTTACTAAAGTAGTATCATCAGCGTAATAAATAGAATCAAATTTAGAAGATGCTTTATGCATGTCATTTACATAAATGAGAAAGAGAAGGGGTCCGAGAATGGACCCCTGTGGAACTCCACAATTCGTTGGTAATAACGGCGAACGCGCGTCATTCAAACAAACATATTGAAATCTATTCTGCAGATAATTTTCAAACCAGTGCAAAGAAAGACCAGTAACATCATAGTAGTTTAATTTCCGAAGAAGGATGTTATGATCGAGAGTATCGAACGCCTTTGACAGGTCTAAGAAAATAGCAACGGGTAATTCCCCAGAGTCTAGGACTTTATGAATTCTATCAACGAATTCAAGAGCAGCCGTTTCTGTTGAGTGTAATTTCCGAAAGCCATGCTGGCTTAAGTGGAGTAAAGAATGTGTAATAAAGTATGAATAAAGTTGGTTGTAAGCAACTTTCTCAAAGATTTTAGAGAAAGCTGGTAAAAGAGATATAAGCCTATAGTTATCAAGAGTTTGTTCATCATCCTTTTTATATACAGGCATCACTTTCGCAATTTTCAGTTTATCTGGAAAAATTCCAGTGTTGAATGATTGATTAATAATACGAGTTAGAGGAAAAGCTAAAGGACCACCAACGTATTTTAAGAGTTTTACAGAAATATCATCATGTCCCGTACTAGTTTTAGGTTTTAATTTGTTAATAGTTTTCTCAATATCGCTTGCAGTTACCGGGGAGAAAGAAAACCTATGCTCAATTTGGTCAGTCAGATAAATGGAAAAGTCGGTAATATTTCGTGTACTGGCTTTGGTTGCAAGCTTTGAACCAATGCTTGCAAAGAAGGAATTAAAACGTTCGGCAATTTCACATTTGCTTGTTACCTTTAAGTTGTTTATGATGAAGAAAGAAGGGAAATCTTTTTTATTTTTATTCATATGAAGAACGGATCTTATTACGTCCCAAGTCTTTTTGGTATCATTTTTAAAGTTTTCAAATTGACGACAATAATATTCTTTCTTTAAGGAACGGATATTACGGTCAAGTATTTGATTATACACTCTTAAGTTATGTTTACGGGTATAATACAAAGGTGTATCAATCATAGTACATTTGAGTGATTTATATAAATTATCTCGAAATTTAAGAGATCTTAGTATACCGTTTGTTATCCAGGGGGATCGCTTATGTTTGTATTTGTTAAACTTGACAGTTTTGACCGGAAGGTGTTTATTTTTAGCATGTATGACAACATTTTGTAGTTTATTGTAATTTATGTTAGGATCAGCATGTGTTTCGGAATCTAAGACCATTGTGAAGTTAATACTACTGAGCTCCTGTACAAAATTTTGTATAGACTGACTATCTTTGGTTTCGACTTGAATGTATTTTGGTGGATGTTGCAGATTTAGCTTTTGATCCAGACAGATAAAATAAGGTAAATGGTCTGACAGGTTCGATACAATAACACCAGATAAACTACCCTTTTTCGAATGGGAAAGGTTGCAGAAAATATTGTCAATTAAAGTTGCCCGTCTCATTGAAAACCGGGTTGGTAATGTAATATGTGGCCAAAAGGCATTATTCAGCATACAGTCCAGAAATTCAGAATATTTCTCTCTTAGGTTAATTCTTAACAAATCAATGTTTAAATCTCCAAGAAAAAGCTTATCAGATCGTTCTTCTGCAAGTGAGGATAAGATTGGCGCAATGTTATTAACAAAGTTCAAAATGTCCTCATTTTTGTCACGAGGTGGCCGGTAAATGTTACACAATGTTACTTTTTGCTGTAATCCGTTTCCAAAAACATCAATAAATTGACCTTCCCAACTGGCATTCGGAGAATATATTTCTCGAGTCTTAAACTGAAAATCTTTGTGTAGATAGATAAGCAACCCGCTATGAGAGCTACAAGAGGCTCCAAGAGCGATTGGTACATAATTATCAAGCATATACAGACTGGTGTCGGGTACAGGGCCTTCAAGCCAGGTTTCCTGGATACAAATAGCGTTGAAGGCAAAATTACTGGTATATAATTCATTTACCATTGCTTGAAGCTTGTCAAATTTGGAATTCAAACATTGAATATTAAGACTTAATACGGAGAAGTTCTGAGAAAATGAATGGACATATTCGGCAAGATCATTTACATTTACATAAGGGGAATCGGCAACAATCGAAATAGCATTATCAACGTCATCTGCATTTTGCAATAAATCATTCAGATTATTTTTAGTAACGCCACCGAAGTTACGTAACATATTTTCAACTAGATTATCCGTAGCCATAGTATTGTTTCAGAAGGATAGATAGCTGTCTAATAACTATAACATCAAATGCTGCTGGCTGAAAATAGTTGCCATTCTCATAAACAAAAATCCACAAGTAGATCCATTGGTAGCAAGCATGCAGATAGCATTTGCGAGATAACTTAATCATATAATATTGACCACAAAAAATATAGCAATACGCATTACTCCATACCCTATGGCGCTGCCAGGCGTCGGTATATCCCACGCGTATGCATCCACGGTTAAGAACCCGTGAAGTACGGACACTCCCATAGTATAGTATTGTATCAGATAGATAGATACATAGTCTATACAGACATAGTATAATGAAAAATGAAGATGGTTGCTATTCTCACAAGCAAAAATAAAAAAATCCCCGCGTAATAAACTTGCAGACGGCATCTGTGAAATAACACAATACACAATATATTGCCCACGAAAATCTAGCAAAAGACAGTACATGTATATCGCTGTCATGCGTCGGCACCCCCCGGCATACATTTTTACACATAACTTCAAAAACTTTGTGTCAATACAGTTCCATATTGTATCATACGGACATGTGAAAACGTGAGCAAATACAGGTATTTGAAACAACAGGGATAGTGTATATCTAAATGTGATACGCCATAATATTTGTTCCAGGGAGGACTCAGGTACTCAGAATAATCATTAGTGAAATATTTACCCTCAGCTGAATTGTGAGTAAGTATTACAAAAAATATGAGCCAAACGCGTGACCCTCTCACGCGTATGATTGTTGAAAAAGAAACCACTTGCAAAATGAAAATAAAATAGAGTGTTCTGGTGGTGAGCATAAGCTATAATGACGGGGTTTGAGAAAAGTTAATGGTAACTTTGATATAAAGTATAACACTACGTCAGCATGTGCTGGATTAAGTAGCCAACGATATAAATAAAAGCTGTCCTTGTGTCGTGTTACAAAGGGTGATCACTCAATAGGTAAAAGACATCGTAGTATCGTGATCCAAAAAGTTAATTGCCAGTTTTTTTCTTGATATACTTGGATACAGTGGGTCGCGTCCTGGGATGGATAGTTGCAGATATGGCCAGCTTTTCAAATATTTGATGGTCGATTTACCTTTGAGATCGGGTGGTAGGTTCCGTCGCTGATCTAGCAGATCTTTCTTCACAGGTCGAAGGACAGGGGGCAGGTCGGGGTTTATCCAGATTTTGTCTGGATGGTTCTTCAAGTTCTTTGCGCCGGCAAGCCAACGATTACGTTGGTCTAGGTCAACAAAACAGATTATCACACTAGCATCCTTGCGTTGGCTGAGCCGATGGCAGGCACTAAATGAGGTAGACTCGGCATCCTCCACTCGTAACTGATTCTTTGCTAAGTTTACACAAGCGAGTTTAGTGTCTTTCACATTTTCCCCCGCAGGCCCCTTCAAGCCATTTATCACCAAGGACCATTTTCGGTCGTGTACGTCCTTGTCTATGATTTTAAGGGTTAACTCGGAAGATACATCCTCAATGTTTTTAGCCATAGAGCTGCAAGTGTGATGAATGTCTAGGTCAGCTGAGCATGGGCTGTTCACACAGCTCTCTTGTTTATTAATTTAAAAAAAAATATTTTAAAAAGTTTTCATAGGAAAGTTTAACATGGGAATTTCTTGTAATTGTTATAACTTTAATAATTTTGGCCACATTTGTGCCAAACTTGGGTGTACCTTCTGTAAGTGTCTGCCTGTTTTGTGCAAATGGTCATGCTCCAGTGATGTTTGGACTTTGACCTCATTCCCAAGGTCACAGGACAACTGACTCGAAATTTACTGGTCACTTGAGATCTGTTTTGAATTAGGACCTTGATGTTGCACATGTTAATGTTTCTCTATTAAGGTCATGCTTACACAGTACATGAGTAACCTTGACCTCGTTTCTGGGGTCACAGTGCAACATACATGAATTTTACTCTTCACTGTAATTTGAGAACTACTTGAACTGGAACCTTGATGTTGCATATGTTAGTGTTCTTCTATAAATGTCAGACTTACTCAGTGCATGGGTGACCTTGATCCTATCCCAAGTTCACAGAGCTGCAAGTGTGATGAATATCTAGGTCAGCTAAGCATGGGCTGTTCAAACAGCCCTCTTGTTAACATATTTTCACTTTGGGAACATTCCTATTTATTATTATTATTATGCAAGTCAATGGGGATGTTGACAATGAGTGACCTTGAAAGGTCAAACTGACTTCTTGAACAAAGTTATTCACTAGTTATTGACGTTGTGTAGACCTATTGCTGATTTTTAACATATTTTTTCAATTTGGGAACATTGCTATTGATTTTTTTGTAAATCAATGAGTATGTTGACCATGAGTGACCTTGAAAGGTCAAACTGACATATTGACCTATTTTTATATTTCGGTCATTATCGCTTATGTAAAAACCCGTCGGTACTTTCGGACCTGTATCCACTATCAGGCAACCTTCTCCCCTAAGCTCCATCTTAACTCAACCGGGCGGGGGGGGGGGGGGCTTGGCAGGTCCGACTAGCAGTGCTACTTAATTCATTGCCTGGGGAAGACTTCAGTGTCTGACATAAAATCCATATTCTGGGTCCCACCACTGCCTACAACTACTAATTGTACAGCGTTGTATTTACATTTTCAGATAATACTCACTCGGGAAAAATCTCATGATACATAGTACATTACATTCGTTCGACATATTAGCCTTCCCTTAATACAAATCAGGCATATATTTTGGTACTACCTTTTCAAAATATTGAATCGGAACTAACCCATATTGGCTGCCGTTTTAAAAATTGTGGATTCCGCACCCAATGGTTTGCAATAAATGAGGATAGTATTGGGACGATCTGGGGGAAGGGGGTTACAATATATGCGACCAAAAGTATATATTTTTCAAATGTTTCAGAGCATCAATAATGATGTGATATATGCTGTAGCCACGATTCACTTTGATATCTAAATCAAATGTATTTTTGTGCAACTGTCCCGTGCAATGTTCAAAATGGCGCTCCCCACGTGTCTTCCGGCTCAAGATCTTTCTATCGCATTCGCATTTGGATTTGTAACTGACGAAGATTCAACATGTATATTTCTGAAGTAAAAGACAGTATTGTTAAATCGAAAAGTTATAAATCCCAAAACACGTATATCAATGTATGAGCACTTTATTCGAGATTCCATATGCATGAAAATTTTCGATTCGGGCAATAGCCTTCCTTTTGAAATAAAAGTTTTGTTGAAATGTATATAATTTTGATTACAAATTGTCCAATATCACAACATTCTAGGTACAACATAAACACGCAGGTAGCCAAACGTTGAACCTATTAAAAATAAAGTACACGACATCAGACTAATAGATTATATATGTATAGAAAACTAGAAAATACACGACATCAGACTAATAGATTATATATGTATAGAAAACTAGAAAATTAAAGACATGAACAAACTATCAAAATTGTAAATATTGAGCTAATTAGTAATTAAATTATTGATGGGCTGGAGCAGGGTGTCAACCATTTCCTATCGAAATTGTTAGATTTCCTTTTCGCAAGTTGTTGAAGTGGTGCAGTAAACCTCAAACTTTCCCTCGTATATATATATAAATATATATATATATATATATATATATATATATATATATATATATATATATATATATATATATATATATATATATATATATACACACATACACATATATATATATATATATATATATATATATATATATATATATATATATATATATATATATACATATATATGAACTAAAAGTGCACCTTCCATTGGGATGGAGACGTATCAGTTTATTGTAACTACAAATCTCGTGTTTCACCCCTTTAGCTATGCAACACATTTCAGAAATGGCGAATGTCTCTCGCGCCAGAAGACACTGTTAACACATCCCGCCGCAAAGTATGGAATGGACAGCATTTACCCCTGAATTCTTCAAAGTATAGATGGGGATGGGTCGCCATAAACGTAAATGTGTATTACGCAGGGTAATATACACTTACGCTACCTCTTAAAAGAATTTTCCCCTGCAGACAAAATAAAGAAAAAAGACAAAAATGTCACTTGCAGTGACTCCCATGCAAGCCAGCCCGGCAGCAGCATGACCTTGCACCTGTTGAAAACTGCTCAAACACAGGTGGGACGCCGGGATTAACAGTGGGTGAAACGTCTTTGTACATTGTGACTTTTAATCCCATCATGACTTTTAAATAATAAGAATGATGATGATGATGCTGCTGCTGCTGCTGCTGCTGATGATGATGATAAAACGATTTTTCTGATTAAAAATACAGTTTACAGAATGTGGCAAAATAATAGACTTAATCTACGTGTATCAGTGGATGCCATTGGGAAAACAACGGAACTGCTTCTTTAAATTAATGGATAGTCGGGAGGGTCGTCTTTTTTGGACAGCTTTTCATTCAGCAGGAAGAAACACGTTACATGCATAAGGTTGCTAGGTAAAATGTAAGATGAAATTTAAACATGCTGGGACATGGGGGATGGTTCATCATTAAATCATCTTTACAAGGCTACTACAGACAGTGTGCTAGGGGAAGTGGGTCGATGGTGTGTACTCTTTTAATATTACGATAAAATGCTAAGTAACCAAAACAAAAAACAAAAAACAAAAAAAAACAAAACAAAAAAAACAACCCCCCCAACACCCCCCCCCCAAAAAAAATCAAACAAACAAACAAACAAACTCTCACTGGATATTGACAAGACACGAAACACTCGCATTGTATGCCCAATAAATGTTGCTGATACGTTTATACTCTGAATAAATACCAAAAGTGAAACAAAGTGGAACAACTTTTTCGTAAATTTTGTTCCCCAAATATCAATAGAAATGGGAAGTCATCATCTGAGAGTGCTGTTTTTCGGGAAGGAATGGGGGTAATAAAAAGAGTGCTCTGTGCACTCTCTTGAAAGTGACCAAAATGTTGAACTATGCCTTACGTGTATTTCAAAATTTATCTGCTGGAACCCAGGGTTAAAGTGAAACCAATGATAAAAACTACACGTATAATGCTGTGTTATTGTGCGTTCTCCGAGTTTTTGAAAAGAAGAATTGGCCTTTTTGTGTATTTTGATGATCCAGTTAACATTGTTGACGAAACAGTAAAAATTCAATGGTGGCATGAATTAATATAATATCTACACTTGTTTTGGTACAAATATTACCGTATTGTTCTATATAATATACAAAATGCATTGCATACAAAAACATGCTAGGCCTATACACAGCAACTAACCATATTGTCATTTGTACCTGAGACATCATTCCAATACCTGGAGGTCTATCTACCTATAGTCTTAGTTCTACTGGGCTGTTCCTTTGCACCTGTACATATTTATAGACATGTTCGTGGCCTCTTGGTGTCACATTTTCAGTGTCTTGAGGAAAAAAATCGCAAAGGTCAGTTCCGTTGTTTAGTTCGACATACTGAATGCCTTCAAAGATGTTAACTTTTTGGCGAGCACCGTAACGTCCGATGTTAGTGGGCCTGAAGCAACAAAAACATTAGTGTCAATCTATCTGGAGTGTTCGTTCATGACGGCGAAAGAAAGCAGCTAAAACGAGTACCCCTCCTAGAAACCAAACTAAACTTTATTTGTTCCAGGTTGTACCAGCATTACAAGTTGTGTCAATATTGAAAATGATCTATTCAAGGACCAACACCGTTGTCGTTTTAAATTTCGTGGCTTCCAGCACTGCCATTCCCAATAAACATAAGTTTTATAGGCAGCAATTTTCTCAAAGCTTGTTCAATGACAGGGCGACACAAAACCCTTTGATTCAGCAGTCGTTGAGCCAGAGGCGGAGGTAGGAATGTCAACTGTAAGTTTTTTTCCATAGGCGATACCCTGAAAGTTACCACCGGAGACCAGTCCAGTGACACCCGTCTGATCAAGGAAGAAAGACCAAAATGAATTTTCGGGATGCAGTTTGGAGATTTATTCTGTCCTTTTGCTTGGTTCAGGAATTATTCTCAGGTAAGCCATAAATGATTGCAACTGTGCCTATTTACTGAACAAAACACTATCATTAATTCGGTTCACATATACTTTTGATTAGACCAAAATACAAAAATGATAATTGTGTTTTTCAAGATCACATGATACGCGCGGAATTTGTTACGAGCAATGTTCTGATTGGTGTTTAAAAAAAAAAAAACGGTCAAAATCGGGAATAACGGCGGTAGCATGTACAAAGATCAGGGATTTGTAGTTTAAACAGCACACTGATTTGACCGAATATGTAACCTTAACAGACCTGCCAATATAGCCCAATTTTTATCAAATAATAAGATGCAGCAAAAATATGCCGGACGATACTCAAGCTATATGAACGGGTGGTAATCTCGTACAGCCAGCCATATTTTTGTTAACAGTCTGACGGGTCGCCGTTTGTATGTGTAATAGTATGGTTTGGTGGTTATTCCAACAAGGAATGCAACATAAATTACTAAGCTGCTCGCCAAGTCTGTATATTAAAAAAAGAAAACCCTTTGTATTCACAGTTTCTATTTATATTACAGGTTATAAGATCATTGTGCGGTCTCGGTTGAACAGTGGTTGTAATAATACTGCTTGACATAATTGTCAGAGTACCGTGTTAGATTAAAAAAAAAATATATATATATGTCCAACTTTGTCCTATCATATTCCTTAAAGCTTGCAACCCGTAGTTGAGCAGTTGAGGATATTTAAATATAGATCCGATGCTTCTTAATGAAGTCTGAAACTAAGATGCACATTTGGAAAGTTTTTTAGAACCAATAGCTTCGAAACTACTCTCTACACCATTTTCGGCCAACTTTCCCTGAATCTGCAGTAACTAAAAATCCAGTTGCAACATGTGGCGCATGCAGATACACAGTTGTTTTATTAAAGCATTAATTATCTCTTCCATAAAAAGTCAAAACCGATGTTACGACTATAAGACACCAAATCAAAACTATCTTTCTCCACTAAAAATGTAACTCAGAAATTGCACATTTCCATGATGGCCGACAAGAAATTCCATTTCATTTTACTGTTTACTATTACCTTGACATACATTTGATATGGTCATGACATAATACATGCAATCGAAAGTTCATTTTTTTTCACGATTACTGAGAAGCTACTTACCAGATTAGAATGAGCGTGTTTTTTCTTGGACTTGAAGGTTAAGGTCATATTTATTTCCCCAATCGTAACATGTTATTTTTGTAATTGCATAACGCTGTAACTGTTGGTTTGCTTTACTTCGGTATGACTTCTGGATCATGACATATATTTGTCAAGTACTTATCAAAATAAAGTGGGACTCCATCCGCATGGCCTAGATTTGGGAAGTAATCATCTTCGTTGGAAGCCTGGCGCAGAAAATGAGAAGTATTGAATCAGCCTGTGCCCAGTATATGAATCGAATTTATCAGTAAGGTCAGTCATTAATATCAAGGTCAAAATTAAATAAACTCCAAAATCGATGAAAAATTTAAAGTGACAGACATCTAAGAAGTCTTTTGTTTCAATTTTCTCCACACTGGTGCTATTTTTGTCTGTTTCTTGTCATATTTCCGTTTGGCAACGAAGCCTGCATAAATTCCTCTTTGCTTTGTCACATGTTGCTTTCGGGATGTTAACCATATTGGTTTTTCTTTTGACTTCCCCTATTCACCCCCTCCCCCTAGAAAACCCTTAATTTTGTACGTTATTTAATTGCATTAAAAAAGAATCATTGAATGCATTTATTCCGTTCGATTTCGTAACAAATCTTGCAGAAAAAATTACTCACCCACAGAATAAGATTTGAAAATACAATTCATGTACGACTTTCTTTGAATATTCAACTCAACTTCATCTCCCTGCCATGTCGGGTTTTAAACCTTTAGGGGCATGGAGAAAAGTTAAACAGTGTGTTCGTACACTGATTCTTGGTCGAATAAATGATGGGGCGGGTTTGATGGCACTGTTTACTTGTGAATCTCGCATATATAAGTTTTTATGGGCCACCAGAATGGTACTACAATAAAAGCAATTACACCACAGTAACCATCAATATAATACGTTTGTCAGCAGTATCCTTTCACGTATCGTCACTTATTATTACTTCTCTTGCGAACATAGTTTAAGAAGCTTTACTGTGCCTCTCAACGTGAATGTATGCCCCGTACGATCACCTATCGTGGAATGTCGGTACTGGTAATGCCACGGGACTTAAAAAGTCAAGCTTACGAACATGTTGGGCCGTATTTGGAACCAGTACATATGGCACATCATTAAGCACTGTCGCAAATTTCCACCAAAAAGATTGATAAATTGATATACAACGACATGATTATATGAATTTGATTGGGTAGCTAATTTTACATCTATTCCAGAAATGTAATTCATTTTGTCTGGACCTATCGTGTTGTATGCCTACATGTAGAAAACGAGCAGTGATGGTTGTGCATGTGCCGTGAAGAATCGTCAATATTAGTTTAGACTGCACTCAGTCACCACATTCCTCCCTCCCCCCCCCAAAAAAAAATTATAAATACATCCTGGGTCAGCTTCGAAAATATTGGTGTCCACACAACATAGTTTTTTTGTTTTTTTTGCTGTTTTATCTTGCTCACGAACCAGCAGAAAACTCTGTCTCGTTTTTGTGTCTGACTCTCATCCTGGATACTAATATTTTTCTGTCGAAGTCGAAACTTAGTCGTCGTCGTCATCATCATCATCATCATCATCATCATCATCATCATCATCATCATCATCATCATCATCATCATCATCGTCGTCGTCGTCGTCGTCGTCGTCGTCGTCATCATCATCATCATCATCATCATCACTGTATTGCATTGTTATATCCATACCGGTCCATAGCATACAATATAAAATGCATCAGAATAATACAGGTGTCAAGTCCATACTATACATATGATGTATATTTTTTTACACCCTAATCTGTTGTTCTTTAAAAAGCTTTGTACACAGATTCAGCTCCTGGCGAAGCCATATCGGCCTATTTTCGTATTCAAATTGAACTCCAAAGTATCTCCAAAGTATCTCTATCTTATGAACACGCAACCAAAATATGCTCTTCCGTTTCCGTTTAACTTTCATGACAAAACACAACCTTGCTTATAAATATTCTGCCATGTGTCGGCCTCTCTCAATTCTTTAATCTTTGCTTAATCGTATTTTTACCAAACTTTTGAGAAGCTTAAAATCTTTTCCTGTTCATAAATATGGTTCCATGCTATAATTTTCTTAAACATCTACTAATGCTTTCTTATGTGGGCGCTTGTCGGCCCGACGAGCGCCCACACAAGAAAGCAATAGCGAGTCTGGGGGATGCTTAGGAGGCAAGCCTTACCCCCTCCCTCTTGAAATGTACATGACACCAACTGCATAAAAAGCACTATGATCTTACGGTGCCCAGGCTATGTATGATAGAATATAGCGGACCCTGCTCATGGTTGGTTGACCAATATGGAATGAAAGATCCTGAATGTATGTTGTACGAAGACAAGATATCTATATCACAGATTCAATTTTATATCTGTTGCAGGAAATTCAGCTTACAAAACGGTATGGACTTACCGCCACCTTGTGGCACATGAAGGAGGAACAATAACCCTGCGATGCCGAATAGCTGGCCACACTGGGCAAGTTAGCTGGCAAGAACCCAAAACACAAGAACAGATATCAATTAATAAAACTATTAAGTATGAACTCCGACGTCGTATGAGAATTCATGGAGATACAAATCAAGGGCAATATGACTTGCATATCCACTATATAAAATTTCCTGATGACAATGGCACGTGGCATTGTTATGAATTTGGTGGTTTTCGAAACAGCACAGAGCTGACAGTGTTGGTTCCTCCCGCCACCGAGAATCCGACTATAACACCTGATCACGTGGCACCCTCAGCTAACGGCGCCCTCTGGCTGTTCACATGTGTTGGTCATCGAGCACATCCTCCCGTAAATCTGACCTGGGTTCGGAAGACAGGACCGAGTTACCCATTTGATGCCCCGCCACAACGAGTCTTGACGGGCAGGGATCAAACGAGCACAGTCAGCGCTGTTTTGGTACTCGGCAAAGAACACAATGACAGCATCTTCACCTGTGTTGCAAAACACCTTAGCTTTGGCAGGGCAGAATATTCTACTGATCTTCACTTTTTTATCCCTCCAGGTCATACTGTGATGCGTAAGGAATAATTTTTATTCTTCCTGATGAGAATCTTGGCTACTAAAGGGAGCGATCTCTGAGTTTTCCTCACTCCAGTGAAGATAATAAGGATTTTGGTCTGCTTTGGAAGCGCCGTTAAAAATGATTTTTGTCTTCGGGTCCAGAATTATCCTTTCTTTCTCTGTGTTTTGGCGGGGGGGGGGGGGGGGAGGGTCACATAAAAATATATTTAAAAAAATTGTGACTTATTCATTTATTTTTGGTCAATAATGTTAAATTTTTCCTTAATTAATTTCATTAGTATCGCATTATTTAATTAAGTCAACCGTGTGTCCCTTTGCGCAATCTTAATAAAAACATATTGTTTCCAGATGGCAGTACAGTCAGCAAGTGGTAGGTATTATACATATTGTCAGTGTACTTTCACAACGTTACGTGCAAATGGTTGGCCTACGTATTTCTTGTTGTTTCTTGTCGTCCGTTGGCAGCACCGAGTTGAAGATTCCAAATGTGCTTTTTGTCATTAGCTCAGCGGGCTAATCAGCCAGCAGAGCTTATGCCATCGCTCTTCGTCCGTCGTCTGGCGTCCGTTCACAATTCACATTTTCGACTTCTTCTCCAAAACACTCAACCAGATTCTCTTCAAACTTGGTGGCAATGTACCTTGGGTGGGTCTCTACCAAGTTTGTTCAAATGGTCACATTCAGTGATTTTTTTATTTTTTTGCGAATTTTTTGTTCTGTTTTGGGGCAAATCTTCAAAAATCTTTTTCCCCAACACGCTCCCCCAGTTGTTTTGATATCGCACAGAGATACTCACAGAGACTCCTAGTTCTTAATTTGTTCACCAGGTGGCGCTGCGATTTTTTTTCTACTTTTTAATGTTCTTTTGTGTGTGTTTTCGCTATTTTTGACTTCTCCAGAAACGGCACTCAGATTAAGCTTAAACGGCGTGGATATGTTCCTTGTGAAAGGGTCAAACAAAGTTGCTTACTAGCTAGTACTGCTGTGGATTCCTGATTTTTAATATTTTTTTCAATTTGGGTACCTATCGGTAAATGCACCTTTCCTATTGATTATTATGTGAGTCAATGGTCATTCTAATGCTAATTTGCATTTTCTACTTCTTCTTTAAAACCGTCATCCAGATTCACTTCACACTTGGTGGCAATGTGTCTTGGGTGGGTCTCTTTCAAGTTTGTTCAAATGGTCACGCTTCAATGAATTTTGTATTTTTTATCCTTTTTTTTGTTTTTTTTTTTGTTCTTTTTGGGGCAAATCTTGAAAAATCTTCTGCTCCGAAACCGCACACCAATTACTTTGATATTTCACAGGAACACTCCTAGATGCTCCTAATTCTTAATTCTTGACCAGGTGGCGCTGATTTTTTTTTCCATTTTTTACGATTTTTTGTGTGTTTTTGCTATCATTGACTTCTCCAGAACCATCAATCAGATTAAGTTGAAACTTGGTGGATATGTTCCTTGTGAGGGGGTCAAACAAAGTTGTTCACTCGGTCGCACTGCTGTGAATTATTGATTTTTAACTATTTTTTTAAAATTCAGGTTCCAATCGGTAAATGCACCTTCCTGTTGATTACCATGTAAGTCAATGGGCATTCTAATGCTAATTCACATTTTCAACTTCTTCTCTGGAACAGTCCACCAGATTGACTTCAAACTTGGTGTCAATGTCCTTTAGGTGGGTCTATACAAATTTTTCCTCAAATGTCTCATGCTTAGGTGATTTTTGCATTTTTTTTTGTTTGTTTTTTGTTTTTTGTTTTTTTTTTTTTTTTGTTTTTGTTTTTTTTTTTTTGTTTTTGTTTTTGTTTGTTTTTGTTTTGTTTTGTTTTTGTTTTGTTTTTTTTTGGGGGCAAATCTTAAAAAATTTTATCTAAAACCGCTCACCCACTTTGATATTGTACAAGAACACTCCTAGCTCTTAATTCGTTCACCAGGTGGTACTGTAATTTTTAGCTCAGCTGACTTGCTAGTCACACTGACCTTTCGCGAGGCTCAGTCGTTTGTCTTGGAAAACACTTTAAAATGCCATATGCACTCAGCTAAAGCTCAACACAGGTCTGTTCAGTATCTTGTTTTTGTGGGACAAGTTTATTGAGCACGGGCCGTGCACGCAGCCCTCTAGTTTATGTATTGATCTCAAACTTGTGTTTTTTGCTCGCCTGAAGAAAGTAACTTTGGGAAGCAATATTGCATATTCATTATTTTGTCTCATCGTCACAACGTAAAGGCAGCATCAACAGACGTCTTGACGCAATGTTGTGTTTTGCACATTGAATTGTAAAAGGTCAGTAGTGTGGAGTCGTCGTGTCGAGTGTTTGTTTGTCCTGCATTGAAACTGAGTAGGCCTATTTTCTTATATATTCTTTGTGAAATATGCTGTGTCCCTGATATTCTCCATGAAATGTCCCTGAAATAGCATTATGAGCGTTGGCATCTCTGTATCACTTTCCTAGAGAAGTTTGATTAAAAGGTTAAGACGGTTAACTCTAGTAATTATGATAACGATGATGATGATGATAATAATAACAACAAAGTCAAATCTCAAAACTCTTCGTAAGCTACCCTGAACCCAAAACAGTTCTTTACACATTGTTATATTTAAATACTATACATTTGTACTGAGAGAAGTTGTATCTGACTACCTGTGACCCAATAGGCAACAAACCTCAATCCGCATGCTCATCTGAGGTGCTTACTTGGTTTATGCATGTTGTGTCGCTGCTGTGGGTTTTGTCTTTATGTTCACTTGTGGTGCTATAGTGTCTATCTTGTATATCTCGTGCATACTTCCACACGGACACACACGTACTCTGATAACCAGTGCACTTTCGTTGTGCCACATAAGTTGTGCCGTTACGGTTCACAGATGAATACTCAGAAAAGAAAATATCCTTGCCTTGTAGATCTGCCGCCACGACCATGGTGGATGATAGACCTTGGACCAGGAAATCTCTGGTTTGTCATCACGGCCGGCCTATTGCTCTTCATTCTCCTGCTCTTCTGTTCTGTTCTGTTATGTTGCCGACGTAAATGGGCATTGGATGGTAAGAATTAGTTTTCCCCTAAAAAAAAAGTCGAACGTTCCAGACGGTATTCTACATGCCATATATCTAATGAGTATTTCTGGTCTCAGCATCTATTGATGTTGTGTAGATTTGATCACACCATTTCAAATGATATGAGTAGTCGGTTAAAAACGAATGCACACGATTGCACCAAGCACTTGTCTTGGTCATCCGAACTTGGACGGTGTTCAAGTTACCAACAAATAGTTCATGCAACAATATGGCCTACCAAAGATAGATAGACAGACAGACAGACAGACAGACAGACAGACAGACAGATAGATAGATAGATAGATAGATAGATAGATAGATAGATAGATAGATAGATAGATAGATAAAGCTGAGAGTAGAAGCCCGTGTGGGCTTATATAGCCTATACCCTCATCCATGAGAAAAGAGTAGGTTTATAGTTATACAAATAAATCTATATACATGTACACATGTGCGCCATATATTTTCCACACAGACAAGTCCAAATGATTTTAAACGATTTAGATATAAAAGACACGTGGAACAATTCAATCTCCAACCGTCAAACTCAAGATAACAAATAAAGTTTTCATAACTTTTGTTTAGATAAAGGTAAAGACATTGTCTGCCGAGGGTTTAAAGGTATCTGACCCCATATCTTGGTCCCATGGTGTTTAATGGAAAAAGATGTGAAAACACTGCTAGAAGCAAAAGTAATTTGTGTCTCTGTCTTGTAGAATACGAATGTATATTTAAGTTTAAGACAAAAATATCATGAAAAATGTGGAGACATGCCATTTATAAACATAAAAATGGATGTTAAAATACGTTTATAGGGTCAAATTTCATTATTCCATGTCTCTGAAATAAAGGATCTGTATGTGCATCAAAATCTGAGAAGCTCATAAGACGTCATATTTTCTTTTGCAATTTTACCAGACAGTTCAGATAACTTTTACAAGTGCTTGCCCATGTTACATTACAATGTGTATAATATTGATAAACTAAAGCATAATGTAAACTGTGGAGTGCCTTACTATTCAAAGATTGTCTAATTTCTTCAGAATACCAATAACTTTGCTAATTCTATTTGCAATATAAGTACTATGATATTTCCAATTCAATTGTTCATCCATCCAAATTCACAAAAACTTAATCTTACAAACTTGAGAAATAATCGTGATTATTAATTTAACATGAGTGTTATGAGGAACACATTTCTTCTTTCTTACATGACAAATCATAAAATGTGTTTTGTCAACATTCAAAGACAGTCTGTTAGCATTGAAACAAGCTGTTATCAATCTTAAAGTTGCATTGGTCCTTTGTATTAACGTATCAAAGTTAATATCAGAAAACAACAAATTTGTGTCATCTGCAAATTAAATTTATCAAAAGGAACTACCTGCGTAACTGTTCTAGATCGTGACATGCCTGCGTGATTGGAAAGACTGTTCCTATGGTTATCCGACATTTCGTCGATTTCAAGATCAACAAATAGGTAACTTGACCATTATGTAAAACAATGGAAAGGTTTTCAACCAATAAGCAAATCGACAATATCGATATCTACTAAATGTCGGTCTGCCGAATTGTCACATCGACGAAAAATCATGCCGGCGATGTTGAATAACGACCAACTTGCATTCGACGATATGTCGTAGATCCGTTCCTATTGGGTCCTGGACATTTCACAAATGAAAGCCGAAAAAACGTTGAACAAAATCCAGCATTTTGTGATATGTATTATTACAATATGTCATATACATTTTTTAGTTCGTCCCAGGAGTGGATATACAAAACTCGCAACTAAAGGTTATACCAGTATTTCTAGTCATGCCAATGCTGATCTCACAGAAGGTAAGGAAGAATAGAAAATAAAAGAATCCTGCAAATGATTTTTTTTCAATGGGGAATTAAACGTTAATCATGACTTCCTTCACCATGCAAACAGGAATTATGAAAACTAGAAAAGATTTGCTTCAACGCAAATCTGTTTGTATGCCGTCAAAAGTTGTAAATATGGCTGGATGAAAATTTCAAAGTCTGAAGACCTTGACCTTTAGAGGTCACATGTAAATTACAAAAATTTGCAGTGTTGCAGTACCTGCAATTTGAGCCTGACATGACTTAAATTAGATGAAAATTGACCAAGTTATGGTTAGATGAAAATTTCAAAGGGCCTAATGATCTTGACCTTTGCCCTTTTGAGGTCACATGCAAATTATAAAAATGAGCAGTGTTGCAATACGTACAATTGGAGTCGAACATGGTTAAAATTGGATGAAAATTGACCAAGCTATGACTGGATGAAAATTTCGAAGGTCCAAATGACCTGAACTTTTGACCTTTAGAGGTCACATGAAAATTACAAAAACATGCAGTGTTACAATATCTACAATGTAAGCCTATCATGATCAAAATTGGATGAAAACTGACCGAGTTATAGCTGAATGAAAATTTCAAATGACAAAATGACCTTGACCTTTGACCTGAAAAGGTCACATGTAAATTACAAAAATGTGCAGTGTTACAAAAATATTAATTGAAGTTGGATTAGTTACCTGAACCTATCATAGTTGTGGAGATATTCAAGATTTAAATGTTCAATGGCCCTAATTTGCATAATTTTCAAAATCATCAACCCTCTTCATAAAAAACTATGACTTCATGTCTGGAAAATTGTCGGACAAAATTGCTGGTAACTAAGAGAGAGAGAGAGAGAGAGAGAGAGAGAGAGAGAGAGAGAGAGAGAGAGAGAGAGAGAGAGAGAGAGAGAGAGAGAGAGAGAGAGAGAGAGAGAGAGAGAGAGAGAGAGAGAGAGAGAGAGAGAGAATTACGTAAGCGGAATGTGTATGTGCCTAGAGAAAGAAAGAATTGTGTCGGCGGAATGTAAAATAACAGACGCACATGTGGCTGGGCGTCACCAATGTAAAGCTTTACAATACAAGTAATCATAGATGATAACTGTATTTTAAAGATGCAGCAAAGACGAAAAAAGTTTGGCATATATTAAGATTAAAATGTGATGAAAATCTGACATTAACTCTTGACTTCAGATGAAGAAGTAGACGGAGAGGACAATGCCAAGCCACCAGTTTTTACGGCTGTACCGCACGACCAAGAGGTCATGGACTTTTCCAGTCTGACCCTTGAATGCATTGTATCTGGAGTGCCAAAGCCTGCAGTCACCTGGTTCAAAAATGACAGAGAACTTCTTAATTCTCAGCATTATCGCCAACACATGCATGGCAATGTGGCTCGTCTTACTATACCAGAAATTTTTCCCGACGACTCCTCAGATTTCAAAGCGGTTGCCAAAAACTCTGCCGGAGAGCAGTCTGCCGTCATGACAGTTGTCGTAAAAGGTATTTTGTAATGGCATGAGCCAAAAGGCAAGAGACTAAATTCAGCATTGGTGAAAATGAGGTTACCTGACCTATTCTGACCAATAGGCCCTACTATGATCAGAGTAGGTCACGCGATACCTCTTGACTAGTGGTATCGTCTGCTACTTCCTGTTCCTTGGAATATAGGCTGCCATTCATGTTTATAATGTGACTTTTTTCATGTAGATTTCACTTTAGATGTTTGTGACTCTAAAGTCATGTCTACATGTATTAGGCCTATAGGCTTATCAACTAAATGATTTTTATTTTATTTTATTTTACTTTTTAATTTCTGCAATTAAAAAGTTGAAGAAGCGTTTTCAGGCCGGATATATCAACATGTTTTGACACTCTGCAATTGTGCCCCCCAAAAATAATTAGAATGGCACTTTCTGCTAGCCCCACACCATGGCTGCTGTCGTTCATAATGTAAAAATACAGGCAATATCTGAAGTAAGTAAATGTTGACAGTCTTAAAGCAACACTAATATCTTTATATTAGCTGACACTAACAACTTCTAATTCCCCCTGCCCAAACAAAAAATAAGTTATTACCGAAGACACGCACCAAATACATAGGCCTACATAGTAAGCCTATCATAAACTTGTAATGATCACGAGAATCAACTGATATAGGTCTAATTGTTTTCCGTCGCCGTTTTGCGTCTTTCAAAATTTAATTATCTATCACAGAGGATGACGTAAATGGAACAGTTGATGGAGCACCAATTTTTACCAGATGCCTCAAAGATATGACTGTCACCATGGCTTCATCAGTGACGCTAAAATGTGCAGTCTCAGCAGAGCCAGATCCAAACATAACTTGGTATAAAAACGGTACACGACTTGTGCCACAAGTGGGGTTCCGCCAGTATATCGACCGAGGAGTCCTGACACTGGCCATCCGATCTCTTTTCCCGGAGGATTCGGGATTTTATGAATGTGTTGCCCACAACAAATGTGGAACTAAGCGAAACGGGTGCAATGTTATAGTTAAAGGTGAGTTGTAAGACTTTGCGATTTGCATATAAAGGACAGCAACTTGTGAGTTTCATTGCTATCTCATATATTGCTGCTTTTTCAATGATTTAAGTAATGTGATATAGAATGGATTTCACCAAATTTCAAACTATTCAAAAATGAATAAATAAATAAATAAAATGTATATATGTATATATATATATATATATATATATATATATATATATATATATATATATATATATATATATATATATATATATATATATATATATATATTTAAAAACAAAATCTCGTTTTCCATTGGATCGAACCGCTTAATATGCAGCGATCAATTTTGGCCAGAATGTGATGTGGGTCTAGTTACATCAATTGTATATAAACATTATTTGACCACTAGCCTTTCATTAACTATTTTTGTGTACTTCATGTATGTATATACTATGCTCTTAAAATAAGCACACTAGGGCCTGGAAAGGGGTATGAAATAGAAACTGAAAGTGAAAAGTGCCTCGTGCATACAAAGTTCGTTATGTTCTGTAGATTACGTTGTACGCTGTCTTTTTTTTTTTTTTAAACCACAATCACAGAATTTAAAGGAAATCAACCATATTTTATGTACAACATACCTTTATTAATGTGCCGGACCTGTTGTAAATGATTTTTTATTTACTCCCGAAACCTGGTCAAAATAATTAAAATTGACGGCTTTCTGATGCACTAGCGCTGCCGTGTGATAATATGGAATATTGCCTTCATCAAAACCGACTCACATTTGTTATACAGTTCCTGTAAGTTCCGAAGAGGGCAAAGCTCGACGTAGATGTATGTGCCAACTTGCCTATAGCATACTTCTCTTCGTTTTGCTCGTCGTGGCTCTCGCGTCTCTTATCCCATGGTATTTTAAAGGGAAAACTCCACCAACAGGTAAAAATTATGTTGATTGTATCACTGTATATTTCAAACTCCATTTTCTTTGATGTGCTACTCTTCGCACTTTCCTCTGTCAGTGTTAAGTACACCAAAAGTCATACACGTTTTAAAGTACTATATTGATTCTCGATGTACATTAGATGTAAAACAGACCTTTTATACAAGGACCCGAATGTCTTTGCCTGCGAAACAGGCTCTACTTTTATTGTTTCTGATTTTTATATTCGAAGCGCTAGGCTGGGTGACAGAAGCCTGCTTTGCAGATGACAGCATGTCTTTATTTCCAGAAAAAAAGTGGTCCTCATCAATTTCCTCGGTGGGCTTTGGTCACCCAGAGAGTACCGATGAAATATGTTAACGTAGTCCAAAAATTAGCACTGAATGAGCTATAACTATTTCATGGTGCATCTCCCTGGGGTAAAAGTAAGGTAGCCCATGTATTCACAACCCTTCAGTGAGAATCCTTCGGTTGTAATGTAGACCAGAACGGTCTACAAAAAAGCCCATGCTGATGCGATAAAAGCATCTTTTCCTCGACGCAGATATGATAGTCAAATTATCAGCGAAATTTTCTCAGTTATTTGACAGAAATATGAATATTCAAAGCTCAAGTGTGTTTAGGAAGAGTAACGGATTATATTTTTCACAAAATCGGGTTGGCTGCATTTTCTTCATCAGAGTCTCATATTTTTGGTCAGTGGCTATTTGGATAATTGACATAGTTAAACTACTATGCTCACGTACATGGAAACTTGGCTTTGAAAACAACTACCCGCATTATACAAAAACAATCAGGTGCATTCAGTGAAGTACTTTCTTTCAAGTTAAAAAAAATATTAATAAAATTTCAGAATTCAAATGATATAGGCAAGCTGAATTTAAATCGACCAAAAGAAAAGAGATACTATTTCCAAATTACCATCAGGAGGATGCTGTTGTCTCTGTTCCAAGACCAGTTAGTCCGTTCATAGGGTGTTCTGCAGAGATGGCCAAGGAAGGCGTACACATGATATAACACGTGTAGAACGTTTTTTTTTTTTATCTCAATAGCAAGTGCCAAGACTACCAGTGCAATGAAACTCGTGAGCTGCAGCTACGAATAGTAGTTCTGCACAACTTTTGCCAATCCTCCCACCCTCAATTTAAGGAACCAACCAACATCATGTGCATACGCATATTTATTCGTGTCCGGTGCGATAAAGACATTTTAGGGTTAGGCTTGCATTTCATTCGGTACTAAAATGATAATGACACATATGAATCATTAAATGATGATAGACAACAATAACAAGTGAGTTAACTTAATGTCAAACTGTTTTCGAATCTTAAAACACTTCAAATATTATATTGGGAAACAAATATGGACTCTGTTCACTAGTACAACGACAAACGAAAAATAATGCTGCAGTGCTATCTAAATACAGACGTATGTGTAAGTTAATGTGTTTGTCCGGGGCCACAGACACCGGAATCTGCATGTTCTTCAAAAGGTGTTGCCTTGCAAAGCAGACCAAGTTCCGTGTGGAACAGACAAAATACACGGCTTGGGCCTGCTTTTGAGACAACAAAAGGTGTAGTATATCTTCCAAAATGAACTTAGGCTTCAGCATGAAAGTCAGGTGCATTTAACCTTGAAATTACTGTGCATTTGAAAATGACGAGTGGCATCTTTTGGAGTAATTATAGTATAACCTGTACAGATTGGTTGATAATAATATCCACAAACGACAACACTTTCAGATGATAAGTTTGAAAGCCAGAGAATATATGCATGAGATTTTTACGGTTTGACCACATAGTTTTGAGTTGAAAAGAGTACAAATCATCAACCAATATTAGCATGTCAATCCTGTTGGTGGCACCAATCATCATACATTAACTGTTCACACATTGTACTTTAATTTTTTTTAATGTAACCCTAAAGCACACCACCTGTATAATGTTACTTTGTCTTCCCTTTTTATGCAGGGCATGACGTGAGAGTCAACTTTCTTCCGGGAGGAATGTTGTGGCTGGACTGCGCTGATCTGGCCATGCCAAAAGCAAGCCTTTTACATCTGACTTGGCGGAAGAACACAGAGGCATTCTATTATCAAGATTTCAGCGACGGTACTCAGAACTATTTAGCTAGAAGTAGATTGGCCAGACGTCTTGGGAGTCGAGTACAAGTCTCAACCCTTGGTCAGATGGGAATTCATCCAGCTTCATTTGACGACCAAGGAACTTACTCTTGTGATGCTTTGGTCATATTGGCAAATGGAGTGATGGCCCGCGTGAACAGACGAATATTTACTGCTGTAATAGGTATTTATGTTGTACATTGGTGTCTGCAATAAAGACTATCTTTCGTGTAAGACCGCACAACGTTTCAGACCACTCTTTCAAGGCACTCGGGTCTTCTATTCGTTTTGTTTATTTTACCAACAATTAAAGACCACTTGTGAAATAAGACTATTTTTGTTCTGCAACTGGCGTGGTGTAAAATGGTAGGTGCCACTATAGTGGTTATTACAATGGCAATAATAGTGATAATAACGATATTTCACTTATTGTGGACCAAAATGACTGATATCTGAGGAACCAAGTACCCATAAACCCTTTAAAAACTATATTAATACTGTTGGGTTTTAATGCCCAGCAAAATCATGACAGCTAATACAAAGTCACATGCAAGAAGATTGAATTGCTCTGTTTAGCGCAGAGTATAATGAACAGAAATTTACAGACACTATGTGGTGCTGGGAGATTCTTTAGAGGTTAAAAACTGGATATAGATGTATGAAAGCATTTCAATTTTAAAGTAATAGATGTTGAAGGTACTTGAAGTGTCATCCGTAAAGTAGTTTCCACGTCATAAAATGTAAGCTGAGCAGGAAAGATCTGGGATATTAACAAACCAAGAACTTCGACTTTGTTTGGAATGGGCCGATAAATGACAAAATTAAAAGAAATATTCTGATTCAGTCATATGAAGATGGGGGGGGGGGGTGGTGGTGGTTCAGAAATAATTAAAATATGGCGTGACTTCAATTTTTCATACCATCAAACAGTGGAGGATATAAAAAGGCAATTTATATGGTACAATTCTTTGATAAAAATTCATGGTAAACCTATCTTTTACAAGAAATGGTATGATGGCGGTGTTAAAATAACTAGAGATATTTTAAATGCAAATGAGGCATTTTTTGACTATGACCAATTTTGTAGGCAATTTCCATCTGTAAAA
This sequence comes from Hermodice carunculata, assembly GCA_964020975.1. Classification (NCBI taxonomy): domain Eukaryota; kingdom Metazoa; phylum Annelida; class Polychaeta; order Eunicida; family Amphinomidae; genus Hermodice; species Hermodice carunculata. The sequence goes on along the minus strand of OZ026615.1, from coordinate 55,766,664 downwards.
ACAAATTTTTGAGGTAGCAAGGGCTGATTCATGCAATTCCAAATGATTGGAAATAGAAAATATTTCAGTTGAACAGAAGAAATGTACAACAGGGATATATTTGTAGGTTCTGTATTGAACAAATCCGTGATAGAAAAACTTTCCAAAATGCTTTGATGGAAATTTTTACTTAAAATACCTGCATCAAAAAGTCTCATACAACAAAGATGGATGGAAGATCTCAGAGTAAATATTGATAATGAGTATATAGAGAACTGCTTTCTGCAGTTTTATAAATGTGCCATATCATCAAATATAAGAGTCTTTCAGTTCAAATTTTTACCCCAGCTCATATTTACAAATTATAGATAATATAAAATCGGTAAAAAGGGGAGCCAGCTTTGCACATTCTGTAGCGCCGCAAATGAAACTCTGGTACACTTTTTATATGATTGTGTAGTGACCAAAAACGTCGGAAAGATTTTGTTAATTGGACAGAGATGTCAGAAATTAATGTTATTTTGTCAAAATTGAAATTTTACTTGGATTAGAATTTGGTAATGAAAATATATGGCACTTATGCTGTGTATTGGGAAAAATGTATCTCTATCAGTGCCACCAGGAAGACAGCAAACCATTTGTGGAAAGCTTTGAAAAGAAGGTAGAAGAGGTTGAACAGATTGAGTTTTGGATAGCAGAAGAAAATGATTGATTAAATATTCATAAAGAAATGGAAGGAACTAGGTTTCAGAAGAGAGGATTATTAAGGGGCCAGCCAAAATTGTAGACATTTTCGTATTGGTACTCAGAGTACTGACTCGCAGATAACTTCATATGGTCTTGATAGTCTCTATTGCATTGACCTATCTGTACAAAGATACTCATGGAATAATGTTCTCTGTTTTATTGTTTATCACAGGAGAGTGTATGGTACTCTGAGTTTTTGTTGTCAATATATATATATATGTATGTATATATATATATATATATATATATATATATATATATATATATATATATATATATATATATATATATATATATATATATATAAAAGAATCGAGACAAGGTAAAAATCACCATGCAGTGTCAGAAATAAAACATAAAAACCTATCTCAATCAGCAAAACGCAGAGTATCAGAGCAGGCAGACTAAAATGAGCTTCTTGACATGCCAACCTTGATCATTGTGAAATATACTTACCCCATCGAACAATCTGAAAATGTAATTCCTATATTGCCCTGTTGATCAAATGAATATAATTCACTCTGATAAGAGTACAATGGAAAGGTGTACGATTTATCAATAATATATAGTGTGAAAAACTGGTTGTGTCCATGCAAATAGTTGTGAGACAATTACGTGTGAATATCGCAGTTAAAAATCAGTCAAGTCTTAAACTGTCCAAATCCTGAAACGTCTATCAACATGAACATCACCAGACACAACCACAAGACTTGAAGAGCCATCAAGCAATACATAATTCACTGAATATCTAAAGAGGATAAGATACCATAGTGACAACGTGGAATCAATGACTGTCATGAAAAATAAAAGTGGACAACAGTTTTCCACAATGTTTGAGAAATTGCACCGAAAATCCGAGTGAACAGAACTATCCATGTTCAAAAACCTTCAGGCATCAAACAAGGAAGGTCAAAATCCAGAAATTCAAGGTAGATATACCAACAACTTTATGATATTTTTATATATCATTCAACAAATACGAAATGCAGTATGAAGGAAAACATCTCTCTCCTGACTTGAGACAGGTACCAACAAAAGTTAGTAGAAGTGTCACACGATTTGATGCTAGCAACTTTCGAATTGAGGAAATATCTTGTCACATACACGCATATTATAAAATGTCGGTTATAATTGTTAAGTTTACATATTTATTACATCATTTACATGACACCCCAAATCCACTGGATATATACATGTAATAAATTTCCATTCTTACCCAGAAATTTCAGAAACAATCGTTTTAATTTCATTTTCGAATATCCCTGTTTACCACGTTTTTGAAAAAGCAGTAATCGATGGGAGTCAAAGTTGTCAAAATCAGTGCATTTCACAGTAAGGCTTGCAAAAAGCATTTTACAAGCGCCTTGCCGATTTGTTATTATCTTCATATTTGAATCAACAACGTCTAGACAACGGAGATCATTACAAGTGTGATAAGGACAATGCAAATTAAATGCCCTCAGCATAGCACTGACTTGAAACTCTCAAAACATGCCCAGGGTTTTGAAAGCAAGAGATTTTGGGGACTTCTCAAAGTGTGCCTGTAGATGGTAAAGAGGATGGGACAACATTTCGCAAAGATCGAAGTCATTTGAGTAAGGTGCGCAAACAGCACTGCATTAATAAGCGCTCTAGGGGTTGGAGCCAAGCATACGGACTTTGGCACTTAGGAAGCGTCCAGAGATCGTATACATCTGCATGAAATACAGACAATAGCTCCAAAGAGGTATTTACTTTGCAGCATAATAGTTAAGTCAAAATTACTCGATGTCGTTGCAAGATTTCTTGGATTTCAGATTTCAGTCCTTTGGTTGTTCAGCATAATTCTGACAGTCACCAATTAGAAAACTAGTTTATCTTTGGTGTGGGTTTCTCTGCAAAACATTGGTCAATCCCGTTATAAAAATGTGCTTGTAGTGTATAACTTATCGTTTGTATATTTAGTGTACCTTTCATTTGATGCAGATCACATACAGTTAGACACTGTGTTCCTTGGCGTAGTAAGTGCAGCAATTGTGGTTACATTTGCCCTGATGGGTTTGGCAATATATCATACATTGAAGTGGATTTCCAAAGACAGAGTCGGCAAGTATACAAGAATTTCATCTCTGGAGCACATATTTGTAAATATTTGTTCATGCGATATGCTTTCGGGAACCTCCCGTCTGCGATTTGATCTATTTCGCTTAATGCGTTTCGCTTACCTATTGGTTACGAGATATGACCAGGACTCATGAGTGAGTGGTGCCAGCTGGTGAGGACAGTATCTAATGGCTTATCTCATTATGCCAGAGCGTATTTACTATCAGCAGGAGCAGGTCAAAGCAATTTCCGAAAAATAAATTATGACTTGTTTGTAGGGCTGGGTACTTCCAATTGGCTATTTTGTTCCACTTCAGACAGTAGTTATTAAGTTATTGCATTCCTCATTTAATTATTACATTGTCGTCAAGCTTGCACATCAATCTTTACCCAACAGATTTCCTTCGTGTGCATTCGTGGCCTAAGTGTGTCGACGAAACTTTAAAATACCTTGATCATAAAATGGCAAGTCGATTATATATCAACTTATACACTTCCTCTCTGTACTAATCGTTGCATGTCAAATGTTATAATGTATGTAATGGAAATGTCTGCATTTTAATTATATATTGCAGCATTGCTAAAGTATCGTTTCAACTGGAAAATCGAATATGGCTGACTATGCCCTTCCGGTTGCCTAAAACGTTGGTGATTACACTCTAGTCTACTGAGAACAAACCAGTGCCTGACCTAGTAATAATCTGTTCTTTTAACCTCCTACCTTATGTCTAGTTTCCCGGGTTTTCTGGTTACCGGTGATCTATAAGTTGGGGTTATCTTTAACCCATTTCCCATTCAAGTAGCCCCAACGTGTCCTGATGTTAACTAAAAGCTGTATTATGCAATGTATCGCTTAAACTTCTCGTTACAAGGGGAAATTTTTAAAATTGTAGATGAGATTCATCAGCATAGCATGTCCCAGTTCAACAACTTTCTTTAGCAATGTTTGCACACTGAGTGCCAAAAAACCGCAGTGTGGCATTTTTTTGTTTGTGCGTGCGTGTTTGTGTCTGTTTGGTTTTGTTTTTAAATAACTTGTATTATAACAGGAAAAGGTAACAGCCGATGCCCATGGACCCATAAGTACCGTTACAGTGTAGTGATATATTACTCGTACCCGTTCCTTGGAATGGACAGCACATAAATTTGTCGACCACGTACACAAGAACTGTCGTTTTCTACCTTGTGATAGTATGTCTCTATTGTCATTCTTTTTTCTTTTTAGGTGAACCAGAGGTGTAACGTAAAATCGTCCACCAAGTTACAGCAACAAAAGACACTTCCTCCCAAAGGACTGGTTATGAAGTATCCGTTACAGTGTACCCATCGCGCCAGTTCGGCAGATGTGGAAATGTCGTTTGGCACACATCAAAACCTGGATTCACGCGGAATGGTGATATACGAGTCTCTTGGTCCACCAAAGGGAACTTTGATCTGACAAGTTACAAAAAGTAGTAACCATGGAATCTATACTACCATAACGGTGTAGTAACTTTGCACAGATGCATTCGCTATTACTTTGATGGAATCAAAATGCTTTGAATGCGAAAAGTTAAAACTGATGAGGTTGTATAAAACATTGATTACTGATGCTGTGAATACGTTTAGAGCATCAGTAATGAATACATTTTTAGTTCAAATCGCCTATCAATGATACAAATTTCTGAAAACAATCCATGTCCACATGAACGAAAATAGCTTCAGTGGACGTCCTGCATTTTTTTTTCTGGTGGGTGGGTGGGGGGGAGCAGATTCATATGCATGCATACTGTTGTTTGATATTTCATATTTCGCTGAAGAACGGAACTACTTTTTAACGTTTTTGTCATAATCACCCACAAAATATAGACATATAATGAATTTTATAAATACTATATTAGTATAAAACACATGCATGTTTGATTGTTGGGAAGCCAATGCCAGCCATCTGGTGCGAGGCCAATTTCTAGTAATTTATCAACAATATGGTTGGTACTTTCGTTTGGGTAATTCTGCAAATTACTATATTTTGTGGCGGTGGGTTATAACAGTTGCGGAGCCAGGCATCGTCCTCATAACCACCTCCTATTATGGGGTCACTAAACAAACAGTAATCTGTTGTCAACAAGAAACCATGTGGCGAAGAAATTCTAGGGCTTGACATATAAGTCGAGTTGCATGTAGGATATTGATTGGTGGACATGGTAAGTATCTTGGCAACCCCATCGGCTCCCCCTCAGATGGTTATCTTGATATCTACCCACCACCCATTCCGTATCTCACATGTAATTTGTCTGTATTTTTCTGTTATTTGCCAGTTCGTTAACGTACAGTTAGCATAAAAACATAGCATAAAGTTGCTGACATCAAGTTATTGACAGCCCTGACAGAAAAATGATAAGATGACTATTTGCAGACAAAATCTTCTTCTTTCATCAACTTTCTCATTTTTATTCTCTTTCTCCTTCCATCTAGATCCTCCTCTGTGCCCTCCTTTTCTGTGGGCCCCCTCCCTCGACTATTCTGCGATCTTTTTACATTGTGACAGTACAAAAGGCAGATAATAAAAAGAAGTCTCTAGTAAGTTTCGCCTATGACTAAGATGATCCAGAGCTGCAAAATACTTCTACAATCTTCACGACTAAAAGCTGATTTGACACTTTTGTGATGCACATGATTATGACCATCTGTACAACAGGTCTAATTTCTGGAGAATATGGATAATTCAATGTATATTTCCGATTAGCATGTACATATTTACTCTGTACTTCCATCGAATAAAGGTATCTATGTATATATTGTCATCACTCTACCATTCCCATTTCAGGGTCCAATGACTTTTTTGTGTTCAGTTAAAAAAATGCTGCACGTACCCCCATTTAAAATCAAATTTGTAGTCCAGTTTGCGGTATCATCACACACGACCTCACCAAACATTTTTGTTTTTGTTTTTGTTTTTTTGTTTTGTTTTGTTTTTTTTTTGTTTTTTTGTTTTTTTTTTTTTGTTTTTTGTTTTTGTTTTGTTTTTGTTTGCATGAAATATTTATGACATGCATTTAATTTGTGCATGCAAAAAGGTAAAAGGGATACCTCACACTTGTAGAGACGTGAATGCTGGGATTAACTTAACAATTTATAAAAAAACTGAAAATATGAAAATTACTGCCGATTTTAGCAAGGAGCTCGATTGCTAGAGCATTTTGCTTCGATGTCGAACCATCCCAGGTGCATATTTTTATGTTTTTACATGCAGTGCAGTTTGCGTATATCAACACAACCGAGCTTTGCCAAAACTTTCCATCATTTGTATTAAATCATAATACATGTATGCGTATAGCAGTGAAAATGAAATAATCAGAGGTTATATAAATTCAAATATATTTCTTTGTTTGTTTGTTGTTGTTGTTGTTGTTTTTTTTTTTTTGGTCAGTTTTCATTTCATCATATTGTTACACACTGAATCACATAATCGTTAAAAATTTCTTACGTCATGAGATGAGCAAATGAAACTAAGAAGCTTTATATAACTTTTAAAAGAATGATTGTGCAACGACTGTACTTAGTTGATGATGCAATACGTTTCATAATACATTGTAGTAAATATGAAATTGAAAAAGGAACATGGGAGCATGCTGCTCCACACATTCGATATTTAAGTCCAATATCGGACATTGCAAATCAATAGCGGCAGTCAATTGTCATTAATGCAATTTATAGGAAATACAGAGGTATGCAGGATCAGACAATGATACATAATAGTAAAAGGCTTAAAATAACGCTATTGTTTCATTTGCTGGCCAAATTTCAGTTAACCGAGTATTGACCTAGGGGAACAATGATCAAAACGGGTCATAAAAGTGCTTGGGTGCTGTGTTTTAACTGACGTCATTTCAAGTTGCTACCATACGCCAGACTAAAGACATATTCTTAGTATGAACATGGAACCTTCTTGAGAGTTCATGAAAAGTGCCGCGGGTGTTGGTGATACAATAGCCAATTATCTTCTGGTGTTGTCATTCAATATACAAGTATATCAGCATGTAAAAACATGGACCTATGAGCGTGAATAGATCCATGGTAAAAACAAACTTGTTGGTTCGAGACAAGGATAAAGATACCAACGTGGACCTGTAAAACTCATCTGGGTGGGCCTACAGGAAACTGAATTTTGGATATCCATAAATCAGTTTTGGATATCACAAAATCATTTTTGGATATCCAAAATTGATTTATGTATATCCAAAATTCAATTATGGACATCCAAAATTGAATTTTGGATATCCAAAAACGGATTTTGGATATCACAAAATAATTTTAGGATATCCAAAATTGATATCCAAAATTCAATTTTGGATATCCGAAGTTCAATTTTGGATATCCGAAATTCAATTTTGGATATCCGAAATTCAATTTTGAATATCCAAAATTGAATTTTGGATATCCATAAATCTGATTAAGTGTTAAAACGACTTGTCATATTTCTGTTGGTTTTACCCTGTCCTGTTTGTGATATGGAGTTATTTGCTCCCAATGAAACAGCAAGTCGTTTTAAATGCTAAAACGGCTTGTCATATTTCTGTTGATTTTAGCCTGTCCTGTTTGTGATATAGTTATTTGCTCCTAATGGAACAGCAAGCCGTTTTAACATTTAATCAGATTTATGAATATCCAAACTTCAATTTTGGATATCCATAATTCAATTTTCAAGTTAATTTTGGACATCAGAAAATCAAAATATATACCCAAAATTGATTTATGAATATCCAAAATTGCATAATGGCAAAATTGTAAAATTGAATTATTATAGATATCCATAAATCTGATTAAATGTTAAAACGGCTTGCTATACAGGGTGCTATTTACAACTAGCCCGATTACTTTACTTGCTGAACTACTGCTGACATATGCATGGTAAACATTGAAATATCCTCCTACTCAACTAACGTATTTTCAAAGTTAATGACAACTCCGCAACCACTAAATTGATTTTGTTTTTTAGTGTAAGCTGTTGCGTTAATTAATTAATTAATTAATTTATTTATTTATTCATTCATTCATTTCATTTATTTATTTATTCATTCATTCATTCATTTATTTATTTATTGTAACATATTTCAATTGGGTAGCCCAATCAGCAATAGCTGTTCTTCCTTGGGGCCCAATACATAAAACAAAATGTAAAGTGAAAGTTATAAAAACAATTATACATATAGGTTAAAAATTCCTCTAGGATAAACAGCTCAAGTAAAATAGGCTCGCCTCAGACCACACAACCACTCGGTGTAACTGTTTTGTGGTAAGCACGCTTAAATGCATGAATGGAGCTCGATTGTCTTACGTCATGTGCCATTTACTTTAACATTTAACGGATTGTGACAATTTTGATGAGTTTGTTCGAACATCATAGTACTTGATTTTGGGATATTTAATGACAATTTATTATCAGTGAACCACTCCGAAGCACGCAGTAAATCTATTTGTAGGGCATTTTCCGCCTCCTTCACAGTACGACCTTTTGCGTATGTAGTCGTATCGTCCGCAAACAAGTGGCATTTAGCATGTTTTAAGCACTGTGGAAAATCGTTAATATATAAAAGAAACAGGGTTGGCCCGAGTGAAGACCCTTGAGGGACACCGATAGATACAGGTTTTTTGTCAGATGATTTACCATGACAGTATACCGCTTGACTTCTGCACGTCAGATATGAGGAGAACCATGACCATGCCGAATCAACAATACCATTGTACCACAGAAACGTGATTGATCGATAATTTCATTTAACCTCGGCTTCACACTTAGTAAACATACTATTTTCGGTAGTCGAGCACACACACACACACACACACACACACACACACACACACACACACACACACACACCAATGTACATATAATAAGTATAAAAAGATTAAAACCACAACAACATCGAAGTAAAAATAAACAAGCAAACCCCCGTGTTTTATTATGTCTATGTGCCAACACAGACATACCGTTTTTCTAGGAATTCTTTCTTTCTTTCTTTCTTTCTTTCTTTCTTTCTTTCTTCACAGGCAAATTTGTCCGACATTTCATTTGAAAAGTATTACACGTAGAAACTCCAAACTTGGCACAATTATACTTCTATGGATGAAGTCTGGCCTTTTTATAATGAGAGGTCATGCTTTTCAAAATTATGCAAATGAGGGCTAATTAAAGTTTTAAATCTTCAATATCTTATATACTATAGTGGATGTGGTTCCGAGTGTATAGGAGTTCGATCATAGCAAGGTAAAGGTCATCTCAAATGTCAAGGTCATGTCGAGGCCAAAGGTCATGTCAAGGTCAACGGTCAGTTTAAAGCCAAAATGTCATTTTTGAGGTCAAGGTTCACTTCAGGTAGAGGTCATATCAAGGTCAGAGGTCATTTCAAGGTCAAAGCTTCTAGCCATAACTTGGTCAATTTTTATCCAACTTTGATCATGTTGGGCTCAAACTGTAGCTATTGTACACTGCATATTTTTGAAACTTATAGGTGACCTCTAAAGGTCAAAGATCAAGGTCATTTGGACCTTCAAAAGTTTCATCCAGTCATAACCTGACCAATTTACATCCAATTCTAATCATGTTGGGCTCAAAATTGTACGTATTGCAACACTACACATTTTTATAAGAACATGTAGCCTCAAAAGGGCAAAGGCCAAGGTCATTTGGCCATTCGAAAGTTTCATCTTGTCATAACTTGGTCAATTTTCATCCGAATTGGTTCATGTTGGGCTTAAAGTGTGGGTATTATAACACTGTGCACTTTACATGTGACCTGTAAAGGTCAAAAGTCAAGGTCATTTGGACTTTGAAATTTGCATCCAGCCATAAGCTTAATGTGATGTGAAGTACCAAAGGATAAAAGTTGTAGCATTTAATATTTACAACTTTTGAAGGCACACAGACAGATTTGCTTGGAAGCAAATCTTCTTTTCTAGTTGAAACTTGTATTTTTATGTTCATCACAAATTGGCTGTCAAACGATATTACTTACACTTTTAAACTTTCCAAGTTGACTCAACATTTTATTTGAAACAAATAATAGAGGTCACCTATGTATGCTTTGTAGTTGCTGAATGAACATTGACGCTTCATTATCAGATTGTCATCAAATGAATTTGAATTCAGTAAGCTTTCTAACACGTACAATATTCATGTCCCTTTGTATGTAAATGTACCGTGTTATCTTCTCGGCACATATAGTTTACTGTCATTGCGTCCAATTAGTGGTGTTAACTTAACGATCCGTGGAGCTTTACAAAGAAAAACATCTCAATGTGTAATGCCCAGAAAAACACGTGTATGACTCCCTAAGGCACGCCTATACCTTTAGGTCACCTTTTGTAAAAAGCGTTTGAAATTAGAAAAAAAATCACACAAGGCCTCGGGCTGCAATTCTGTCTCTCATGTTTTGCAAACAAATAGCCTATATGAAAATTAATCTTGTAATTGTTTCTCGCTGGAATGTGCGTAAGCCACTTTATGAATACCTAAATTAGAACTTAAGTGCTGTGTACGTAAAACTGATCAAGATATGCATTTGTGACCGAAAGCAACAACAAAAGTGAAATACTATAATCTTTCAGCGGGAACTGTTCACTTGCAAGACCAACAGCATACAAAATATATATGAATTGGCCATATGCATGGACCCAAAGATCTGATAAGATTTTGTCTTTCCAAGGAGGGCAGAGAGCTCTCTCTACCCTCCTTGGTCTTTCACTGTAATATTTTTTAAACAAAGAGGCATTGGGAGCGAAAAAGTAACACTCACAGAACCCACGTGATTAAACGCCATAGGGTATATCCAAATTTATGCAACGCCACCACAGGATGCAATATTTTAAAGCCACTCAACAAAAATGAGAGAGCAACGTGTGTAATCAAAGCAAGATGGCGCATGCAGTACTGCCCATTTCTAAGAATTTAGATTACCTGATTATATGCGCAGCCTGTATGAATACTGCGCCAGATTGGACCATGACCGTATAAAACTATCCCTCGCAGTTTCCTGTAACACACAATCCAATTTGCTTTCACAGACCAAAGTGAAATGGAGTGCATGTTGTATCTTAAACTGTGTGTTCAAATATACCTTCAAAGTGACCAGCAATGGAATTAACATTATTTTCAACCAGAGTGACTTTGTCAGTTTATAGTCTTCCTGGTCTAAATAAGACAATATGTAAACATAAAAATATGAATGCCACACAGACCGAAAAGAAAGTGTTTTCTTTTTGTGCGCTAACCGTCAGTTGTCAAAATTGGCATATGCGTTTTATGCCTAGTATCCCAGGATCTTTGAACATGCAATAAGTCCATAAAAAGTGGTGCAATCCCACTTGCTGGTCTCGTTACCTGGCCAGCGTGCCAACTGATCTGATGAATGCAATAATGCTGATCACTCATGATTTACTATCAGCACGTTCGATTTTGGAAATATGCAAATAAATATTACTGAGCTGATTGTGACACTTACGTTGATATGTTATGCTTACACAAGTTCTGGAAAAAAGCAACAGATCTTGCACTTTTGGCAATCGCCAGCTTAAGGATATCAATTGAAAATATGTACCAAACATTTTTGCCGCCTCTGACCGTTGAATAGTAAAGGTCATGACCTCAGTACGTAGAAATAATTATTCAGCCATAAATCTAATTAAAGCATGGGTTTGTGCTTTTTTCATTTGAAAGGTAATCTCCCCATTTAACTTCCCCTAATTTCCATATGACCCTGATGGGTCAAGAGCAGGATCATTTGTCTTCCTAGATTTATGGCAACTGTATTGGAGCAGACCTTCTGTTTAATATACATATTTTCTTTTCAATAACAACTGGGGATTAGGCGAAGCCTAAATAAAAACCCCACTTGCATGAAAACGAAAAAAAGTACAATGAAAAAAGAAAGTGAATGCATCACAGGACAAAACATATAAAATGGTGACAACACATGGACTCAACAGGTAGCAAGCAAACATGAGTTGAGGCCGTATGGTTCCCGTTACCTGCGTCTCAAGATGATATATAATACCTGCTAAGTGAAGCGATTCGTATCTTGTATAAACTTTATAACAGCTTCATAATTTCGATTTCATAGTATTTTGACACCGTCCATGGAGTAATGTTTTTAACGGTAAAGCAAGAATAAGGAATAACTGTGTTTTGTAAGACGTTTCATTGAGCTGCATACAATGGGCATTCTAGAAAATAATGAAAGACATCTTCATTTCTGAAACCACAAGTACACGATTGAGATGCTACTACCTAAATTTTAAATAAGTCTGCATTTATACTACTGGATCCCATATGCAACTGAGCAAGTATTATATTTTCTTGCCTGTTATTAATGTAAAATACCCCCCCCCCCTTTTTTTTTTTTTTTTTACTTTGTAACTTAGACTTTAATTCCTCGATAGATTCATTTTTTTCTTGTTGCAACTGCAGTTTGACAGTAGATGGGAAAAAGAGTTGCTGAAAGAAATAGTACGTGCAGGTATGACAGTTAGTTTTGAATGAGCGAACATCATATTTAAATCTATCGTGTACTGTTCGAGGCAACAGATTTTGGAGGTACTGAGGTGCAATTTTGTTTATTATTTTGTATTTAAAGACGAGTTTTTTTATATTTTCATATTTTTATATTTTATTATAAAACGACATGCACCAGTTACTGCTCAGGTGGCTGTCACTTGCACATTTTCGAAATTTTCTTCTTCATCTTTACTGCATACGTTAAGTTAGGATAGCACCTAGTTTGCCTTCCTTTTGTTCATCAAAGGCTTTGCAAAATTGATGGCACAAGAAAATCAATTGATTGCTAGCTCCATTGTTTGCTGTATAACAAGACTGTTTGTCCGAGATAACTAAATTATCCCCAAAGAAATTTTAAAATATGCATGAAAATGCCTCTTTCCATTACTTTGCCAACACAGCTTAATAATGAGATTGGACGATAGTTATTACATATATTAGTGTCGCCACCTCTGCGAATAGGTGTCACATTGGCTTTTTTCCTTTCAAATGGAAATACCGGTACCTGTTTTGAAATAAAGAGATTTATTGGTGTACAGAGAGAGAGTTTGAAACATAGACTTAGAGAAGATATTTCATGACATAACTCCGTTTAATCAGCACAGATTTGTACCATTTTTTGTGATCTCTTTATTGTACTTTCTGAATTTGCATATGATCTTTATGGGTTAGAGTCTAGGTCATTTAGCCACATACATGTATTACCATAACATAAGAAAATACATTTTGTCCTTAACGTTAATCCTGCATGTACAGATTTGCCTATGCTTCGAACATAATTTCTCACATATCATTTCAGTACATGTAGATAATCCATCATAGTGAAAGTAAGGGATATTTTGCCACATGAAATCATAACCGACACATGGGTTTAAGTTTTGTTCATAACTTTTTCACATAACTTACACCATTTCTTCAATAGTCAGCCTTCCTGCAGCTTTGTTAATTTTCATATGGCCTTATGAGGTCAAGGCCAGGTTATATGGTCCTCAATCAAATATAGTGACTTCATGATCAATTTTTGAATGACATCATGAGGTCAAGGCCAAGATTTTATTTGGTCCTCAATCAAATCTCGACTTTATGAACACTATTGCCAGTGAAACGTCAAGATTAATGTGATTCGATCCTTAATCAAAATAGTGTCTTCGTGCACACTGTTGCAAGCAGAATATACAGTGTTCTAATTTTCACCAACTATTTCAACAATACTTCTTTTAATATTGCACCAGGCAATTTTCGATGTCTATGACCTGTACCTACTTGGGTCATCACCCAAGTAAAAACATATTTTGACAGATAACTTACGTTTCTTTTGCATGTATTTGCAGATTTTGGTATGTAATGTGCTCGTACAATTTCACTGTATTTGCTTCGTCCGTATCAGACCAGGGTTTCTGGTCCTGCTACATGGTGTCCTGGACTTCCTCTACCAATCTTTGCAGGACCGACCGGCCGGAAAAGATGCCTTTAGCGGATTGTAGGTGGGACCGAGGGGGGAGGTGGAAGCATAATTCAATAATCGCTTTGCTATTAGAACACACACCCCTCCCAATGCGCCTGCTTGGAATCTAATGAATTAAACAAGTTTTGTTTCATTTAAAAAGGACAAATTTAGCAGCGTCAGCAGATTAAAGAAACCAACGACGCCCAAGGTGTGCAACGCTAAGTAGTTAACTTTACCTGCCAGTTTGCTTGACCACGACCAATCCTACCAGAACACCTCTTGGAACGAACTGCTGAACATCCGATGGCAATCATTTTAATTGAAACAGCCCGTGATATTGGTCTGAATTTTTAAAAATTTGACAATGGCACTGAAGCTGTCGGCAAACGAAGTTTTTTCTTGGAAACGCAAGACCTTTCAAATAAATACCACCATAACGCATGCCTTACATATATCTATAAAGATTAATATGCAGTTTAATTTTATGCTTGTTCGAGCAGTGATAATTTGAGTATGCATTGTGGCTAAAGTAAGGGGTCTCTCATGCACCCCCCCCCCCCATCCGATTTAATGAAACTTACATTTTCATACTTCTAAAGGTGTTTTCTTTCACCAAGTTTAGATATTACCATTGAAACAAAATGCACTGCGGATGTCACATGCCGGCCATCTTCGATGCTGAATTTGAGCCATAATTCGGGAACGTAATAAAAAAATTGCTTCACTCCCCTGTGTCAAAAAGGAAATTGAGCTTGATGTCATGATCACAGTTCAGTAAGATTAAGATGACGTCTGTGTCTCATGTGCAAACAACAGCAGATTTGTATCCAGCCCCAACTGCATAATTCAGCCAAAGGACAACACGAGCATGGTAGCCTTGTCAAGCGTTTTTAGACAAGACTTTCAAAGATTTTCTCCAAAAATGATCTTAAAAATCATTAAAAATCTAAAAATTATTACAGCACTACCTTTTGAAACAACTTGCTAAGTGCCTACCTAACGTACATCCTCACCGAGTTTGACAAGGATCCGGCCAATAACGTTTGATAACAAGTTGAAAGAGTAAATTGTGCATACACGGATGAAGGACGATGGGATGACAGATGAAAAACAATTTTAAAAACTCGGGCAGCTGACAACTAAGCTGAGCTAAAATTTTGTTAAATAAGGAAATGATTGTACTCTTACCTAATGACAGTGATACAAAAAGCAGACAGTTTGATATTTGAAAATTTTTGCTTGAACGAGCATCTGATGAGATAGAGGATATCTTCAAAGCTAAAGTAAAATGCTACAGAGAACATGTGCTTTCCAAGTACAGCAAAGAAGTATTAAGAACTAAATGTACTAACTAGCGAGAGGTGCGGAGGGGGGGGGGGGGGGGGGCAAACCACTGGCAACCCAGGGAATGAAGAAGAGAGACGTAGACTGGCACGACGCCATGAAAATTCCAAAAGGAAAACAATTTTCTTGATTCTTGTTTCAGAAAGTGATCCAGGAATGTGAATCAGAAAAAACTAAATACTTGCGGCCTGCTTTTTGCAGCTGGTTACTACTCTGTTGACCTATGTGTACGTTCATTAGTATGCTGCCGGCATGTGTATTCTGCTGAATAATGTGAAGCTCTAATATTTGAGGTGCTGTACTGCTCATGTTGGTGTAAAACATGAAATATCGAAAGTAGATATATTAAATCACGGAAATAGCAACAGAGCATGACAACGTAAATCTTGTGCGCTACGTGCAAAGAAAATGTATTGCATTTGTAAACACAATTGGGAAATGTGCATGGTCTTAACCGTAGCTTCACAAAGTAAGAGATACTTCTATCAAATGTACCAAAACTCGTCAGATAACAGTATGGACAACACGAGAAGCATGCTGATGGGCCACACTCCTTATTACAACTAATAAATTGTGAAGCAAATTGTCGTGAACTATATATAATAGATGATACAGAACAAAAGATTGAATGTCAAGATGCTTTGATTTTGCACTAGGTCATCGAAGACTACGGATACAGAGTTTGCCAGAAGTAAATCACTCGATGTAGAACGTAAAAGTGAACAGCAGGAGTAGTTACAGGAGGTAATTGAGTAAATACAAGGTGACGTCACAGATCATTTGCAACATGATGGACTGGTCCAAATGGGTTCACATTTTAGGACATGGATGCCAATATTACGAGTGCACATTTACGAAGATCTTATTTATATGAAATATTAACACATCACCAAATTTATGCGGAAAAAGTCTTTATCCGTAAGTCGTATGTAGGCAGTTTGAAAAGTAAACTTTGACCACTATGATAATTTTCAGACATTTCTGTATACCACAATTACTCATCGTTGTTTTATTTATTATTCTTGATGCACTACAATCTGGGAATGTGACTCGTGGTAGAGCAGTTAAGTACACAGCGAATGTCGCCTGTGTTAAGAGTTCATGGTACAAGGAAGTTTGGTTCAGTCGCCTGAATTTCCAGCTTCCTATAACATCCCCACTTGCGTACTTTTCTTTCCATTTTAATGAATGGTATGTGAATGTCTACATTTAACATAAACTTAACAAATGAATGAATTGAACAGAAAGAAAAGAAAGTGTTTCAAACATACTATTTTGAAAATGTCATAATGTAGAAGTAATTTCGAAAACAACCAGTAGGAATTTTTCCATGCATTTGTTTTGTTACAATAATGCGAGTCACAGAATAAATTTTGGGTGCAACGTGAGTAAACTGAACAAATGAATGAATGGAATAAAATGAAAATAAAATGTTTTAAACGTACCATTTGAAAAACGTAATGTTCATGAATTATGGTAATGTAGAAGTACTTTTGAAAACACCTAGCAGGAATTTTTTCGATGCATTTGTTTTCTTACACATAATGACTCGATTAGGAGCAATAATTGTTACATTGTAAAGTGATTTAGCATATTATCACACGGTTGTCCATATCACCCATTTGTAGCGAAATTGCTATAGGCCTATACTGGAAAATGAGTATCTGCAATAAAAATGATTGACAATATGAAATTGTCCCGTAAGTAACGAAATACCCAAGGATGTCAGTATTAACATTTCATAGCTCCACCTCCACACGTACCCCGACCCACCCACCCCGGCCGACACACAGGACAAGCGTGACCTACCCAGCAACGGGTGCAGTGGCGAAACCATGTAATCTGTCATTTGCGTCACCGTCCGCCAACCCGTCGATGGCTTCGAAATGGATTTCGTTAGTTTGCTATTTAAGACCACATCAGAAATACTTCTCTGGATAAGTATCTTAAAGGGGCAAAATTTGCAGCTATTTTCAGTCCTAAAATATGATGGATAGTTGGCATCTCCGTTCACATAAGTTTCGCACAGATTACTTTTTGAAAGTGTCTTGTTCGCGATTTTTCATTTTTAGTTTATTTTATGTACCTATTTGTTCAATCCTTCCTTTATTCACTTTTTCTTTCTGTTTATTTCACGATGCAAATTAAATTCGTTATTTCTTAAATTCACATGTTTATGATGGACTAATGTCTACTTCCTGCTGTATAAACTAAGCTCCAAATATTCATTCCACTGTGAAGCAGCTTCGTCTACACAGGAAGCAAACCTGGACACAAGTGTCGGAGGCTATTTAAAAAGCGCAGTCACATTTAAAATACAGAGCCTTTCCTTGGCTTAGCCGAAAAAGGCACACTTCTGCTTCAAATACAGATTGTGAGAAGAAGCACTTCTGATGCTGTTCGCTGCATGCAAAGTCTAATGATATATTTTTGTAAGCACGATGACCCAGTCTTCCCTGTGGAAAAGGCTTTTTAAAATAACAATTTTTTAAACCTCGCCTGACTGATCAGTCAATCAGGTTTCAAGATGGTCCCGTCGTTCGTTCGTTTTCAACTTCTGCAAAAAAGTCATCCAGATTCTCTTCACACGTGGAAAGTCGATGGAGACCTAGGCCTACCTGTGACGGGCTTTTACAAACTTTGTTCTGTGGGTCACGGTACATTTATTTTTGCATTTTACGTTTTTTTTTCTTTCAGTCATTTTTGGTAAAAAAAATCTTTTAAAAAATTTTCAAAACCGATTGATGAACTAATTCGAACCCCATACCTTAATTATTTCATCTGATTTTTGGTGTAATCTTTTCCCTACTTTTCGTAAAGTCTTGCGTAATTTTGTAATTGCAACTACAAGCTAGGTTCTCTACGAGGATGTAACTTGAGTCATTCTCCACTTGACATATACAATTAGTGGCGCCAAAATCATTTCCTTATTTTCAACAAATTTTGGAAATTCTACAATAATCCTTAAAAATACATGTGTGCGTATTTAATATTGGAGTATTGGTTTACATGAAGGTTTATATTAATATGATTTTCTCCGAAATCGTACACAAGATTTACCACAAACTTGGTGCGGATGTTCCTTCGCAAGATCTTAGTTAACCTAGGTGGCGGCCATATTTCGACCTCGCGTATAGAACTAGCGACTTTAACCCCTTATTGTATTTTTGTCTTTTTGCCCAGAACCACTTCCTAGTAGTCAATACCCTATTCCGCAGTCCGAACTCTTTACTCTCCATAAGCTAACCTGTCCCTGTCTAACCTATATACATGTGGAATTACTATTGTCCATATTATAACTTTTTCGTTTTTGCCATTTCACCCAGAAAAATATACCTGATTTTAATGGTACAGATGTCTAGATTTGAAAGAACCACGTTTTGTATAAATGTGACGACTCTTGACGGTGTCTTGAGTAATTTTCCAAGAGGGTATCAGATCGCACTTTTTGCAGCGCCCACTGGAAAAATATTAATTGTAAAATGAACAAAACATTATGATCTAACTTAACATATGTTTCCTATCCATTCAATTTGTAACAAATACACAGAGCCAGAAACTTGCTTCAGATGCAGTGAACTTGGCCAACATATGACAAAAGCTACACACGGCAAAAGCAGCAAGTCTCGTATATATCTGGTTGTATGTTTTTATATATGTGCCAGATTGAAGTCGCAGACGTGAAGTCAATGCGAAGCATGCATATTAATTTCCCGCCACAGCTGCATACCTGGTTGTCCAAGTGACCATCTTCTCGCCTTGCTAGATACGGGAGTGCTGCCTCTGAGGGCAAGCGGGATATTAGCAATATTTTGGAAATTAAGAACACTCAGTACAAACAGATAGACATGTATTTTTACATCCAATTTAGGAAGCACTAAATTAATATGAGTTTGGCATTAATCTCTACTAAAGGGCACTAATTCTATGACAAAGGGGTATCTAGCCCTGTCTGAGACAGTGATGTGCCCGCGTATCGTCTGTGATTGACAGGCATGAACCCCGTGCTTTATGGCGGGGAATTAATATGTATATGTCTCGTATTAAAGAAACAGTTTTAAAATTAGTGATCCGCAGACTGTACTGGCAACAAGGTACGCCGCGGTTGTGGTAATGCATGCTACCATTCAATGGCGCATGACATTATTTTTTAACACATCAACATTTTAAATAAAACAGTTTTCAGTGTATTATTGCCACTATTTTATATGGCAAGCCATTTCAATATTTAACCTGAATTTTTATATCAAAACTTTATTTCTCAAGGTAAAAAATAGCTTCTTTATACGAAAGAAAATCAGCTTTTGGTATTGCAAAATCTAATTTTGATGCCAAATATTCTCGCACCAAAAACCTAATTGAAATTCTCATCAAAAATGATTATATATATCAAAAGTTGGTAAATTTCAAGACTGGTGGATGTGTTTCGACGATTGGTCCATTTTGTGCGGATCTCTTGTTGGAGGAAACAACACAAGCCAGATTAACAGTGCACCCAGCGCAATGCTAGATGGTATGACGAGAAAAATAAAAGAAGTCTGGGTTTGGTTTAAAAATTCCAAATCAATTTTTTAATCAAAAATTATTTTGAAAACGAATGTAATTCTTGATATCAAAAACTTTTTTTGATATCTATAAGGAAGAGTCTTTGATATCTATATTTTTCTTTTTGATACTGAAATTTATTATTATGTCCTAAATTGATTTTTGATATCCAAAAATTCATTTCATGATGTCAAAATTCATTTCTTGATATAGAAATTCAGGGGGTTTTTTTTATATCAAAATTGATTTGAAAAAAGTTTTACATTGATAAATATTTTCTGACATCAAAAAGTGATGTTATTATCTAAGAAATGAATTTGGAAATCGAAAATTTCAGGTTTAATGTTAAAACGGCTTACGATAGTTGTAATGTTTTATGATCTCATATTATTATTGCAATACATCAAATCAAAACATACGTGTGTTGACAAAGAAACATAGTGTGACCATAGCGTGGTGACAAGTAAAGTATTAAATACAATTTGGAGGAGCGGGGAGTCAGCAAATATGTATGATTTGTACACTTGCTTTAAGAACAAATGGGCGTTCCCTTAACATATTTGGGTGAACCAGTGGTGGGTGGAAGGAACATCTTTAAATCAACTGATATCTTGGCTGAAATGTTCACAAAGACACGTCAGATTGTTAATCGGCTCCGACCCCATGCACCTCCCGGGTTTGTCTCGTAACCAGACCAAGACACAGTTCCTTTTCAGATTCCGATGTGGAGAACGGAATTAGTGGAACTTCGTATATTCAGCACTCAGGAACAGGTTTACAGATATAAACGTACTTTACTTGAAATATTCAGACAGAGCAATCTTCAAGCGATAGTTATAACGTGGCACAAAAACCATCATTATGCCAGCATAATCAACCCGGTCTTCGACCTCTTTGATTATGTGGCATAATGGCCACGTGACATATTATAACTATCACTTAACCGAGGGAATAAGAGACATGCATATTAACTTACCGCCACAAAGCGCGGGGCTCAAGCCAGTCAATCACGGAGGACACGCGGACACATCGCTGTCAGAGATAGGGCCAGATACCCCTTTCTCACCAAATCAGTATGTCTTTTAGAGAAATTTAAGTTTGCAAATCCCAAATTATATTAATTTTGGTGCTTCCTAAGTCGGTTTCAAGAATAAATTCCCGTCTTTCTGTAATATAAGTACACTTTATTTCCAAAATATTAGTAATATCCCGCTTCCCGCACAGGCAGCGACCCGTATCACTCATGGCGTGACAACGGTTACTAAGACAACCAGGCATGCAATTGTGGCGGGAAATTAATATGCATGCCTCGAACAGAAAATTCAGCAGAAGAAGTAACGTCCACACCCAGTAACTGCACCTGTGCGGAAGTATCTTAGTATTGTTTGAATACATTCTTTCTTTTAATGCAAAGTGCATGGCGTGGCACACGTTGTGGGCGTGAACTTTTATATGCATGGTTGATACCAGAAAGAACACGCAGGTTTATTGATGGTACGTCACGGTTGCGTGGTTACGTAAGATCAATGGTAATAAACTGTCCCGGAGAGACCAAGCACACACAAGAGTTTGTAACACGCTGTTACTGGTCACACTGACGGTTAAAGCGGAGATCAAATGTCTTACTGTGATTAATATTCAGTGGTTCCTTTCGATTCTGTTTGACCCTGTACCTCTGGATGTTCCGTGGATGTCTCGGAGCAAAGCAAGTATAGCCCATCACTGAGCCTGATCTCAAGGGCCGCTAGCTACAACAATGGTGGTTACTGGGCACTTGTGGCACAAATACTACCACAGTAAGGGGAATTAGTTCCGAGCTAACATTTACCCCCTGATAATATTTTGGTAATGATACCACTGTTCGTTACTGAGTGCAAAGAGTACCAGGTAAGGCGTTCAGATATGAAGGTAGTTGTTTGATTGATAAACTTTATAACCAGGGTAGCCATACATCAGCTGATGAAACGTTGCTTCGCAAATGAGCCCTGCATTCTGACAATACATTAATACAAAGAAATGCCACCAAAAGTTAAAATCAACTGAACTTAGCATAGAAATCATACCGTAAATGCATATAGAAATCTATCAAACATAAAATATCAAAAATTAAGTCTTCCAAAAGATATTAAAGCATATACAACAATACATTAACAGGTCACAGTTGATTTGCTATAAATCATCGTGTTAAATAAAGGTTCGTCCTGGCGGTGCAGTGACCAGCAATATTCAATATGGTTCCACTTATGCTGTAAGGGAGGGTTTCAGTGACCATATATCAATAAAATATACCATTATGGGCAGGTGGTTGTTCAAACATTATTCATGATCACAAACATGTGCTAGTAGGCCTACATGAACTCCTTCTTTGGCCCTTTACCTTCATATACTTTACAATATGTTTACTCTTATCTATAACCTGTATATGCATTACATATTGTTGGGTTTATACATGTACTGATGTTATTTGTTTTGTAAATTGTCAAAAAATACACTGTGAATTCTGCGTTCGTAAATCACGCTTTTATTTCGATTTTGTATCAATTGCTTATGAATGTTAGCTTCACATTGCAATTGAATGGAGCATGCATGGGAATATTACTAACTGACCACATTTGCTTCGACTTAATATGTTGCGTGAGATAAATATCCTAATTGCAATGAAAATAGCTCATACTATTGAGCAATCTTTGAAAATCATAAGCCCTTTGGCTCTTTGTCAGGCGTCTTTTCAAACATCTGCATGTGTTTTCAATGGCTGAAAAAAATCTTTGAACGTTGAAACAAGTAAAAGTCCGTGTAAAATCATCAAGCAATGTAAATTACGCTATATACATCAATTTCTTAATAAGCATTTATGCTTACGATTACCTCAAACCTCCTGAGGTGGAATAGAAACATGTCGCTGCATATGCGTAGCACATGTATATTGTTTCTGGAGGGGATATGGAAGGTATGTCACCACGCCCCTTTTAATGCATCGAAGCAGGAACCGCCGACTAATTATATTTCGAAGTACTTTATGTCATGAATGAATTACCCTCGAGAGCCCGTACAAGCCTGGGTGCGCATTGCACAGACACGGACAGGCCACCAATAATTCTGGTGTTGAGATGCTGATAGACGTATCTTGGTAATTTCTGGCTCTCAGTTCTGAAATAATGGCTAACAATGAAAGCAGTGTCGTGAATGAACGATAAAGAACTTCAATTGGAAAGAGCTCGGAGACTAAACGTCTAAAATGTTTCACATTTATATAATTTAAGCACCACTTCTTTTTAAATTGCTCTGATAGATGAGTCTTTTCCCAATCACTTTAGGAGCAGTATGTCATTATATACTTTACCTCGTTTGAGAGAAGAGAGGTACACACTCTGGAGATAAACCACAGGGGACGTTACACTTTTCTTGGTCATCTAACAGAACAACTAAATCATAATCGTAAACGCGGAATCAATGATTACAAACATATAGAGGCAAACTTGGAATAATATTCACATAATTATTGACTCGTGAACGAAATCGACAATCCATATTTGCCATTTACCTTTTACCAATTTATCTTCTTTTGATACAACCGACACTTAGGCCTTCATCGTAGAAAATATTTAAGAATACCCAAGAATACTAGCTCCGCACCCCCACCCCACCCCCATTTTTTTTGTCTGAAGAAGAAATTCATTTGTCGTTTCTAGACCCATCTCCTTTACCTTAACTCCGATATGTCTCAATTGGTATGTGCTGAGTCTAATTCCTCGTGTATTTTTACATCTGCAAGAGCAACTTGTATCGGGCCATGCCCTGTCTTCCTATTGCGTTTTTCCAGATAAGATATATTTAAACCAAAACTGTATAGTCTGGTTTCAAGGGTACGTGTAAAAGGCAAAAAGTGAATTGAATGTTCAGTCATCATCAGCAATATTAAAACTTTCTATCTAGCGTTTCCATGCAGGTGGTTTAACAGTATACCCGCATAAATAAATGTCTATTAAATTTCTATGAATTGAATAGAACATATGTTTTCATCAGTCCTCCATTTTGTAATAGCGACATTGATG
Source organism: Hermodice carunculata (assembly GCA_964020975.1). Classification (NCBI taxonomy): domain Eukaryota; kingdom Metazoa; phylum Annelida; class Polychaeta; order Eunicida; family Amphinomidae; genus Hermodice; species Hermodice carunculata. The sequence goes on along the minus strand of OZ026615.1, from coordinate 55,742,933 downwards.
AAATTCCAGGTCTATGTGATGCTCTCTGTGTAAAATGGCTTCCATTATGATTGCTAACCTGACAACCCTGTTATTTCGAAGAATTTAGTTTACTTCACAGCAGACGATTGGAGACCAGACATCAGTGTTTGCTAAAAAAAAAAAAATGTTCAATGTTCCCTGTGCCCTTGTAAAGTGATAGACGGTCAAGTTCCACAGTAAGTCTTTGTGTCAAGTTAGATGTAGTGGAACTTGAAAGTGAATAGTACTGATTCCATCTACATACATTCTTATAGAGATTCTCTTCTAGTATTCTCCCTTGATAAAAATTCTTATCTCTATCAAGATATCATTGATACATGTGACACACACGCGATATATATATATATATATATATATATATATATATATATATATATATATATATATATATATATATATATAGAGAGAGAGAGAGAGAGAGAGAGAGAGAGAGAGAGAGAGAGAGAGAGGGGGGTTCTAGGCTATACTTAGTGCTCATATAATATACAGTTTGGAATAGATCTCGATATCAATACATGGAATTAAAAGTCAATGTATGTTCTTCCACTTTGCATCGTTTTTCGGAGAGCACATGCAAGCGATTCACCCAATTCAAAAGCAACGCTTTACCTGAGACTAAAAATGAAGTATCTGAAGTCCACTGTCCTGTAATTTTTCATACATAACTAAGTGTTTAACTTTGGGAGTAGGAATGATCGATTATAAATTCATTTACAGTAGTCCATCTTTAGAGAGCTGCCCCTAAGGCAAGTCTAAAGGTGGTCACATAAAGCAGGTGGTCTCCCATTACAGGTAAAATAACACGAAACGAAACTTATGAATGTGGTCTTAACATGCAGGCACGTGGTCGCTCAAAAGAGGGACTACTATATACTCTTTTGAACTTTTAAACTGGTGAAACAGTGTTTAGTAATTTTGAGGCATATCAAAGCTTTCAACACAAAGTTTCCTCCAATAAAGGATAACTCCTCTTACACATAATACCAAAAAAAAAAAAAAATCTTCATGTGCTGGCAAATCCGGAATTTTACAAACGGTTGCGAAAACCGCAGAAACAATCTTTCATGTTAGGAAGGTTTTACCGTTATGCCATTCCACGTTTCTCACTGATCACTGCGGCACTACAAAAACAACAGGATATAAAAACAACGACACACCCAAGGTACATCTTTCTATTGAGTTTGAGCAAGATGTGGCCGACCAATTTTAAGACGAAAAGTGCACGTATCTGTGTCAGTTACCCAGTACCAACCATGTAATCTTGTTGGTCATTACGTTATATCAAAATTCAGTAAAAATCAGCTAAATGAAAATAAATTTTAGTCTTCGTGCAGTTCTTCTTTTTCGTCTTTTGCAGCTTGGCTTTCATATGGAAATCCTGTGCAACGACTGGTAGTCTCTTGATGCTTCTCTTGAACATGTTTCCTCCTTTTTGTTGACGAAAAAAGCCGCCATGGTTGATTGAAGGCTCTAAACCCTGGTATATTGTTTTTCATCTTCATAATGGCGACGCCCGAAAATGTAATGTAATGTCATAATAACGAATATTTGAAGGTTTGACCCCGATTGTGTAATATGAAAATATGTATTTGTCGAACGGGATTCTGGTGAACTGTTCCGTGAGAAAACGTTTATCTGATTGTGATATTCTTCGTAATATTTGTCTTAAACTGTTCCGGATTATAGTATAGTCTACAATGTCACTACATACCAGCAATCGTTGACTTGTTTGTTCTTCTGTTTGGTCAATATGAGTCCTCGCCCCTATACCTATGATATTAACACTAAGATTGATAGGCTCTTTCATCTGTACAAAAAGTGTCGGAAAAGAGTAGTCAACTTAATTAGACAATCTATTCGCTTATATTTCTGTAAACTGCGCAGACAACTTGATGGAAACGATATTAATCCTAAGCAGTGGTGGAGCCTCTCGACGTCCATTCTAGGATGAAAAGTCCACGAAGATATCCCACCGATCATCGAGGATGACAAAATTGTGTCTTGCATAACAGAAAAGTGTGACATTTTCAATGTATACTTTGCAAGCCAATGTAGAACTGTTCCCGACATTGACGCCCCACCCCTGCCCCAACTTACTTTCCGTACAGAGGCACGCTTATATGATGTCAACTTTGATGAAGAAAGTGTAAGGAGAATCCTCTCCTCCCTTAGGCTTACCTCTGGTCCGGACAATATTGGGAACATCTTACTTAAAAATACGGCTGAGTCTATTTGCAAACCACTGACTAAAATCTTTAAACTCTCTCTCAACCTTTCCTATTTTCCAGACTCTTGGAAGAATATATGTCCTGTGTTTAAAAAGTTTAATAAGCAGATAAAAAGTAACTATCGTCCTATATCCTTACTGTGCAACGTGTCCAAAATTTTCGAACGACTGGTCTTTAATGCTCTCTATGAATACTTATTCGACAATAACCTTCTCACATCCAAAAATTATGGCTTTAAGGCTGTCGATTCTACCATAAATCAACTTGTGTATATTGTTCACAATATATACGCGGGCCTTGAACACTCTAATGAAGCCCGTATGGTCTTTTTAGACGTATCTAAGGCCTTCGACAAGGTCTGGCATCCTGGCCTTTTACTCAAACTTCGTCCACTAGGTATCGCTGATAATATCGTGGCATGGATTGAAAGTTATCTATCAAATCGTTTTCAACGTGTGATTATTCATGGTCAAGCGTCTTCATGGCTGCCTATTGAAGCTGGCGTACCCCAGGGATCCATACTGGGTCCACTCTTGTTTCTGGTGTACGTAAACGATCTAGTCGACGACCTTACCTGCGACGTAAGACTCTTCGCAGATGACACAAGCTTGCTCGAAATTGTTCAAAATCCAACAGAATTTTCTCGACACTTGAATACCAATCTTGCTCATATTCAAAATTGGGGAAAATCATGGCGAGTCATTTTCAATGCTGCTAAATCTTTATCTGTTGTCTTCTCTGCCAAAATCAATAAACCATATTATCCACCTGTTCAGCTTGGTCAGTCAACTACACCCGAGGCTAATTCCCACACCCACCTTGGTATTACTTTTAGCAGTAATTTATCTTGGCATGCTCACATAACCCGTATTGTAAATAAAGCTAGCCAGCGCATTGCCCTTCTCCGTAGGTTTAAATTCAAACTATCCCAAAAAGCCCTGGCCAGGCTGTATTTCTCCATGGTAAGACCCATCCTAGAATATGGATTTGTTCTTTATGATAACTGTGGGCAAGGCCTAACAGAGTTACTTGAATCTGTCCAGTATGAGGCGGCCAAAATATGCACTGGCGCTTTAAGACACACTTCTCATATCAAACTATTACACGAACTCGAATGGCCTACCCTCGCTAGCCGACGTAAATACTTTAAATTGATCCTACTGTAAAAAATGACCCATAATCTTACTCCTTCCTATCTTTCCAACCTCCTTCCGCCTACTAACATTGGTCGAGCTCTGCGCCATTCCAGTCCATTACGCACCATCCAGTGCAGAACTCAACGTTTTGACAAATCCTTCCTCCCCGACACCATCAAACTTTGGAACAACCTTCCTTCAGATATTCGGAATTTCATTTCGCTTCAAATTTTTAAATCCAAACTCAAGGCAACCTTACTAGCCGTGGACGATGTGCCTGCCTTCTTTTTCCATGGTCAACGTTACCTGAATATCTTATTTTTAAGATCTAAAATGCAATAGTGACAATGTCATGTAACATGGCTACATATATATATATATATATATATATATATATATATATATATATATATATATATATATATATATATATATATATATGTATAGATAGATAGATAGATAGATAGATAGATAGATAGATAGATAGATAGATAGATAGATATAGGTTTTAATAATAATAATAATAATAATAATAATAATAATAATAATAATAATAATAATAATAATAATAATAATAATAATAATAATAATAATAATAATAATAATAATAATAATAATAATAATAATAATAATAATTTTATTGGAAAACTACCCCTTTGCACCGGGGGCACCACCGGGGCGGGATAAACCCGTGGTGCGTCCAGATAAAACTTACATTGATGAAATGGACAAGACTTACACGCCTTGTCACCGTAATATGCCCACAAGGGCTCACACCATGGACTAAAAGTACAAAAGTACGAAAAGAAGTTCCGTTACAAAGCACTAAAACATAAAAGTTGCAGGGGCTCCCCCGACGGGCTGGGCCCACCCGAGAGACCAGTACTTGGGAAACAGTGATCCCTCGAGTCAACCCCCCCCCCCCCCCCCGCCTTATGGGAGACCCAGCAATCTTGTGTCAAGTCACATATAAAGTACATTATATTATTTTACCAGTACATTGCCCAAAGGACACTGCTTCATAAATTTAATAAGAGGGGAGAGGAGGTTAGAATAGCCTATAATACGGCGGCATCGCTTTAGCAGTGTGCCTCGGTAGGACCAGGCTCTTTTCAGAAAGATCTTACATACCTTGTTAAACTTTTCATTCGAAAGAAAAATGATAGTTTTTATACGTAAAGATGAACTCATAAAATAATGCCATATCGGACAATCTTTTGGGCCAAGCTGACTTTCCAACTGCCAAAAACAGTCTTTCCTTATCTCGTTTAGCACTGGACATATGAAGATAAGGTGGGCAATATCTTCTTGACCACAGTTACATAGTTTACACATTCCGTCCGATAGACCCCAGCGTGCCTGGTCAGCCTGAATTCCCAAGCAGCATGTACGAGCCTTGAACTTTAATCTGGCCCCTACAAAATCGGATATGTCGTATAAATAATTTTCCGAAAAAGACGATGTTTTAAATTCTTTATAGTATGAAAGTGAAGCTTTAGCATCTAGGTTTTCCCGAAAAGTGTCTTTATATGAGTCTAAGCTTAAGCGATAGAATGAGTCTGGTAGATTGGGATAAGTTCCAAACACCCCGTGATCCAAACCAACCCCTGTCAATATATGTTCGATTTCCTTAAAATAGCACCATGTGTTTGATCCGCGGTTTCTATGATTTATTTCCATGTCATCAAAGATTCTTTTACATAGTCTGGATTTAGGAATTTGACACTTCATCCGGCTGAAACAGTTTACCCTGTGTCTATTTAGAATGATATTACATGGCAGCCATCCGAGTTCTCCTAAAGTGGCTGAAATAGCAGGGGTGGACTTCACCCGTAGAAGCGCCCGTGCTACCGAGTATTGCATTGATTGTATGGCAGAGACATTTTGTTTAGTATTACACAGCCAGACCGGACAACCATGTGACAAAGAGGGCAATATGACATTTTTCCACAGGCTTTCACCGAATGATATTCTATTAACATTATCGTGAGATGCCAGGATGCTGCACATGTAGCCGACAAGACGTGAAACCTTTGGCTTTAAGTACTTATTGATATGATTTGTATCCTTAAGTGATTTACAAAATTGAATCCCAAGATACTTGTATGAAGAGCATTCATCCAATAAAATGTCACCTAAAATCCATTTCCGGCTTAGATTAGTCCTTTTGCCAATTACCATTATTTTAGACTTTTTACCATTAAAGGTCAAATCGCATTTAGAAGCAAATTTACTTGCAACATTAAGCATCCTTTTTAAGTGATCCTGGCTCTCAGCCAGTAAAACCGTGTCATCTGCATACAGTAGGGCTGGTACTAACGTATCTCTATATATGATACCCAAATGATCTTTTTCTAGCATACATAACAAATCATTCATCACGATGGAAAAGTGTGTGGGAGAAAGAATACAACCCAGTTTTACCTCATTAAATATCTCGAACCATTCGCTCTCAAAAGTGCCGAAGATTACTTTATTTTCTACTTTTTCGTATAAACCTTTCAGAAGACGCCATGTTTTTTCTTGTATGCCTGCATCCCAAAGACTATAGAACAGTTGATCTCTATTTAAGGTATCAAAGGCTTTCCTTATGTCAAGGAAAGCAAGCCATGTCCTTTCTTTTTTGTCTTTTCTCAAACTGCAAAGACCTTTTAGTGTAAAAATTTGGTCTTCTAAGCGGCGACCTTTCCTATAAGCCCCATGTAATTCACCTAAAGTATTTTCACGCTCCAAAAATGACATAAGTTGTATTTCCATGAGTGATGTAAAAACTTTATAAACATTTGAGGTATTTAGTATTGGTTAATTGTAGATGTTTTTTTTTTTCAAATGATTTTGTAAGTGTGTGTTTGATATATGTGATATGTACGTTTTTGTACTGTATGGTCCGGTTTTGTAACTTTTGTACGTATATATTGTGTGTTAACAAACTACTATACAGTTGTGTTTGTATGGTTTCATTTCATTTCACTTCATTTCATTTCATTTCATTTCATTTCTCGAGGCAAGGTATTTTACGGTGAGGTCTCACGCTATTCCACTCGTACACAGATAAATGAGCTATAATGCTTTGTTATTCTTAATGAGCGATTTATCAATATCGCTGCGATTGGCTATGCTTTTCAGAAATTCTTTACATTGTGGAGGATCTTGACTTGTCTTGTCATCACGACTTTGTAACCATTTCAAGTACAGCCGCTAGCGTGTCGTTATTTGTCACAGGCTGTTGTCTGACGTCATAAGCATCGTTATCACTTGCTGAATCACTAGATATGGAGATAAGGAATTTCAGATGTTCTGCTGATAATTTTTCAGGCTTTTGTGGAGATGTTTGTGACGTAGTGTTTGTTCTCATTCGTTCGTGGTCAGGTTTGTCGGTTTCAAATCAATCACCAGAAATCCATATGGTTTTGAGGTGGCTTCTTTGTTCTTGTCCACCATATACTTTGGTTTGTCTGGGAACATGCGTTGCCTCATGGTTTTGATCGTTTGCAAATCCATAGGCATGCTGCCTAAAATTAAATACTGATAATTTCGGTGCATGGTCACTGTGCGTCGCCTGCTGAGACAGACTAAGTTACGCTATCCTTATTGTGTCGGTGCTCCACAGTGGAGCGCAGTCAAACACGCCGAGCGATAGTCCGTTTAGCATTCAAACTGTGCGTGGCTCGTAGAAATTTTGCATGAGCATGATAACACTCGTTACGATGGTGGCTTCCTTTGGTGAATAAATCTGTCATTCTTTCATCTTTGCTAATATCGCTCATCAGATCGTCAAATACAATCAAGGTTTTTGTGTTCGGGTCAAGAAAACTGCCTTGTTCCAAGTTGGAATGTATGCCTCGGATGAATTCTGTATTGGAAAGCTGTTCTTGCATCTCATTACACTGCCAATGTGAGTAACAGATGGTAATTCTTTCCCGTGGAGGTTCAATGGTCTGGTTGGCTTTCTGTAAAAGTTGGTTTAGATATGCAGTCTTGCAAAAACCTGTCTTGGCCGCCACAAACATCGTGAAAGGGTGTTTAAAAGTGACATGTGTTTCTGAATCAATCAGTGACCCTTGGCTCCAAAAGTGTGTCCCTTGGCTTCCAAAAGAGTGTCCCTGGGTTACCAAAGAGTGTCCCTTGGCCTCCAAAGAGTGACTTGAAGTTTCTCCTAAATGGTTAAAACTGGGTGCAGCTTGCTTCAACCTTTTTTTTTTTCTTGCGGGCTATTCACACCATGTACTTGCAGTAAGTGTGTATTTAGTTGGCTTAGATTTGATTTCTGACAAATAGGACACGCGCGTTTGTACCTGTTAAGCATCTTGGTTCACTTTAGGTTACACAATCTCAACCTACTTATTACATTTTGATGTTAAATTCACAAAGGTGCTTGATGGGCGTCTGTAGGCAAATTTTTCAGCAACGCGGACCTTAGTTGGTGATTATTCATTGTAGATATACGTTGCGAGTTTAGTCCACTTAAATGACTTCTTGAAAAATGGCACAGATCAACAGGTCAACTGTTGTAGGTAGTGGCTGATAAAATCTTGCTTATACTTTGATGTTGTCTTTTCCACTTATATGCATGATATCTTGCATCTGTTTGGATGGGTCAATGTTGAACAGGTAAAGACAGCAGCCGTTAGGGTAACATCTCGATTGACGTAATTAATGTCTTAATTGCTAAGTACCCTATTGTTTGCTTTATCCTACTCATACACTTCGGAGAATAAAGCAACCGGTTAATTGATATATATTAATGGCTTACACCTACGTGGTAAGAAAAAAAGCTGATCACTGTGATCGGCCCTACTCTCATCAGGGAAACTAGTTTGGAGCTTATCCGTGAGGCTTTTTTTTAGGCGGCTTAAATTTATCACCGTAATTTTTTCATGATTGTTATGAAGACACAGTAAACTTTATAATTTCCAGATTCAACCAATTTTTAGCTCTCACCCCCTGGGGCTATTTATATTTTGATCCCATATGTAAGAATCCCCTAAAATATTTAGACCCAGGTGAGGCTATCATCTCTTTATCCCCTGTAGAATGTGGGGCTATCTTTTTTTTTTTTAATCCCCTGTGCTTGTGGAATGTGACGCTATACTTTTTTAATCCCCTGTGAAATGTGCAGCGAAAGTGACATCCCTTGCAGCCTTCCGCGCCAGAATGGAACAAAATGCATAAAAATATCGATAAATCGCCGAAACATAACTTATTGAATAGGCTACCATCAAATCTGGATCGAGACACCCACCCAAGATACATTCCCACTAAGTTTGCAATAAAATGAATTCTGTAGCGATTCTAAGAAAAAAAAAAAAGGGGGGGGGGGGAGAAAAAAAAATAAAAATAAATATGCATGTACTATGATGTCCCCATATTAACCATGCGAACATGAGCTAGTACTGAATAAATAGTAACCCGGTTAGGAGCGAAATCAGCCAGCGCTTTGGAGAAAAATATTATAATTAAAACCAAACAAGCAGCGTCACATGCTGGATAAATAAATTGCAACCTCCATGGTTATCCAGAACAGAAGTGCCCTTATATATGCAATTTGGAAGCAGTTTTACAGAACTAAATTAGTTTTTATTTTCTTAATTATACAAACAGGAGCGAAAGTCTCATGTTATAGGTTTTTCTTGCCTTTGTTATCATTTTCATCATAATATTCATTTAATTATTATTACGTAAGCACAAATCAATATGTTTGTTGGACCAAACTGTATTTTGCTTTGCAGACCAGACGGGTTTTTTGTTTTTGTTTTTGTTGTTGTTGTTTTGTTTTGATAAAGGGAAGGCCTCTCAGCAGCCTATATACCCTTTTTCGTGGACAGGTATGCACATTCCTCTTAATGGCTGCCACTGTATGCCAATAACTTATGTTTTAACATTTTGACAAGTACCTTTTTTACCAAGGTACATGGACATGTGAAGGCATACAGTTGGAAGCTAGCATTTCAGGTGCGAGAGAAATGAAAAGAGAAATTTCAGAAATATACACTCACACATAATGATTAACTGAGTAGGGACCAGAACATACTTTGACAATTAAAGGTCTGTCTTTGAACCCAAATGTTATGGAAGACACGGGGCAACTAAAATTGCTTCGTTTGGAATCATGAATGCTGAAAATCTGATCGTGACACAAAACCGAAGTCCAGCGTGCACCTGCCAGAATAGAATGCTGTTACACCGATAGTGTGGTGCATGCTGGGACTTCAAGCCTGAGCCAATCAAATCATTGCGGCTTGCGATGCGAAATTTAAATCGGGAAGGGAACACGGCAAGATGGGGAGGTAGCATGTGCTTAGTTCGAAGTTTTTGCCTTTTAATGTCCTTTTTTGTGGAAAATAGTCAGCAGAGTGATGAAGTGCGTCACAGAGATCGACGATCGAGTGAATTTGCGGGCACTGATCATCCAGGACTTGAAAGATCTGGGAATTAAGCTGCCGAAAGATGTTCGAAAAAACAAGTGGAAAGAGGAAGATTCGGTGAGCTGAATTCCGATTTTGAGAATTTTACTGGCAATGCCAATGTAATATGTATTTGGCTTTTATTTGTACAATGATTGTTCTGCACCTGTCTTCAGCATCATCGGGTTTGCGTTATTTTTACACACACAAAAAGAAAAACTTCAAAAAGTTTCTCGGGAACTGACAGTTGCACGTCAAGTCTGCATGATGCACGTCGAAGCCACGAACAGGATTACCGCGACTCTCATGGCATGCTTGGGCCTTGACCTGGAATCACTCAATTAGCCCATACGGCGACAGCAAATGACCGGGAACGAAAAATTCACGTGCAAAGTGGCAGCATATACCCATGCCCGATGGAAATACACTTATGAAAATGTTGTATGACCTTTTCTTTTCTTCATTTCTTTTTTTCTTCTTGCGCATTTCCTGGCCCATTCTTGACCAAGTTTCAAGTTCCTATGCTGAATAAAAACTTGAAACTTACTTGACCAGTTATACTTGTACATTGACATGATTAAGCCTTTCAAATATAAAATGTTCAAAATTGCTGATGGCAAGTGACAAGGACAATGTAAACGAGCTGTGTATCATGTATATGTCCATCCATTATGAGACAGCTGATCCCAATATTGTTTGGTGATTCTGATTGGAGTTCGATTGCAGTTCCAACTCCCCGATTCTCAACATCAACTCAGTTGTCAACTGTCACTCACTCATTGCCTGGTGCACAGACGCTTTGATGCTTGACCTATCTTTGGATGTAACAACTTTATTATGAGAAAAAGTATGCATGATCTCCCTACTTCTGGCCTTATTCAACTTTGCTGTTTAGGGGACCCAAGCCGCTATAGATGAAATCCTATTACTATGCAGACTATTTCTTCATAAAGTAAAGAATGTTGCTGATAATTATTAAAAACATATCCTGAATGTCTATGAACGTTGAACCGTTATAGCCTCTAGGGGGTAGGTTTGGCTAAAGTTCAATAAGACCATATTGTCAATAGGCTGAGCAAACTGGGCAACAAGTAGCCTACACATTCTTATGGAAGACAAAGATGAAGCAAATAATTAAAAATTATAATTTTAAGGATAGAATAAATTTATACAATTTAACACAAAAAATGATAAAATTCTTTGAGTATTTTGCAGCACGTATGCTCAGTTCATTAGCTACCCCAGACAAAATAACAGCAATATAATACTTTTAAACCTTCCCCTATTTCCAATAGACCCTTTTTCAGATGCTGTCAAAGTTAAAACTCTTAAAATGCAGTTGAATGTATTTTTAAAACACTTGCTGCATGAAATTTGGTTATCATGGGACATTTTCACAAATTTGGAAGAAAGTGCTGCATACCTTAGCAGTTAAGGACCAAAAAATCCCATAAGTTCATTTATTTTGTTAAGTAATATTCTGAAATATAGCAAATCATGAAAAAAAGGGGATTGTGATGATTGTCCATTAAAATTTGTGGCCAAAATATGCTTGTGAGTGTCATTTAGTAAAGCTCTGGTGAATTATTGGAAATAGGAGCATATGGAAAATATGTGAGTCTACCATGAGTAAAATATAGATATAAGTAACATTAATATAAAGATAAAAGTAACATATTTTTTTTTTTTTTCAAATTTTGTAAAATTGAGTCTATAAAAGACCTATATTTTCAATTATTGTCAAGCCTCATTGTATGCTGTTCCTTTTGCTTTAATATACAGGGGGCACATAGGGCTGTTAAGGTTTCAGTCAGGGTCACATTAATACATGAAAAATGAGATTGTTTGTCTTGCGCTCATTGGGATCATTTGCGGTCCGACAGTGGTCATTTGTGACCAACGCAAAGCAGAGGGTGCAAATGACCACTGGCAAGCCACAAATTGAATACTAAAGGCCGTACAATAACATAAAAACAAACATTATGACTTTTATTCATTTGTAGTTATTATATTAAAATAAACTTGTTCATGGTGCTTCATAATCTGTGTCTTGTGGTCACTTGCATAAAAAGTCACAATCTAGCACAGCAAGTGTTGAGTATTGCTGAATTGTATATCTGCTCTGTAGCTGCTGCAGTGCTGGTCTTACTCTTTTGGCATTGGTCTTTATAAAAAAACTACTAGAGAAAGTTTTGAAGATGTTCACATGAAACAGAAAACATTGAAGTGTTGGAATGTAACATGCCTACTATACACCTTTCCTTTGCAGAATCGGCAGTTTTCTTGGTATGGGTTGTGCTATCTTGATAGGTCCCTGGTCAATTTACAATTCTCTTTCAATATGTTTTGCATTACAATTGAAATAAGCCCAAACATTGCAATGGATGACACTTGACCACTGGAAATTTAGGAGAAAGGGGTGGGGGGGGGTATTGCATTTAATATAGTGTCACAGTTATCAATGAGGTAAAATCACAGTTTAATCTCTTTATGTTTCCCAGATTTACGTCTCATGGTTGATTCATTCTTGTGCTTTATGCAGTCAGGGGTTGACTGTGTGTACTACACAAAAACATCTCCGAATTAATATACATATATATGAAGTTTGGATTGAGTAATCATTTTGATGAATGACCAGTAATTTGAGTCAAAACTGGTTTATTAGCAGGAGTTCTATAAATTTTAGTTTTGCGTCCAAATTTACAAAATGGCACCAATTGCCATTTTTCCATCAGTAACTTCATGTCAGTCTTTTTAGCTGAAAAGAACAATACATATGGGCTAAACTGAAAATTTGTATATGTATTGGCCAATATAGAAAACAGAAAGAATACAGCAAACTTTGTACCATTTTGTCATATGCATGTAACTTGAGGGCTACCTTAAGTTTAAATTGTTTTGAGAAAAAGAAAATCACATGTTTTAACTTGTTATGAAGTTGTCTTTGGGGCAGTTTGTGTGATTTGCATGTACAACAGGGATAGATTTTAAGACTTTTAGGTGGCAGTCACAAGGGCCACCAGCTGGCAAAATCTGGTGGTCCTTCTGAAATTTTGGTGGTCAACTACCAAAGTGTGTATTTCTACATTATTTTCAGCGAAGGAATGTAATGCTCGTTCATGGCATAGACCTATTTTTGTTTTATTGTGACACTGAGTGAATCAATGACCCTGATGAAACAGCAAAAACAAATATTGCAGTACCCAAATTTTTGGGTGGTCAAACAGAGTCCTACTGTAAGTTATGGTGGTATCCATAAGTTCTGTTGGGTGTTTGCAGATCACTGGACTACCATTAAATCAAGCCCTGTACAATAAATGACAAATAGCATTGGAAAAATGAACATTATGAATCTTTGTGATATAAAAAAAATAGATTGTGTAAGTGCTGCTGATGAACACAGCTTTGTTATATATATAACAAAGCTGTGTTTGTCAGCAGCACTATATATATATATTAAGAATTTCTTTTACTTCATTGGCAGGTGGTTGGAGATCAGACATCAGTGTTTGGTAACAAGCTCTGCAATGTCCCCTGTGCCTATTTAGAGGGATATGGTCAAGTTCCACAGTAAGTGTTTGTTTCAAGACATGCAGTGGTACATAGAAGTGCATATTGCTTTCATCTGAATGTCTGGGCATTTTAAAACTACTAGTGATATGTGTACAGTCTTCAATTCAATGTATCTTAGTTTTTTTTTATTATAATATTGGTGAATGTAAGATATACATGCAGTATTAAAACTGTATATGATCAGATATGACGTACAGCAAATGGAGTTAGAAATATGCATCCTCATATGATGGTCTCAAAGTGAGGATCTGTGCAATTGATAACTTAATGTAAATTACAATCAGTGATCATCTCAATTTTGTATTTCCAGATTTTTGGTAGAAGCAACAAGAATTATAGAAGATGGCATTGGCACTGAGGGTTTGTTCAGAAAATCTGGCTCTGTGGCCAGGCAAAAGGAAATTAGGGTATGTATAATGCCATATATGCAACTGTAGGTACATCTTATACAGCCCAGTTTTCAAAATAGGAAAAAAAAATGTGTTGACTTTTTTTACAACCAAATGTATTTATGATCTTTTCTGGCCTAAAGTGCCATTTGAATATGGTGTGAAAAACTGTTCATGAACTAGCCATTTTAAACTTGTGTTATGCATAGGATATTGGCTTTATACACTGGGAGATTTTTTCTGCAGTGTTTGGACAGTTTGCCAGCAGTGGGTTGGGAATGGTGGCAATGGGTGGTGGATTACAGTGTACAGCACTGGCCTGTCTGTGGCCATAGAACACTGCCCATCCTTTCATTCTGTCCCAGCCAAACTCAGATCAGTCCAGTGAACATCTGTCTATTCAGTTGTAAGCTAAGAGAACAAATATATGCACTTAGTAAACAAATGTGTGCACTTATGGGCCCTGGGTAAGTGACAATTAAGGTCAATATGTATATACACGCACGCTGTGTGTGCATATCATGTAAATATATATGTGTGTGTGTGTTTGTATACATATACACATTAAGTATATGAATTATATACAGTAAAACCTGTCGAAGGTGAACACCCTTTATATATATATATATATTTATATTTATATTGCAAGAACTTGAAAGAAAAAATAAAGTCTAAAATGAAAAGAACTTTAAACATTCAACCACTTGGCAAAAAAAGTTTATAGGATTCCTTATCTTTAGGCTAACAGTACATGCACTTTTCAATATCATTTAGCACATTACTAATGTTACTGCACATGCAAATGTATATGTACTGAAGTATGTGCATCCCTCCTACCTGTGACAGTGCATTTACATGTGCATAATTTGATGACACAAAACATCAATTTGTTGTCCAAAATTAACACATAACATGTGTATTACCCTTTATCATACTGTTAAACTTCAGAATGCACTTGCTAGTTTGATAAGTTTAAACTAGTTTATTATACATACAGCTGTAGAGGTCCCACCATGGAACCTACACACTATTGACACCCTTTGAATACATTAATGCCACAAATTTGACAAAAGTGTTGAATATAGAAAAAAATTGTGATGTTTTTGTATCAAATGTTGATGGATTTTCCGAAAATTCCTTCTTTCGGGGGGGGGGGGGGGGTAAGTGTTCAGCCTTGACAGGTTAAATGTTGCTTTGGTACCCAAATCAAGGGTTCGGTGTTCAGAGTAGAGAGGTGTTTGGGGATTGCAGGTTATAACACTTGGCTCTCCCATTAAATTACATAGAAAAAAGTTGGGACCCGAAAAAAGTGTTCCGATAACAGAGATGTTCAGCTTTGCAGGTTTTACTGTATATGTATATATATAGATCCTTCATAAATTATTAATCGAGACATCAGAATAAATTTATTTTTGTCCCCATGTACATGCACTTGTCACTGTTTACAAACACAAGATGATTGTCTCATTTATCAAGTTGTCCAGACAAGAATAAAGCTCTTTAATTTTGACCCCATGACAAGAAATCATGAATAAATATATAAATGAGCTAGAAAAGCAGATTTGCTTCAAAGCAAATCTGTGTGCCTTCAAAAGTAGTAAATATCAAATGCTGCAACATTTACTATATTTGTCCTTTTTATACTACATTCCATCATATTGTGTTTGTGAACAGTTACAAGTGTGCATGTACATGGGGACAAAAGTAAAGATAATTATTGTGATAATGATGTTTTGATTAATAATTTATGGAGGATCAATATATATTTATTTATATATGTGTGTGTGTGTGTGTGTATGTATATATTGACTTTTGTCACTCACCGTGGGCCCATAGGTGCATATATTTGTTCTCTAAGCTCACAACTGAAAGAAATAGATGCTCCCTGGACCGTTTTGAGTTTGCCTGTGCTGAAAGGTGCTGACTGCTGTTGACTGTCGGTAAAGTGTCTAAACACGGTCATTTGACCAAATGTATCTCCCAGTGATATGCTGACGCCCACCTTAAACCTTTTCCTGGTGAGAATAAAAGTGAGTTTATTGCTTTCTTTGGTGCAGGTTGAGCACAATGTGGCCAACCTGCTCTGCAGAAAGGTATTGACCTGAGAGCTGCAATCAGGATAGGTCTTGTCTACAATTCATGGCAGAAATAATTAATATTTATGGTATAAATATGCAATTTATGTGAAAAAAAAAAACATTAAAGCAGATAACCATTTTATATATGGATACTTAAGGGTTGTTTAAGCAAGGAGTTTACAATTGCATCCCTGTATTTAAAATTTTTTGTACCTTGATTTAGCAATGATGGTAAACTGGAAAATGTTTAGTATGATTCTGGTTAGCTGTTTATTCAGAAAATAGAAATCACGTATGAAGGCTTGGGCATTTGTAAGCGTTACTGTAAATTGCTTGAATTTTACTCTACTCTAATTTTTGCTTATGGCACAAAACCGGGGGAAAAAAAGCACAGTGAAATAGTATTTTAAAATTGTCTGAATAGATATTATGTCCAAAAACAGTGAAACTATAACTACAGTGAAATGGTCAAAATGCAAAAACCATGAAAATTTATACACGTGAAAATAAAGCAATTTACAGTATATAAAATTCATATACTCTCTATTTGTATGTAGGCTCTAGTTGTTTAGAGTGACTTATTTGGGGATGGAGAGTGCATAGTATTTAGGGTCTTTTTCAATTAAATTTACATTGTTCGATGATGGGACACTCCTCAATATTCAGGTTACATGTAACCATCTATATTGTGTATACAGATAGAAAAAAATCACAGTATGTTTACAAGTACATATATATGCATTAAAACATGTCCACATTCACCAGTTACATGTTTAAGAAAATTGCATGTATTTAATAAAATAAAATATGGTATGTTCGGCCTCCACCTCCTCCCAATAATGATAGAATTGCACTGACGCTGGAAGTGAGAAATTGTGGCAGTTAATAGCCCATTTAGAAAAACTGGAATACATTTATGAAGATCAAAATATTAATGATAATCCAATTTGAACCCATGTTTATCGTGACAAAAATTATAGAAAGTGCACTTCTAGGTAGCTGCTGGCAGATGTGTGCTTTAATTGTTATGTCGTAGGTTGATGCCTCCCAGTTTTCATTTTACTGCACATCTTGTTATCAACAGTATTCTTTTCCAGCAACTGATTGAAGACGGAGGGGATCTGACAGGAGCACCTGTACAAGATGTTAGCTGTCTGATCAAGCAGTTCTTCAGAGAACTACCAGATCCCCTGCTCACCAGTAAACTCCATGACACATTCCTAAAGTGCTATCAGCTTGAAAACGAGGCAGACCGGATATCCACAATCTTGCTCCTATGTCTGCTTTTACCAGGGGAACACCTGAATACCTTGAGGTTCATGATGTCATTCCTCTCACGTGTTGCTGCTAATAGTGAAGAAAACAAGATGGACACTGCAAATTTAGCTGTTTGCTTAGCCCCAAATATGTTAAATGTGAATAGTAAACAAGACAAAATGAATGTCACTGAAAGTAAACTGCTTCAGAACCAGACCAGTATTATACAGTTGTTGATCACACATGCAGAGGACATTGGGTTCATCTCGGAAAGTCTCCATGATCGGACATCAATGATGAGTTCTTGTTTCTTATCTGAGGATGAATGGGAAAGGAGTTCAGAGATTGAAGATGGCAAGTCTAAGAAGAAGAAAAAACGTAGTGGATCTTTTCAAGGTACACTTTACTGGTAAAATGTTGCTTGTACCATGGGTATTTTTTGTGCCCCTACAGGGGGGGGGGGGGAGACATAGATTTGCTCTTGTCTGTACATTTGTCCATCCAATATGAACCTTGTAATTGTGGAACTTTACAGGCTTATCAGTCATTATGAAGATGTGCACCTGGGTGGGTTGTTTTTTTTTTTTTGTGTGTGTGTGTGTCTGTACAACAACCTTAGTTCACTGAAAATGACTTGTCCTTCCCACGTATGTGACATGTACATGTAACTTGTGTTGTGCATGCATCCAAAACTATTTAACTTACAGGATTATTAGTCAAGTGTATGAAGATGTCCACCTGAAGTTTGTGTATAACACTGTTGATATAGTGGAAATGACTATGGTCCAATCTCATGTCCAACTTGAAATTTGTGTCATGCATAAATCCAAAACCAAACAATCTCAAGGGACAAGGGGCTGTTGTTTTTTTGTTTGTTTTGTTTTCTATTTAAACTTTCATGATGAATCAATCAGAACATAAAGATGTACATTAGTACCCATATTCACAAAGAATTTTAATCTGATAAGGAATTCAGCATTGAAATTAAAATCAACTTGTTTTGATCGCACATTCCTTAATCCAGGGTTGCATGAACAACATTTGTCTCGCCAGCATCAGTTGTTGGCCAGACTAAGCACTCACTTTTCCGATGTCAGTCCATCCGTCCTTCAACAAAAAAATTCAGATTGGCATTACTTCACTAACTGCACTAGCATGATTAGGTAGGGCTCTCATACTTGGGTAAATGTTTATAGTTATGGTCACTAAAGATTTCCACCATCACTGTCACACTTCATTGGTCACATCATGCTTGAATGAGCATTGCAGAATGACTTAGGGAGTGGCATTGTTGAAAACTAAATTAGTTAGGGCTTTCACATGTCAGACTATATGGGGCTTTCAATGATTTTAAAGTAATGGTCATTACAGATTTGTACCATTACTGTGACACTCCAGGGCCATAATTTAGGCAAGAATCTGAGAATCCATTCTCGTAAATATTCTCCTAAACTTGTCTTTCTTTAAAAAGAAAACTGATTGACAAAAATCCAAATAGATTTTCTCAAAATTTAGCAAAATTCTGGCCCTGCACTTCATTGGTCACATCATGCTTGAATGAGCATGGCCGAAAAACTTCGGAGTGGCATGCCACATTATTTGATGAACGAGATCCGTTAGTGCTTTCATACTTGGGTAAATGATTTATTTTTGGATCAATCTTAAAGGATAAAGTACTGGATTAAACTCATTAAACATGATAAAATGAAACTGTTGAAAACTGAGTAAGTATTGTAGCCTAGCACACAGATTGTTACTGGAAATTTTGATTCATATATTAGGCCAAGGATCATGGTTAAAGGTGCAGCAGTTTATATTTTGGATGAAAGTCAGGATTAGATAAAATTCTTTTGTTTGTGCATGTCTCTGTATATGTGTTTATACAACACACTTGGTTAAGTGGATATGACCATTGTCCATCCTATGCCTAGTTATCTTTACAATAGTGAAACTTAATTACAAACAGGAGACCTGGACATAAAGAATTTTAGTTATTTTTCCCACAACAATATTATCCGAAATTGGAACAAGTAATGGGTGAAACCCTTTTTCAGCTCAAAAACTTCACTTGTTCTGCCTGAAATGTTACTTGTCCTGGACAGTGCGACTTGCCTTAATGTCAAGCCCATGACAGTTAAAAAGACAGAAACAGCATCATAAGTTGAAATCATTCAAAACATGATAAAAATCTCCACAGGTCTCTGCAGTTCCGTTTTTCTGTAGCCGTCCTCAGGGCTTGTATTAAAGTCTGGCATTTAAAGAGCCCCCAGTCGAAGAAGACTTGTCCATCCATTCAAAATTTTTAAAAGCTAATTACAAATTGTTGCCATGATCTGAATTTCACTTTGTCCTGGGCTAGCAAATTCATGAGCAGCCCTGTTCCATATTTGGAAATACCTGTACAAGATTACAGGGTCATCAATCCAAATGCAGGATTTGGAATAGTTCAGTTATGCAAACATCAGGGTATAATGAAATTCATTTACTTGGATGGTATCTGGGAAGCACTTTGGTTTCGGACAACTGGCGAACAGTGCGTTGGTTAAAACAGATATGGACGTCTTTTTCTGATAATTTTGCCAAATGTTTGAGGAAAATACTATGCAGCAATTTCATTTTTGGTGTCCTTCAAAATTATAAAATTATGGGGAAAGAACCTAAACAGTATATATATACTTATGGGGAAAGAGGCGCAAAGATGAAAATGTGAATAAGAGCCATGGAAAGACCCAAATTCATCAAATGTGCTTAAAACACACGCAAACTGCTTATGTTGGTTGGTAGTCCTCTTAGAATAGAGGAATTTCCAAGCAAATGCTGTATCCTGCAATTAAGTTTTGATTCTGGTATACATGAAAAGTACACATGTATGCCTACATCACTTGATGTTTTGAGTAGTTTTGTCACAATTGACTTAACAGTGTGGTACACTTTTACAGCAATTTACACAGAAAACATGATTTGCTCCAAACATGTCCTTATATACACCAGGCACCCAGTTTGAGATTACATGAACAGTGTATTTTCTACATTGTACATTGGAATTAAGCTGTTAACATAATGAAATCCTTGTAAGTGTTAAGAAATTGAATCTTAATTGCTTAATTAAAAACCTTAATTCATCTGTTTTTGTGGAAAATAAAAATAATGCAAACACCAAAAAAGTGAAACATTATTTTCTTATTGGAAATGAAATTACACGTCTAGCATCAGCATTGAATTTTGGATAAGGGTTTTGACATAAAAATTGTACAGGATGTGTAAGTTTAATTTGAAATTTTAAAATTTTAACAGTCATACACTGAGCAGAACTGAGCCTTTTTTTTTTAAAAAAAATGCTTTTGGAGAGCATAATGTACCTTTTCAGTTGACACCAAAAATTAAATTTTGTAAGAACATGGCACACTTTTACAGCTCTTTACCCAGAAAATATGATTTTGCTCAAAATGTGTCCTTTAATTTATACACTAGACTTCTTATTTGAGATCATATAAACTATGTTTTTTCTAAAAGTGTAATTGCTTAATTAAAAAACTTTTAAAAAAATTAGCAGTTTTTGCAGAAAAAAATAGTGCAAACACCAAAAATGGCATACATTGTTTCTTTTGGGACTTGAAACGGTACACTTCTAAAATTTAAAACAGCCATAAAATAAGAGCCAGGCCCTTTTTCGAAAATTTAAGATAAGGTTTTGGAGAGCAATGTTTTCACCTGACACTATGAACTAAATCTGAGTTTTATTTCTTAAAATGCTTTTTAAAAAAATTTGATAAAAATTTTATAACATCAATAGCACTACTAAAATTTTGCATTCAGTACATGATTCAAGCTTGATGTTATGTTTTCTTTCACAAAATGTATACTTTTTGGGGTATTAGGTGGTAACCAGAGACAGAAATTAAATATTTATGCACAAGAGTCATAAAGTGTACAATGCCCCAATTTTTTTTTCAATTTTATGCAAAATTTAAGAAAATTTAAATAAAAATTCAATCACAACAGTGTGTGATTCCAAAATTTTATATTCAGTGCCAGAATCAAGCTGGATGCCTTTTGCCTTTAAAGCCATTATCTGGTAAAAAATGTAGGGATGGGGTATGGTTTTGAGGTTTTTTTTTTTTTTTTTTTCTCAGCAAAGTCACCTTCATCCCTGGAGTATTAGATGGTAACCATAGACAAAAATAATACATTTATTTGTAATGTTCATAAAGTGAACCACGCCCTTAAATAAAAGAAGAAAAAGAATTTCAATGCTAGCCTTAAGAGCTGCTGCAGCGGGATGCTCCCTGTCAGAGAGACTTTGCCTGGCAAAAAAAGAAACAAACAAAAAAAAAAAAAAACCCTACCCTATTTTTGTAATTTAATATAACTGGCAACTAACATTTTTTTCAAGTGGGCCTTGTGTTGCAATTATTAGCAAAGCCCTGGGCAGAGATTAATCATCTGCTAAAAATGCTTCTTTTTTTTTTTTCATTTACAAAAATGCAAGATTTGTCTTGCACCTTTTTGTAAAATACCTGTTTCGAGAGACCACCCCTAGGCCTGGCCAAAAAGTGTTGACATACAGCAGGTGGTCTCTCAATAGAGGTGCAATGATATGGGAAGGATGGCAAAAGGGACATGGTTTGAAAAGGCAGGTGGTCTTTCCTCCCAGTGGTCTCTCAGAACAGGTTTCCCTGTACATGTGTTACAAAGGAAGCCAGAATCAGTTGTCTTGTTTTATTTGCCTGTGCAAAATCAAGTTGCTTGATGCTATTTCAAGGGATCATGAATGAGATGAGCAACAGTTTCACAAAGTGGCGGAGGAGAAGTGGCAAGGGTCACAACCAAAGCAACGTCAGCGAGAAGTCTACAATGTCCCTGGTTGTAGAGCCACTGGATCAGTCTGATGCATGTAAAGAAAACATCACACAAGATGCTACCAAGCTGCCAGATGTAACACCAAAAGTAATGAGAAAGCGGAAGGCATCATGTGATTTAACACTTCCATTTTCTGCAAGCAAAAAGTATGTATTTTTATATATATATATATATATATATATATATATATATATATATATATATATATATATATATATATATATATATATATATATATATATATATATATATAATATTCATGCAATTCAATGACATCTGAAAACAGGAATTGCCATTAACACTGGCTGTAAAGACATTATTTCTCAACAGATTTTCCACCAAGTGACACCCAATTAAATAAATGATACTTGATTATAACCTGTAATATTGCAATGTAATGCAGACTGAATAAACTGAAATACACAGGCATGTGATTACTTTAAATTGCTTTAATTTCATTATTATACTTATTTTGCCAATGGTAAAAATCAGGGAAAATAAAAACACAGTGAAATAGTGTTTTAACATTGTTTGAACAGGAAATCCAAAATACTGAAATTAAAACTACAATAAAATGTTAAAAATGCAAAAAGTGCAAAAAATTATACAGCCAGAAATAAAGAATTTACAGAACTCCTCCCCCCACCAGCATGGCCTATAAAATAATCCATATGACCATACATTGCTTTCCTTTAAAGCGTTCCAAGCATTTCTTTAATAGTTGAATCTTTTCCTTGACAGTAATGTCACCTCTGAGTACAAGAATAATGTTCTTTTTAGAGTTATTTTGTTTCAGTAGAAGAAAGTCATACCTTGTATATAATGTAACTTAAACAGAAGAAAGCAAATTCATTGTCACATTGTACCTCATGTATACACAAAATGCTTTTCAAATGAATATTTCTGCATGGTGATGGTCAGTGTTAAGATGCGATGGTTAAAAGTTCAAATGAGTAAATACGTAAATTGAAATTATGGTTTTAATGTACTTGTAATTGTTGAAGTACTGACTGATGTATTTTTCACCATTTTTTCTGCCACACACTGAATTGATGTGGTCCACCATCAGGAAAGCCATCTTACAACAAATGCCACAGATGTCAGCACTGGCAAATACTCCTTTTACTCCGGCCTCAGTTACGAAAAGCCGTGGTAAGTACAAATAAATGTTCCATAAATTAAGTTGTAAAATACTAAACTTTTAGTAAGATGTGTTGGCCTAAAAATGTGTTTAAAAGGACAAGTGCTTAAAAACTTTGATTGTAAATGTACTTCACGTCAAAACATATTTTGAATGGATAAATTAAGAAATGCTCGAAATGCAATAATTTTTCAAGTTGTAAATTTGTGAGAGTAGTCTTTGTTCGCATTGCAGTCAAAGACTACAACTTCACCTTGGATAGTCCGTCAATCCAGTTTGCTGATGACTCTTCTGTAGTGTTCACAGCGACCACCCCTTCTGTCAATTCGGGGATGCCCAAGAAGAAACCGGCTAAGCTCTTCTTCTCCCCTGGATCTGCAAAGGCCAAGAGGTTAGTCTTCAGGTACCAATGTTATGCCACCTGCTGCTTGGTTTGTATGGAAATCTGCATGTCTAAGGGATGGCTTTAACAGGAATTTGAACGTCCTGTGCACATTTCAATCCAGGAAATTATCATTCACCCAAGCATGATAAGTGAATGGATCAAGGAACAGTATTATGCAGTGCACTTATTTATTTATTTATTTATTCATTTTTTTGTCTTGCATGTTTTGCTTCAAATATCTCGCTTGTCAGACTCTTGCTTGGTAAAGTTGCATGTGGCATTATTTTAAAGAGCTCTTCAAAATGAATATGTATGCTTTTGTTCTTGATTGTTGCATATTGGGTTCTGCTTGTAGGTAAAGATGGTTATTGTCCTTTTTTGTCCCAACTAATTGTTTGCATGCTGTGGTGAAAAGGAAGTTAAGAATGCAAGTTCTAACTGCCTGTTGCTTTCATTGTTTGTCTTAGCAGAGTGTCAGACAAGTCCCTCAACTCCTCCACCAAAACGACTCCAAAACCTAAACGAAGAAGCATGAAGGGCCTACTGCGCAGGCTAAGCGGAAGCAAAGATGCACAGGTAAAGTTGGTGAATGCAAAGCATGGGTGGAACTTAGTGTTTGTATTGCATGCTGTAGTGTTCCCCTTCTTCAGTCTTTTGACCTCTTAATTCAGTGTAAATGAGATTTTTTACAGCAAAAAGAAGCAATTCCAGAAAAGCAGTTCTGATCAGATCAAAGATATTTTGTCAGATGCATGACTGTGTTTTTTGGTCTGTGTTTTTTTCCTGCCAATTCCTTCCACCTGTCAATAATTATTCACATTACCCTGTAACCTTGGGCAATGTCAGTTAACTCATAAATTTTAACAAAGGAAGCAACTAATCTTTGCATTGTGATTAAGGTTTTTAAGGCATTGGACAGTTTTAAGCATACATTACTTATTAATACATGAAAAAAGATAGGCAGTTAATAATTCCTCGAAGGATCTGAATGACATGCCAAGTATAAGGGTGTAACGATATACCACGATATCAGTGCACTGTGAACAGCCAAGCAAAAATATGCGAATCAAAATTAAATCCCCTGTTTTGAGCAAATATACAGTAGTCCTAGTTTTGAACGACCACCCTTAGCGCAGATCAAGAAGCGGTCATATAAATGAATACAGGTGGTCCCATATTGGGGCACCCCACATGCTCGACGTTACAGCTCAACTCCAGGGTGGACTTTCCCTGGTACACAAATTTCTGCCACGACCACTTCATCATTATCGGTTATATATGCTTTGAAAAGAAATTACAATGTATTAAATTTAACAGTTACAACCCTTAAAATCTTTGTTTCAATCAAAAACCCTTGTCTGGTGCTGAAAGATGCATCTTGCTACTTGAAAATGATGGCCTGTCTTTATGTTTGTTGTTTTTCCCATTACTTTCAATTAGCTTCATGCATTGCTTGGTACAGAGCCTTCGCTTGCAAATTAATAAGCTTAAACGGTCATAAAACTGGTTTTATGGCATAACTTACTGTCTTAACTTTATTCTACATGTTTGGTGGAGCCTAACTCACCGTAATTCATAAGTTATGGATGAAAATAAACCTCAGCATTTTCCCATATTGTAACCATGTTTGTTTGGGCATGATGTTGACCTTGCTTTGAACCGTGGGAAAAATGGATTGGGCCACTGCATCAGTGCCAGTCAAGCAGCACGTGTTTGTTTGGAGTGCATTATGATTTTGATCTAGCGTTAGATAACGGCCTTCATTTTATAGAATATGTTCTGATAAAACATGGTTCAATAAGTAATGCAAAATACTATAATAATAAAATTTCTCTGGCTCTCTGCTGATCTGCTGGTGTAAGGATAGGTTTCATATGCAAAAAAAAACTATGACCATGTAGGTCGAGGATTGTCGATACAGGGCGAAGATTGTTCCTTCTGTTTAGGGCGAGCTTCGACAACCTTCATCGTGCATTTGGATTTGAACCATTTCAAGATGGATGATGTAAACCATCATGAGTGGGAGCGATCAAGTTCCCGTCACAAGTTAATTTCTGCCCATCATTATGAAATTTAGTTCAGGAAACAGTTCATTATATCCCAGCATACAGAGAAAGAAATATGGTGGTCAAATCCTCTGAGATCCACCATGGAATGGCCTGATACATGCCAGGTATGCCACAGTCACTGCCATTTTATGGAAGAGATCGAACTCTTGTGAGAATTTGAAACCCATCCTTTGAAATAAGGTGGCTCTCACCAGTTAATAGGTCCATGCTCATACATTGCACACTGGTATTGTGTGATATCATGTACAGTAAAACCTCTCTGATAAAACACCTCCATATACCAAAGAGCTCTCTATACTGAACACCCATTTCTTGGTCCAAAATATATACTTCCTATGTTAGAAAACCTCCCTATACTGAACCCCACTATACACTTTTTTTTCCAGTGCCAAGGGTGTTCGGTACAGGGAGGTTTTACTGCAGTTACTGCAATATTTTTGTGGCTTCTTTTCATAGCACACAGCGTGTGCTGAAATTAGACAGAGGTAGGAAGCCATATAACTCAACTTCCAATAACTACGCCGACCATTTCAGTGTGAAATGCATGAGCCAGCTAACTATAAGATAACTGTTGTTATGTGTTAAACAATATTAATCATCTGAAAGAGAGACCCACACAAGCAAGATACTGCTAGTTGTGTTTTCCCTTTACTTAAATGTGTTAGAATAACAAGACAAAGGATTCCCATCAGCGTTTTTATAGTTCTTTATATCAATAAAATCTCAAACAATATGAATAAACAGCTCTTTATTTCAGTGAATTATATTTCATACCTCATCTCGTCCCCCTCAACATTTCAGTTGATACTATTGAATAGTATCGTATCGTTTGTGCTGTATCACAATTCATATGGTATCTTGAAAAAGTGTATCATTACACCCCTGGTGAAGTATACATCAAATTAAATTGAGCATCTTTCATGCCCTAATGTGCAAAAAAGGAAAGGCACCTGATACTAAACACACAATCCTTTTAAATAAAACGCTCATTTGACAACCTTAGTAAAATTCACAACTAAGTTTAAGTGGGAAAAGGAGGGGTTTTCGGATTGTTCTAAGCTTTGTCATTTTTAATGAAGAACTAATTTTGTTTAACCGAAATACAGAAATATGAAGAGTACAATTTTGGTCTTTGTCCATGTTATTTTGGTATGTCTGGATCAAAAGGTGGTGGTCTTTTTGTGTTGCATGTGATTTGGGTTACATGTGTTTTGCACCAGTCTGTCTTATTCTCATACATAAAAAATCTTCAGTAGCCTTTTTTTATATATATTCTGAACACATGCTTTTAAAGTGTAAAAAAATAACTTTGAAAGAATGAATCTGGATACAATTGTTTAACATTAAAAATGTTGGTGTATTCAAACAGAGCTGAAGATTTTTCAGTTGAGAACACTTTAGTATGTCATCCAGGTCTGACCTTGGTTTGTCTTGCATGAATACCCAAACCTGTTATGTGAACGTTGTATCTTGTTTAACCAAAACATATTTCACTTGAGAAAGTACTTACCCTTTGTCCTGTGCATTAAGCCTTGCAACGAAACACGGTGCAAATATTTTGTTATTTCATCTAACATTTGTCTTTAACTGTGTGTGTTTTCTTGACCCTTACCCAACCCTTTCTCTGTGGCTGTGGACTCAACTTTGGCCCGTCCCATTGGATGACATGTGCAGGACTTTCCCTGGTATTGGGTTGATAGAGACAGAGATCAAAAGAAAGACCAGAAGAATAAAGGCCCTAGCTTTTGGGACTTTTTTTCCAGGTAGTGCTTGCTTTCAGTATATATTTACATGTAAGCAAGCACTCTTGTTCAGACCAGTCCTACCTGGCCCTTCTCAAAGAAAAACTGTCAAACCTATTTAAAAAAAATCTGATAGATGACCATGTGTATTCTTGGGGGGACATGACATTTAAAGTATCTCACTGAGCATCTTGTAAAGATGGTCTTTGTTTTGAGTGATCTTCAAGACAGGGACCACCATGTAGCACTTAGGACACCTTCAATGTTGCATGAAAGTTTTGCTATTAAACCACTGCTCTCCACATTGAAAATGCTGCACGGCTGTATGGGATTATTTAACAATTTTTGCATGGTTCACTAAGTGATCATACCACAACTAATCAACCCAGTTTATCATCAGGCTATACTGCCATCACAAAATAATAGATAAGCAAGGAACAATGTCGTGTTTGCTAGTACTGTGGATCAGAATCATAATGTGCAGGTATCAAATACCAACATATTTCATCATGCAGTGTCTACTTACAACATTGTGGTTACATGTTTTTCTGCCATTTTGACCTGATGGTTCAGGTTACTCAGCTTTTCTATATTAGAGTTGTTTACCTAAATGTGTGCTAAATTGCTCTGCTTATACATGTATCATGTATAATCAGCATTACTTTTGGCAGAAAAATGCCGGGGTTGAGGAGCACATGAAAAAAAAAAAGCTTAATCCAAGCCATGTCACATGAAATGCTGGGAATTACAAAAATTCTTAAATGTATTAAAAAAAGGACCAACTCACATTATTAAAATCTAATATTGGTTAGACTGCAAATGATTTTATCTGACCTGTAATAAATAAAAATACATGTTCCACAAAGTTTGTTGTCTGGACTGCCAATCAGGATCTGCCTGCTGGAAATATATCCTGGGATTTTGACTGTCAGTTGTTACCACAGAAACAAATCTGTCATTTCATATACAAGTACAAGGAGATATGAAACTTCTATTTGAAGCATGTAGTCTTACTCTGTATAAATCCATTAATTTTTTTAAAAATCTCTTGAGATGAAATCTTCACTTTGCACATTTAACGTCTGCTGGACTGTGATGGCATTGCTTTCAAACAGAGAAGCAACAAAGCTTTAAAATCTTATTATTGGAAACAAATGCATACATTAAAGTCACAATGTCACAGCCTTGTAGATCTGGACATTTATTCCTTGACAGTTGGGAGATTATGGTGCCTTAATTGCCTCAGCTTACTAGTGATATTGTGAACACCCTGGTCAGATGTGGCTGGTTGATTCTCACTGCCACCAGTGGAGAGCCAGCTGTGTACTTAATGTTTGAGAAATCGAACCTGACAGTGGACACTGTCAAACAGTCCCATGTGCGACTGTATTGGCTTTATTTAACACAATACTACAGTCTGAACATTTCTCGAGTTGGATAATAAATTCCAGTAACTAAACAATTCACCCCGTAATATACAGGTAGGACTGGTCTGCAGGGGCTTGCCTTTTAAAGGAGGAAAATACGCCTGTCAGTCTGACACAAATCAACAAGGCCTACACACACCAACTTTTGGATCAAGTTGGAAGTAAAAGATGGAGTTATTAAGTTCATTCTAGTCAGAACAGTGTGCTGCACTGGATTCTGTAGCTTAATGCTTAATGCTTCCAGCAGCTGAAAAAATAACTGCAAAGAAAAAAGAAAGAGTAGTGAAGAAGTTGCTGCAAAAAACACAATACAACCACAGGCACATTTTATATTAGCATACTTTCTGATTTGCATTCTCATCATTTAAAACCTGATACTTGTGTCATAATAATTACCTATCCAATACATTTGGCATATGATCTCTTCAGGTCATATGTACTCCATAACTTTATCCAATCAGAAACTATTTCTTCTGATGTGTTCCCATGGACTGGAGACCAACAGGCACCCTGTATCTGGTAGCCTCCTCGCGCAATACTTGACTTCCGCTATGGACGAATCACTTCAGTCTTCTGCTGCTTTTGCATCCATGACGTTTTCTGCTCCATAGAGCATATAACACAATTTTGATTTTTATCTTTTTTGTTCACATGTCTAGTCTCCCTTAATTTGGTGGTTGTGAACCAGTTCCCCAGGCCAAGAAAATTTTTTTTAAAAAGCACTCGTTGGCAGGACAAGTGAATTTTAAAATCCACTTGTCTGTATGCAAAATCCACTTGTCCAAAAATACCCTAGTACAACAAACATAGAAATATTCTTTTTCACCAATCCATACATCAAGACCTGGACAAACCATTTACCCTAATTTGGCACTTACTGTTGCTTGCAAATCAGCAAAAATCTGTCAATTTTTACCACGATTTCTAGCTATGTTTATGACTGAAAACAGTAAAACTGGCAAAATATTAAAAATACAAATTGAAAAGTAAACTATTTGCATAGGATGACTCACGATGAAAAGTACTGTGTTATTACTGGAAGTCACTATTCCAGGTAAATTTAATACAGATTAACCCTTAAAGCGCTGATTTAAGATTGAGTCAACAGCTTTCCTTGGGACACTGCGCGCATTGCGTGCAAAGTGTCCCGAGGAAAGCTGTTGACTAAGACTACTTTTTGCTTTAGACGAGGCTTACTGGTATTTGAATGATAGGTATCTTCATGAGGAATTTGACTCTTTTAACCAGTATATGATCAATGGTAATGAGAAAGCGACTATAGCAGTGATTAGCACTTTAAGGGTTAATAGTTGTATTGGTTTTAGCATCGTCTTTCTTGTTACCACTGATGGGTTGCACATCGACCCCATCGTTTGTGTACCACCATGAATGCTATCTGTACATGGTTGTAAATTTGTATATACAGTATCGGCAAGTTCCTAGTATAAATGGTGTTCTAAATTCAAATGAAGAATTTCAAATCAGAAATCCGTCTCCTTGTAATGTACATCAAGTGTGCGGTCACCATCTTTCCTACCACTGTATACAAACAGCTGCATTGGCCATGTGGTCTAACGGACAACATATCACTTGATTGGTCAATTGAATCGCATGCAAAAATGAGCCAATCATGGCTCGTGTTACAGTGTGTTCATTATGGCTTCCACCCTGCGACTGCGTGTGAAATCTGAAATTTACAGAGAGAACACAGAAACGGGAAGCTTTTATTTTGTTTTACACCATGTGAAAATAAAGATTCCAGTGTTTATGGCAACAATTATTTGGACTCACAGGCAAATACGTGAAAATAGTGGGATAGAGAAAAATGCCGAATGTGTGACAGATCAGTCAGCATGATGCTTAGTTCACAGGAGATTAATCCACACGGTCACTTGGGTGTGACTGGCAGATGTATGTTTTGTTTGGCCGGGAAGTCAACTCGCGGCACCTTTACATGATCTTTCCAACACTTTTAGAACCCACTGATAAATGGCCTTTGATGCTAATTTGCTCATGAATTGGCCTTTCAAGAGTAAAGATTTTTTGATGTTCATTTGTCTTGTTCGGGCAGATTAGACTGAAAGTGAGGTGCTGTGACCTTGTCCTTGCTCCAAGAAATGGCGAAAGCCGATAGGCCCCAATGCATTACTGCTGGTACCTTTGATCTCGTAGTTGTATGTACGCAACGGTCAAAATACCTATTTGTTTTGACTGAAATCTAGTAGGTAGTCAAGTCCTGTTGAATACAACTGCTGACCATGTAATTGTTTAAACCTGGATTGTTTACTTTAGGCCAGGGGATTATCATCACCTATTGCGCATAGGCATCCCCAGGCACATGCCTGCATTGGTGTGTATGTTCTGCTCACATGGACCACAGTAAGCCCCAGCATATGGGGAGTCGCGAAGGCTCTGACTGCTCATCATCAATGTTGCCATGCATGCAAACAGATGTAATTTCAGTCCATTTGAAAAAGGAAAAAAATAGCTTGTCCCTGAACGTCCGATCATAGGAATTTTCGTGCTGTGGCCCCTTCTGACATAAAAAGGTTAAAGTTCCATTGGGTGCTCCTTGTTCACCAATTTAACTCAAGTGTTTTTCCAGCTTTTTTTTTTTTTTTTTTTTTTTTTTTTCATTATGGCATAACAGGGTGGCATCGGTGAAAGGGATGCCAGGACACGCAATGGCAAGTTAGGACTGCAACGATCATTGTTGTTTGGAGGTTATAAGAAGAACTAAATGCTCCAGAGCAAGCCGGTACCTGTACCTGTCCCCAGATGCAAGATAACTGTCATGGTACTCATGACTGCTCTTGTCCCCGTGCCCATCCTGGTCCCCGGATGACCATTGCAGTACACATCCTTGTCCTGTCTGGTCCTTGTGCAATTTCTGGTGCCTTCACCAGCTTCGTGTTGTTCCCAGATCCATCAACACCCTGATTGGACCAGCTGCCTCTGGATGACCTGAGGCATTTTCTGACAGGAAAGAGGATTTATTCACTGGTCTGGCTCCCATCCCTGACTCCAGACCTTTTCACCATCCTGGGATGGGATAAAGGTTCTCATCATCACCTGACCTGATCATCGTGGTATACCTGCTCCAACTCTGAGAATAGCCTCAGTGGTCAGGGAAAAGCAATCAAGCTTACCAGAAGTAGGACACTGGTGGAACCAGAGCCTCCTCTTGTGACACAACTTGTGGACAGCACCAGCCTCATCCAACCAACTTTAGTGCTGACTTCAGTTGGATATTGAGCCCAGGCTTAGACCACCCACAGCTGGTTGTTTTGGATTCTGTATTTGGAGGAAGAGAACATTTTAGACAGGGATATTGCTCCCCATTAGTGGGTCAAGAGATATCCCTGGAGGCTTAATTGTGCAAGCTGCCATTATCAGTCATGCTCCCTCCCTTCCATGCCATAGAAGCTAGAACTCTCAGAAGACAAGGGAGAGTCTACCAATGAAGCCAGTTTCTATGTATGAAGTATGAGTGCTTTCTGCAACATCAGTTGCTCTGTCCAATGACCAGCCCAAATATGATGGCAGGCAGAAGAGATGGTGATGGAGATGCACCACAATAATCGTGTGCCTCTGCACCAGGAATAGAAGGCAAGAGAACTCTGATGGTGAAGACATGTCAGGACAACCTGCCGTTACTGTAACAGCCAACAATATAGACTCGATACTTGAGCCTTTCCAGGACCAGGGTCTCTTTTATAAGTTGGGATAGTATGTGACCCTGTGCTTATCCTCTGACTCGCCTTATCCGGAGAGTTCAAGAAAAGGGCAGGGTGGAACTAATCTTGATTGCCCCATGGTGGCCCGAGACCTATGGGCTGTGGAAATTCTCAAACTCTGTCTTCAACCTCCTCAAGCATTCCTGGCATGGCTGTCTCTATTGTGACAACACAAATCCGACATACTTCACCACAATCTGGCCATTTGTCATCTTCACACTTGGTGACTCACAAAGAGTAATGCAGATGCTGGATTCTTGGACAAGGTGGTACATGAGTTGCAAGAGGTAAAACTTCAATTTGCAAGACTTAAAAGTGTATACTAAGTCACTAATGCAATCATGTTAGCCTATTGTCTGGCAGACAAAATCCCAGAACTCAAACAGATAAACCCGATTAGAGCTCATGACGTCATCACCCCCTCCTAGGATGCCCTTTAGCTTTTATTTGAGGGAGCTGTCCCATGTTGGGGTACAACTTCTGTCTCATAAAGGCATTCCAGCTCCCTCAATGTGTAAGCCATGATCCAGCTCAGGATCCTCTGGCTCCCATTGCCTCTGGGAGCTGTTTTCTTTCAGTCAAGACAATGATTATTTGTCCCTTTAGGAGTCTATTCCTTCAAGTGGGACACTTCAAGAAACAATTCCTCTGTCCTGTAGATGAATGATCTCCCTCCTACACTTGGTAAATCTATCAAATATTGTGGAAAGGTAATGTATTATGATACAAATCTGAGAAATCTATTATGATTGTCATATTTGTTTGTAGTACTTACCTATCCAGTACACAAACGCCCACCAAGTCGAACACCTTATCAAATCCAAAAAAAAAAAAAAAATTCTATCAAACCATCTTGAGGTTAGTCCATCTGAAAAAACAAAAAACAAAAAAACAAACTTGATGTGATTGGTCATTGGGGCCAGGAGGCCAGCCAGCAGAGGGCACTTTGTTGGCCTCCACTCCAAAGGAACATATACAGTGAAATAGTTTCTGATGGGATAAAGTTTGGGAGTAAAACACAAAATACGATCTAGAGATATCAATGCCAGATTCAGTGGGTAGGTAAGTATTGCTAACAAACATGGATATAATAAATTTCCCAGGTTTAAATAAATCCTGTCTCATGTCAGATCCTTTTGTTGCTAGAGATGAAGCAGTGAGGGAAAGTGTGATCAATAGGTATCAAATGTGTGGAACATTTTGCCTCTCCTGCAATATAACTCAGATGTTGGATGACAGAACCATCAGTTATTCAACAGGATTCTCATTCATATTAATGTTACAAGTACTTTTGTGATGCGTCAACCACAACATTTATATAGTTCATCGATGTTGAGGAAGATCAGGCTTCTGTTAATTACTTATTTTTCAAGCCTGATCAACATGTAAATATTGAAGGGTATCAGGATATGAAAAGTAATTGTGATCTCACTTTTACATCTGCGTGGACATTTTCATTTTGATGCTGCCAATCCAACAGCGTATCTGTACCATGTCAAATATGCGAATCAGACCATCCCAAGTATGGAAATTTTTGTATGATTTATGATCCACACATTTTTATTTTTATGCTGCCAATCTAACAGTGTATCTGCATCATGTCAAATATGCAAGTCAGATCATCCTAAGTATCAAAATTTCTGTATGATTTAAAAATTCCTATTGGATGCAAAATTTGTTGTTGTGCTTTCAGTCCAGTCCCGCCAGCGGAATACTTGACTCCAGCGATGCAGCCTATAGATTGGCCAGCTTACAATCCCTACCTGACCATGTGACCATTGTCCAACCCACAGAAGGGCAGAAGAAGAAAGGGCTCTTCGGGAGAAGACACAAGAAAACCCCTAGTTCCCCGGCTCGATTAATTACCCCACCCCTCTCTGCTGAAGAAATGAATGCCTTAGTTCAAGCTGCTTCCAAAGGAACAAGTGTTTCCGCTTCACAGATGGAATCCTCAAGTCTGGCAGATTGTAGTTCAATGATAGGAGACAGTACTACAGACATTAGTTGCTGTGCTGGTATAAGTAGAAGTGAGTCAGACATCAGTGATTGCATGAGCATAAGCAATCAGGAGTTGGCTCAGAAGCTTAGAAATGATTTGCAAATTATGAGCCCTGCATCAATGGAAAGCAAAGAAGATAGAAGTGCCAGTGTTTTGTCAGCAGATGTTTCCCTAGGATCCACCCAACTTCGTCGAGGAAAACCCAACACCATAAAAGTTGGTCTTCCGCAAGAAAGGTACACACCTTCAAAAGAAATACGTCAACGCAGATCTATGGATAGGCCTGCACCACCTGATGCAATTAATCCTGTGGATATATCCATGCATATAGATGCAGAAAGCAGCATGTCATGTCATCTGGATGTCACCATGGGCACCACGGCAAACATGTCCATTTTGCCAAGTCAGAGTATGCATGAGGGTGCCTGTGACCAAAGCATGCAGGTAGAATCTATACATGACCAGGCATTTTTTGAGGAAGGGTTGGACAAGAGCATAATGGATGAGACCAGCCCAATGGAAACTGAATGTACTGAGACTGATGACACTGTATTCAAGAAACCACTAACAGTCAATGTCTTGAAAACCATAGAAAATCATGATGGAGAAGACAATGAAAAGTTGAATACTTCAACTGGAAGTGATGCCTCCGATTCCAGCATCATCACTGTTATCCATAATGGGGTCCCTGTGCTTAAGAAGAAGTCATCTTCATCTTCTACTTCAACAATCGGGGATTCAATTTTTAAGGAGCGGGCTCCTGTAGTTACAAACCCATGTGAAGAAAAGGAGAGAGACAAATGTCAGGAGCTCACATTAGCTGGTTGTGAGGGTACCTGTCGACACTGGATAAGTGACTATGATGGGGACCAGAACATAGTATCACAGCAGCAAGATCTGAGAAACACCAGTAACTTGGCAAATGGAGACCCAGCAGGTGAAACACCTCAACAGGCTCTTAGTACATTTACCAACAATGAATCAAAGTGTGCTTTACCATCTTGTGAAAACTCCAAGGTAAACAGTGTAATCCATCTTGATAGATGTGGGGACACTAAAGTGTGTAGACATTTTTCATATAACTGCCTGCATGCAGCCAGAGAGCCTGTTCCCCTGCAGAAAAAGGTCAAGAAGAGACGGCATAGTGCTGAACCAAAGCTACAGATCTCTTCGGAAATGCATCATATGTTAGAACGAGCTGGAGTTATGGGGATGGGCAATAGGAAGCATTTTGCTACAACTCCCTTTGAAGCTGTTAACATTTTGTCAGAGGTGCCTGCAACTGAAGATCCGAAACACCAGGTCTGTAATTTGATAGATGAGGCAACTGTTGGTAAACTAGATGTGGGTGAGAAAAAAGGAATTGCCATATCCGAGGAGTTGCAAAGATCTGTAAGGCAAAGTGTGCTTGACTTAAAGGAAACAAATGCAGGCAAAGTAGCATCAAAAGTGGAACGTTTCAATACTGTGATGGAGGTGGCTGTGGAGACGGAACTGGCTGAGAGACAGGCATCACCATTTAGATTCCCTAATTCTGCATTGCGAACCAAGGGACGATCCCCTGTGCGGGTTCCAACTGTGTTTGCTAAGAATGATGAAAGGGGCAACAAGTTGCGTGAGTTGGCTATGTCAGTGGCACAGCATAAAACTGTCCAAACAGCTAAGCGTCCAATAAAGGCAAAAGCAAATTTACCCATCTCAACCAGCCTGGTGAGGCCCAAAGTAGTGGAAAAAGCTCTCACCAAGATTGCCAGTGCAGGAGATGTTGTTCATCCAAAGGTCAACAGAAGTGAAGATAAATTGAGACGGCGCAGTGCTGAGCCCATGCAACATGTGACTGGGCACTGCTCCATCAACCTTAGTTCTGACAAAGAGTTAGTTCAATCAGTGGAGTCTGTATCAGGTATGCCTGGCTCCCCTGTCCACAACCAACATGATCCAGAAAAAGATAATATACATTTACAAACTCCAGAACCGCAGGGAATGCTAGGTCCACCACCTGGCTCTACACCAGTCCGGCTTGTCTCGCCCATTGTAACTCCTGTGCAAATCAACGAATCTTTATTGGAGACCATCGATGAGGTATGCACCCCCATGAGTGAGAAAGTGAGAAGGAGGAGTGACAAAATCTGTAGGTCTAGTGAACCCCTTCAGGACAGTAATCAGGCAAATGTGCGAGTGGACTCCCCACAGAAAGATGAAAGTGTTGCAACTAAAGCTCTGAAGTTAATAAACACTCCTCAAGCAACACCAAAGATCCTACCACCAATGGTCTTCTGTAGTGTGACAAAGTCAATTTTAGACAGGAATGGGACAGGTCTTAACACTCCAAGGACAGCTTTTACCCCAAAAGTAAGGGAGGTCAACAGGCAGCGGGGACCTGTAAAGCCAGTCAAACGTCTAGGGTCACCTAGTTCACCAAGGTCACCTAAATCACCTAAAAAGTACCACACATCTCCTAAAAGGTACACAAAAACTAAAGGCAAGCTCAGTCCAATTCCTTCTCATGTAATAGACTGGGATGTCTGAAAGTGTGAGATTTGATTGGTGAATGTGACTGTGTGACTGTGATGTGGAAATTGAGTATTCAAAAGTATGGTATGGTGCAGAGCTTAACACATCACTGAAGAAGACAGTGGGACAAAGATTATTATGAAGCATTTTTATCATGTATATTGCAAAGCAAAGAATCTTAGTAAACTCAGAAGACAAAAAATGTCACCAGTGAAATACTGTAACAAGAATAATAAAAAAACTTTGTATATATAGCTTCACATGACATGTTGCAGTGACAAGGTTTTATTGCAGGGACCAGATGGGTTGCATTTTGAGATATATATGTAAAGATCATGTAGATGGAACACAAAGTGCATGACAGTGGCCAGATATAATATTTGAGAAGTGAAAAAAAATCATGAAAATGGCATCTACTTTGTCCTGTGATTTCTGCATTGTAGGCTAAGAGCTTATAGATTTTTACACACTCTAGGCATCTAGATAGTATGATACACTGTAAATTACCAAAATCATAGTAAGTAGAACCTAAAATAATGTATATTATTCTTGGCAATAGCAGGACAAAATGTGTATAAAATGTTCTGGTAGTCTTGCCTCTGTGTATTATAAGCTTAGATCATGTAAATTTTAGTTGAATTGCCAAAGCAAACCAACTGGGTAAATGTTAAGAAAATGCTGATTTTAATTCAATGGAGGTGATTATGTTCATTCAATGGATGCAGTTGTAATGAGATAATTTAAATAATTTCATGTATGAGAAATAGAAGTTTGAAGTTTTACTAGTAAAGAAATGTAAGCATGAACATGAAGTAAGACCACAATATACATGTACCTGTGGCAGCTCCTAAAAATGCATGGCTTATTCAGTGCACTTGCACGGCTGTAGAGCTTGTGGTGTTCTTTGACACATTTTGACTATTCACAACCTAGCTTTTGCACATTTGTTTAGGATGAACATTCCAGACCATTGTGAAGGACAGCCTTGTAAAAAAAGAAAGTAAAGATGAGTTTTATGGAAGTTTTGCTTGTAATTTTCCTACACAGTAATTGCCTCATTTCCAAATGAAAAACTGAAAAGAATAAATTTCAACTGAAAGAGTCCTTTAATTTGTATTGTGTACAGCTTGCCATCATGCAACAAGGTGTCCTGCATTTGTACAGCTCAAAATCATTAAACATATAGATAACCCAAGTATTACCAGTTTGTGTGTCATTGATTGTGATTAAAATTCAGTGTTATTCTCTGGCTTTAAACTTTTTTTATTTCTTGAAAGAAAAAAAGGATTTGGTAGTAGGCAATGCTTATATGAACTCCACACATGCTCTTTCATTAGACCTTGAAAAGTGACAGACATGTATCTTGTTGCCAGCTCAGCCGAACCTTTAAGTGCATGGCATATCTTTTAGGAAGAGTTGCCCACACTTAAGGTGAGTACAATTAAACATGTCTGGTTTCTGGTTAACTTATCCAATTGTTT
The DNA here is from genome assembly GCA_964020975.1 of Hermodice carunculata. NCBI lineage: Eukaryota > Metazoa > Annelida > Polychaeta > Eunicida > Amphinomidae > Hermodice > Hermodice carunculata. The sequence continues at coordinate 55,704,492 of OZ026615.1, read as the reverse complement.
TAATGCAGAGTACATTGCCATCTGCTGGTGCAGTAGGAAGGTAAACACCAGTAGCAACAAGTCTTTATGCCCCAATACACCATAACTTCTTTTGCGTCGAACAGTGTACTTTCAGTTGTGCTGTCGTAGTTTTGTTTGTTGTTCACTTGGGGTAACAAGAACAGTGAAATAGAAACCTGTTTGATACTTTGGCAGACTCATTGGCGAGCAAAGTTCAGCCAACTGTTTTTGCTTAGTAGGCAACATATATTCACATCTGTTCAATGACATAATTATGGCCAGTATCTATAAAATGAACATTCACAAAAAACATCGATTTTTTTTATTGTAATTTCGGTGCTTTCAATAAAAAGTGACTACACGTGTGCACTTGTCAACGTCGCTGACAAGAAATAGGCAAGCTGATCCAGGAAAAATAATGACTTGCAATGTAAAGCTTCTGTTCAAAAGACCTAAACTCTGGCCAGTGGAGAAGGAGGGTGATTGACACCCCCACCCACCCATTTAAACGAAAAGATGTCAAGAAAAATTTTACTTGCAATGCACAGAGAGCCGTTTTTCATTACAGTTTGCCAAAGGTTGTGTGAGAGTAAATTTTGGGTCTTTAATTTGGTATGGTCAGTCTGTTGTCCATCCACAGTTCACATTTTCATCTTCTCCAAAAATGTTAACCAGGTCTACTTCAAAGTTGGTGGGGATATACCTTCAGTAGATCCCCATCAAGATTGTTCCAAATGATCATGATCTGATGTGTAGCACAGCTGACTTGTCAGTCAGCTGAGTTTATAGGATGGCCCATCCTCTGTCTGTCCAGAAATTACATTCTTGACTTTGTCAAAAATCGTCAGAATGATTTACTTTAAACTTGGTGGGGATGTACCTTGGAAGGGTCTCTACCAAGTTTGCTCAAATGCTCCAGCTTCAGTCATTTTTGTTTTTATTATAATTTTTTTTGGGGGGGGGGGGGGTAAATCTTAAAAAAATCTTCTCCAAAACTGCTCACCCAGTTGCTTTGATATCACACAGGGACACTTCTAGGGACTCCTAGTTATTAATTTGTTCCCCTGGTGTTGCTGCATTTTTTTCTAATTTTTTATTATTTCTTTCTTGTAGGTGGGTGTTTTTGTTATTTTCAACACCTCCAGAACCATCACTCAGACCAAGTGGAAACTTTGTGGATATGTTCTTTGTGGAAAGGGGAAACAAAGTTGTTCACTAAATAGCAAAGCTGCAGATTCCTGATTTTTAGCTTGGGTACTTCCTGGGGAATGCACCTATCCTATTGATTACTATATGTAAGTCAATGGGCATTCTAATACAAATTCACATTTTTTTACTGCAAACTTGGGTGGCTCTCCAGGAGAATTGTTCAAATGGTCACTGGTCATGCAGAGTGATTTTTTGGATTTTTTATTTGTTTTTGCCACCTGTCAGAGAAGGTGGCACAGGGGGACATAAAGCTAATGAGGATAGGGGGCCATCTGTCCTGGAGAAAAATGAAATTGACACCAGAAATGCATCATACCACGGACGTGTGCTGTATATTGTTTTTTACCCTGACCTATTTTCAAGTTTGTATGGCCCTAGAACATATCAGTTTTTGTCGTGGAAACTTTGTGGAAAGGGGAAACAAAGCTATGTCAAGCTATTTCCGAAACTGCCATTTTTAAGGTCAAACTAAGTTATTCACCAGATAATGATATTCCACATCCCTGATTTTAAGCAAATTTTTCAGTTTGGAGGGCTCGTGCACACATGCCCATTAATTCCAATACAAATGAATGGGGATTGCAATAGTGAGCTACAAGTTTTACTTCTCCAAAGCCTAACCACGTTCACTTTAAACTTGGTGGGGATGAATTTTGGGTGGTTCCTTATCAATTCTGTAAAATGGCAATGTTTCAGTGCTTTTCTTGTTAAATTGTTGGCAAATTGTGTTTGGCCAACTGCTTCGACACTGCATAGGGACACCTCTGGCGGTATAAGATACTTTAATTTGTTTAACAGGTGGCGCTGATTTTTGTGTGTGTGTGTGTGTTTTTCGACTTTGCCAAAACCATCACTCAGAATGTTCTGAACCTTTGCAGAGAGATAAACGAAATTGATCACCAGTTGATGACATTCCGCAACCCTGATTTTTACAGAATTTTTCAAGTTGGGTAATTATTGGTTAATGCGTACATACCTATTGATTCCAATGCCAATCAGTGGGGATTGCAGCGGGAAGTCAACTGGTTTTTTTTTTTTTTTTTGATTTGTTTGTTTTTGCTATTTTGGACTTTTTTCCCCAACAAGCATTAACCACATTATGCTGAAACCTGATAGAAATGTAGCTTCATGGAGGGTTATACAAAGTTGTTCACTAGGTGTTGATAATCTGGATCCATGATTTTAAACAAATTTTTCAATTCGAGTACCTGTTGGTTAATGCATGCATTCCTGTTGATTACTACGAAAGTCAATGGCGATTGCAATGGAAATTCACCGTCTGTGCATGTAAGGCCAGTTGAGCATAGGATCTTCACAATCTTCTTAGGTTTTTGCTTTTTGCTTTTTATCTCAAATTTATTCTTAGGTCCTACTTGCCAGATTGATTTGATATTGCATACATGGCAACATGGGGTCATGCAGTTCACATTTTGGCCGCCAGTTGGTGTTATCAATCACAACTGACAAATATTTGCACATAAATGTGTTGATACACTGCTTGATTAAACGTTTTAGTAATGCCCTACTTTTTTTTTTTTTTTTTTTTTGGATAGAAAATACCAATGGTGGTATGAGGTATGAATTTGTACAATTATCCACCTGTCTGTGGATCAAAAAAATATATATTATATATATACATAAAAAGAACAAACTTTGAAGGACATTAACTGTTTGGTAATGATTGGACGAATTGCTGTTCCTAAACCCAGTTTCAAAATTAGGATCTTTATTCAATTTTACCTCAGCTGAGGTCTAGGATTGTCCATCGTCCGTCTGTCCACAATTCACATTTCCACTTCACCAAACTTTAGCCAGATGAGCTTGAAACTTGGTGGGGATCTACATTGGGCTGATCTATATCACGTTCTGTCAAATTGTCATGGTCCAATGATCTTTTTTTTTTTTTTGGAGGGGGGGGGGCAAATCTTTTATTTAAAAAAAGTCTTCTCCCAAGCTGCCTATAAATTATGGCAGCACACTTCTAGGCACCCCTAGACCTTAATTGTTGTAACAAGTAGTGCTGCCCTTTTTCTATTTTTCAAATGATTTTTTTTGTGCTACAGCATTTTCCATTTCTTCTCTGTTACCGTTCCTCAGATTGTGCTGAAGCTAGTTAGAAATGTAACTTGTGGAAAGGTCAAACAAAGTTGTACACTGGGTGGTGATGTTCCAGATCCCTGACTTTTAACTTTTTTCAGTTTGGGTACTTGTTGGTTGATGCATATGCCTTGGGTGAGTCTGTTAGATTCTCTCAAGTGGTCTTGTACCATCGATTTTAGGATTTTTTTGTTTTGTTTGTTTGTTTTTCTTTTTTGATTAAAAAAATGGAGAAAATCTTAAAAATGTCTTCTATAGCCAAAGGGTATAAAATTATACACGTATGGTTCTGGGTACCCATAGAAGAGGGTGCACGTGGAACGTATTTTCGGTTTGACAGTATCAAGGCCAGCTGAGGACGAGTTGTTCAGACAGCCCATTTGTTTTTCCATGGGACTGCATTTCAGTATGGAAGCATAGCGATTGTATTTACTTCAAAGCCCCACCCCCCTTTCCCCATTTAGATGTATTTGGGGTTAACATGCATTTACAATTCTAATTATACTTTGACACAGGTGCCAAGAATATGGGATTTGAAGGGATAGGATCAGCTTTAGCTAGCATATGAGGGAATCTTGCGCTCCACTATACCAAACTCTTAAATTTGTGGTCGGTTGCAACTGACCACATATGGATCCATGAGCTGTAAAGAAAGTAGCCATGTACATATTGTCTCTAATAATCTCTTCAGTCACAGGATAAAAGATCGCCCCTTTCGCCCGGCCTGAAAAGTGCCATGGACTAGCTCAAGCAGCATAATCAATGAGCTGGGCTGAAGTTTAAAGACCGCTGACTGGTCATTTCTATGCGATTTCAAAGCACAGTTGAAACATGTTTCAGATTTAGTTGGAGTAAGATCTTATGAAACCGTTTGTAAATAACGAGGAAGGAAAGAAAATATGTGAGCATGGACGAATACTCTTAGAGACGAAGGCTTATCAGCAGCTGATGATCAATCTTTATCACTAAGCTTATGTATCTCACCATGGAGGAATAAAATAGAATTATTCCTCCATGATCTCACTGTCAGTATGAGGTCACTCTTCCTTCTCGTTTAGTACGTCCATGCTGTACACGAATGTTAGTCTTGTGCCAGTACTGGTTGCGCCTTTGTACGGCAAGACTTGGGCTTGACAGGGACCACACCATGCGTGCATGCCAGATTGGAGGCAGGAGTCAAAACTGAAATGTTTAGCGACACAAAAGGAACTTGCCCTAGACTGAATTTGTTGTACATCACTTTATTCTCGTTTTTTTTTTGTTTTTTTGTTTTTGTTTTTTTTAATTTTTTAATTTACATTATCACGAATATCGTCAGGAAATTGCTCCTTAGTACTATTATCATGTCATCTTAACACAGGGGCATGCAACAAAGATATATTCCTGCATAACCCGAATATGTATATATATATATATATATATATATATATATATATATATATATATATATATATATATATATATATATATGTTATCTAGCTTCAGTGCGACATATGGTAAATTAATTTTGCTTTGTACACAGTGCGAAAAGATAAAAATTTACCCATACGCTATGCGAAAATACCCTTTACCTCTCTCACTTTTTTATATCTGACGTAATTTTTATTCCATATTTTTTCATATTGTACTGTACTTATATTATTTCATAATGCTTTACACAGCTCACTGCATCATCGATGTCATCATCATCATCATCATCATCATCATCATCATCATCATCATCATCATCATCATCAATCCTTTATGTAGGGCAGAATGTAGCCATGTTCTAGTCCCAATAGGATGTATTCATTTTTAAATGCGGTCCTACTCTAACACCTGTTGAGCAAAAGAGGAAGCCACCTGCATCAGGGTAGATCCATGTATTTAGCCTGGTCAAAAGTACTTTCTCAATAAAATAAACAACACGAACACAGAGTAATCTTAAGAAAAAGGTTTTAACATATTCTTGAAACATAAAGGATGCCTAAATTGATTAGAAATGAGCTCTCTTTTGGTTGAAAAGGTGTAATTTATGGATGTTTATGTAGTATATAATACAAATCTGCCCTGATCATGGTGGAAGCATCAGTCTGTTACCCCGGCAACACGGAAAGTGACAAGGATTGCAGTTAAATGTGAATGCCGCCTATTGATATCAGTAAAATTTTGCAGAATTCCCAAATTGAGCAACTTAATCCAGTAATTGTCACTCCTAAATAGCTCAAATTGTTTTCCAAAAAGGAATCAAAAGACCCGCTATCCATATACTTAGTTAAACTATTGCCCCGTTTTAACAATCCCCCACCCCACCCCCAGCACCGTACCAAAGCTCATCTGTAAAAACTGAAATAAACTTTATATCCATAAATCATCTTAGCTTTTATAATCTCTCTTGCCAATGTTATCTCTCTCAAACTGTTGATTTATACAAGAGTCTAGATTACAAAGATGACAAAGTAAGGTTTAATAATCAGTTTTATTTATGGATCAATTTACAAGTAATTATATCTGGGTGCAAACCAAGACATTCTGTTTTGCTTGGATTTCTTTCTTGTCGCTTTTTTTTCTGCTGTCTGGAGTTTTTCTCTGACACCGCAAGAACGACATCTGTAAAAATTTGTGGAAACATTGGACCTGTGATGAACTTGTTCCCCCTATCTTGAAGAGTCAGATGTCCAAATTTATGCAAATTAGGGGCACTTAAAATTTTTAAAGCTCCCCAGCGTCCACACTAAAGCAGAAATACATAAAAATTTCCACTCACTGATATATAGGTTTTTGACACCTGTCGATCTAATGTACAGTAAACAAAGCTGTATAATTTAAATCATGCTAATTATTGGGGCATTGAGAAAAATTAAATCTTTAATACCTTCATGACCATTATAGGAAGAGGCGTGGTTCAAATACTGTTTATAAGTTTGTGAGATAACCACATCCAATGATCCAGGAACCAAGTTGTTACATTTTTTATTTATGCAAATTAGGCAAATATGCAAAATTTAAATTTTAAATATCTTAAAAAGTATTATACATAGAGATGCCATTCTAATTTCAATGTATGGTTTTATGATATAGCCACATCCAAAGAACCAAGAAACAGTTGTAGCATTTCAATTTTTACAAATTAGGCAAATATACAAAATCTAAATTTTGGATATCTTATCGATACAGATGCTATTCCAATTTCAATTTGCGGATTTATGACAAAGCTGCATCCAGTGAACCATGAACGAAAGTCGCAGCATTTCATTTTATGCAAATTAAGTAAATACACAAAATATATATTTCTAATATTTTAAAAAGTATTATAGATAGAGATGCCATTCCAACTTCAATTTAGGGGCTTATGAAATACTGCATCCAATGAACCATGAACTAATTTTGAAGCATTTTCATTTAAGCAAATTAGACAAATCCACATTGAACACAATACATGCCAGAATATCCCCAGCAGTTACCAAAATCTACTGAGCTCATTTACTTGATAAGATATTATTGTTGCATGCGGAGAGATTTGCTTGCAAAACTTTCTTTTCTAGTTTAGTATGCAATGGTTCTGATCTACAGATCTGATATTATTATTATTATTATTATTATTATTATTATTATTATTATTATTATTATTATTATTATTATTATTATTATTATTATTATTATTATTATTATTACTGTTATTATTACTGTCATTATTATTATCATTATTATTATTATTATTATCATTATTATTATCATTATTATTATTATTATTATTATTATTATTATTATTATTATTATTATTATTATTATTATTATTATTATTATTATCATTATTATTATTATATTTAAAGCCAGTTAAAAAAATCTCAATTTCGCGACAGATGTTCTGTGTTGTACATAGTGGTGACCTTATGTGCGTTAGTCTGTTCGTTGTGTCACCTACCAGAGGTGGGGTATACAGATGCTTTGTGTATGCATAATACATGCTGTAAGCTCGACTGTTGGTTAGTTGAGATTATGGGAGGCTGATACATAGTCGTCATTGTACTCTGCCAACAAGTCAACAATTTCAATTCTTGTAGCTGTTACTTGGATTCACTTTAGCCTTGGAGAGGATGCATGTTCCTTTGGATGGTTTTTTTAATCAGTGGTGGTCAACTTATCAGGCTCCAGTATTATTTGGATTGAGAGAAGGGTCGTTTTTTTTGTAAAAATCTTGAAAAATATCTCCAAAAATGTTTGGTCAAATGCTTCGAAATTGGATAAGGACACTTCAGGAGACCCCTAATCATTAATTCGTACAGCAGGCATTTATTCTTGTAAAAAGAAATGTTTGCGATAGTACCTCCATAAATAAATATTTGTGGAGGTACTGACTCAAAATTTTCTTTCAACATATCAAAGGTGTTGAGGAGTTTTTTTTTTGTTTTTTGTTTTAATTTTTTTATTAATTTAATTTTTTATTTTTTGCTAACATGATACGGGAACCAAATTACAGTGTCCCATCTGCGACTTCACTTACGTCTTGACATAACCGAATTTCAAACGAACATGTCCAATTCCAAACAGCAACACAGACTACTGTTGTGATCCCCAGTTGAAAGTTGGCACATACTGGGAATTTTGGCACATTATCTGTTGAGTAAAAGATTTACAAGATTTGGTCACGTGAGAAACTCTAGCTGATTCTATGGGGGTTTTTTTTCGTTTTTTTTTTTGTTTGTTTTTTTTTTTTTTTTTTTGTTTGTTTTGTTTTGTTTTTTTTTTTTGTTTGTTTGTTTTTTGTTTTGTTTTGTTTTTGTTTTTTGGTTGCAACTTTGATTCATTTATGGATCACTGTTGAGTTTATTGCACGGATTGATGAAAAAATGTGACCACATGGTAGCATAAAATTGACATGAGCGTATACAATAAGTCCAATAGTGATGTTCATACAAATGTACAATTGACTGCTGACTGGCTTGTTGTATTGGGCTCAAAGGTGTGTGTGCCCTGGGTGTGACTCATGTAAAACTGCTAGTAGATAAGTAGTTTATTCCTGGCATGACTTGTGAGTTGCCATGAAAACCATTCAACCATTTGGGAATCTAAATGTTAAGGAGAGAGGAGCCAATTCATGCCCTGGGAACATTTCTAAATGTGACTTTTCATCCACACAGCAGGACATACCACACCCTACACCTATGACTGGCTAGTCTCTTTTGCCAATCGCCATACAGATTGTGGGGGCATGGGGACATTAACATGTGTTTGCTCCTTCAGTTGTATTTTTTGTTTTTCATATATACGAAGTTTCATGCTCAAGTAAACACTTCAAAAAGAAGTATTGACTTTTCAAGATCTTAACTTGCTCTCCACTTACAGAGTTGTTGCCTTGCAACCTTTCCCATACCCTAAGCTGCACTTTTCACCCACTGTGAGGTCACCAGCTACTGATACCAGGTCAAACCAGTGTGTTGCCAGACAAACTTCGTACACTCTAAACTGAACTTTTTTTGCCACCAGATGTTCCCAGCTACCAGACCCATTTTTTGTGGCTTGTGACGATTCAAATGGCCCTATATAATTTTCAAAATGTTCACCCTTTGTAACAAGGCTCGATTTCATGTATGGATCTATAATTGTACCAAGTATGGGTTTTCTAAGTGTAATAGTGTCCGAGAAAATTGTCGAACAAAATTGCTGGTAAAGAAGAAGAATCCGAAGAAAGAAACAAAAACAAAAAAAAAAACAAAAAAAACAAAAAAAAAACAAAAAAAAAAAAAACAAAACAAAAAAAAAAAAACAAACAAAAAAAAAAAAAAAAAAAAAAAAAAGAAAAAGAAAAAAGAAAGAAAGAAAGAGAATATATTTGTTGGCACATATACAAAATAATTTTATATCCAAGTAGATGTATTAAAAGACGCACACAGAATATGTATATATAATTGAAACACAGCCATGCAGAGAATGTACTCTGATCCCAAATTTCACTGAGTTTAAGATGCTATTTGAATGCAAATCCCCATCTTAGTTTTTAGTTCTGCTGGGGTCTCCTATCCTGCACTTTAAAGAAAACAATTTTAATAAGTATTGCAAACAGGTTTTAAGCAAATAATTAAACCCGAGTCAACAGCTTTCCTTGGTGCACTCTGAGCAGTAAGCATCCTGGGTGTGTCTAGGAAAGCTGTTTACTAATATATAAAATGACGATTTAAGGGTTAAAAACAATAAGCACTTCATTAACACACTTTGACAATTATTTCCAACTTTTATTTGTTTCATTCTAGGGTAAATTGCCATGGACTCGCGCATTCTATGCATTCCACATGCTTTTACAGAAGCCAAAATTTCAAAGAAGGGTGTAGACCCAAACGTGTATTTTCTCCAGGTCGTAAATGCTCAGTGTAAAAATGTTAAATAGCTAGGTGTAAAGATGTATTTTTAATGCAATGGCCAGTTGGAATATAGGAGTCACAGTGTGAAAATCTTGTCAATGCTCTACACCCCACAGCTTTTGAGTGGGGCCCATATTACTTCTAGGACTTACAAAGTATAGGTTCCCATCCCAACGGAGATAGTCCGTAATTGTGAAAATACTGCGTTTTCAGCACGCTGTAGCTTCTGTTTAAATAAAGTTAGCTAAGTCAGGTTTGCTGCATCGCAGAGTTGCTTCATTGCTGGTCATATAGGTGCACTGTCTTCCAGGCCAGGTGGGAACCTTATGGTGGGGAAGGACAATGACGTGACCCTGGCAAGAGCACAGTTCATACACCTGTATAAAGCTGACATCCAGGCGTTGTTTTGTATTTCAATTATCACAAATTAACGAGCTGGGTATTATACGACAAAAACCATCCATGTGTTTCTGACATTTTTATCTGTTAAATGCCATTCACGGAATTTTAAAATACCAAAATGATGATTTTTTTAGGCTGAAAAATGCTAATATGAAAAATAGAAGGATTTATAACTGTTGTCTGTAGCCTACATGAAAATCTACATTGGCTTCAATGTTAGTGGCGCCACCTATACTGTTATGTAACATATGGGCCAAATGTGAAAATCTTGTGACCAGCCCCGTATCGTTATTTTTTAATGGATCTTCATGAAATGCAGTGAAATTGTGGATGAAATCAAAATCTCGGTTGCATATACTTGTGGGCGCCACATATGTTTTGACGGGAATTTTGAATTAAAATGTGTTTACCACTTCTACAAAAACCCAACAGTACTTTCGGACCTGTATCCACTATCGGAGCAACCTTCTTCATTATGCTTCGTCTTTGACGCAGTGGGGCGCTTGGCACTCAGCCTATCGCTGACCCGTATTTCTATTGCCTCAGGGCGACTTCTATGTCTGATACAAAATCGTAATTCTGGGGCGTACAACTGGTCACTTGTTTGTCGTTATATTTACATTTTCAGATAATGCTCACTCTGGAAAAGTCCCATTATATATTGTACATTACATTCATTCGACTAATTAACCTTCCCTTAACATTAATCACACATATATTTTGGATGCTACCTCTTCACAATATCCAATCGACTTGGCTGACATTGTGAAAATAGTGAGTTCCGCACCCAATGCCCATGGTTTGTAAATGAGCATTGGGACGATGTTGCCGAGTGGGCGTGGGGAGACGGTTGTAATATATGAAACCAAAAGTATATATATTGCAATTATTTCAGAGCATCAATAGTGGTATATATGCTATGGCTGCGGTTCACTTTGATATCCAAATTAATTGTACTTTTGTGAGACTGTCCCACAATCAATGCATTAATTGTACAATGTTCAAAATGGCGCTCGAGCGTGCCGTGTCGCATTGGATTTATGATTAACGATGATAACTACTTCAGATACAACCGAGCGGGCAGATTAAATTTAAGATAGTAGGTCATGTTTTAAAATACTTTAACGACCGTTTGCCCTGGTAACTTGGAGAACGGACACCTGAAACCTAGCGATACTAGATACCGATACCGCACTCATCGTGGCTATATGCAGCAGCTATGCTTTTTCCCTGGCCGAAGTTGACCGTCCAGACAAGTTGAAATAAAATGCTGTGTTTGCGTTGACTTTACTGCAAAATAACGGCACACATTGGCCAGCTTTTCTGTTAACTTTGTCTTGCAACTTGGTTATGGTTTATTTGAACAATTTTTATGGGTGGTTGTTTCTGGGGTGATTTTGCTTGTCGGTCACGTGTTGCAGCTGGTCTAAGACTGTCCAACTGGAGCATTGTAGCAAATTTTTGCATCACAGTTCTTGAGAAATGCTATAGAATTTATCCAAAATAAGTGTTTCTCATGTGAAAAAGTTTATTGAGAAAATGATCCAGGGAATGTAAATTTGCTGCTTCAATTGGACAGCACCGTGGTCTTGCGCGTCAGCTCATTTAACATGGCAAAAGCGCCCGTGCCAAGGAAATCTGGTCGTCTTGACCAGGTGGGGACTGGGGTCGGTAATTGCAGGTACTAATTCATAAATAATTAAAGTATATCAGCTGCAAACTTGCGCAGAACAACTTAATATTTTCCTGATTTCATACTTGCATTTCTGCTATTTTCATGTTATGGTTCACCATCGAAATAAGCCAAGGCAAGATTCCCTAGGCATATGGTACTCCCATTTCATGCAAACCACAATGATAAAAGTTAAGTACTGGTGATTATCCTAATGTATTTTTTTCTTCTTGCTTTTGTAGAGAAAATACACAACTAACTGATTGCGGGATAATTTATCTGTTAATTTTCCCCAAATTAATAAACATAATATGTGTGCATAAATTCTCTAAAGCCTTACACGTATGAACACAAAATTTGTCTTCTCTTAGTTGATAACAAGGCGATGTTTTTCTTTTAGAATTTATTTTTCACTAATGTTTGCTAATTTTCATAAGATTTTTGTACAATCTGAGGGAAAATAGCCAAATCAGTACAATGTCAACCATGTGAAGGCAAGATACTCGAAAACTCCCCAGAATGCACCAATGCAATGCCCGCCCTCCCCCTCCCGAGCATGTCTTCGGCCCTTGGGGCCGTGTAGGTCATATTGGGGCCACTGAAAAAAATCACGAACTTTTTTTAGGCCACTTGGGTCTCTGACTGAGTTTGTAGCACTAGCCTGGGTCGATCAGTATTTTATTAGGAAAGGGCGGCTTAAAAGTACTTTTTTTCATTCCATCAATTTTCGGGTTGGGCCTTTTTAGTAGGCACTAGTTAAATATAAAATCATGTATCTAAAAAATAATTAAATTAGAGATGTCAAATTTATAGGATATATAGATCATGCCCAATGCTAATATGTTATATAATATCAGTGACCTTGACCAATTTTTCTCAGGATGCCAGACATGTTAACGTTATGTTGGAAGAGATGATTTTGAAATAGCAGGCTGCGATTTTGTAACAACAGGGTGAGCTTGGTCATTAATGGCAAAGAGAATTGAGTTTCTAGATCAAAATTGCAATTGGGTTCATTGTACATAAAACTCTACTTGGTGACCTACTTTTGGATCACCGTCACCCAATGATTTTGTGAATTTGACCTATTTTTCAAGGCCATCAGGCACTTAAGAAAAGAACATTTATTTTATATCTTGATAAAAAATAAGGCAATGATACCAAATGTACTCCCAAATTCCTAACATGTGGAAGTTTGGTATTGCATACAATGGGTGATGTGATCAATTTCTCATGGGTATCTAAGGGATTCTTTTCAGGAAAGAATTTTTGGTGATGGTCAGCAGAGCATTAGGCCCATGGACCTGGTTTTTTTGTTGGCGGGGGGGGGGGGGAGGGGGGCAGTCCCAAAACTAAGCTACTTACGTTTTTTCCTCGCACACTGAACTATTGATAGCACCCCTTAAACAAGTCGCCATTGTAGTAGCAAGTACTATTTATCATACACGAAGAATTAATTCTCTGATCTGAAGAAAGACGACATGGTAGAATAAATTTTTTTCAAGTCACCAGTCTCGGCCACCAAACGACGCGAGTTGCCAGCGTGACCAGATCAGACGATGCTGACGTTTCTATTTTTATATTCTTGCTTGAAGAATAACAAGAAAAACATTTTGTTTTTCATTAGTGCTCACATGAAAACCATACTGTATTCATGAAAACATGTTTTACTGAGGACTAAAATGCAGCCGTACCTTTGGCGTCTTAATTTTCATGACAACAGCTGAAGTAATCAGGCCATGGTGAAAAAAAGCAAGCGTGAGCAAAATGGCGTCACTTTTGGATGACGAGAATAACAGTGTGTAAATTATTGTAAAATCTATGTTAGTTTATCTATGCTGTGAAATTTACATGCTACTTGTTAATTTTAGCCTGTTGATTGAATGAGATGTTTGGGGTGGTTATGGTGACATCACCATTGAAAATGGCCCTGGAAAAGATGCAAGAAGTGAGGGAGTTTGTAGCTCTTTTTGAAGCAATATGTGAGGCCTTGGATTTGGAAAGTAGTACCACTGCTACAAAAATACAGATTTAACATCCAATCACAAACTACTCCCCCGATATGACACAACCTGACAACATGGTCTGTAATATGTTCCATCCTCTATGAGTTTTGTGGTTTTCTGACGAAAAAGAATCAAACTGCATGCATAAATATTTTAGACTGGTGATTTTATAGTCGTTACGTATGTAAGGTGGGGGCTTGACTCGAGGGCTCAATTATACATTATTTCCTGTTGAGCTCTCAGGTCCGCCCAGCCCGCCGGGGGAGACCCATCCATAGGCCAACAGGTCTTTGTAACGTTATGTACTGGTATGTATTGGTTGCACTTTTTATACATTTTATTTATATTATATATCTTTTGTGTGAGCCCAGTATGGCATAAAATGCATGTAAAAAATTGTCAAACTGTATGCTCTGTTTGACGTGAGCACACCAATAAATGCAATGTGGACTTTTACGGTCACATAGGGTAGGGCTAATTGGTCCATAGGGTCAATCAAACATTTTAATATCAGTCCACTACATGCTGTCCCAGACAAATCTGAATAGAAAATATTTCTTGCGTTGCATACTAAGTATTTCAACTGTAATTCTTACAAGCTCCCCTAATACAAAAAAGCAATACGATTGGGAGAGGACCAGAATATTACGAAATTTCTACATTTTGAATCAACAACGTTCTGTTCCAAACAAATATGCAGATTGCTATTTTATTCAAATTGGAACTAAGTTGCTAAAACTCAAACGTACGGTTTGTGCTCATGCTTGACGGAAAAAAAATCATTGCAATAACTTACGTTGACCTGTTCCACAAAGGCATAATCCAGGACAGGTCCGCAATTTAACCCAGATGCTCTAAGATAGACTTTAAAGTGAAATTGGAAGCTATGAATAGGAACAACTCTGCAAATTTCAAGAGAAAAAAAAAACAATTGTTCGAATGATTAAATGACGTCTAATGAAAGCGGATTTATACTGAGGCCTTAATCACTTTTCCTTTGTAATTCAACCCTTTTTCTTGTTTTTTGCAATGCACATGTTTGCGGATCTAAAGTATTTATTGTACAGCTGTTGAAGTGTTCCATCCTCTATGAGTTTGAGCATTTGTGCATTTATTTTCTTAATCCACTTACGACTTTTAGGCGTTTTCGGGAAAGCCAATCCATATCCCATTTTTGTCTTGGGCTTAGAACTGGTTAGAGTGCAAGGCTTTTGCCCCACATAGTAATCTGCAAATAGAGAATCCACGATGAAAGCAAACTTTGGATCGGAGCGAACTTTCTTTATACCCTCGGCTACTGTAGCCACGTTAGACTTCCACTTTTTCATGTTGTGTCGCAATGTTTTGTAAAATGGATTTGTTGCTCTCTTGAAGAACTGCCAATTTGCACTACCTTGAAGAGTTCCGTATTTATAATTGGTATTGTTGGCGATGTCATGTAAACTATGCATGTGGGTATGGTAGCAGGTCGGTTTGCTTTTGCACACGGGCTTTTGAAAGACAAAGGAGACTCCAGTGTTCATAAATGGTTTGGTGAACATCACCGCCCGTTCGCGTAGTTTGGTGATGGTAAGTGCTGCCGCCGCAAAATCTGCGTGCTAGACAAAAAAAATTATATGATAAAACAAGAAGGATAAATTATATATATTATCACAAAACGTGTTCGAAAACGCCAAAAGTTCGAATTCCAGGGACCATAAAGATATATACCAATACATCTCTGGAGGATGTGGTGACTTGGTTAATGAAGTGCTGCCAGTAAATGCGCCTATGCTTTTATGATATGGCCTGTGCTACAGTTTGCATTGCATGTTTTGTATGCCAAATATTTTTTAAATCATGTTGAGGCAAGAAAAATAAAGAAGTCAATATTTCATGACAAGCATTGTGATGCAATTACACCAGACAAAACTGGTAACGGTCCTTACAAACGGCACTTCACTTGCAGAATATGATACAAGGGTCGTGCTAACCTTTCCTGCAACCTAATGGTTATTTGAACAATACAGTACATATTATATCAAGTCTCATTACAAATATATCAATTTGAAAACGGTCTTGATTGGGAGATTCCAATCTTTTCCTAAAATGCAGGAAGCACCGCTTGGTACGTGCTGTAAATTAAGTTAATTCAGAGGTTGAATTTGAGGTGGAGCACAGATCTGGGCCACGTCAATGTAGGTGACTTTTATATCGGTCCAGAATTTGGTTTATTCGGAGAAAAAATCGTTGACAGGCCAGTCAGTTGGACAAACGCCTAGTGCGACCCTCGTAGTAATGTAGACAAGCACATGAATGATTACATCTCAAATGATCAGAGCTAGAATTATTCTATTGCCACAGGTGGGCTTATTTATACCTGTAGTGATACTTTTCTGATTAGTCCATTCCATTTGCCATTATCGAGCTCGCCGTATTTGCCGTCCGAAACGATGGTTATATAGCATCTAACACCCAGTTTCTTGCACAAGAGTTCCACCATATCCTTGATGTAGCCTTTAAAAATGGCATTTCCGGTCTTATATTTCGATTTTGATTTCGTGTACTCCAGGAAGGGTGGTTCCTATTGCATAAGAAAACAAAGGATAGATAAGTGTGACTTCTTTATGTAAAGAATTTTTAAATGTACAGTACCTGTCGTTTTACTAGGTCTGCTGATCCGAACTTCAAATTTGCAATATAGTAAAGTAAAGGCTTATACCTGCTCAGTCACGAAAATAGTTTGGAAAAATTACCCTATTATTCCTGTGATACAAATAATGTGATGATAAACGCGTAAGAACGGAGAGGCAAATTATCAATTAGTCTGAATATTTTATATATTTTCTCATGAAAATAGATCAAGTGTCTACACTGTAGCTAAACATGAATATCTCATTGAATTTTCAAAATGTGGTTTGTGATCGAGGCAAAAAAAGGACATCTGACAATAAAAGTCAAAACTAATGACCAAAGATGATATGTTATCAATAATCCGTACTTTAAGCCGCATCTTGTAGGTTTATAGCTGTTAACATACGGATGATTAATTTTTTGTTGCTCTTTTATGAGAAAGAACCCAGCACTAGCCCTAATAAGATGTCAAAATCCAGTGGAAAGTGCCTTCATACATGAAATTCAAACTGAACAACAACAATAAAACTGTACAATACTTACAATGACACTGGCCACCACCAGTGAGCCTTCAGCTCGTTTTCTCAGGCTGACACTTTCGTCAATGTAGCTGTCCTCGGATTGTGAATGGACACCATAAACCAGTGCAGAGACGATACCAATCAAAATACACGTACAGACTCGGCAGCCAAATTCCATGATGCTGTCACATAAGCCTTTAAAAGCGATGGATGCCTGTGAGGCAACGGGACTTTTATATATTGCCCACCTCCTCCGTGGACCAGTTGACGTAATATGACAAATACAGAAATCAATAATCTAAACAGTGCAAGACTTGGTCACCCTATGTTTAAGTACTGTATATTCGTTTTATAACAATTTCCTATTTGAATGAAGCACTACTCAACTGGCCCATGCAATAATTATTGTAGTACATGCGAGCACACAATTTTCAGACATGGCGTATGTTGATTTAGGTCCCATTATGAGAATTATACAGCCTAATATAGCATATGTGTATACTTAAGCAGTTTTCCATGCCACTTTTTTTAATGTCAATACAGTGCCTTTATAGGCTAGGTCTACCATATAAATGCAATTGGATATCTACTTTAATTTTCAGCTTAAGTTAGCGTGAGTCATCTGAACCTGGTGCATGGTCCTCCGTCTGTCGTCCTGCGTGCGTCTGTTGTATGTCCATCAACAATTTCACATTTGCGATTTCTCCAAAACCGTTGGCGACATTCATTTCAAACTCGATGGAGCCAACTCTGGGTGTGTCAGTTTCGAAATTATCAAGTGGTCAGTCCAGTTGTCTATCGATCCTTTGTCCACCCGTCCGTCAAAAATTTAGATTTTCAACTTCTCATCCAAAACTGCTGACCGGGTGCTCATCAAGCTTGGCGGGCATCTCTCTTGAGCGAGTATGTACCAAGAATATTCAAATGGTTATGCTCCAGTGATTTTTTATTTTTAAATGACTTTTGTTTCTTATTTTGACAAAAATATCAAAAACCTCTCCTCCGAAACTACTTGGCCAATTGCCTCAAAAATTCATAGGGGCTCTTTTGGGGACCCTTAGACCTTCACGTGTTCGCCAGTTGATACTGCGATCGTTTTTCCATTTTTTGAAATGAAGTT
The DNA here is from genome assembly GCA_964020975.1 of Hermodice carunculata. Lineage (NCBI taxonomy): Eukaryota > Metazoa > Annelida > Polychaeta > Eunicida > Amphinomidae > Hermodice > Hermodice carunculata. The sequence continues at coordinate 55,686,514 of OZ026615.1, read as the reverse complement.
TTGTGTGTTAGCACCTTTCCGAAGGTGACATAACCACTTCATTCTGTGCAACCAAGGTCAGCTGAGCACAGGAATGTTACAGTCCTCTTGTTTTTATTGAGATACGTATGCTGTTTTCTTCATATCGGGACTATTATTTCAGCCGTAACCTTAATTTGGTATACAATGATGATCGTGTTTCTGGCCAAAATGAGATGCTTATGGTTGATCTTGACTCTATTTCCAGGGTCATTTTTACAACAGTACTTTGGTAAATTGAGTATTTGGAGTTGTAGCTTTAGATCTAACGAGCTCTCGTTTTGCGTTGTCACTTGGAAACGACTGAGCTAGTGCTTAGATGTTTCCGAATCTCACAAGACCACATCAGATTGTGCATCCAAGGTCAACTAAGCACAGGAGTGTCACGATTGTTTTGTTTACGAGCACAAAACCCTGAGGTGCATACAATAAAACTCCGATTGTTTTCAAGTTTAAACGGCAATCCTATTTTTGAACGCCAGTTAACATCATTCATTCATAATGTTAGCCCCTCAGAAAATTTACCCCGTCATACAACAGGTTAAACATTTTTTTTTTTTTTTGGTTTGCCTGGAACATTGTAGGATAAACAGTACATAACGGTCAATGAACGGCAGTGAAAGCGAAAGTATCAGCTTAATCTTTTTCTTTGGGGGGGGGGAGTATAATAAAGGTAATTGTTTTTTATGTGTAGGTCAGATGAAATGCAAATAAAAAAAAAAAGAAGAAAAATGAAGCAAATGTTTCCATCATGCATATGTCCTCGAGTTTGGAATTCACATATTCGTTAGTTTGCAATTTGTACATTTCTTCATAGAAATAGAGACAAAAGGTTGAAACATACTCCAGATATTTTGTAGCCCAGAACGGCAATGGACTTGATGCCTGCCTAAAGTTTGTCCCAAGCACCATATTATGCGACACACAATTCTTTGTGGCAAGAAGGGTTCCATCAAAGGCTAATAAGGGTTGATAAAATGTGTTGCCCAGAGACAATTTTTGGATTTTTGTGCTGTTTTCTAGTTATGATTTATAAATTAGTCGACATTGGCAAGTGAAGATACTATTTATTTTGCTGAATTTAAGAGTTAGAAAAAACATGCATTTCTTTAATTTGAAAAAAACCCACGGCCATTGGCATGGTAGCTCAGTAAACTAGCATTTACAAACGGAAAATAACCAGACCCATTGATTTTTCTATGCTAAACGAGTTCCCATGATGATCTTCCCTGAAGCCAAACTATCAAGACCCAGAACGACTTAATCTCAAATAGACTTGAAAAATAACAAATAAAAAGCGTTGGTGCCCTTTTTATTATGATGTTTAAATAAAACGATAACATTATACACATATTTGAAGATATTGTGCTTGAATGCGTACTTAATAAGAAAATTTTTGCCAGCCAATTTTGTTTCTCTTGGATTACATGCACACTAAATGCATTGAAGTCGAAATATGTCGCGATATGAATGTTGTAACTATAATCAACCATAGAAAAACAATTTTCCACGTCGTTTTTCATTATAAGTTTGATATGGACGGAAGATGTAAGCATCGATGCAAATTGGGCTTTTAGTTAGTTCATTTAAGATCATGTTCGAGGCACACACAGGATTGAAGCATTTCTGTTCAAATATTGCATTTCAAATGTACTGATATCTTTTTTCTATTACGCAAAACAGGACAATTTAAGTGTTGTGACAAACGGGGGGGGGGGTTAAAAATTGGAGTTTTTAATGCACCTTATGTTTGGATAGCTTTGTTTTCTAATGTGGATGAACGTTGCCATTTGACATTTTCACTTGAATGGCACAAGCCAACTCGAATGAACATGAATATTCTCTTTATATTTATCAGCGAACAATTTTGAAACAATAGTAATGCAGAGGCTCCAAGGTGAAAGAACTGGTTGTAAAGTTGAATATTGGAAATTAATTTAGAGGATTCGGGACCTCCGACTGGTCTCAGGAAAAGACCATATTTTCGGAAAACATATAACGTAACAAATTTGAGGTTTTGACACCTGTATATGTTTATCTCTTCCATACATCAAAGTGAAGTATCAAACTATGCATTATATCGACACTGGGTGTTGAATATATCTCCCCAAAAATCGAAAGTTGCGAGTACGTGAATGGCGATACGCTCAAATAGACAACACTTAGCGCCTCGAACGATTACACCATACGTGCATGGTGTTGATGCAAGCGTTAATGACAAGGCTCCGTTAAATCTAGGTAAAGTGTTCCCCCCGACCAATATATTTCCATCAGTTTCTTACGCATCAACCCATTTTCTTATTTTTGCAACTGATGTTCTCATGGAAATACTTCTTGTGCAAAGTTTGAAGTTTTCCGTCCTTCTTAAGTTTGAGGACTTGTGCGTTGAATTTCTTATACCACCTGGAACTTTTCTTAGACGCTTTCGGGAAAGCCAGACCATATCCGATTTTTGTCTTAGGCTTAGTTCTTGTCAGAGTGCAAGGCCCTTTGCCGATATAGTAGTCTGCAAATGCGCTGTCCATGAAGAAAGCAAACTTTGGATCGGAACGAACTTTCTTTATACCCTCGCTTACTGTTGCTACGTTGGATTTCCACTTTTTCATATTGCGTCGCATTGTTTTATAGAATGGATTTGTTGTTCTCTTGAAGAACTGCCAATTTGCGCTGCCTTGAAGAGTTCCATACTTGTAATTGGTATTATTGGCGATGTCATGTAAACTGTGCATGTGGGTGTGGGTACAGGGTTTGCTGGTTTTACACACGGGCTTTTGGAATACCATGGAGACTCCCGTGCGCATAAAAGGTGCGGTGAACCTCACCTTACGTTCTCGCAGTTTGGTGTCAGAAAGCGCTGCTGCTGCAAAGTCTGCGTGCTGAAAGATAAAGTAAAAATAAACTCAATAGATCTAAAGTCAAGAAAAGATATTTTTCATTTACTCACTATGAAAGCTTGTACGAAAAGATTGGAAAGTTGTCAAATATTTGAGGCATATATTGCGCTAGGGTTTGCTAAATGGATGAAAGAAATTTGTCTCTAAGCTCTGGCTATATTCATGTTACACATTGCTATGCCTATTGAATTTTCGATACACAATACATTAATGCATCTGAACAGTTTCAAGGCACATATTGCGCGATGATTTGCAAAATCATAAAAAAGACTCCCCAAACTCTTAGTTAAACGTTTATGACATTTAGTTATTCGCATAATATTTTGTACACAAAAGTGAAGAACCGCGTCCAATTCGTAATATAATTAATGAGTTAAATGTCGTTAAAGTTTATCTACATTCTTGTGACATATCTAAATTAGTGTTGTATTTGTTAATGCATATGCCAAGGAATAAAATTGCATTATATTACATACATACGCAACTGATATTCATTCAAATCAACATAGCCAGAATTAGTCTACTGCCAATGATATCTATACCTTTAATGATACTTGTCGCATAAGTCCATTCCATTTGCCATTGTCAAGCTCGCCATATTTGCCGTCATGAACAATGGTTATAAAACATTTAACACGCAGGTTATTGCACATTGTTTCAACCATTTCCTTGATGAAGCCTTTATACTTTGCATTTCCGGGTTTGCCTGGGTTCGCTATCTCCAGAAATGGTGGTTCCTATTTCGTAAGAAAACAAGATTGGAATGTCAAAAGAATTTTGCAGTCAGCATTTTAACTTTTCGACATGAACTTGAATTTCATACCATCACACAAGTGGTCATAGTTGGAGGACCTCTGAAGAAAAGAGACCAACACTGAAATAGCATCTAGTTGAAGTAAAATACTGTCAGCCATTGACAATACAACTTGACATGAAGAGTTCAATGAGCACCTTGACAATTTTCTAATTGAGTCTCTTGATCATGAGCAGAGAATAAACCATCCTTTTCCTGGCATAACGGGGAAGTACTCGACGGGTCATTGGCTGGCAGGATTTTTCAAGGAATATCCGAACTTTTGTTTAGGGATCTGTGCCTAAGCACGAGTTTTCTTGCGAAGAAGACAACACACATTCAAAATCGTACATAGTAGCACCATGATAACACCCGTCCTGTGGCAACTCTATTTGCTCTAATACCAATCGAAGCAGTTCGTGCAGTCTAATACTAAGGGAACTGTCATATTACCCAGTTCGGTGGCGGGTCCACGAGATAATAGGATCTTCTTTTACCACAGATATTGAGGAGAATTTGCACGACATCTGTGCCAGATTTCCATCAAGCGATACGTAGGTGATACAAAATTCATAAATTTTGACTGGTTTTCAAATTGATTGAACTGACAATAATATCCCATCATCTCATGAAGAGGAAAGTCCACACAGAACTCATGAAGTTAAAGAGACTTGTATAGATCATGTTTCCCCGCCCAAATAGCTGTCAATCAACCGGGTGTGTATTATCGTCTGCTGTAATGTTGTCACTTGAATATTTCCCTGCTGGAAACATTCTCGTTGGGAATTGCGGATAAGACCTATCATGATAGCGTATTCGAGGTTAACATATTTCCTTCACCCATGTTCTGCGTGTAAGTTTAACGAAGCTGTTGACACAGTCTTATTCTAACTAGGAAAGGGTTGTAGGTTGTTGATTCAGTCTGATTGTAACAAGAAAAGATATGTATTTCCCTGCATACTGCAATGTCAATGGCTCAACAATCAAACAAAACTTGGAACGGTAGGTTGTCCAAGAATAACATTATGTATGTGATGGTCATAAGTTTACATCGATTTTTTATACTGTATGGCATAGATAGTACTTGATACGTTTAATTTTTTTGACTCGATCCAAACTTCGACTGTGCACTTCTGGAATGCCAAAGCTTTTCAGCTCCGAAGCTTGGCACTGAATTCTCGCCACCCCTGTGTAATTGATGTTGGAATTGTATGGGAATGCCAGAATGTGTTCAAACACTCATGGACTGAAAGGCTGGATCCAGCTGTGGACTTCTATTTGATAAGATCCTTTTCAGAGACAGGTGTCACAAACACAAATGTATTTTATTTTATTAATTTTGATTAGAATATATTTTACCAGGGTAACCCGTTCAGTCCATGACTGTTTTTCCACGGGGCCCTGGGGTACAAGACAAGATAAAAGTAAACATGGAAAAAAAGGGGAAAAATACATACAAATGAACGTAAATCAAGTTCATAAATTGCAATTTTTCTATACAATTAAAATAATTTGTGTTTATATGGGGATAAATTTATAGCTATTCTGATCTGTCTGAAATATGATGGGGGTATTTTACCATTCTATACAGCATATTGCAGGCCTGACCATCAGTACTATCATCCCATACCTCAGTTTGTGTCACACAGTTGTATCAGTATGTGGTGGAAAGAAGTTAAGGTTTTCATATCTTTCTTAATCCAAACAAAACTGAAATTGATAACATTAGCCTGTCCTGGTTTTCCTTGCAAACTCTACTCTGCCCGGAGCTTGGAGTGGCTTGGGAAAATGGAATTATGATAATCATGAATTCCGAGGTTTTTTTTGTTTCTTAGTTTTGAAAACGTCGTTTTTTTCCTGGACTTCTAGGCGACAAAGTATCAGGCCGTTTCTTTCCTTCCAACCTGTGGATCTGAGGTGGCAATCCATGGAATTGCCAGGATATATATATATATATATATGAACAACAGCCTGAACACATTTTCGCAGGGGCAGGAAATTACCTCCTATTTTGTGTCATATAACGATCTGAGGTTACAGGTCAGGTGTAGAAAATGCCTGGAGATGCCATGTCTTGACAATAAATCTTTGTACATGTATAACTTTAACCCTCAGGAAACCATACGTCGACGTATCCACACGAACTGTTTTCTTATTTAAAAAATACGGGAATTGTTTCAGTGTCGCGAATGTCGTCTTTTTTTTATCAAGAGTGGCATATATGATCACTCGATAATTAACTGGGGATATTAAGTTTTTCAGAAACGAACGCATTGAACTAAAACATCAACATGCTTTCTCCTTAGACTTTCACTTACTTTTACCTCACTTTGGCATTAAGCAAGATACGTACCAATCGGTATAGTTCGCTTTAAGCTGAAAAATTTATTTTAAGAGGACAACATATTAAATTAAGCAAAAATTGATAAAAACTTGCTGAACTTGGTGAAAGTAAAATCTTTCTGCCCAACATCAATACAAGTGTGTATACAGTCTGCAGTCAAACCAAATTCATTTGTTTTTCCTGATCTTACTTTAACAACAGGAAATCAAATTGCCCAGCCATAACCCGTAGTGTAACAGATTCGACGTTTGTGTTTCAATTTTTACCATAAATGTTATTGAATGGGTGATTACTTTACAAGTGTTTAGCATATACATCATTATTTTTCAATAAAAACTAAATGTTAATCATCGCTGGGCCTTGCTTGAGTTTGTGAGAGGGTAATCAATTAAACCATGTGTGAGGGTGGGTGGGGGGGGGAAGAGGAATCGGCCAGTTAAATCAGCAGTGCTGACCTATGTCGTTAGTCTTCAGTTATCCATACCATAATTGTGGAAATTTGTTGTCATTTCGCAGTACTTTAGCATTACGTAGAAATTGAATAACCCCACAAGGTCAAAATTTGTGTGCCAGGCATGCAAAATTGTCATCTATGGGGATCAGTACCATATTTAAGGAGGGTAGTGGGTGGTAAATTCACGAGTTTAAAGTAGATCATTGTCTGAACTTCATTAATATTCCCCAATGGAAGACGGAATTTCATATATATGCCCCACGGAATGGGTTGTAATTCTGACGTAGATAAAAAGGTTTGGTTTGAATTTATCACATTGACAATATGCAGTTTATAAATGCAAGGCACATTGAACTTCAGAGTGGTTGCAGACAAAGTGTTTTATTTTCAATGAGAAACTCAATCCAATTACGTTTACAGTGACATGTAAAATGTGCATGTGTTGCCATATGGACAAACATTTAACTTGAAGTCTAAAGGCCCCCATTTTATACTCGACTCTCTTGAATTCCAGTTGAAAACGCACGGTCTGCCAGGTAATTGAATCAATGTAATTCAAGCCAGTGGAGGGACATCATGGGGAAACTGGTCTCTACAAAACTTCTGGCTTCATTACCAACGTGGACACAAATAGCATAACAAGTATGTGTAAAAGGACAAAACTAAATGCAAAAGTAGTCCAGAAATATTCAGGGCTAACACACTATGTTTTCAGTTAAGTTGATTTACTCACGAGTATCATACAAAGACTTGCAAATGTTAGTTAAGCATGCCTGCAAGTGGATGATAATAGAATATAGACAAAAGCATGTGACTGTTGCCTCTATGTATTATGTCAAAGTGCACAACCACATTTGCCCATATTTGTCAGCTTTCATTCTGCTGTCAGATGAGAATCAACACTGGTACTTTTTAGTTTAAAATGTAACCAGTGTCAACTTTTACATTTTTAACATGGCATCAGTAACATCTGGGAACTTATGACCAACCTTACTACATCATAAAATAAACAAAACTCACAATAACGCTGGCCACAACTAGTGTGCCTTTAGCTCGTCTTGTCAGGTCGACAATTTCGTCAATGTAGCTGTCCTCGGATTGCGAAAAGACATTATCAACCAGAGCAGCGGAGACCAAAATATATACACAGACTCTGGAACCCAATTCCATGATGCAGTCGTGAAAGTGATGCACACAGGCAATGAATGCGTGGCAAGTTTGCCTTTAACATGTCTACACATTCTTTGATCCAGTGAGCATAATAGCAAAATTACAAAAATAATTTCAATGACACGCATTTTTTTTCCCTTTTTTTTTCTTTTCTTTTTTTTGGTGGCACTTAATGGCGTGCATGTAATCATCTCGTGTTACCAGCTGTGTGCCGCTACAGCGAACCATTTTACCCACAAATCTGTCAGGTAATGAACATAAATTTATAACAAGGTCGGCAGATACTACTTTTAAATTAGTCAAAGGAATTTGCTGTATCACCACCAAACTCTATGCCGTCCCAGTGTTCGTGGTTATATAAAATATGTTTTCTTCATAAAATGTTTGGGCAATATACACACACTCATAACAATTCTGGGGTGCAATCAGGTCTTGGCACCAAGCGTTGTTTTATTTTATTCTAAATATTTTTTACACTTATCGTCAAATCCAAGCAACATATACTTCAGCACCTGTACTGAAATAGCAACCAGCAATTTCTCGTTCGTCAGCGGAAAAGAGTCAACAATGAAGAAGCTGGGCAAGATGTGCCAAAGAGAAGACTGCTTTAAGACACAAGACGCAAGTCACAAGTTCTTTCCTTTTCTTCTTTATCTCTTTTATGAACATGTTCGATCTTTCAATCTAAAAGTTACTGGCTTTCATGTGCAGATGAAATGCATAATTTATTAGAAACGCAGAAACAAACACCACCAGCTGGAAGGTGGCAGAGTGTTATGAAAATGAAACTAATGATTGCCAAATGTGTCTATATTTGTGCTTTTGCAGTATCTGTTCCTTTAGCATTTATCTGTGTCTCGCCAGTATTTCCTATACAGACGGTACAGTTCACCGTTTTCACGTAGCAAGAGAATAGCAAGATTAGCCCGATTAAACAAGTTATCATAACTTGCGTCCTTTGGAAATCCCATGCCGTATCCGCTCATGGATATAACGTCCAGCCTTATCAAATCACATGGCTTCTTCCTGGCGTAGTAGTCGGCAAAAGATGTGTCCGTGATAAAGCCAAAACTTGACGAATCGCGGACTTTAGCTATACCGTCAGCAACAGTTCCAACATTTGATCCCCATTTTTGCATCTTTTGTCGCATTTGGGCGTACACAGGATTTTTAGATTGTTTGAAGAATTGCCAGTCACTGCTTCCTGCAACAGTTCCGTACGTGAACGAGGGCTTGTTTTTCATTTCACGTAGAGTTTCTAATTTGCACGTTGTTTGGTTAGTGTGGCAAATCGTTTTCTTGATTAAGGTTGTCATACCAGTTGTCATGAAAGCTTTTGTGAACCTGACTGATTTCATGCGAATATGTGAGATAGTCATGGGAGCCGCGGCGATATCGGCTCGCTGCAAAAGACGAAAAAAACATTGTGTATATTGGCGTTATAACTGAGCTACAATTTAGATTGTTTTCTTTGGCTCGAATCCTGCATCGGTTAAAGTATCACAATCAGAAACTGCTGCCTTTCATTTGAAGTTTAAGGGATATGATCATCACAACTGAGCATAGAATAAAGAGAAGAATTAGTCCCCACAATAAGTTGTATCTAAGCTCTTGATGACTGATGTTGAAAGCTTCTGAACCAGCAATACAGAAGCCCATTGGTGTCAACCTAATCTCACTTTTTTTTGTTATAACAAGATTCTTTCTTGTTAAAACAACTTTTTTCTTGTTATAACAAGATCTTTTCTTGTTATAACAAGATTGTTTCTTTTTATAACAACTTTTTTGTTATAACAACTTTTTTTCTTGTTATAACAACATTTTTTCTTGTTATAACAAGACTATTTCTTGTTATAACAAGATTTTTTTTGTTATAAAAACTTTTTTCTTCTTATAACAACTTTTACCTTGTTATAACAAGATTTTGTCTTGTTATAACAAGATGTTTTCTTGTTATAACAACATTTTTTCTTGTTATAACAACTTTTTTTCTTGTTATGACAAATCTTGTTATAACAAGAAAAAAGTTGTCATAACAAGGAAAAATCTTGTTAGAACAAGAAAAAAAATGATATTAGGTTGACACCAATGGGCTTCCGTACAACAGCGTTTCAAGTGTAGATCCTACACTTTTGAGGCAAGAAAAATGGCTAATTCCTGTAATTTATGTTACGTCAGACCAAACTAAAAACGTTTTTGAAGACAGCAACAGAGGCGGTGGCTTCCCTTGGTACCACAGGTCACTCTTGGGCTTAGGAGGAATGACGTGCGGTTTTGTCTGTTGGTTGCCTTTCTGACAAACCTAATTCGAAGACCTTCTGTGACGCTCTGTAACACAATATCTTTAACATAGCCTGTTGTTCCCAGGCAGTAATACGCATTAACACCAATCGCATTCTCATATAAAGAGGTATACATGTATTTGGAATGTCTGCATGTTCATAAAGTTCAGCGACGGTGCTTATTGTAAACAAATTTAAAACCAGTCTGAGATTGCATTATGATCTACGAGACCGATTAAATTGCCGTAATGCACAATGAAAAGTTGAGTGTCAAAAGGTTAAATGTACTATTCTGGATCGTAAATCAGCCGACACACAGACTACCCTTTATTACACAGTGTCAATAAGTGCCCACATTATATGTAGCTTAATTTCGGTATTGCACTCGCAATGAAGGGAGGCTAAACACAATTATCTCTGACAAAGTGCAGTCAATTTCGTTCTGAATGTTCGCAACGATAATTGCACATAATTTTTAAGTGTTCAAAATAACGGGTACACGTCTATGGAAAACCCTGGGTTTGTGTACGAAACCCATGGTTTTGTAACTAAAAACCCAAGGTTTTGTACCAAAACCGTGGGTTCTGCTCACAAAACCCAGAGTTTTTAAACGAAACCTGAGGTATTGTTTGTAAAACAGTGAGTTTTGTAAAAAAAAAAAAACATGAGTTTTGCTTTCGAAAACCCCGGGTTTTGCACGAAACCCTGGGTTTTGTAAACTACCTGGGATAACAAAACAAATATGATATTTTTTTAATTTTGTTCAATAATATGCACAAAACCCAGGGTTTTGTAGACCAAACCCTGGGTTTTGTTTGCAAAACCCAAGGTTTTGTATCAAAACCCAGGGATTTGTACACAAAACTCTGGGTTTTGTAACAAAACCCAGGGTTTTGCATTGTTATCCAATCTTTTCACAAAAACTCACGGTTTGTTTTAAAACGCTGAGTTTTGTCATGATAACCCTGGGTTTTGCAGTTGTTTTGTTCAATTATTTGTAAAACCCAGGGTTTTCTGATGTCAGAAATCCCCACAGTTTTGATAATTCGCAAAACCCTGGGATTCGTGACGTCACAAAACCCACGGTTTTGTATTTTACCGCAAAATTGATCATGTGGATACACCAACCACTCACAATACGGCTTGCTTGCTGAACTTGCTGTATTTTGTATGTGTGTTTTTAAGAAATTTAATAGATTAAGACTGATTTTCAGTTTCTGGGACCGTGCGACCAGGCTGGAATTTTAGCAGCATAAGGCCTCTGATCTGCCACGTAGTTAGAATCTACCGTACGTTGTGCCGCTGCCTGCAGTAATTATGCGACCGTTGATTACAAAAGGACTGCCACATCACATCGTGGTGATAATTATCTCAACACGACTAAGTCTTAAATTGTTACATGGTATTCTTTAACTCCACCTTCATTCCCACCATTCAGAATTTTGCATCTTTTACTGTGTCAGCTCTGGTGAAAGATACTAAAGCTCTTCCCCGGGACCTCTGCAACTGGAAGGGTAAAAAACCCCGTCTGTAACTTCATGTCCCTGTGTCAGCCACTGCCCCCACACAAACTACCAATTCCCAGTACTGAGTTGTGTACAAATTTTTGGCTGACGGGCACTGCAAATCACGCAAGATTGCTTGGCACCATTTCAAGAACTGTCGAATGGTTCAGTGCACACACACGTCCACCGATTGATATACAAAAACAACAAACCAAATGCCAGTTAGACACATTCTGACGTCACAGTATTCAACATAGAGAAATTTCAAAGTCCGAAATTTCTACTCAATTGAATTAATTTATTAAAAAATAAAAGAATTTGGTTAGAATAGGAGACATTCATATTTAACTGCAATCCTGCTCACTTCCTGTGTTGCCGGGGCAACAGACTGATGCTTCCACCATAATCAGGGCAGATTTGTATTATATACTACATAAACATCCATAAATAATACCTTTTCAACCAAAAGAGAGCCCATTTCTAATTATTTTAGGCATCCTTTATGTTTCAAATATATATTAATACATTTTCTTAAGATTATTGTGTGTTTGTGTTGTTCATTTTGTCGAGAAAGTACTTTTGACCATGCTAAATACATGGATCTGCCCTGATGCAGTGGCTCCCTCTTTTGCTCAATAGGTGTTAGAGGAGGACCGCATTTAGATATGAATACATCCTATTGATTCGTCCACCTCTTGACCCGCAGTCCGACACGTTAAGCGTGTGGCCACGTTAGCTTGCCAGGGGCGGATCTAGCTTTTCGTTGAGGCGGGGGGGGGGGGGGGGGGTCAATGAGTTCCAGCACTGAGCGCCTTCGGAACTGTTAGGGGGTCCGGGGGCTTGCTCCCCAGGTGCATTCCGGGCGTATTTAGGTACATATAAATCAATTTGAATTGACAAGTTCTCATGATTTTTTTGACATAACACATGATAACTAGGCAGCTGGGGGGGGGGGTTAAACCCCCTAACACCCCTTAAATCCGCTACTGCTTGCAGTGATGCAGTTAGGTTTCTGTCTCATATTCGATAGTGGTCGGACCAGGCGGCTTTGTTTACTCCTTCACATCTAGATCACGCCAGTCCAAGCTAAGCTGACCACAACCAATTACTGTTGAATATTTTAGACAATAAGGGTTGAAAAATCGGACCGAAAAAGTTATTTAGATCATCAAAATTTCTAGGGCTCCATTATATATCGTGCGATAAATTAATTATTTGCAACGGATCGAATGTTTTACGCAAATTAAAGAGCTCGAGGCTGTCCACCCGGCTCTTCTGGCAGGCCTGTGGATTATTTTGAACACTGGATGCACAACCTCTCGTTCTTTAACTAATATATAACTTATATTCTCATCGTGTCGCAAAGAGGTAGACTATGCGCGTGGTAACCATTAATGGTGTTATTGATCACAAAAACTGAACCACTCGTAGTTTGACGCTATTTTTAAGTTGAGTAGCCTAGCAAGGCCTACCAAGTAGCCGCTGTCATGATTGGTTGGTTTTGTGATGTCACAAAACCCAGAGTTTTGCAATCTCACAAAACCCAGTTTTGTTCTGTTATTTCAAAGTGTTGCAAAACCCACGGTTTTCTGGCTAAACCGAAGGTTTTACGAACAAAACCATATGTTTTGTGATCAAAACTCGGAGTTTTGCTCTTAAACTCTAGGTTCCGTGCTCAAACCCACGGTTCGTACCTAAACCCTGGGTTTTGTTCAAGAAACCCTCGGTTTTGTACACAAAACCAGAGTTTTATAGCAAAGCTCAGGGTTTTGTCCAAAATGATATCAAAATTCAATGACTAAGCAAAACCCTGAGTTTTGCTAACGAAACACATGGTTTTGTGATAAAACCTATGGTTTTGTTAGCAAAACTCAGGATTTTGAAAAGCAAAATCCACGGTTTTGTGAACAAAACTCAGGGTTTTGTGAATTATTGAACAGTACAACTGCCATACACTTCTGGAATAAGAGGGCACTCTTGTGTTGCATTGAATGATCAAATTAGTGTTAGCTACATCGCACAATCTTTCATTTCTTGGTTTTGACTTCTGTTTATGACATCAATATTATTAATAAATTACCGAAAGGCAAATGAAATATGTTGTCTCAAAGTCATATTAAGCTTGCTGGATTAAAAATCAATAGAGAGCAACAATAAAACCTCTTTTTCCAAATGGATACGATTCAAGATAATAAGTTTACATGATAAATCGCGTAAAAACAACAACAGCATAATCGCGAGGAAGGTTAATCGGAGACCATTTTCTTGTTTTAATGCTTCTGTGGGCTTTTATACGTTTTAAAGAGTACATGGACCATATTCTTCTTTCAAGTGTGCTTCAAAATCTGTATTCAAGGACGTACATAAGATAGCAAGTTGACAAAAACAGAGCAATCACCAATTTAAAATATAATAATGCTGAAGTTTCCTTAGTAGATATCTCTTGCTGAGAATATCGTTAATCATTTAATTTTAAAACAAAAGAACTTTAAGTTCGGGTTTGCTTACCTTCTCTACAATTTCGCGAATCATGCCATTCCATTTACCATTGTGTATTTCCCCGTACTTGCCATCTGCTACAAGATTAAGACGATAGGAGACATTCAGCTTTTTCCCGAGCATTTCCATCAGGTCCACAATATAACCTTGGTACTTGTCATTCCCAGCAGGTATTGTTTGCTTAATGTTTGGTTTCAGTTCAAGAAACGGTGGTTCCTGTAAAAAATTAATTGAATATTTTTGTTGTTATCTTGATTTTTTTTTCATTTGTTTTAAGCGAGGATAGAGTATGAACTAAAACAGAAGCTTGCAGCGATAAGAGTTGATTAAAAAAATCAATTTAAAAAGGCTTCTTTTCATGGCGCTACACTGTTTATCAAAGAGGCTAATAACTTCAATCAGAAAACATCGTGTCGTGTTCCACCCAGGAATGCTCTGCTGGCACTGTTACAATGAAATTGCTCGTTTGCCTCCATGCTTTTAAATATGAACAATATGCGTAATCACATACATATAAGTACTATGAAGGACGCCGACAAATCTAGTGTTTGGGTTGTATATATATATGGTATATTATAGACATTCTTTTATTGATGCAACAAAACTTGAGACTCTCAACTTGACAACTAGGGCTCATCTGGATCTACATTCTTGCCTATTTACATTTCGAACTTACCTGGTTATGACAAGGCTGAGTACATAACTTTCATAGGCTCGGGTTGGACAAATTGTGCCCAATCCGTGCCACGGAAAGCATTTCGCATGGGGCGTGCAACCTTGATAGCGCTCATCGTACTTTTCATTCAATACGTTTTCTAATTACGAAAAAGATTGAACAACAGAAACATTGAAGCTGACAATTTACACCAGAGCACTTTCGGTGCAAGTGATTTGAGCGAAAATGAGTTTGTAGATATTTAAGCTTAGTGGTCCATGTATCTAGTGAACGCTTGGTGGAAATTCTGTTATATGGCAACACAGACTGTACACTTGAAGTTAACCAACAAATTTTTTCAAGTGTACAAAAATTCATAATTAATACTCGGAGGTTTCACTTTCAAGGTCTGGTGTGTCATATGTTGCTGAAACTAATTTGAATCGTTAATAGATAGGTTATTTGTACATTTTATGTGAGGTACAAACTTGACGATGTATGCTTTCTTGTGATATATAGGACTGTCATGCTTTCCGTTTAACATGTATCTTTCATTGTACTTGTCCTGTGCGTCTTGTACATAGACCATGTGTTGCGTTGTATGTCTGGAGAGCCTCCAGATTAGTAATTTTGTACTACCTAGGCAATCCAGGTGAAATAAATATGTTTATAATAATATAATAATATTTCATTGATTTGGGGTTTTGGGGGGGGGCGGGGTTCATTTATTCATTTATTCATTTATTTATTTATTTATTTATTTATTTATTTATTTATTTATTTATTTATTTATTTGCAGCGACTCCTGGTAGAACAGTGTCTCGACACTGAAGGGGTCTCAGTGTAAACAAAATAAATAAATAAGTTAGTAAATTAACTTTCACGAAGTCAGTTTGCCGCTGAGCACAAAAGGAGCGCCAACATGCACAAGCAGCCAACTTTTTTGCGAGCTCTCTCAAACTCCTATATTAAGGCTTGCTGTCTGCAAATGGGTGAGCATTAAACACTTATTAGACAATGTTTTAAACATGCGGAAAAAAACTATGATCAAAGAGGGAAAACGCACAAAACTCCATGTGTACATTCAATTAGTACGACGAATAATTCCATCCAGTAACTCTTTCACAAAATGAAATTCAAATTAATATTAATAAAAGCGTACTAACCAATATCGTAGTGACCACCAATGTCTGTTTTTTGTTTGTGGGTCCTCGAAGAATATCATTCAAATTCTCTTCCGCTTCCCGGAAAATAACATCGGGTCTCCATGCAGCCACTGGACCAAAAACGATAATGTGGAGAATTAAACACAGAGCCAATTGCTTGAGCACCATGTTCCATCTGCTACAGTACACACCGACTTTCAATCTTGTGATAATGTCTTAAATGCGGTCACATACAGATGCTGCGTTTAGTATTCATCTAACCGGTGGCGTGATTATCTTGACCGAAACATGTATATACAATTATGCTCTATATAAACGTGATGCAAGTTCATTTGGCTCTCTGAAACTTCGTGGGAACACATAATTACATTATATATGTAATGATACTGATAGGTAATCAGTAATCAGGCAAATGCAGAAATTGTTTCCACGGACAGCATAAAGATAAAGAGCCTATTTATATTTGGATAAGGGAAATTGTGGAGTCTGAAACGGTTCCAAAATTTACAGAGGCATCGTCCATTTCTCGGCCCCAATTATGTCATCCATCCCATTGACCCTCACCGTCATTAGCCAGTTGCATTCAACTCAGGACATTATGGAATGCTAGGTGAGATATTTGCGAAAAAAGAACAATACCACTTAAAAAATTGAGCATTGCAGGTAGGTTAATGTAATAATTACACGATAAAATTCTCATGCCCGTCATAAAGTTTACCCCAGATATAAAAAGAAATGAGAAGTTTCTAAGTGGAAGCTATATCAAGTGCAACAAAACATGCAAGTCTTTGCGGTGTGATTTACCGGCGGTTATCAATCTTTAGAGAAACTCGGCGTACTTCTGTATGAAATCGAACAGTCTGGTGAACATCGTGCTTAAATATAATCCGCTACCCTATTCCCCAAAAATGAAAAAAAAAAAAAAAAAACAGATGGCCCAACAAAAGATTGCTGAGAAACAGTTCGATGTATCATGTTTGCGGCACGTCGTTTCTGTCACATTGTATCGATCCCGATTATGAAAAGGTTGTTAAATTTCGTTATAGGTCCAATATGATCCCTATCGCACATTGTGGTGAAAATCAAAATTCGTGACTCATCTTTGTGTAATATAGTTCCAGGTGTAAAGATAAACTCTTCAAAATTGATTTTATTGAATTCCAAGAGGCATGCACCATTACTGCCATCCGGGTTACAGCCTTAAAAGTAGCTGAGTCCATTACATCTTTCCATTTTATTTGCTACTAAATCAAAACATGTTTGCACCACTATATCTTTTTTTTTTCTCTTTATTCACAACTTAGTACATCATACAGTATTTTTCCATTTTGCATTCAACATTTTCCATTGTATACATTTTTTTTTCACAATCAACCATTTACATTATTAATCCACCATGTTGTAATTTCCATCATTTTGTTTTCAGTTTTGTCCCTAGCGTATATCTTCTTCATAATCAGTCTTACACATTTTACCTCAATTATATTGAATACCATTTCCAAAGTTTACTTTTAATGTTTTAAATGATTAGCAAATATTTCCATATGTTGTTCTAATTTCTTTTCAGACATTGACTGATATACATTGAAACGCCATATAAATTCATATTTAAAAAGAGCCCAATAATTTATTTTCTTAGTTTTATCAATGCACCAGCCTTTATAAATTGTAAAAGCCATAACTGTCAAGATAAAATTTACCCAATTGTATTTTCCATATGTAATTTTATATCCTAAAATAATGTCTCTTTAATCTAAATTCAAATTTGTTAATCCCATTTTATCAAAAATCAATTTCAGTTTTCTTCTTAATTCTGTAAGTTTATTACGTGTTACGAAAAAATGATCATAGTCATCTTTCATTTAACAATGAGAACATAATGGATCATCAGTCAATTTCCACTTGTACAAAAGATCATTACAAGGTGTTAAACGGTGAATTAACTTAAAATGAAATTGTCTCAATTTATTTTCCATACCAATAGTTATAGGAATTTTCCAAATATTTTGCCAATTAATAGTTTTGTTAAAATACTTGTTCCAAAACCCCTGAATATATGGTTTTTCAAATTTAACATTCACTAGTATATTATATAAAGACTTCACATTAAACTCTGTGTCGAAACATAAATAATTATTATTCAAAATCCAAAAACCTTTATCTAGTTTAACCTTAGTTAAACGAGAAACTTCTTGTTCCAAAATATCTGTCCATTCCTTAGGCAAGGCTTCAAAAACTATTGAACATTCTGACATCCAGTTTCTCTTACATTTCAATTTGTTATATATACATACATTATCCATAACATTGTGTTCATCTAATAAATCTGATACAAACACAATATTTGAATCTATCCAATTTTTAAATAGTAATACTTTCTTTTTATGCATGACAAATTGATTTCCCCAAATTATCTGTTTTATTAATTTGTACATGTGTTTTAGGTAGAAAACTCTGCCCACCACCACAGGTTATCCATGAGTCTAGTATTTTCCAGTAGAACATTGGCATATTTATCTTCAACTTCCTCAATTGTTTGATAGATTTCAGGTTAAACCTAAAAACAATCAGTTCTTTACCAAACTGGTTGAAATAGAATGTGGGTAATATTTTCCATTTAGCATTATCACAGAACAGCAGTCTCTGTACCCATTTTACATGAAAAGTTTTGAAAAGACTTTCTACATCAATCATCTTTAGTCCACCTTTTTCATAATTGCCAATCAAAGTATTTCTTTTAATTCAATCTCTTTTACTGTTCCAAACAAAATTGTATATTAATTTATTAGTTTGTTTTAATACAAAATCGGGCATATTTGCTACACAAGCGTTAAAAATAATTTTTGATAAGGCTAAACTTTTTATTACTATTATCTTACCATAGAAAGTGAGATGTCTTTTTTTCCAATGCAACAATGTGTTTTCCAAAGCATTTAATTTTGAGTTCCAGATTAAATATTCACATTCTTTCTTGTCTTTACCAAAGTAAACCCCAAGGGCTTTAACAGGTTCATCTGTCCACTTCAAAAATGTTGATTTTGGTTTGTGTTTACCAAGCCAGATACCATCCGTTTTGTCCCGATTGAGAATTGGGCCTGATACTTCACTAAACTGGTCAACCGTTTTTAATGCTTCTTGAATGGACTGTTCACCCTCAATAAAGAGAGTGGTATCATCTGCATACTGCGATATTGTTGCTCTAACCCCATTTGGAAGCTTGATTCCTTTTATTTTGTTATTCCCCCTAATGTTTACAGCAAGTATTTCAACAACTATGATGAACAGAAGCGCAGATAAAGGACATCCTTGTCTTATGCCTCTGGATATTTTAATGGGTTTTGACACCCAGCCGTTATTTGAAACACTACAAGTAATGTTTGTGTAAAATGTACTGAACCATTTAAGGAAAGAATCCCCAAATCCCAAGTATTTTAATAATGAAAACATAAAGGACCATTCCACCATGTCAAAAGCTTTTTTGAAATCCAGAAATAATATAGCAGAATCAATTTCTAAATTTTCTGAATAATCAATGATATCTTCAATAAGTCTTATATTAAACCCTATATATCTGTTTTGTATATATCCTGATTGATCCGTACTTATCAAGTTTTCCAAAACTGGTTGTAATCTTCGTGCTAATGCATAACCTGCTATCTTCACATCTACATTCAATAATGTTATCGGTCTCCAGTTGCTTAGCTGTCCCTGGTCCCCTTTTTATAAAGTAAAGTTAAAACCCCATGTCTTTGTGATCTAGAAAATTCATTTTTATTATAACCTTCATTCAAAGAGGCAATAACTGGTCCCTTAATATAGTCCCAGAATTTTTGATAAAACTCATTACATAAGCCATCAAGTCCAGGTGATTTGTTTTTTTTTTAATCTGTGTACTACATTTGTGCATTCAAGTTCAGTTAATAATCCTTCACATGCTGCTTTTCCATCTGGAGTAAGTTTCTTTTCCAAGACAGTGTTTTCTAAATAGTTGTTAATTTTCTCAGGACCAGGGTTAGTTGAAGTATAAAGTTTTGTGTAAAAATTTACTTCTTCTTCTATTATCTGGTTTGGCTGTGTAATGATTTGACCATCATGACCTTTTAACCTCTTAATATGTTTCTTACTTTGTCTTATTTTTTCCAAACTTTAAAAAAAAATTGTTGACTTTTCACCCTTCTCAATCCAATGCGATCTCGATCTTATGAAGGCACCTTTAGCTTTACTGCTATAATACTCTTCACATTTCTCTTGGAGAGCTTCTTTTTGTTCTCTTAAAGTCTCATCATCATCAACACTTAAATCTAAAGCTTTTTGTATTTCTAACAATTCATTTTCTATATCTTCTATTTCTTTCTTCTCTTTTCTTGCTTTTTGTTTTGAGTGAGAAACAGAAAAATCTTTAATCTTCTTTTTACACATATCCCATATAGTTCTGTCATCTAAGTTTTCACTTTTACAAGAATCAACAGTATTTCGTACAATAATTTTAACTTGTTCTTTGTACTCTTCATCATTTAATAATTTTGTGTTTAGTTTCCAGTATCCTGGCCCACGCTCTTCCAGTGGCACTTTAATCTTGAGCGACACACCCATGTGATCTGTTTTCACAGCTGGTCTGATGTCACATCTATCTAGAATATCAATAGCTGCTTTGTCTAGTAGCCAGTAATCAAGTCTACTTGATGCTATTGCTCCATTACGACTTTTTTGTCGCCAAGTGTACTGTAATGTAGAAGGATGCTTTAACCTCCATACATCTGTTACATTTAGATTTTTACAAAAAACCTTTAAACTTGTTTTGTTACCTTTGTTTTGAATATTTCTAGAACCACTTTTCCGATCGAGCTTCACATCCATGACCTCATTCATATCACCACCTATAATCAACATTCCCATCTGTTGTTCTTTTATCCACTGCCATGGTCTTTTATAAAATACCTTTCTATCATGAGCCACATTAGGCGCATATACATTCACAAAGGTGTAATATTTGTTTTGCATTTCCACATTTACTAACAAGGCGCGACCGTCTTGTTCATGCTTGTCTATTATCTCAGCATTAAATATATCGCTTATTAGTATTGCACCACTATATCTTAGCGTGATATTTTTACAATAAATTGTAAATATAAATAAGCAAAAAAAAAAAATAAAAGTCTTGACATTTGTCGAAACCTATAGATCGAGGCACTTGCAAAGAGGCTTGGGACAGCTAGCGCTCACAAAAGTCAGCTCACATCGTAGCACATCTGCACCAATTGTTACCCTGTTACAAATAGATTAGTAAGTTGACGTAAATTGAATTGTAATTTGTTTAAAAAATGTATCATTACGACATGTTTAGGGATACACAAAGCATCCAGGTATTCAAAACAAAATATGCATGTACACAAGATTTATACGTTTGCAGGTGTTAGAATTTTAGTGGAAAGTTCAACACAAAAAGTCACCGCTGTAATGGCAAGTTGACAGTGTTATCACATTCCATCAGTGACGATTAGAAAACAACCAAAAGCTTATATAAAATATTCTCTTCGTGCAAACACATACATTAGGCGTGAACCTTACACGCAAGTTGAAAAAAAGTAATAAATGAAAGAGGTCAAGTGTCGCATATCAATTTTCTTTTATAATTTTGATGGTTTACCAGTGAAGTAATTTTGGCGGTAAAGCCGCTGGCACAAGATTTCGTCTCTTTGTATAACAAGTGCTCTGATTGGTTAAGAAAAAGATCCCAGGAAACCCCGCCAAAGATAGCCTGCAATTTGACAAAACCTCATCACAAGGGCCTTTGGAAGTATTGAGGCTCGTCATTAGTGAATATTTGGTCACATGTAGCTCAGCGTCCAATCAAATGCGTCAAATTCCGTGTGCTCCATGCTATGAGTTTGTAAATTTGGTGTTCCAACCACACGGCAAACATGGCACATTCTACGATAAAAATTGGACCTATATACCAAATTTTAACATTTATGGTATAAACATTACCTTTAGAACACAAATGAATACTTGACCTCTCAGGTCGTGTATCTCCAAAGATTAATACCACCAGAATCTTTTCTGACTGTGCCACTCACGGTCCGGAGCTACTGCAGCGTCACCTACATCTGGCAGCTTGCCTCCGGTCTTGGACTAATGCATTAGTTTATCTCTTTCGGCCGTATTGTCAGTGGCCTTAACTTGGTTCAAATGAGAATGTCTCATTTCTGTGGTTTGACGCAGTGTTAGCTTTTATACTTTGGCTTTTGTCCCATAAACGCAAGCTGCGAATTTTGTGAGACTTTATTTTGTGGCGGAACAACAAACTTACGTCCCACAGGCTATGCTGAGAACTTAATTGGTTCTCCTTTAAATTTGACTCTCACTTAATTACTAGGGATGGGACGATTCATCGATAAACCGCGAGTTTTTTTAACGATAGGAGTATCGACTCAAAAAGCAAAATTGCGATATTTATTGATACATATTTAATTCTTGAATCTTTGTAAAAATTAAGTAGGCCTTCATAAATAGATTAAGTTACCAATATGGCAAAACAACTCGTGGTCACGGGCCGACTCGCAGTTTACAAAGTTAAAAAGTGCACTGGGGCAAATCGAAAAGGAAGCTTAACTTTGTTTGGTCGCTTTATATGTCAAACCAACTTTACATCAGTGTTTGGGTGTTCAGCCAATATGGTGGACTGCAGAGCTATGCGTTGCTATTGATAAGCCTGCTGAATCAAGCTGTTGTATGGGAATTTAACAACTTGGGTTGTCTGTGTACAAGAAGGATAGAACTATCCAAACAGATGGTTCTCAATCAATTTGTAAATTATAGCAGTGTAAAGCTTAAATATAGCGGCGATGCTCCCGAATTAAGCCGTGGAAATTCCAACGTAACATTCAACATTCTACAAGTAATCATATCATTCATTATAGTGGACCTATAGAGATGTGAGAGCCTAAACGCTTGCAGGTCAGTATTCAGACTTGATCAATTTGACTGGAATTTAGGTACATATTGTGGAGCAAATATCCAGATACGTATCATATCATGAAGAGTGTATCATCACAGCCATATTACTTACACATGCGCAGCCCTTCCAATGGCAGATACAAGCTTTGTTAAACCAAAGCAGGACTCATATGGCCATTTGATGCCTAGCTCGGACATGCATTCAGATTGTTGAGCATGTATGGAGAAATCACTGGGATATAATGTAGCAAAAGAAATACCTGTGATGTTTGCAGGTGGTGGCCGTCTCAAATGTGGGAGAAGATGCATCATGCTGATGTCAAGACTGCACAAAGATGGGAACAGCAACCGAGACAGCGCCAGATGACACTTCTACCTCATCAACCTGCCCTGCCCACATTCACAACGTTGCCGCATGCATTGTCTATTCCTGGGAGGCCAGCACTTGTATCACATCCATGGGAACAGTAATATTCGTCCCCATCCACACAGGTTAGTGATATTCAGAATGTTTCAATACCACAGCAGGCAACACTGTCGGCACCTGGCCTCATAGCAACGCCATGTGAGACAGGAAATACAGTTCCTGTACACCCAGCCCAACACTGTCCGATAGGACCATAGTGCAGGCCTGTTTACAGGATCAACTGTAACTGTTGTCACCAAGCATGATCCAGACTGTTGTGGTGCCAGTCCCACAGGTATCATCAACTACGGTTTCAGAAAATACTGTGCAGGACAGCACTGCACCAAGGAAAAGGTCTCATAGCCCTGCATGATGCTTAAGGTCGACACATCAGCAGAGGCACAAGCATAAAAAAAGCATAAGCATTGTAGGAGTCCATCATAGAGCTGTTCCGGAAGCCATTCCTCATTCTCCACAACATCTAGATGGGCGTTCACTGACATGTTGTACTGTAAGGTCACCATGGCCTGGTTCTGCCCCTGTGGTACCACAGGGCCCTGTAATACAGTCTGCAGTGTGTGTTAACAGGCACACACAGGTACAGTCTTCTGTTTAAACAAATCGAGACAGGACTTATGTTACAAACTTCAGTTCAAGTGGGCTAGATTTTGTGAGACAGTGACAGGGCAGCAACATTGGAAACCATCACCAGTACATTTTCCCTCCAGTGCACAGATGCTTCCTGAAGGAGAGATAGAAACAAGCAATCAAGTAGTGTTTGTACAAGCAGGCCGCCCTATTTCCCCATTACCTGCGAATGCCCACACTTTAGCCAGTGCCAAAGGGGTCCCTTGATCATCCACTATTTTTGGACAACAAGCTAAACCAATGGTGCCATGTACTTACGACGCCAGGCCCCTGGCCCTGGTCCAGCCAGCCCTAGATGACTCAGGCCTGACCCCGGAGAAACTACAGCTTAAGAGAAGAAGTGTTCAGACTAAAGCGGGTGAACTGATTTGGAGTGAAATGTGGAGGAGTCTATTTGGTCTATCTCGGATATGTCCTCCAAGACCATTTCTTCGGATGAGGAAAGGAAAGAGGAACGTTATTATAGATTGATTTCTGAGTGCTTTTAGTGCACACGTCCGAGGCCTGCTATGCCCGAGGTCTCCATGACAGTTTTTAGACTTAGGGCTTATAGTGAATTTTCCGAAGTCCAATCTCAACTGGACACAGGACTTCGAGTTTCTCTGGATGCATTATGAAACAGCCTCATTCAGATGCTGTTCCTCAGAGAACAGTTACTGGAAACTTCAACATTTATTAAGAATTTTCGTGATCCACAATGCCTTACACACCAAGCAATGGAGAAGTCTTATAGGGACGCTCAAGTCACTGGACTTCCAAGTTCACCTTGGAAGGCCACACTGCAGTGTAGTCCAACAGGCCTTTCTTCAACTGTGGGACAGGGACTCAGGTCCAATTCATTCTGATCACTCAAGAAGAGAAACAGTTACTCTGTTGGTGGCAGAATCGCAAGAATGTCCCAGAAGGCCAATCACTACATGCATTCAAGGAAGATATGGTGATGTTTACAGATGGCGTCCCTTCAAGGATGGGGGACTCCTTGAGAGTATCCAGCTCTTGGCTGCAGTGTCTCAGCGATTATCCAATCAGTTGGCAGGAGCTGGAGCCAAGTTGCTTGGCCCTTATTCACTTTCAGAGTCTAGTTCAGGGCAAGCAGGTGTTGATAAGGTAAGACAATCACAAGGTGATTGCATACATCGACAAACAGAGAGGAACAAGGTCAAAGGAACTTCTCTTGGCACAGCAGATTTTCTCCTGGTGTCTTTAACACCAATTACAGATCTGTTGTACTCACATTGCTATGCAAGCACCAGGTGTTAGGCACTGAATGGTCGCCTCATCCTCACATGAAACAAGCTATGTGGGATCTATGGGGCATCCCACACATAGATTGCTGTGCAACAAGCAACAATCATAAGCTACCAACCTTCTTGTCCCCATTTCTGGATGAAAAGGCTTGGGCAGTGGATATGTTCTCAATCAATTGGAGTTGGATGTGGGCATATGCCAACTCTTGTTCTTCCAAAAGAACTTTGGAAGATATGCGAGGAGGAAGTAGAAGTAATACTAGTAGCTCCCTGGTGGCCTAGGAGGCCCTGGGTGGTGGAACTACTAGAGTACAGTATGGAGCCCCTGACGGCTCTTCCAGACAGGAACACCCTCCTTTGTCAACTGGCAATGTCACTGTTTCACTCAAATCCAAAAGTTCTTCTTCAATAATGGCGGCTGTCATGAAAACCTTTGTTATTTCTGGCCTTTCACACAAAGCATGGTCATTAGCGGGATTTTTTCGGGCCACTTCCTTGAAAGTGTACGACATCAAGTGGTCCCTTTTGCTAAATGGTGTCAGGCTCAGGATCCTAAGATTGATCCCTGGAAGGCCACAATAAATGACATAGCAGAGTTCTTACACTAACATTTTTTATCTTGGCCGAGAGGTGCGTATAATAGCTGGTTATTATTCTGCTAAATCCTCTGACTTAAAAGAATGCAATGTTGGTTTGACTTCAGTCATTTCTAGACTCATTGAGAAATTTTATGTAGCTAGGCCAGTTTGCCATAATATCTATCCACAATGGGACGTAACTATTGTGCTATCTGGGCCTCAATGCTGCCCTTTTGAGAGGAGACATATGGATCAAGTTCCCTGAGTATGTTGACGTACAAAACCATTTTTCTCATTATCTCCGAGTCCTAAAATTCACGAAAAAGCAACTCAACAAACCAAAATACAAATAATATAAAAAAAGCTGTTTGGCCAAACAGAGAATTGACCAAAAATAAATAAAACTAAATCATGAAAAAATTATAAAATAAAACAAAACAAGAAAAAACAAAACAAAATAAAGAGAAATAGAAAAGTCAAGCATGCACCCATGTTTCTTTTACAATATAAACAAATTAAGAAGAGGGGTGGGAACCAGGGAAAAAAAGAAAAGTTAATTGCAGAACTTGGGTAGACTCCATAAACAGATGTGCACATGTGAGAATCTGACAAGCAAAAACAAATGGGAGGAACAAGAAACAAAGAGAGAAAAGAGAACAAATCAAAAGAAACCAAAAGGGAAAAACAGTCCATAACACTACCAATCAGCCTGTAATTCAATTAGCTCAAATATAAATCTTTTTTTTTTAAAGATAATATAAAAAATTCAAACTATTTCTTGAATCCTTACATTCATAACACAACGATTCCACAAACCAAAATACAAATAATGTCACTTTATTGCTTGGCCGAATAGTAACTTGACCAAACAAATAAATAATACCAGGAAAAAATAAATAAAATAAAAAGAAAATGAAGACATAAAAGCAAAAAGTCAAGCACTCACCCAAAAAAGGCCAAACAACAACCCTCAACTACAAAATCGTCTTACATTGAGACTCACAAATAAATAAACATAATACCTTAAACTTCTCAGGTAACAAAATAAATATATATATATATATATATATATATATATATATATATATATATATATATATATATATATATATATATATGTTAAAAATTTATATTCATGAATTAATTAACATTGTACACTGAAAAAATGATCATTTTATACATCATTACAAAATAATTTGAATATTTAATGCTGCATGGAGAAAATTTTCATGCTTTACATTTACATCACCATACTGTATGTCATGAAATCCATCACTAACCCTAACATGAATTAAAATCCCTGATAAAAATTCATGTATACATGTCAATCACCAGGCATTTGTGATGAACACAATAGCAAAGTCAAGCATGCTTTCAGACAACAAAAAATGTCAAATTTGCCCACCAGTATAAATAAGTCTAGAATGACACATTCATATGCCTATAGATATGAAATTAAACAAACCACGGAATCTATCTATTAGAATAAACACATTTTGCGCATTGAATATACGTACAGAGAAAAGCAGTGCATGCAAATGAGATCTACTCATCTCATTACTTCCAATATAACAAGACAACTAATACTGACTAATATACTGAATATGTAACAAATCAAATACGTAAGTGTACAGAAATATCAAAATGTTCATATAGATGACATGAAATATGTACTAATTAATCATTTTGTGTTGACAGAATTTTTGCCCTATTTCTCAAACCACTGCTTACTTCTGTTAAATCGAAAAAAATATATATCTTACATATGGTGAGGATCTTCAGTCACCATGTGCTTTGATTCGTTCTCCCGATACTCCAGCATTAAATGCAAATGAAGCACCACCTCTGCCAAAATTATGTCCCGAAAAGGCAAAAGTATCATAATCTGCTTTATCCATGAGAGTACGTAAAATCTAAATAAATTTGTAACTGATAATACAGCCAAACAGAGGGAAAGAATGAAAAGTAAAAACAGGTATATCATTAGCAGAAGATACCATAGTAATTAGACGTTTCTATGCTGAAACTGGGCACAAAGCAAACCCAGGAAGTTTAACTCATGGTACGGTAAGTACTTGGTGAGCAAACTGGTCAGTCTTTGACTATCTAATGTGAACTTACAAACAGCCATCCTTATGTTCAATGTCACTCCCACATAAATATTTCTTTTGTCAAATTTATCCCAACTTGTAGATACAAGTTTGGATTTTCTTAACATAAGAAAAAAGGCAAAAAGAAAAAGCAACCAACAAGCAAACATAAGATGCATTTTGCATATCCATATTCTCATAAATATGAAGTAAGATTTTGATGTAGATATAGATGCTGCTTGTCTGACACAGGGTGGATTTAATCTATCGAAACCTTGAAACAACAAACCATGCCATTTGAGGTCAGGTGGGCCAGCAAAGCCCATTAAATTACAGTGAACCTAAAAGTTTCACCCTGCACATGAGGACGATTTTTGGAATTATCATCTTCTAAACTACCTGAAGTACATATTATTATCTTTCAAATACACCCAGGTGTGATAAAATGAAAGTTTATTACCTATTTGGCAACATATAGAGAGGTTACATTTAAATCTCCTAATTCCCCAAGTTAATCTATGGAGAAAAAAGTGAGGGTCATGTAAAGTGACCACGAGGTGTGAGTTGTCAACCATGAACAGGATTGGCAGCACCACCTTTAGGCGAATTTAGAACTAACCCAGAAATGGACTATTAATGAACTACCAATAGAACTAGGTGTACAAACATGAATATTTGTACATTCAGAAAATGTTACTCCATTGTTGACATCAAAATTGGTGCTAATAGCAGACGAAATATCTGATTCTTACAATCTTTGGTTCTGTCACTACTAAATGTCTTTTCATGTGAACCACCAGTGTCTGCATGACTACAAAATAACTGATCAGTCATATCTGTGCACGTATTCAACTGCTGAGGTTCAAAAGATGAAGACATAATGCCACTACTGTCACTAGCTTACAATAATATCCCTGCTAGTTATCTTTAAATTTGATTGACAACTATCTGTGAAATCACCCAGAAAATGTTCACTGTGCACTAAAATTCCTTGGTTTAACTAACTGAATGCTGATTTTCACAATGAACATTTGATTGTTGTTCAGTCAAACTACCTGTGAGTGTGACCAAAGAGGCTAAATCAGAACTGATATCAAATTAATTGATGCTACATGAACCTTCCGATTTAGAAAGCAATAAATTTAAATCTAGTCACTTGTTATGCATTTCCTTAGCTCCTTGTAAAGTCTTTCCATTATATATGCAATCAACTGACGACTCAGGGTGAGTTCGTTTTTGTTTCTCTACTATCCACCAAGTTGCACAGATAAGACTAATATAATTCATCTTGCCATATATGTAAACACTGTGTAGTGAGGTTTATGACGATTTGCCTGTTTGAAACATCTTACAAAATATTGTGCTCGAATTTGTTTTACTGGAACTGTTCTTACCAGAATTTGTTTTACTTTTGGAGAAATGAATACTCCATACATGTCACTCTATACCATAAACCGAATCAACCCATTTGTGATAACGTCTTTCAATTTCAAGCACAATAGCTACACTTATATCTAATTTTGTTTCCCAGTCAAGCTGGAATGCATAATACATGAGGCTACGCAAATATTTCATTTTTTTTCAACTAATTGCCAATCCTTTGTCTTCGTGTTTAATATTACAGACACTAAGAACCCAGCCACAAACAGTGGCATTGTGAGGTCATCATAAGAGAGAACTTTGTTGCCATGTTGCAAAGCTAACATAGCTTGTGGTCACTTTTCTATTCTACGAACTGTGTCAGTCACTTTTTGCTTTCTACCAGATTTTGATTTCTTAGGTATTTTATTTTACTTACCTTTGTCCTCACTACTAGAGTCTTGTCCACAATGATAGTCAGTTTCAGATTCTGATTTTGAGTTGCTGTCTGAAATAAAATCATGAAAATCGTTCACTGAATCACTGCCTAAGTTAAGTCCATGTTGGTCCTAATCATTGCTCTGACCTTGACCTTTGGCTGAGGTCCAAGTCGCACCTGTCAGTTTATGACCACTGGTCAGTAAACTGGCTGATTTTTTGGAACTGGAAATGTGCAAAGTCAAACCAATTGTCACTGCTCCAGGTTAACTCTTAAGAAACGTACATGCCTGACGTTGAAGAAGATCCTGGAAATGCCGCAAATCGGTAACTTTAATTTTATGACTTCCCAGGTCAGTCCTACCAGAAACACAATTTTGAGGTTGCTTGGTTCCCGGTAACGCATTTGATTGTGCGTCTGCCTTGGCTGTTTGGTCATCTAACTGCTTCAAATATGCTTGCTTCTGTTTAAACGTTAACAATTTCCGTTTCTGTTTAATCTGTGCCTCAATATCATTCAAAGAGGAATCCAGATCGTCATCACTGTGCGATCCTTCACTTCGTCTTGTCCATGTGTATTTTTTTATTCATTGTCGTTTGTCTCAGACTTCATATTGCCACATGCAGCCATATCTGCGCCCTCTACTAACTGAAATAAGTCAGAAATATCGTTTTCTGGATCAGATTCTATAACAGGAGTAGCTTTGGTATTGTCCAGTTCATCTTGCTCAATATCAGGCATATTATCCTCATTGAACTTAAAGTCTTGTCTGGTGCCTTTGCACAATCCATATCTCGTCATCACACAGTGGCAGTCTCGGGAGATATCAAAATTGTCCAAATTTATCCCACCTTCATAAACATAAATCGATAAGTTAATATACGTCCATTATCTCCACAAAACTTGGGGATTGCATCATATTGACACACACACACACACACACACACACACACACACACACACACAAATTAATGGCAGAACTTGGGTAGGTTACATAAACTGGTGTGTACAGGTGAAAATCTGATGAACAAAAACAAGTGGTGGGATGGGAAAGAGAAACAAACAAAGGAAATAGAACACGTGAAATTGTAACCTCCATACGATAAAGTGGACGAAATTGGGAAAGAAAATCGCGAAATGCATTCAGTTTCATAGAATGCATTGAAGCCTACTGATTCATTTCGGTACGCATAGTTTTGTATTTCGTCCATCAAATGGATTAATCCTTCAGTTTTGTCGAAATTATTGTCACGAAATTCAAATCATCTTATCGATTTTGTCGACGGAAACGGTTTTCAGCTCACAAAATCCTATAAGATTCACCCAGTTTCGTGCACAAAATTGGAAGAAATGACAATCAGAATTATACTTAACGGATTGTGTGCACAGAATCGCAAATGAAATTATGCAATCGTATAAAGCCACAAAATCGTTATCGTGGTCATTTTCGTGAGTTCCTATAATGACTTGTAGAGGGAATCGGTCTCCACGTTTCACAATAAGTCACATATATGCATGCCGTCGTGACAATTCAGCAAGCTGTGGCAGATAGCCATCATGGGCGACTCTATGGCAGACACAATGCCAAATAATGAATTGTTGGAAGACTACCAGCGTTACATTGCAGACTGGCCAATATTGAATGATATTCTGGCTGTTGGTTGTTCCTTTCGCCCATTTTTTATTTTTAGATTTCTTAGCGCGCCAAACGATCAAAATTAAAACATGGACGCATGTGCCAGATCTGTTAGTTTCTGATTACGTCGTCAAGTGTCTCTGATGGCACGAAATTCTGAGCGGTTACACTTGGCACGTCAGGGTTCAAAACGTCACATTTCCCCAATGTCATGGACAAAACAGATAAAGTTTTTCAGTTCCGAGTGCTTTAAACAAAACTGAGATAGCTTTTGTAATTTCATGTACGAAATTGAGAAACCTAACGATTCTGTTGACAGAATTGTATTATCTTTAGATTTCTGTAAACAAAACTGTACTGTCATGCTTGTTTGCACGGAATCGAGTACTCTATTTTGTGAAATGTACTTACAATTTCGTGCACAAAATTGGATAACACATGACTTACGTGACATGTTTTTCCTTTTGTTTACAACATTTGATCAAAAATGGATTGTGTGGACAAAATTGGAAAGCCTTCAAAATTTTGTGGACACAATTTAAAACCGTGCCCAATTCTGTGGACGAAATTGGCAATTTTTAGGATTCTGTGGACAGAATAAATAAACTTACCCATGTTGTGGACGAAATTGATATATTTAACCATTCTTTAGATCCCACTTTTCAATTTCGTGGACGAAAATGGTACAAACTTACACTTTTCTGCACGCAATTAATAATATTATACAATTTTGTGCACGAAATTGGTAAACTGTTACAATTCCGTGCACAGAATTAATTCAACAAGTTTGTTAGTTTCTGTGAAATACTTTTAGTTTTATGATATTTTCTTCCAGTTTCGTCCACAAAATCAGGAGAGTAGTCAATTTCGTGGTGGGACTTCCATTTTGTAATTTACCCTTACAATTCTGTGAATCCTGTTGTGATCTCGTCCACGAAACAATAAGTATTACGATTTAGTGCACGTAATCAATGATGTTACACTTGGCAACGCATATCTACAATAGATTTAGTAGCAGGCCCTGTTAGATAATAGCTCCAGGATACATAATACGGACTATGTTAATATAAACGTCACGAATATAGCATATGTTACGTTAGCCAAATATCGAAAATACCAAAACACATAATGCATTGAAATAATAATTTTAATTATTCTGATGTTCGGCCGATATCTTGAGACATAATGCTGCTTACTATGTTAATTTTGTCTTTAATTGTGGTATAAGAATGGATAAAAAATTGACCATAAAGCAGCTATCATGATTTACGAAGCCAGAATTACTCTTTGCGTGTATTTGAACCAGAATGACCTCGTGATTCCGCAAATCGTGGTTCCAAAACACAAGCAGCTTAGAAATTGGCACACAGTCCTGCTGCGTGAGGGATCTCACTGTATGTGGTGAATCAATCCGTCTATCTTCTAGACAATAAGGTCAGCTGTAAAAATATTGTCTACATTTCTGTAAATGAATGAATGAATGAATGAATGCATGGATGAATGAATGAATAAATAAATAGATAAATAAATAAATAAATAAATAAATAAATAAATAAATAAATAAATAAATAAATAAATAAATAAATAAATAAATAAAATGAAAATTCTCCCTATCAAAGTTTCCAATGTTTGAGATGACATTGGTCAGATGCAATGCAGCATGGACTGTAAACGTGAAAATTAAATACGTTTTGCAACTGGCCTCTTTAAATGTATTCACAGCTAGGTGAGTGATTTTCTTATGGAAAATATTGCCTCACTCATAATACACTGAACGAGTGATACTGTAGTTCTAGAAATTTTTGCGCGTTTAATTTCGTGGAAACTCATTTTTTCTAAAATTACAGAATTTTCGTGCATTTTAATTTCGCGCAATCCAATGCCATACAATGTATTGAAATACAATGCAACTATTTTCGCGCATTTTAATTTCGCGCTTTGAATGGTAGCAGGAAAAGCGCGAAATTAAATCGAACGCAAAAATTTCTATAACTGCAATACATCGTTTTCACTGATGAAGTCATCATAAATGTCGCTCAATGAGTCACTACCATGTATATCAATTCTCACTGCTCTGTTTGGTTCAACGTCAAGGCTTAGTACATGTGCACCTAGCAAACCAACAGAATGACCAGAAAAATGAAAATACATACTGAGGTATGATTGCATCACCGAAGCTATAAATAAGAATTCCTTTGCTAAATTGATATCCAGCTTCTTCTTTCCAAGTGGCAGATTCCAAGCTCTAGCTGCCACTGGTATGCTTTATTGAATCTTGATTTGGATAATAATTAAGACTATGGAAACTTAGAGGAGTCATATTATTTGTTTCTCGATATACGAATATAAAAATTAGTAAAAGCACAATCAATATGATGCAAAACACACCGAACAAAACATTCATAAGAACATAGAGTGGAAGACCAAAGACTAGAGATACCTCATTTCTTACATTTACATTAAAAAGCATAACAATTACTTTCTTATAATGCAGTGGTTAATCAAGATCACGAGAGAGAATATTTAACTCATTTAGTCGTCTTGTATCCATACTAAAAGTTTGAACAGCAGAAAGAACTAAAATATTTTGCTGCGTTTCAGTGTTATTTCTGGAGTAGTAGAAAAAGTACATGTGTATGGTGGGGAATCCCCACCATAATCCCTAAAGGTATAGATCAGTGTGTTTGGGAGCGTTTGGCAGCAGACCCGTCTACAATGAAATAAGTGGATGCTGCTGTCGTGTCGACGCAGATGTCTGGACTATGGTGACGCATGTGTAAGAAATAAAATGCCTGCAGCAAACATTATAGTTGAAATAAAATAATTATTTCGTTGTGTGTTGCCTTCAACTGATGAAACACACACCATGAAGAACAAGAGTCCTGAAAATTTTTGACAGCGAAACACTTCCTTTGATATGCAATTGGACTTTTAATTTAAATAATCGTTTCTCCGCAGGAAGCAAAATCACTTTGCTACCAGCATGGTATCACAGCAGGGAGGAAGTCTCGCTGATTGAAGTGAAAGGAGTTAATTAGTATGAAAAATAACAATCTCAGTATCAGCAAATGAGCCTATGAGTGGTCATAAGGAGTAGTAATCGATTAGAGGCAATAGGGAAGGCTGCTGGTGACAGAGAAAACCAGGTGATGAGTTCAGCATGCGCGCGCACACACAAATACACACACACACACACAAATACATTCATACATACATACATACATACATACATATATACATACATATGTAAGCGTTCCTTTGTAAATATTTGACGCATGCTTGCCCATGTGCCAGAACGCAGCTTCACTTGGCATACACCTTGGTGTATTTATTCACATATACACTGAGATACAATACGAAATGTTTACACATACAAATGTTAAACACGTGAACGTCACAGAATAAATAGTAAATACATAAACAAATAAACTAAGAAAGTGAGTAACAGATACTAAAACCCTAAGATGAAAATGAAATAAAACGAATGAGACTATAGGAGTGCACTCATCATTATTTACCATGTTCAAGTAAATCATTTGAAGGACTATACATATATACATAGTCATACTCCAACACTGTTTTCTCAATTCTTAGGCGGGATTTACATAATAAAATATGGGCAAACATGGTGCACAATTGCCACCTCCGTCTTTGATATTCATTTTTTTTTTCTGGATCCGTGAGGTTCGGGAAGTTAGCGTCTATAATTTTAAGCTTTCCAAACAAATCAACCCTGAAGTTAATGTGATAAAATACAATGTAGTATGACATGTTTTTCACCTTCCACTTCTACACTAAAGAACATGGAGCACTTCCTCTCCATTGCTAAATCTTGCTTACTAATGCGTAATTTGCTGAAGTTATTTCTTAGCAGGAATATTTGTCTGCAAATAAGGTTCCATGGCAAAATTCTTTTTGAAAATACATGTGGGAAGCTTATAGCAATCGTCGCTATTGATAACGTGAACATTTGTGAGCCACTGAGACCTGAGCATACGCTGGTTTAAACATATTTTGTTGTAAAAACAATTGGCCGACAAGCTCACCAGCCTATATTAGGGCCTGTTGTACATATAAGACAATACAACATTGATGCTTCAAAACACTAATACACAGATAGGCAACATACGGGACCACAATTTCAGAATAGGTGGGGGAGGGGGCATGTGTGATGTGTAGTGAGATTACAATCACTTTCATCAGCCGAAAAGTTGTTTCCAAAATTCATATCTTAAACCTTCCTGGGTTCTTAATATAATGTTGTACTGCTTGTAAAATTGCCTCATTATGTCTCCCGGTGGAAGCCGGGGGACATATTGTTTTAGTGCCGGTTTCTTCCGCTTCTTCTGCTTGTTGTTGTTGTTGTTGTTGTTGTTGTTTTTGTTGTTGTTGTTCAACACTTGGTTTCCGTGCGATAAGTCTTGAAGGACTTGATGGAATTTGATGAAACTGGGTAGGATTATGTATCTTGACAAGACCTAGGTTGGGATTATATTTGGCTGACCTTGACTTAATTTTCAAGGTCACAGAGTCACTTATATGAAATTGGTTTCCTTGCAATTAGTCTTGAAGAACTTGATGGAATTTGATGAAACTTGGTAGGAATATATATCTAGGCAAGACCTAGGTTGGAATCATATTTGGGTGACCTTGACTAAATTCTCAAGGTCACAGGGTCAGTTTTATGAAATAGGTTTCTGTGCTATAAGTCTTGAAGAACTTGATGGAATTTGATGAAACTTGAAGGATAATGCATCAAGGTGAGATCCACAATTGGATTGTAGTTGGGTGACCTTGACCTAATTTTCAAGGTCACAGGGTCATTTATGTGAAATTGGTTTCTCTGCAATAAGTCTTGAAGAACTTGATGAAAATTGCTAGAGTAATGTGTCTAGGTGAGAGCTAAAATAGGAAAGTAATTTTCAAGCAAACTTGGTCATTTGTAATTTGTTATCACCTGTAGCTTATTCAGAGACGTAAATGTTCCACCGGGAGACATTTGATTTTCTGTTGGAAAATCAGTCTGTTCTAGTTTATATTTCTTTTTCCCTTAATTGCAAATAGTAACGCATGAGCGCTAAAACTCACATAAGGTATTATGTGGTCTGCAATTTATTTCTCAATACCGTATATTTACTACATTGAAAAAAAAAATGATGAATGTTCTATAAAATTCTGCTCCACATGAGCCTGATGGTGATTCAACAACGGCAATTCTGAAAAGATTAACATTAAGCCGGCTGCACCACAGTCTCTTCCTGGCATGGATAACAGCAATTTTCCTATCACCGTAATTAGACAACTCGTTACATCTTGGTTTGTTCTTGTTAAGTTCCCTTTTCAAGTCCTCGAAATGTTCATAATTCCTCATTGACCGAGGTATTAGGTTTCATTCCCGAAAATTTGATGATAAGAATAACTTAAAAAATACATTTTTGCATGGGAATAGTACGTAATTGCTTTGTCCGTGCCGAAACTATTCCGGGCATACTCTGCAACTGTTTTCTCAGCTTTTAAAGTAAGTGTGCATGGGACACTAAATTGAATGCCAACAATAATCGTATGTACTTTCTATGCACTTTTCCCCAAACCGAAGCAAAGGGTTGGTTTTATGTTTACCTTTGTCAAAAACAATTATTTTACTTTTGGTGACGTTTGCAATAAGTTTCCACTGTTTACAGTAATCTCGTAATTCATCTAGTGATCAGTTTGCTCATTGCGACATTACAATTAGGTCATCTGCACTTAGTAGACAATTAAGTTTCAAATCATATAATTCAACAGGGTCACAGGAATTATAAAAAAATCTATGGCATATCAGCAGGGAAAAGATTGAACAGGATGGGACTTAGTATACATCGTTGCTTAACCCCAATGTTAGATACAAACGACTCAGTGTATATGTTATCAGCCGTTATCAGTCTTAATGCAAGATCTCACCTCATCATAAATAGATTCTAAAGTAATAAGAAAATTTCCACCGGCAGCATGTAATAATAACTTTTCAGTAAAGCCTGTCTCCAAACGGTATCAAATGCGCATTTAAGGCAACAAAGCAGACATACAGAAATATTTGGGTACCACATTTTAAATGTTTATCATTTAAAGTTTATAAAGTAAAAGATGTCAGCAGTTCTGCATTTCTTTTTTAAGCCAATTTGGTGCTTCGGAATGATATTGTTTGCCATGAAATATTTATTAAATCTAGCGTGTAAGATTGTATAGAATAGCTTATAAAAGTGGCTGGATAGGGCAATACCTCTATACTCAGACGGTTTAAAACAGACTTTTTCTGAAGTTTAATCTATTGAAAAGTTTACCCTTGTTCTTACATATGCCAGGAGCATCAAGGCCTGCGTTATACACGGGTCATTGGTGCCCTAACAGTTATCATTTAGTAAAGGTATTTAAATGACATAATGCAATTGGTTGAAGTGACTCTCATATGTTCCAAATCAATTATGTTGCATTCATCGTAACACAGGTGATCACGGTAGTCAATTTCAATTACATGAACCATCATGTATGTGTCATTTGACAAATGCGGGAACACAAGTATGATTACATGAATGGAACAAGGTCACTTCCAGTTCTCCAATGTCCTGTGTCCCTCATCCTGCTTGTGGCTAGCTGCTCCAAATATATCAACTAGGCTTATTTTGTGTGACATGTAATTGTACAATATTCCATTTATTTTACATAGACATGGAATTGGGCCTTTAAATTTTGTTTAATGTGTGGTGATTGAGCAACCACACCCTCAGTATATGCGTGACATTTAGCAGGGTCTAGATAACAGTGGTCAATTTGTATGTTAGGGGGCACCACATAGGCAGTACGTTGTTATGCCATCTGAATAGTATATCACCATTTTAATACTCTTGCATTCAATTTGGACTTTTATGGAGCGCAAATAAAACTCTTAACTCGGACCACTGACT
The DNA here is from genome assembly GCA_964020975.1 of Hermodice carunculata. Classification (NCBI taxonomy): domain Eukaryota; kingdom Metazoa; phylum Annelida; class Polychaeta; order Eunicida; family Amphinomidae; genus Hermodice; species Hermodice carunculata. The sequence continues at coordinate 55,648,433 of OZ026615.1, read as the reverse complement.
TTTGTCTTAAGGTGGGCTTCGTCACTTTAAGGATGTACTTCTGCTTAGCACAGGTGCCCACAAAATAGGCCATAAAACACAATATACTTAGAAAAGGTCTAACAAAATTTACTTTTCTAAAAATAACATAAAGTGGAGAAGTATGTTTTTTCATTGTCATTTGTGTCACTTGTCTTGTGTTTATACAGCAACTGTGCAAAGTAAACGTACATTTGAAAAAAAAATTATGATGATAAAGTGAGATGTCAAGCTTCCAACATCAAACAGTCTAAGAAACCAAACAAAGCAAAATTTGCAAAAAAGTGAGACCCGCTTTTTTACCCACTTTTTATAGTTTACTTTGTCACAAAAATGTCAAAGGTTGAATGAAAACTTCAAAAAAGTGACATAAATGACAATGACAAAACGCAATTCTCCATTTTGTGTACTTTTCAAAAATATGTGCTTTGTTTGACTTATTTTTAGTTTATTGTGTTTTATGGCGTATTTTGTAGATACCTCTGCCAAGCAGAAGTATATTCTTGCAACTTTTTTTTGTTTTCAAATATCAGGAACATTTTTAAAGCAAAGTCAATCTGTGACAGATTAAATGTATCATTATATCTGTCGGAAATACACCTATTAATTAGTCAAGAATTAATTTGGGAACTTATGTTTCCATTAATTATAGTGACTTCACCGCAAGGAAGGTCCATTGACCATCTTCACAGTGACGGTTTACGTTCAGGAACATTCAAGATGACCGATTCTGGGTAATGAGGTTTTGAGAAGGATTCATGGAAACCAAGGTTTGGTGTTTCATATCGGTTTCACAAAGCTTGCACGACATCTGGCGAAAGATACAGGAACCCCTCATCTGAGAACCATGGAAAATTATATTCAACCGAAAATGACAGAATGTGTTCGCTAAAAATTTGTTTCTTGATAAGTCAAAAGGATTACTTTGATATTGGGGGGGGGGGCATGGTTTCTTTTACCAAGAATCCATCTTCACGCAGAACAAAACAAATAAACAAACAAGCAAACAAAGCATAAACAAAACAAACAACAAACAAAATGAAACAAAACAAAACCAACCAACCCCACAAAAATACAAAAAAACTAACAAACAAACAAACAAAAGAGAAAACAAAAAACAAAAACAACCCTACCCCGGTATTTCAAACGGATTATGTCGACTTTCTTTTAATCAATATTAACAGCAAAATATACCTCACTAAACCAGCATAAATATATAATTCACATGATGAGTATACAAGTTTGGAATGTTTGTCTGCAGATAGGTCTCATCCACACTTTAAATGCGGGAACAGGTCTTTTTGTGTTGCTTTGTTTATTGTAATATTTATGATTTAATTTCGAGAAAACTAGCCTATGTGTCAGCAATTTCGTCTGTATATAAAATTTGCGCGATTTTGAATGGAGACAATCAATCAGAACATGTTATGGTTCAATATCTGTAATAATTTGTTCAAACTGTTAACGCTGTGCCCCTTTTGCCTGTATCTTGTAAACCCTACAGACGCGGACCCAAGAAGTGACATGATATTTGAATATTATAAATTGACATTGGACAACACATTATTTCTACACAAGAGCTTGTTTTTCTACATAGCCCGACTTACAGGTCTTGACGCATTTGTGTGCTTTGGAGATTCACAGATTAACAGATCAAGGATTTTAGTAGGGCATGGAGTATCCCATATAAATGTATTAGAGAAGTTGCAAAATAAGGGTAAATGTGCATGGGGATTTTAAAACCAAACTGGCAATACCATCCTCTTACATTCGTGTGAAGTCTCTCTTTTAAAATACACGCGCGCGATGTGTAATCTAACAATAATTTTGTATACCCGCAACAGGTCCATTATAAAGCAATTTGCAATGAATAATAAGACGCAGAAAATGGCATACTATAGCAAAATCTGACGCAAATCTTATTTTTATATGTAGATATACCACAAATGTAACTGTTTATGTCAAAATTGAATTATCATTTTATCTTTGAGTAACAAATTCCCCTGTTGCTGTTAGGTGTAATTGACTACTAGTCTTTCTTTATGGCAAGAAAAAACTTAGTTAAGATGCACCTGAATTGTCTCTTTTAATTATACAAGTGATAATATGTATACCAAGGCTGGACCTCTTAGTTTTATTAAAGATGGCATTAATGCCACTTTGGTACAAAGTGTAAAACTATGTACCTTAAAGTGCAAATATTAGATTATGATGTGATCAGCTTTATACAGTGACATGTTTAGACTGTGTGTCTTTCAAATATACATGTCCATTTTACTCTCGCTTCGAATGAATTTTTAATTTCTTTTGCGGTTGGTGCTCAGACATACATTTTGTTGGCTCCGATAGTGAAATATAAAGATTATTTGATTGTTATATATGAATAAGTATTCTGGTGCTGGGGTGCCATAAAGATAGACATGCGCGGAAAAGTTAATTGTTTATGATTCTGATCGTTGAATCTGACCCGCACAAATGCACTGTCAGCTAAACGAATCGAACTGGGCCATCACAGTTTGAAATTTTCCCGTGCCCCATAATAACCTTTGCAATCATGCGTATGTGAATGTGGGTATTTGCTGCTAAGAGGTGCATGCGCTTTGTAAAGACCAAGTGCCCCATCGCCAAGAAAAATAACTTGTGATCCAAAATTATGTTATCGCTTCGGGAATACGTTCTCGTCATGGAAAGTACTGACGACAAAGTGATGAGCTGTCAGAACTGATTCAAACGTTTAGCATTAATTCTAGGTTACGTATAATGGTATGGTTACAAATCCAGTTTTGAAAGGGTCAACGAAAGCTCATTTGTCATAACAGGAATGCTGATACAAGTGGAAAGAAAACTCAACTTTTCTTTCTCTGACTGCATTTGGGATAATCTATTATTGTGTAAAATTATACTCCATAAAATTGTAAAAATAGCGAAAGCTTACCTCGCATGTCAGACTTATTTTGACAAGCATAAGTTATTGCTATACACCATGTTGTTGACTTTGTCATTTATAAAGTCTCTGTACCAACACAGACATTCGTTTTTGTCTTTCTTTCTTTCTTTCTTTCTTTCTTTCTTTTACTTTCTTTCTTTCTTTCTTTCTTTCTTTCTTTTACTTTCTTTCTTTCTTTCTTCTTTACCAGCAGTTTTGTCCAACAATTTTCTCGGACGCTCTTACACTAAGAGACTCTTACTTGGTATGAATATAGATCCAGGTCAAGCCTTTGTACAAAGACGAGTGAGTCTATTTTAAATGATGCAAACTGGAAATTTTTTAAAATCTTGAATTTCTTCAAAAGTATTACAGGTAGAGGGGCCATTCCAACTTTTATTGCAGAATTTTAATTTATGCTAACTAGGGCACTTGAAAAGTTCAAATGTTGAATATCTTCAAAACTGTTTTGGATAGAGATGCCATTCCAACTTCTATTTATAGGTTTATACTGTAGGCATATCCAATGAACCAGAAATATAAGTTTTAGAATTTTAATTTATGGTAATTGGGGGCACTTTGAAAATTTCAATGTTGAATATCTTCAGAACTATTATAGGCAGAAGTGCCATGCTAACTTCTATGCATAGGTTTGTGCTATAGGGGCAACCAATAAACAACAAACAACAAGCAAAAAATAACAATTGTAGAATTTTAATTTATGCTAATGAGGGTCATTTTGAAAGTTTCAATGTTGAATTTCTTCAAATTTATTATAGGTTGAGATGCCATACCAACCTCAGTTTATAGGTTTGTGCTGTAGGTGCATGCAATAAACATTAGTATTTGTGCAAATTTTGGAGGCACGGACAGATTTGCTTTGTAGCAAATCTTCTTTCTCGTTATTTAATGTACTTCAATACCATAACCGTGTTGATAATCTTAAAAGTATACCGTCAGTAAATAACTTCAGTTTTATGCCACCACAGTAGATGCATTTTGTCTGATGAAATAAATTAGAAATTAGTGACACTGAAGGTCGGTAATGAACGTTGGCACCAAGCTTGCTCCAGTTTCAGGATTAAAGTTGCCCACTTTGTCCTTAATTTCCACGTTCTTGTTAATAACCTCATATCAATATATATATTGTCAAGATACATACAGGCCAATTGATGTCTTCAGATGTTCAGATGCTGGTTTCATACCCAAAATATTACATCCCAGCATAAAGGTATTTCACAAAGATATATATATATATATATATATATATATATATATATATATATATATATATATATTATGGAACACCGTTTCTTGGGTTTTTAGCGTTCAGAGGCATCTTCAATATTTTAAGGATATCTTTGAATATTTAAAGATATTTCTAAATGGATTTAAAGATATCTGTCAATCCATTTAGAGATATATTTGAATGTTTTTAAACATATCCTTATAGCCAATTGTCGCCTTCCAGATTTAGAGAAATGACCAAATGCACTTGAAGATATGCTTAAATCGATTTATGTATCTATATATATATTCTAGGCGACTGGTGCCAAAGGTTGCAGGTTCGAGTCCCGCTCGTTCCGAACACTATATATATATATAAAGTTATCTTGAAATAAATTTGTAGATGTCGTTAAATCCACTTAAGCGTTCGTTCAAGGATTCTATCATATTCATGTATAATGAGGGCTCCCTTGCACAGCGTAAAATGTCAGATGGATCATGTTTCTTTGTAAATTGTTCAGTGGCTTAAAACTTGTGATAACAGACTTCTGTCCCATTTCAGGATGTAATCCATTTCAATAGTTGTATAATCTGATGATAGTAGTCGGGTATACATTTTGCCCGTAGGGGTTTTAGCAACAGTGAAATGGCAAATGATGTGACATTGCCCGAAATGAAAGCAATTACCAGCACTATTAGAGCTGCCACTGCGTCTTTGAGACAGGAAAATGTAAATCAATCAATTGTCGATCAAATTGACCATGCAAAAATATACTGTCGCTAATACGCTAATACCCATCACTTCTGACACATAAAACAAAATTAATTTCTGAAAAGGAAGAAAAACAATAGGTAGGATATGAGAGGTGGTAACATGAATATTCATACCGGAAAATAATTGTTCTTGCATGTCTGCCTCGGGAGAATCAATATTTAGGGAACGCAACCGTTTTTCCTCGATTTGAAGAAATCTGTATATACATTTAGATACATCTTCAAATGGATTTAAAGAGATCTTTTAATCCATTTTAGACACGTCTCTTTATCCAGTTAGAGATGTCTAGAAATCCATTTAGAAATATTTTAAATCGATTTATAGATATCTCTAAATAGGCTGTATTTAAACATTTAGAGATGTCCCTAAATCCATTTAGAAATAGATTTTCTATTTATACATATTCCAAATAGGCTCTATTTAAACATATCTTTCAATGGATTAGATATCTTCAAATAGTAATACATGGCAGCAAATATTACATGTATTCAAAGATGTCTTTAAATTGACATAGATATATCTTTGATTTAATCCATTGAAAGATCTGTTTTAAATACAACTGATTTAGAGAGATGTCTAAATCAAATCCAAGATATCTCCAAATAATCAAAAGACATGTCTAAATACTGACTTCCCCCCCCCCCCCCCGCAAAGGCGTTTCAATATACACATTGTTTGCAGAGAATATTCAGAAGGTGTGTTGTGTCCCGTCTTAATGTCATCCTTGCTAACTCAGGGATAATATTGTACCAAGAGGTATATCTCCTGCCGAGCAATATATATACTTATGTGTTGCCTGGCATCAATAGCAGTTTGAAGGCCTTGAAATGTCGCTGCAACGGTAACAAGAGTATAAATACTGATAACTTGTGTTGTCCTACATTGAAAAGATTGCACGACTGTACACGAGAAACATATCAATCAAAATCCACTTTCGGTGCCATTTTCTTCCACACAGACCTCTTGTGTCGTTCCTACAGTTAAAACATGTTATACTTCGATATAAGCAATTGCATTTATTACAGTTATTCATTAATTGTCGCACATAAAGAATAAACTTCTACTAATGAAAAGTGAAGTGATATAGAGGTTCATCATTAAAGCAAAGCTTCATCCAAACGTCACAAGCCTGTATGTTTACGTTCGACGCATGTTCATCGCTTACGAGAAAATATTTGATTGGTAAGTTAGTACCAAGACTACACTTTTTGCCATTGATCAAATTCCAACTGCGAAAAAAGCATATTTTGGACAGCGGCAATTTTGAAGTTAGTAGGTTCTTATGTTCGAAACAACGGATGCAACATGAACTCGACAGCGCATGCAGAAATCAAGGTCAATCATTACACTATACACTACCACCGCTGAATGCAATGACGACGTATGAGTTTGCAATTGGGGTATTTGGTCCTAAATACTAACTTATGTGGCTCTTGATATTCCCACTACATATTTGTTGCCAATTAAAATATTTTCTGGGACGAATATACAAAAACGTTGTTTCATTGTGCCACAAAGGCACAAGGGTTTCGAAGTTACTTTGATATCCTCACACAACGCAGAGACAATGCATGTGGGCAAATTCTAACATCTCTGAAATTGCAACCGAACATGTCGGAATACCTCCCACCTCCCACCTTCCAACTTCTTATCAAAATTCCAACCAGTGTGCAAAAATATGGCTTATATTCTTAACAGCAAAAACATTTCGTTGCAACGTTTACATTTTCTGCATGACAAAGGCGGGGCTATAAAACGCACATTTTAGTCCCAAAATGCTTCACATTAACTTTTCGTGTGAAGTGGGGATTGAAAGTACAGATTGCCGCTTCTTTACAAGCATTTATCATATAGTTAAAACAGGATGCCTCGAATTGTCATTTTCATATTATAATGCAGGTGTCCGGGATAACGTATAAATGATATTTTCTGACATCAACCTCTTTCTCATCATTCATGCGTCAAAAAGTTACGTTTTTGATCTCTAAAAGACCTTTTTAGTATCAATGCCGATGGGTAGATTATTTCCAAACGTGGTTGGAATGTACAGTGACATGTACCTGCAGTGATACTCTTATAATTTTATCCCTTTGCCGTCGTCAAGTTCACCATATCTAACCTATGAAGAGATGGTTGAGTAGTACTTAACCTGCAAGACTTGCGCACTGTTTCAACCATGCCCTTGATGAAGCCCTCAAAATAGGCATTCCAGGTTTTATGTTTCGATTTTGACTTCGAATACTACAGGAATAGTGGTTCCTCTCGCATAAGAAATAGTGTTACGTCATCATATCTTTGATATAAGCAATCATTATGAATGATATCCTCAATAAAATGCCAAAGTTTTTTCTGGTACTTCAATTGCGTCTCTGATCTCCAGTGTAAAGCCGTCTTAAACATTCATTTGCACACACTATTCTTGCTAATAATAAGATATTTTGTTCATTCATAATTTCAAAAGCGCACTTCTGGGCAAGCCAAAGCTATTTTTTTTTCAGCCTGGAAAATTGCTTCGAAATCACTGCCTTTCTCTGTCTTAGAAACTGCTTTCTAGAATCTCAGATCAATAGTAAAACACAGGAAAGTATTTCATGGAAAAAAGACCAAAATTAGACCAATTTTATATTCACATTTCCTTCTAAATGGCACCTGGAACGCAAGTGGAAATGCAATTTTGATGCATATAATTTAACTTTCTTCAGAGCAGGGAAAAAAGCTGACAGAAGAGTTTAGCTGGCTGCTCAATGCCACTTTCTAAATCCAAGCTTGACCGGAGACCGACCCTGTTCCTCCAGAGTGTCATTATGGCCCTTTACTTATAGTGATTCCAAATGAAATCATCATCCTCGTCGCCGTCGTCGTCGTCGTCGTCGTCGTCGTCGTCATCATCATCATCATCATTATCATCATCATCAAGCATTTACTTTTGAAGTATTGCTCTGTTGACCCAATCAGTCTATAGGTAACTGTACTCATTCATAACGGTAACGTATTTTGAAATATATTTGTATATACATTGTCACTCGCTTTAATATAATCACTGAATGTGCATGAGAACTGAACACAACTTTGCTGAGAGTTGTCGATAAAACATATCATGAAAGCACGCTCCGTGTTAATACTTTCCTTGGCGCGGGTGGGACGAAGGAGTAAAGTTCTCGATCCCTCGGGTATCACCCACAACATCATCCCTCAAAGGCACCTATATCTTCACCCAACATTGAAATGATGGCTTATGAAGGCAGATATTTTAAATATTACAATTTTCGATCATACAAAGTAAATTGCATAAATCCATTTGGTTGGCAATGCTCGCTTTTTCAAAATCAATTTAGGCTGACACTGAGCAATACATAGAATGAACTTTACTAGCTGCGCCACACATTAATGCGATATTCAGGACTATATTATTCAATAGAACTGTGCATTTCGCATCGATTCAGCGGAATACAATTTGTCGATTCGGGTACCCGCTGAATTCCAACATTTTCCCGTATTTACAGCTCTAACATTTCACATGTACAGAATCTATTTGCCATCACAACTGTAGCGACAAAGTTATTTCTAAAAGTATGGACGATTCTTTTCAGTTATATAAGAAAATTAGATGCAAGGCAAACATATTGCTTTAAATTAAATTATTTGATTGGTGGGTTCGAATTTAACTACATGTTAAATTTTCCGCTACTTTTTCGGTGACAAATTCTGTACGAGTCCACCACTTTTATCGACACGTTTCGGGACAACGCGATGCACCAAAAGCCGGCAAAGGGAAGCTGTTGACCTGGGCCATTTTTATGGTGTCTGCAACTGTAGCCACGCTGATAATTAAATGAAAGGTTGGTTTACACAAATATGGCTCTAGTGTCGTTATGTCAATTCAAATAACATCTGCATTTGTCGAAATTGGCAACAAAAGAGAAATATTTAATATGGTTTAGATCAAAGCTTCTCTCATGATAAGTTTGACCTGAACGTAACATCGGGGCATAATGATGTGTATTCTCTTCATTAGTATCAATTCATTTTAGGTAAGGTCTGAGACCACACACATGTTAAAAACAAGTTTCATTATATTTTGTTTATTCAGAGCCATTCTTTATTGATACTGCATAATGGATATGAACATTGTACACGTTAGGGGCGTTGTTGAAAAAAGTCCAAGTTTGATATGAACATGGTGAAACATATCGAACCAATACTGCAATCAGATGACAATACAAACAGTATGAAACAGGAAATCATACAAAATATACTATGTATTCATATTTATTGGTAAAAATGCAATATATTCGTTTACCTAAGAAGGCTATTCAAAGGTGATGCACGTCTTCTATAATATACATACCAACCAAATCAATATGTGATGGTTTGTTTGCTTTTTTTGGGGGGGGGGGATATTGGAAGCTACAAATACGCGAAATTCTGCACATTTTATCATAATATAAAGGGAAAAACATTCTTACGTTATTTTTGAGATTTTCTGTTATCTTAGTAGAAGGTTACGCAAACTTTGAAAATTTTAATCATGATACCAAAGCAGTAATTGAAAATTGTTCATACTTCAATGGTGGTAAATGCACTGTGTTTATTGGTGAATGTTGATAGCTGATAATGGAGAACATCAATATTTTCCCAACTTGATAAGGATATATATATATATATATATATATATATATATATATATATATATATATATATATATATATATATATATATATATATATATATATATATATATATATATATATATGTTCCGAGCATTTTGAGAATCTGCGCGATTTCCGGAATCGCGCTGCGCATTTTTGGAATTCCCAAAATGCACGCCATTTTCGGAATTCCTATATCGCGCTGCGCGATTCTAGAATTGCTCGTGCGCCATTTAAGAATCTGCGCATTATGAGAAATTTTTAAAGAGAACATGTATTTGTAGCCTTAAGGTCCAAATTTATATCCTGTTTGGTGGACGGATGTTTAAACACTCACATTGGGTGTAAGTCTGATAAAACATCGTGGAAGAGTGGAACAGAGTGGAAGCGGAGAGGTCGGGAGGGCCTCCGTGCTGGCCGAGAGGTAAATATACGGACTAACACTGAAAGTACTTAATATTTCACGTATTAGTTACGTAACGTTACGTCTTGACCACCGTTGCCAATATACAAAAGGATTTGTAGGAGGGAGTAATGAAACATGCATACTGACACAACAATTACTGGTAACAATAGCCTTGGGGACTATCAGTCAGAGTGAGGAGGTGACATCTGTTGGGAAAACTCTCAGAGGTCCATGGACATGACGCCGCCAACAACAGAATCCTGGCCTAAGCCTGGAAATTATCCTTACCAACCAGCCTGGGACTGCCAAGGGACCCCCTGGGGATGCCTGCCAATCTGAGAGCAGTCTGGTGTGAGGGAGATGCTGTCTATTGCCACTCTTGAGGTCCTGGAGATCTTGCAAGATCAGTGAACTGTGAAAAACATGGCATCTGCCCGGTGGCAGTCGTATGATTTCGTAAGGCAGTGGTTAGTTGCACTGGTCCACTGGCTCTTGGCCTAGTGGAGCCCTGGGACATTTGCCTGTCTGAGACAAGATCTAGGCCTACTCTAGGTAGGGTGACCTATAGACTGCATTCAAGTCTAAACCCCAAGGGAGCCAAAAACTGGAACATGGTGGCTGCCCCCAGGGGTACAAGGGAACTCTAATGGAAAAGGACCAGGAACCTATGCAAAGGAGCATTCTGGGCCAGCAAAGGCATAAATGCCTTCCTCCAGCATTATCAAGTCATGCAGGTATAGCTTGGGAAAAGTCATAAATGATAGCTAGCAGCAAGCCCGAAGGAAATCAACAACAGCAACATTCCTTAGGGCTTGCCAGGACGCAATGAAGACTTGCATGTCATGAGCTCTATCAAAGTCCTACTTCAGGGCCAAAGGCCTGTTCAAAGCATTCTGGTAGGCCTTCAGGATGGTCTCGTGAATCCATGATGATATCGTATTTCAGCAGACCTGTTTCTTTTTGGGACTTACCAAGGGGCATAAACAGGGTAGACCTCTGACCCCTGGCAGAGTCCATGCAGGGGAGATAACAATGCAGAGCTCTCACCAGCACAAGGCTCTTTCCTCAGCAGGTAGAGCCGCATCCACGACAGGTATGGTTAAACCCTTAAAGGCCATATACAATAGACAAGGTCATAGGACTCTGGTTTATTCGGTACACTTCGGGAAGCACACCCTGCTTTGTTTACATTTTATGCTCGACCACGCTGGCCAGATTACATGTGGAAGTATAAGAAAGTACAAACACAGGATGTGTTTGGATTTAACGAAAAATCAAACCGTCAGCAATTAATGCATAAGTAATTACAGCCCCAAAAAGTTTGGTACAACTCGGTATGAACAGGTCTATTCTTTGCAAGAAACCCCAAGTGAGGTCTCATTGTCACCTTGGAGTGGTAAGTGCTCTCCAGCCCTTCATGTAGGCTCCCCAACCGGACTCATATGAGTCAGTGTACATGATGAGTTGCACCTGGAATGGTGTCAACATCTGCCCTGACATGACGTTCTCTCACTTGGTCCCCAAATAAGGTGCCAGTGGTCCTCCAGGAGCAGTTGCACCTGCACTTGTCAGCCCTGGTCCTTTGACCATATGTCCCACAGAGTGTGCAAGGGACAATGGTGTAGGTGGCCCAGGGGTACCTGTGAGTCCATCCCAGTCAGGGAGCCCATCAGGGTCTGCTACTGCTGGACCATGTTAACCTTGTGCATCACCTTGAGGATCACCTGACGTCTCTCCTACCTATCCTCCAAAGGACAACAAATGAAGGCAACGCAATCGAACTGGATGCAAAGAAAGACAAAGATCTGCTTTGGCATTAGGCTGGACTTGGGGAGATTCAGGTACACATGAATGTACAATGCTCTCTGGTGAAGATGCGTGGCTACTGCCTGCATGAACCAGGTCAGCACCAGAGGTGCTGTTGCAAGGGTAAATGGACCAGGGGATGAGCGATTATGGTCTGGATGCCACACTTTGAGGAGACCGCAGCTAGGGAGGAAAGCAACAAAACAGACTCGTTCAAAGCCTTCATCCTGGTCTGTTCGGCAGAGCGGGCCTGAAAGTCCTGACCTCATCAAACAAAGTCCACCATCTCTCCTCCAAACAGGGTGTTAGAGAAGAGGGGCTCCATGCAAGCTCAGCAGTAGATTGGGTCAGACAACTTCTGACCCTGGGGATAGGAGTCCCCCTGTAGCAAACGCAAGTTTGTCTCTACAGTGCAGGCAATCCTGACCTAGTGGTTGATCGCCTGTGAAAACGAAGTTGTGAGTGAGGCTGCCAACAAAGCCAGTCCCAGACCCCTTCTGAGATCTGCGATAAACACCAGAGGTCATCCAAGAGTGCCCTCAGAGCTAACAGTGAGACGTTGGAGTAGTACGGAACCCTGGTGCTGTGAATCTTGGCCATCAGCTGGTTATAAAACTCAGCAACAAAGGCCAAAAAGGGAATTGGGGCTTATGTCATCTTCCAAGGACAAGTCCTGGCAGCACATTGCAACAGCCCCTCTACTCTCCTTCTGCTGAGCAACCACAGCTTGGTTGCCCACCAGGCACCGGAAGAGAGCTTCAACTTGCTCAAAGCTCTGAGTCAGAGCAGAGAACCATCGATGTGGGTGCCAGCTGTGAGCCGGTGACCTGGGCCTACTAATGGAAAAATCCAAAGGCAACAGCTCCTCCTCCCTGGTGTAGATGTCTGAAGAATTGGCACCAGGCATTGGAGTCATAGGACCCAAACAGGTGCTCCTCTGAGGCAGATGGGGAGGCCACGTATGACAGAAGCACTTCTGTTACCCTGCTACGGGAGAGTGACAAGTTCAGCAGAAGTAGTCACTGCCACCTCTACAGCCTCCACCTGCTCCTCCCATGAGGGGCAAGAGAGCAGGACTTCTAGAAGGTTCCGGGTGGAGTCAAAGTTGAGAGTTGGCTCAGAATGCAGCTCATGCCAAATGGCTGACTCCGACATGGCAAAATTATCAGCAGAGGCAGATGAAGATAGAGCTCATGTTCCACTTGCTTCTCAAAGGAGGGAGGCAAGGTACCCGGCTCAAAAGAAGGATGCAGTGTGATTGCCAGCTGCTCAGTCAAGGCCAGGCCCAGAGGGAGAGCAGCCAGTACTGCTGACACAGGGGATGGAGATGCCAGAGTTAGCACTTGGGTCGCTGTAGGGGCAACAATCATAGGAGATCAAGGTTCACTACAGCTAGACACCACCGCTGAATTGTGTACCATCTCTGGTGCTCCGAGATACCTTGAAGTTCAACCAAAGGTCCCACATCTGGGAGCTCAGGAAATCAGCCAGGGTTCTGGTGCTCCAGGATACCAGGATGTTCAACCTGCTGTCTTGGACCTGGGAACTCAGGGAATCAGCCAGGGTTCCAGTGTACCAGGATAACTGTCAACCTCGATAACTCCCCCCCCCCCCCCCCCCGGAAAGTTATCCAAGGATAAGTTCCCTTCCCCATGGAGGGTTTTGCTGGGATAACGTTTGTCACCCCTGGGTACCCCCCCCCCCCATACGCAAACTTAAAATCATTTAACACATTTTTTTTCAATGAACATGAATTAGTAAGCACATAAGAACTGAACTAAGTGGATTTTCTTTGGTTGAGATGTATACTTTAAATGTAAAAGTTTGGTATATAATTTGTTACAGCTTTTTGAGATCATCAGAATGCCATCTGCTTTGTGTGTTTGATGCCTTGTGTTTAAAGTTTAGTATGTCAGATATGAATGCACATATGAAGTTTCTGGACAAATGACAAACAAGTATCCATTGCACACAATACATATTATTGTGAAGACTTGGACACCTAGTTTGAACACCCAAGACATCATCAGTCTTGTACATCTAATTTTCCCGAAATGTTAAAAAGGCATGCAAGGTAGTTTGCTATTGATTGTGAACATGATCTTGTGTGTCTAAACACACAAGTATACTGTTGTCAACACAGACAGACAGACAGACATGAGTGATAGCATGAGCTCTGTGACCTATAGTCAGCAGAGCTTAAAACAATACAGTTATAATAAAATCCTGATTTGTTTTTGCGGATGCATATGGTGAGATCATAATAGCAGACATTTGACCATTTTATCTTGAATATTTTTCAAGAAATATCCAAAGTTTAACAAAAGCCACATTTTTACCCAAAATGCTTGTGTTTATTGCATTCGGAGTTCCATCTCTAGTGCAGACAGATTCTGCAAAACTTTGCTGTCAATTGAGAATGTAGGTTTATTATATGAAGAACGTATATTTTGCAATATTTGGCCCAGAAGTGAAATCACTTTTCCAGGTTGGACATTCCAACTTTCAATATATATTTTTGTGCTACATGCAGGCATATCCAAAGAACAGTGAAGAAAAATTGTAGCATATTCATTGATCCAATGTTGAAAGCACACAGATTTGTCGTAAAGCATGCTCTCTTTTCTGGTTCTACAATTTACTGTATTAGTTATGTTATTTTCTCCCTTCAATGGTGTTCATGAAAGGGGGCAATTTCCATACATGTACCAGAATAATGCTTTCCACCCCAACTTATGCCCACATTGTCAAGCAGGAAAAAGATGGCTCAGAATTTAATACTTGAAACTTTTGACTTTAAACGTATACACACCACTATACATTTATCATGCATCACTGGCTCAATTTCGAGGAGAGGGGGATACTTATCCTGACCTCTATAACTACCTCCTCCCTCATTATACTTATGTATAATTGATTCATCAATGGTTAGTACGATGTACACACACACACACACACACACACACACACACACACACACACACACATATATATATATATATATATATATATATATATATATATATATATATATATATATATATATATATATATATATAAGCTACATATATTTCAAACGGAAATTGCCTCAACATTAACCTTTAAATGGTTGATTATTTTTCCAAAATAATTTTCATATAGTAAGGATTAGAATTTAATAAATATGTCATCTTTGTACATACATGTGATCTTTTACAACAGCAAGCTGACTATACTATTTGTGTAACAGTGACCTTTGTGAGATAGTGTATGAAATTAGATTGTGCACCATGAAATACCCAATAATTATGAAATAGAAATTAAAAGAACAGTTGAACCTGGATTGCACAATATCAGTTTAAAATGATTTTTTATTTACTAGAAAATAATTTCTTACATAATTCACACTTCAGAGACTGACTGGGACACAGCTCAATGTGAAACAGAAGATTAAATTGTAGGAATGGAAAGTTTTTTATGGGGGCAAGTTATACTGTTACACCAGGATGCCCGGACGGCAGCCGGTAGGCACCCACCGTGGCTTCACCAGGGCTGCCTTGGGCTCCAAGCACTCAGACATATAGGTCCAGACGCTCAGAACCCCACTGCCAGATCAGATCCATTTGCAACGGTTGGTTTTTGGCCATCGTCTCCATGACTGCCGAGAGTCGCGGATCAGCAGCGAAGGAACCTCTGGTCATCACCTCGATGCAGCCAAGTGCTTGGGACCTTGACAGTGGATCCTCTGTGGCCCAACTTGTGACTGTGCTGCCTCTTCTTCCTATACACTATAGGAGTTTCGTTGGAAGAAGCAGCAACCACCTGAGCCTCATGGGCTCACTTCCATTTCTCTGGTGGCGTCACTGAGATGGAAGACTCAGCAGAGTCAGACTTGATGGCCTTGCATCTGGCAGCATACCTATGCTTGGCCCTCTTTTACTTCCTCCCGGACTGCTCATATAGCAGTCATTTATCCCCTCCTCATCCAGCACAAAGTCTGTATATATAATAACGAGAACACATGCGGCCGAGCTGCAGGCGACATCCATAACAGTGCTCATGGTCATCCCAGGCTGCCATGAAATGCTTCTGTGAGTCCATCTTCTGCTCTCTACCCAACAAGGGTGAAGGTGAAGCAGTTTCAACAGCTCAACACCAACGGCATGCTGCCAAGCAGCAATTGCCTGTATGCCACTGTCCTCCCTCTGCGATTCAATTCAACCTGCTAGACATCATCTTGGGGAAAGGCAGTTTTGAGCCAAAACCAACCCTACTTCCACTATTCTCAGAGTATCAGCAGGTCAAATAATATGTAGCAGGCATAGACTAAGATGCGAGCATAAGCACTACAAATTTATGTGTTATGGTATGAGTCTTTTCTTCAAGTTCCAACCTCAGCTCACCATGTGGCACTTTAATCTGTAGAAACCATTTTTCACAACAGGTGCCTCACTCTTCAGATTTTCGATAGTATGTCTAGTAATACTCAGATTTCAATATATATTCTGAAGTAATCATATTGGAAACTGAGTTGCCTGAAAAATGTTGGAAACTGTTTGCAGTGCAAATTTATTCTATTATTACCAAGGAGGCCATGGTCTTGATGGAAAAACTCATTTCAAGATGGCGCCAACCATCTAACCCTGACTTTTCATTGGCATACCACAGGAAAGGTACATCTATGAAATACAACTCTTATCTTCTTTTCTATGGCTAACCACAGGAGCTCGCGAACACTTGTTATATGTAAATGACCAGCACAATAAAAAGTGAGCGCAGCTTTCATCCTTATGAAGATGTGGCCTATTCTATTGTGCAACACTGATTGGCTGGTCTTGCAGGCACACACATTGTTGTATTTTTTTAGCAAGCGCTAAAAAAATCGACAATTATCCGTTGCTTACCCAGACAGCAAGAGTAATTTTCAAATATGGCCCCATATGCCACCATCTTTGACACACCACATTCGAAGTCATCACTATATGGATCTCATATACAGTCTCACACGCATGTAAAGATAAGAGCTTGCAAGGCCTTCCCTGTCTCGAAAGAGACTAAGAAAACCCACAAAACAAATTCTGAAACACAGTAAAGGTAGTGAGCACAGCACTAAAACAGTTTCTCAGACGAAAGTCAATGGGGCTCCCAACTTTAAGAGCAAGAGGATGGAAGAATGCGTCAAGTGGTGGCGCCACTGGGACCGCCAGGTCTTTTTTAAAACAACCAAGTCCTAACTCAACAAGATCCTAACGAAATCTTAGTTCACCCTTTTGTCACCTTATCATGACGATTCCACACATGACTGAATTCATAGTTATGCTGGTCTGCTGCTGCCAAGTGGAATGCGTTATGTGACCACAGTGGAAGCTCAACCGTAAAACTGTGGAACTTAATCTCACACATACATGGATATTTGTCAAGATTCAACAGTTTGCATGTATCAGCGCTACAGCCTGATACCTTACAATTGTACACAGGCATATTTCAGGCACAGTACAGCTTTGAAAAATCACTCTTTCAAACTTCCCCACTTTCTTCACGTCTACACACTTTAATATGGCTGTCGAAGACCCGCTGATAGTAGTGACCCACTTCCCACGAAATACCGTTTAACCTCGTCGCGCGATCCTGGTGGTCAAAATTGGAAAACTAAATTTCGTTGGGTTGGTATATTCTCCATTGCCTAGACACGAAGTTCTAGGCAATGGTGGTCGAGAGGTAACGTTCTGTAATTGATCTAAAAATTAGAAGACGAAAAAAATAATCAAAAAAAATAAATAAATAAAAATAATCAAAATTCAACATTCCTTAATTTGAGTGCTTATAGATAAAATCACATCAAACTTAAAAAAAAAAGTTGAGGGTCATTTTCCTCGGTAATTGCTTTGACACAAAGATATGGCTTAGATAGTAATTCAAATCAACAAACAGGAATCCTTCAAATGCATTCACAGATATTATAAGACCACTACCTTTATTCTTTATCATTTACATATAAGCGTTTCTTAAGTACAGTTTACCCAAACGTCCCTTATCCTGGTGTCGCATATGACTGCAAATAATATTCTGTCATGCTCTTTCTGTGATAAATTCGGCATATGATGACAATGGGAGTCGGTCAGCTGAACTCAAAACGGCATAAAAGACGACCCGCTGCAATTGATTTCACTGGTCGGTGCTCAGAGACTGTTCCCCCACAAAAACGCGCCTATGCAAATAAATAAGCAACCTACTCATCTGAACTTTGTCGCTGTTTTGTTAAAATAGAGATTTTTGTGCTACATTCCCCAACAAAATATCCAAAATGTGTTAAACGTTAAGCCTGGGTATTGTGAAACAGGGTTATTTTATTATATAATTGACCACACCTTTTGCTGGCCAACATACATGGACGTATCAGCAAAAGTCGTAGAGTTTTATGACATTCAGTCAGTTCAATGAAAGTTCCTTCATGGGTAAAAGGAAACGATATTACGGATAAGGTATCACCTAAATAGCCCGTCTCAAAATTTGCAACCTAGAGTTGAAATGACTACTAAATGCTTGTACTCTGCACACGTCACATTGTCGAGTATCATCGTTGTTTTTTTTTTGTTTTTTTTTTTTTTTTTTTGGAATTCCAATGACGGAAAATGCAAAACTAGAGTGGTCTATAAGATAAGTTTTGAGTGATACTTGCACAGGTCATTACTGGATAAAACCTTCTTGATTAATTCTACATTTATACCAGTTACAAGATCTCTTTTTAAAATTCATAGGCCCTGGTGGGGGATCAAGATGTCACTGAAATCGTTGAATTATTGTCCTTAAAGAAATCATATGCTGCACTCTTCTTCTGTTACGGGTAGTTACGCAGGTCATGCCGTATAAAGATTTTAGCCACCAGATAGAAAAAGCATTGCCCTAATGAAAACACATACGTTGGATAAGGCATATGGAGTGAAAGTGTGGAATTATCAGTGTCTGGAGGAACGTCTTCATACACTGCTATTGCTGCTCAGTCTTTCATTAAATACGGCTTCTTTGTTCGTCTTGTGTAGCGTGGTTATGTTTGGAATACTGTGTTAGACATTCTAGCCCATGGATGTCCGTTAATGTTAAAATTCCATAATGCATTTCCACGCTTTTATCGTAGGATCAATGGTGACCCCAAGAAAGTCTGACTGTGACGTCGGGGTTCACTTTACAATACTGACAGAAGGTTATCCGACCATACCCTTGTTCTACGTGATGCTTTTAACTTTAGACGTAACTTAATGAAGATCTAAGTTTCCGAAGCTGTTCTAATTGTGAAGCATATATCCTGTCAACTTAAATAGCACATGTCCACTCTTCGTTTACCCAACATGTGCTGAGCGATTACACCACTTACATAATCGCTAAAAGCTCTAAGTAGTTCAAAGAAGTTCCATGTATATGACTCTATCTTCTGCTTCCTATGCTTAGATAATGAATATAGAACAATCTGGATTATGATATTGGCTTCTAGTTAGAAGTTGCGCTGAATCCAGGCGTCTTCATTTGAAATTAATCAAATGGTTTTGTCCATCCTTCCAAACACTTAAAACGTTTACTGAAAATATAACTTTTTGCAAATGTGTGGACAAATTCAAAGCAAGAAGAATTGAGAACTTTTGAAAATACCTGACACGTTGAGGTCATTTGGGGTTATGGTTGTGATCCTGTTAAATGTATTAATGAATGTTCGATGACCATCAAATCTGCAACTTTATTCCAGAAATGAAAAAGGATGATAGTTTTTGTTGTAGGATTTGTCTGACGGATATATTGTGCATACTTCTCGATGCATGTGTAGCCTATATGCAGAGGGTTTTTGCTGTAAATATAATGAGCAGGTATAGGCATACGTTGCCGTTGATCAGCTATTACTTGACCTCTGAAAAGTGGACAATACTTCGGACATGAACAGAAAACGAACCTACATAAGGGGTTCGGTACAGTTTAACAAGAAGACGCTAAGATTCTTATTTATGAAATGCATCTCTATCAAATCATTGTTTTTTTTATTTTTATTTTTTTTTTACTTTGATCAATAGACAACTGAACAAAGGAGATGTTTGATCGTTCGGAAGAAATATTAGAGGATGACAAAATTGTGCGGATTCGGCATTTCGGACACTGCAAAAGATAGCAATGTGACCCTTTCCCGGTCAAACGTGCCTACATCATCTGTACATCCGATTTTGTGTAGGCATGTATTAAACTTGAATGGCTTTTTCCATCTGTCGACATTGAGATATTTTATATCGACCAAGAGCTGTCTTTTCTCTCTCTCGATGATGTCTACTGTTGGGTTGTGCCCTAATGTATGGACGAAAGCAGCCCCCACCCCCGAAAAAAAAACACCATTTTGTCTGTTAAAATAGCAGCTGTAATAATTCAATCAAGTATATCTGATTTTCAGTCATATTGTGAACACGACTCGTGTGTCTTCCACCAGAGCTACTGTATTGGGAGACAAATATCATCACCTCAAGTGTATGGATGTTCAAGAGATAGGAACCTTTGTCTTTCATCTTGGAATTTGATTATTGCTTCAGTGAGCGGAATTCTTTCCCATCAAGCAGACGATTTTCCAGAAGAACTAACATCAGTCTTTTGTGGCGAATAAACACGATTAAAATTTGTCAATCGTGGTCAGGCTAATTTCCAATGTTTGCTGCACGTTGACTCATTGATTCATCAGTATTTCAGCGTGGATGCCTTTTAACATAAGGTAAACAAAAAGTACGAGGAAAAGAAGAGTATTAACGTGGCTTCAATAAAATGCGTCTATAGTAATTTTACCTCTTGGTGTGACACACTTATGGTGATTCCTTGAGGGAACCTGCATCATATGAGAGGATCATCTCTGTCCGCTTCACTAGACATTAGTTCCTTGTTTTGATGTTTTGAAGACGTGCATCACTGGCTGATTTTATTGATTGCATGCCACTACTGTTTTATTGGCTCTCTATCCCTGGGGTCAAATTAACCGTCAACGTATCGCGTTTTAGATCAACCTATCTGTGTAGGAACAAAGACAAACGAGTAAAGTGAATTAAAATTTCGATCTAATTTAATTCAGTAGTCGGTGTACTAATTGATGAAATCCTACATCAAAAGGCGAAGAGAAGTCTCAGTGGTAGTTCCCTGGGTTTTTTTCCTTTTTGTAAGTGTCTAAAATCTCCTTTTTGAATTAGAGCTCTCAAAATACTTCATAAAAACCTGTCAGGAACAAAGCAATCTGATTTGAAAAAGAACTTAAAAGAGGGGCAAACAAAAGGTACCGTAAATAAGAGTCGATCAATTGGAGCAAAAACAAACAGGAAAGAAGCTAAAAAACATGCTACCTTAACATTCCAAGATCTGAGTGTAAATAGGCCTATAAAACTGCTTTTCAGTCAAGCAGAATAATTCGCCTGTCAGAAATTTGTTTCAAGTTTTTGTGTGTTTGTAATATAATGGAATGCATAATTAATTGCAACAATGGCATGCATTATTAATTACGGTCCGGAAAAGTTCAGCACAACTCTGTATGAACAGAGCTATTCTCCAAAAGAATGCACAGGCTTTTTTCATCTATCTCCACGCTCCTTTTCAAAACAACGAACCAAATAAACAAACACAAAAACAAGCAAAATATACCATGGTGCTTTGTTTGCGGGTGACAAATACATCAAAATACATAAATAAAAGACTTCACAATTGGAATACACAGGCCTTTTTCACCTATCTCCATTCTCCTTTTCAAAAGAACCAAATAAACGAACAAACGCAATCAAATTATACCTTGGTGCTTTGTTTGCGGATGCCAAAATAGAGAAAAAGAGAGAGAGAGAGAGAGAGAGAGAGAGAGAGAGAGAGAGAGAGAGAGAGAGAGAGAGAGAGAAGGAGGGAAGGAGAGAGAGAGAGAGGGAGGGTGGGAGGGAGGGAGAGAGAGACAGACAGAGAGAGACAGAGAGACAGACAAGAAAAGCGCAATATACACACCAACACATCTGCTTGCATTTTAGGGCTTTTTCGGAAGAAACCTAATATAACAAATAATTAATTTTGGTGTATATGCAGCCGAGGTACTTTGCCACGCACCCTTTCCCTATAACATTGCCTTTATGAGCAATATATATATATATATATATATATATATATATATATATATATATATATATATATATATATATATATATATATATATATATGGTGATCTTGATATAGCCGCTAATGTGCAGAGTAGGGCGAGAACACAGCTGGGGCATCTATCTGTCTGGACCAATTACATTCAGGAACTGATGCGCCAGTCTCAGTTGGTTACCAGTGCTGGTTCTGTCGCCTTAGACTGGCAAGTCCTCGTTTGCATGTTGTTGTTGTTTCCCATTAGTTAGAAAAAATATATACATATATTATAGAATTATTGATTGGACCGCGAAATTGCGAAAGTCGCGGTCCAATCAAAAATTCTATACTATATGTATATATTTTTTCTGACCAGTGGGAAACAACAACATGCAAACGAGGACTTGCCAGTCTACTGTCGCGTGTCAACTGAAACTGCTGAGCCCCACCTAAATTGTCGGAAAATGAGACCCTTGAAGTTTGTAGAATTTGGGTATGGAACAAATATTTCAAGATCTCTTGTGGTACTGTTTTGTAGTGATTTGTGAACCCAATATACTTTACATGTTTAAGTTTTCAGAATTTGGCCGGAAAAGGCACTGCCGTGAACAATTATTTTGCAATCACTACCGGTCACACAAGTATGCGGATTGGCTGATGTATTCTATATATGGCACAAGCCTGAAAGTTTAGTAGGAAAAGGAAACTATAGTATGTAAATTTCTATTAATGGTCATAACTTAGGCCGGATTCCCATCGTACTTGGTATGGGTGTATCTCCAATTGGACTTTGCTAATTTTGTACAAATGTTCACACTGAAGGAATTTTTATTTATTTTTACTTATGTATGAATTATTGGGTTCATTATTTTTTTCTCTCTCAAAATGCTCAGCCGATTTCATTTTAATTTCATAGAAACACTTTTGGGTACAACTAGATCTTAATTTATTGAACAGGTGGCACTGCGATCTTTATTTTTTGCGGATGATGAATCCTGCCCTGTGGCATGGCCCCACCACGTCGTGGGGGGGGGGGGGGCAGCGCTACTTGTTCAAACATATTTTTATTTCCAACAAGAAAAGAAAACGATCGGAAAAGAGGCCTACTTGTCTGATTTCCGTGACGGATCAGTGATCAGTGGAACATGGGATTCAACGCCCTGTATGTTTTACTTCATGAAGGAATCTGCAGGTCGGTTCACTTTGTCAACAACCTGCTTAAAACCCTTGCAAAGACAAGCATCAGTTCTTACCCTGCATACTGTTATAAGGCAATTGAACCATGGTTCCCTATAATTTACACAGTAAGTGTTAATTCTGCTCGCATACCACTAATGTGGAAATATTGCAGCCGATTTCTTGCCCAAATTACGTTTAAGCATGCATGGTTAGCTTCAATTCAAATGGTCAACAGGGGACCCCATTGGACTTGCTAGAAGTCTGTATCAGAAGACATTAGTCCCTGAAGTACGCACAATTACGAGGAATAGACTCTATGTCACACTTTTCTGGTGTTACCTTTGAATTTAGAAAAAAAAAGGTACTACTTAATAACCCATGAAATAGACAAACAGAGTCAACCTGTTTTCTCTAAACAATTAAAGAAAAATTAGAGGCACTGTAAGCTGCACTACTTTGCTACCTCATCGTGAAGACCTATGCCACGCTGATCTGTCTGGTCTGATGTACACCCAGCGCGGGGGGGGAGGGGGGCAGCAGGAAGGCACATACTCAACATCAGGGCGGGTGCGTGCCTCAGACGTGTTTATACAATACCCTATTTTAATCTTACACCAGATGTAAAAAGGTACCCTTTTTTAATCCTGTAATGTGTTGAAAGGAGTGCTGCCTTGGTTCACCCTGGTGTATTTTGGAGACCAACATTCCAATTTTAAACAGGTTTTAGCAAATTCTTACTTCCTACAAAAATCCCCCCCCCCCAAATGAACTTACTAATTATATCCTAAATCTCCAGCATATATCCAAGAGCTATACATTTGTTTAAAAAATGAATAAGACATTCAGTTTAGTCAAAATAATTGTTACCCCATCCTAATCCAGCTGTGTACATTTGGGGGGGGGGGGCTTTTCTAATCCTGGGAGTAATGAAAACAGGGCATTTCCCGCGGCACATACCCAGTACAACCCTGCATGGGAGTAACACCCCCCCCCCCCCACACCGGGGATTTACACTGGAAAGGTTGCATAGGCTTGCTTGATTGAAAATTTGATGATAGTTAAGGGTTTTGTTCCAAAGGATCTCGGATTTTATGCTAACGCAATTTTAGGATTGCTTGTGGAAGGATTCTCTTCAAAGCAAATGTGTAGGCTCAAGCCTTTATTATCATTAATTGGAATGACAAGACAGCATGTACCGCAACACCATCTGCGTTTAGACCTGCCCGGGTCACAGGTTAGGGAGACTGAATGTTTTCTACAAATTGAAGTGCCTCGCATCACTACTGTATTGGCAAGTTTTCAAACTATTTATGTGGCATATACATACACAAGGTGAGGTTCCCACCATCCTCAGCACAGGTTTGTAGGATGTGCTGGTTTCTCATGACTTTCTGTGTCCTTTTATGGTTTTAACTCCTTCCTCAAAACCAAAACATGGATTCTGTTCAAATTTGGTAGAAATGTAGCTTGACTCAATCTCCACACATTTTTGTTCACGATATATGAGGGCTATCATTTGTTGATTTTTAACGGATGTTTTAAACAGGGCAATAGGGTTCAAATTGTTTCTCAAAGTAGTGTTCAGTATTGGTCTCCCATTCCATTAGCAATATACGAACATCCTGAAAATTCATGAGGTGTATGGAAAAATAAAACCAACATCGCAACGACCATTCCATCTTTATTTCCTTGACGATCAGAAATTTATCAAACCAGTTGCACTAGGATTTTAAAGCCGGTGATCCTCCGACCAGCGGTTTGGTTTCTTTCTGTGTCATTATACTGGTCATGATGAAACACTGTCCTCTTATGTGATGCAACCCATGTTTTTTTTTCTGAGAAGGAAACATAGAACTTCTTAAAATATATTTTTTTAAAATCGTAAATACAATGAGAGGCCAATTATACTTCAAATGGAAATATGAGAATTTAGATATAAATAAATGATGTATTTATTCTTCATGCATTAACGTTCAAATGCAGCTTACCATAATATCATGTAGTGCCCCCATGCCATATGCGAGGTCATTTTTCATCGACAGTCAGTCAGCTGGCTGAAATTGATTGACCTCAATTGTCTTCAGACTACTCACTTTACTAGTGGCCCAATATTTCCATACATTTTCACTCTAATGTTGGTTTGATAAAGCAGCAAAAAGTATAGGTATGGCATATAGAGCTTAGGCTGATGAGGTTCCTGATGCATTTTTAGACGCTGCTCCCATCCCTCTGACCTTAAAAAACTCTGTTAGTAAAATAGTACGATGACACAAAGGGTCTATTTCCTCCGCCAGGCCATATTTGTTAAGACTGCAACACTGCACATCTACGGGTTCAAAATTCAGTGGAAAATAGCTGTCCATATGATACTTTATGGTATATACTGCTGCGAAAAAATGATGCCACCAACATTGCTTTAACATGGGCCTCCCCAAATATGCCTTCACATGGAAAATATGGGTGTCACATGAAATATGATCAACAGGATAGCTTAGGGTATGCCTGATCTGTCACACACAAAAAAATGAAAACAAGACAAAGGCCAGAGATGTTTGGTATTGGAGTACCTATGGGCTTTATAAGGGGGCTATGGTGCTGCTGGGTCAATGTGAATCCACAATGCCAGGCCGTACAGGTCACTCACAACTGCCTGAATTTGACAGGGGCAGAATCATTGAGATGTTGGAGGCTGGCCTTTCCCAGTGGGAGGCTGCCAGGATAATGGGGTGCTCCAAGCCATCAGGAAAAAGGTGGTAGAGCCGTTTCCAGGAAACCAGAGGATGTAAGAGGAAGGCTCGGTCTGGGCGACCAAGACTGTGTGATGGAATCATTACCCGATCCAGTGTGTGAAAGACACGGATTTCTTTCCACTAAAAGGTATCGTCAACAGTTGCGACAGGCCTGCAACATCAGAGCATCACCGTCTACTGTTAACAGGAGACTAGTGTCGGCCAAACTGAGGGTATACCGCCCTGCCATTTGCATCCTTCTAAGTCCTGCACACAATGCACGGCGGGTACAGTGATGAGAGCAACAAAATGCAGCCTGGATCAGAAATCAGTGAAATAGTGTGATGTGGTCAGATGAATTCTGATTCTGCTTGGATTTCCACGATGAAAGAATAATGGTGCAGCAAATGCCTTCTGAGAAGTTCTTAGAAGGATGTATGGTTGAATATGACTGCTATGGAGGAGGCAGTGTCATGATGTGGGGGGGGGGGGGGGCAGTTACCGCAACAGGAAGAACAGCTGTCACCAGGGTGAACAGGACAAGCAGGCCAGCCATACGTGCATGAGATCCTGCCCACAGTTGACGAATGGATCGATCCAACAATATCCAGGGCTACTGTTTCAACAGGATAACGCACTACCACACACTACCGGAGTCAGCATGCAGTATGTACAGGAACACAATATCCCATTGTTGCCATGGCCAGCCCATTCTCCATTTGTGGGATGTGCCTGGCCATCGAATCAGGGATGAGTATGAAGAACCAGCAGCCACCCCGGACCAACTGACACAGAAGCCCACATACCAATGGAATCAAATTTCCCAGTTTGAGATCACCCAGCTGACAAGCAGCAAGGCGGATCCAAGCTTGCTTGCAGAAGCGTGATGGTCACACCCACTATTGATGAAAGCAGCCTCCCAAAACAAACAAAAAGGTCCTTTTAAGGACCACCAATTCTTCCCAACAAAGATGTGCAAAGGAATGATATAAAAGTAAACGAACTCCCCACACACATCATCATATCCTGATAACACGTGAATAATGTTGAACAGCGGGGGGGGGGGGGCATTTTTGACACAGCAGTTTACAAATCTTCATTGCATACTTCAGAACCTGTGCTACATCATGACGTTTGCACCAGGTCTGGGCGAGACAAAATTATAGTTTGAGCATAATAAGATATACAACTACAATATTTACAAGGAAAGAAGACGAAAAACAAAAACAAAAACAAAAAAACAATCTTCTCTGGTTTCACACTAACCACGCTTAACGAGTCATCTATTTATGTAATTTATTACATATTTTAGTACATGATGATCTCCACTGTTTACAACTTCATATGGCGAAGGTGAACTATAAGCTATGCCGCATCGCATGGCTATAGCTATAGGTGACATTAAGGAACATTGCACACACCCTCCATATCAATATTTCATAAGTTTATAACTGATGTAGGCGGGTTTCTAGTACCGGGGACGTTGAAAAAAGATCAAGGCTGACAAACAAGCCATGGCGCACACAAAATGACCTGGTCAACGCATGAGATGATGTACATACCTAATAAAGCAATGCATGTATGATAAGGTACAGATTGTATTTGCTACAAAATCAAGCTTTGCGGCTCTCTGACCTTAAAAAGAGGTAAAGGTCAACATTAAACAACACTTCACATGCCCATCATGGGACGCATCATAGTATAAATTAAGTTATTCTATTTTAAGTGGTTCATTAGATGTTGGGCCGACTGTCCCTATCCCTACTATCTATATGTTCCCCAACGCCACCTTAGGTCGTGGGAGACGAAAATGTAAAGGAGGACGGACGATGCGAGCTCAAATGGGTTGCAAATAACGTCACGATGGGACTGCACACACACACACACACACACGCACACACACACACACACACACACACATACATACATATATATATATATACATACATACATATATATATATTGTATTTGTGTCTTTCTGTCCAAAACCACTTCCTAGTAGTTATTACCCTATTCCGCATACCCTATTACCCTATTCCGCAGTCCGAACTCTTTACTCTCCATAAGCTAACCTGTCCCTGTCTAACTTATATACATAGAAGTACTATTGTCCATATTGCACACGTTCCTCTGTAAAATTTTGCATAGGCTGTATTAGCCCAAATAAATTAAAGGGTCTTCAGCGGGTAACTACTCAACATGTTTCGGGGCCTTTTACCCGTACATGTCTCTCTGAGTAGCGGCTCCTTGTCTAAGCTAAATATTCAGCAAAGACAACCTACATAATAATGAATAAATATGAACGTGGCAATTGATGAATTAGCTAAATACGTGAAGATTTGCTTATAAATGCAGAGCTTCATATGAAAGAATAATACCTGTCAAGCAAACCATAATTACCAAATTTGCATAGTACAGGCTCATATAAGAACAATTTGACATATATATGTATATATATATATATAATATATATATATATATATATATATATACATATATATATATATATATATATATATATATATATATATATACATATATATATATATATGGGGTAAACATACATACATACTTATATACCTTCCTTGGTTCCCTGTTTCCTCATTCCTTTTCATGTACATCAAAGATACTATGTGATCCTTTGACCTACAACAAGATAGACAAAATCGCTTGAATACCTTTGCTGGGGAAAAAAAGGTTTGAAGTTCCAAATCAGTAGTGACACATGCATGTGTATTGTCTTCGTTGCTTTTTGTTTTGTACTATGTACTGCAGAACAATGATGTGGTGGTACCTGGGTACCTTCATGTGATTTAGTTTGATGACCGAGACACACGAGGTGACCCTCCTCATGCCCTGCTGTGGCTGTGACACACTGACCAGCCCAACGTAGTACTGGTCAAACCCGTGCGATGAGTGAGGCACATCAACTGATCACATTTCCAACTAGCTTGCTGCAACGATTCAATCTATATTTGTTTTATTTCTCTCCAAAAAGACCTATGGTGAGTGATTAGTTGAAGTACACAATGCATGTATATATGCACGTGTACATGGTTCTAGACCTGTCCGTTCTCTGGTCACAATATATTATATATATATATATATATATATATATATATATATATATATATATATATATATATATATATATATATATATATATATATATATATATATATTCAGTGCTCCTTTGATGCTGGTGGACTCACATATGTACAGCCCCCGATCTGGGACAACTCCGAATACAGTACTTGTACAATGAACTTGACCGTGTCGATTATGGCATTCACGCATACCGGCCCCTATTGAACCATTCTTTTGTAGGAATGGAGATTTGGTGCAGTTGGCATGTGCGTTTCCCATTTTCAGCTGGGTGATTGGTGCCGAAGGTTGCTGGTTCGAGACCCTCCGTTCTGTGGTCGCAGAACACATAGTGTATATCCACGTCACTATCTGTAACAGGTACATGAAGGAAAAATTGCAGCGATGCTGACAATATACTTGGTCAATTCTTTTGAAACTTTGTTCTTTTCTTCGTTCGTATCTCCGTTTGTTATTCATCTTTTGAGTATTTTCAATTGAGAGAGATGTTTGGGCTACCAAAGACATCCCATCAAGAAAAGCCCATGCTGTGTGTGCACCACCGTAACATAGTCGGCACCGGGAATCTGCACATTGATAACCTGACAGCGTACATTAACTGTTGTATTTTCAAATCAGGGTCAAATAAGATTCTTAAAAAATGTGCATGGGTTCTATGCAGTCTGATATAGAACCTACAGGCTGTGGGCCATGTGAACGAGAAGGAAGAGTGCTACGAGCATAGCAGATAATATGAAGATCCAGGAGTAACAGCCGTGGTAAAATTAACTCTTAACTGGTCGTTATTCTTACGGCAACATTTAGGCCCTTCATTAATATGACAAAGGTTAATGTAGGTGTTTATAATTTAATTGTGATCTGTATTCGTTCAATTTCAAAGTAAGCATAATTGTCCTGAAGGATATAGGTATTTATTCAATAAATCACAGTGCTGCAAGAATACCATGCATTGCATGTATTGAGTTTCTGGTTCCGTAAACGTAGTTTTCAGATCACTGTCGTCATGGTACTGCCGCAATAATACCCGAATGAGGTTGGAGCTCTGCCTACCGTCACACTAACTACTTTGTCAAAAGAAATGTACGTGCACAACGTACCTGCCAACGTAGCTGCTTTTTTCCAAACCTGAAGGCTTTTTTATTTTATTATTTATATTTTTATCATTTTTCTTCAAAAAACCATCGACGCTTTTAGTAATAGAATTGTTGCATATATGGATCCCATGTTGAAATACAGAGCGTCAGCACGGGCTTTGCCGAGCAAAGATGAATCAATTGAAGAAAAATAGGCGGTGTGCATGAAGGGAACCATGAAACTGTGCAGTGAGAGACCTGGGCCCCCCAGTGGCAGAGCTAAACAGCCTAAAATTGCGTAAAAATGGCAAAGGTCACCTTCCGTGGGTTCCAAAAGGTTGCCAATTAGGTTTGCATAGGCATGTCGTCAACTTCCACTTGGTGCACTCTGAGCCAATATTTACGTCTACGAAAAGCATAGGAATAGAATATTCTCATAACTTCATCTAACATTCAGCAGTGGAAATACAAGGTTGGAAATGTTCAACTTTTGAGCAACAACATAAAATATCATATGTTACTTTCTTATACATATTGTAAGAGAGTTTTAAAATAACGTTGTGCAAAAATTTGTTTCTCCTTTTTCATTCATTCAATCTTTATATTTTTACTACATTTATGTTGGTCTTTTTGATATTGATGGAGCATATATTTTCTATACTATTTCTTGTATTTGCATGAAACACGTCGATGATGAACTAGCCACGACACAACCAAAAGAAAACTCCTTTGGCCAAACAAACTTTTAGCTTTTCCAGGCAATAGAATGGATTTTATATAAAATCATGTACAATTTATCATTCTATCGATCATATGTGCACCACTATAATGCTGGAAAGAGATTACGGGAACCGATTTACTCAGAGATTGGAAGAGCCCTAATACTGGAACTTCTCGATGCTACCATGTTAGGGAAGATAACAATTACCGCTTTACACTTGGGCGAAAACACTTCATGGGACTGGACTGTTCTGTTGCAACAGGGGTCGTCAGTGCATCCAGCCGGCAAACTGGCCAAGTGCAAAAGAATTTGTGGACCAATTCAAAATTCTGAAATTTCTGTCAAGTGGACATATATGGTCATATAAAAATGCTGGCTGAAAAAAGTTGCATGGCATTTGGATCTCAGGACTGTGTGCAATTTAGGGATGGTCACTGAGACTCGGCGGCACTGCATAAAATGAGATAGGAAAAGGAATCACTGCAACAACGAACAAATGCACGATGAGAATTTCTATCAAATTTTCCCGGCTGGAACTAAATTGAACTGATCGTGAATTTTGGTTTTAACTCATTACTTTCACTGACAACTGCTTACAATAACTCAAACCCATGAATAAACGTTTTGTGGGTTGGGAGCAAAAAAGATGTTGGGTTCAAATTGTGCTCGGTATGTGTTCCCTGCAAAGCAGACCGAGTTCCGTGTTACAACACTTGTCCAGCGGAGAAGACAAAATAAGCAGCTTGGGTCTGCTTTGGAGGCAAGGTATACGTGAAGGTAAATGCAAAGCACAATGATGTCTTGATCAGGCTTAAACAGTTTTATGACATAAAAACTTACTGTCTGAATTAGCAATGCAACACGTGATATATTTTTAGATACACAACGCGTTTGATCAAAATCAATTCACACAGACTTGTCAGTTATCAACACTGTTTTTAATCGTTCATGTTGGAACATGCCGATAAAAGCAGCATGGCTATTCCTGCTATGACTGCACTGTAAGGCTTGCACGCCTCTCTGCAGATATTTTTGCTGACTTTGCATTGTGATATGACTGAACGCTGGTATTGATATTTTGAGATTTTATTTGGCATTCTGTATTGTATTTCTCTGGTAAAAAAAATTGGTCCAGAACATGAAAACATGAAAAAATATTGTAATTATTCCTTTTACATCTACTATGGATGACAGTTATTGCAGCTGTCGTTCGAGTCTCACTTTGCTACTCATAGAATGTGGTTTAAGCGAAGTACTAGGAGCAGTTACCAGATATTTGTGACTCGTCTGCAATTTTTCAATGTATACCTTTGAATACTGTGTATATTCACAGGAAAACCCGACATCCTAATTTGCTGGCCAATGGGGTTTCAATGGGACTATATTAAGTGATCTGTTATATTCCCGCCAACGCAAGCTGTTACAAAATTAGTCAGAAAGTCATGGCGATTTTTATGACTCGACACTATGTTCACGTTTATAAACAGATTATGGAAACAATCAAGTCGCTTGGACGAAAGATGACGCCTGTCACGAATTTCCTCTGAGATATCACGTAAGCTCACCATTTTGCGTAATTAAAACGGACACTATCTAACCTAGTGCGTTCACTTTTAATAATTTCAAGATTTACAGGGACTTAAGACAATAATTCAACGATTAAAAAGCTCGTGATCACTCTTGACGCCTTATGGGTCTCTGACCATCAGTCAGCGATAGCACGGGCATCCGTGCAGCAAAGTTGACGTGAAGGCAGACACTGAAAGGAAAAATTACTGACACTGCATTTTTACCAGCACACAATCTTGTCAAAAGTGACAATGCTGCTCTCTAGTAGGTACACAAAACTGCCTCCAGTGCACTATTTTATATCTATACTCACACAGAATTATGGAATAAAAATAGCCGCAGTTCCTTATGAAGTTTTCTATTATTCATGGTTCATGTGTGGTTTATTGTGATGCCTCAGGCATTTGGATACAATTCTTTTCACGACAAGGATCCAAGTGTTTGGCCTTGCATGCAATAAACCAGTACTGTAACGTTGCAGAATGGCAAGCATATTCTTTTGGTGTTGATAGTCATATGGCTAGATGCATAATTGATCATTATTAGATAAAGGAAAAGATCGATTATGGAAAATACCAAACAGTAATAAGCAGGAATTACAGCAAGTTTTGCACAGTGATTGCTCCATTGACATTT
This sequence comes from Hermodice carunculata, assembly GCA_964020975.1. Lineage (NCBI taxonomy): Eukaryota > Metazoa > Annelida > Polychaeta > Eunicida > Amphinomidae > Hermodice > Hermodice carunculata. The sequence goes on along the minus strand of OZ026615.1, from coordinate 55,615,519 downwards.
ATATTTTGAAAGCAATTCCTTATGTGTGCGCGTCCTATGATTCATTAAAGACTTTAAGGTCATTTCAGTTCAGATAATTTAGACGACAAGTAACTTGAAAAGAGTCAGTTATGTCCACTACATATGTTCACTACATTCTGCTAAGCATCTGCACCACACGACATTGAGAAATGTCTGACTGTTTGGGGTACACCATCTTGTGGCGCTCACATCGGTCACCTGCGATCTATTGCCGTATTCATCTTCATTTTGTAGCTTGGTTGACTTTTCTCAGTTAGATGAGCTCATCTTATTATCCTCTGTCCATTGTTGCCATTCGTCTACTCGTCCATCCGTCCGTCAAAAATTTCACATTTTTCCCCCCTTGAAAGCTCGAACTGACTTCTTGCCATGTATATCGGTAATACGGGATCATTGCCCCATCATCACTATTAAAGACAAATGGGCCAAACAGATATATTGGCTTACATATTGGTAAAAGTGGATTCTATCACTTTTTATTTAAAAAATGATAACTACCAAACTGTGTAAGTTAAGACTTCGATATTTTGAAGAGCGACAATAAACGTAAAGAAAGTTGACCTTAATATTATTCTTAAGTTACAGGGAAATTTCTACCTATGCACCCGAAGCAACTGGGCACGGTACTATCGCATTCCTCCTGTTTATTATGTTTTGAATAAATTTTTGTGTGTTTTCGCATTTTGAATTTTTCTTCCAAACCGCCGGTTGGATTCTGTTCAAAGTTTTTGGGAATGTACCTTAACTCGATTTCAACTTTTTTTATTCACTACATTGTGCTGCTTGTATTTCTTGATTTGTAACAAAGTCTCAAAATTACGAATTATTGGTAAGAATGCAAGTGTATGTTAACATATCATAGGGATAGTAGCAAATCTGACGTGTCGGCTTATATCTCACTAACCGGTGGATCCATACAAGTGGACTCAATCTTCAACAAGTGTAAATTTTGCTTGATTTTATAAAACATTTTTTTTCTCAAAAGTATGCAATGGGAGATTAGAATGCATGTTAGCATGATGGATACTGGAATGCTAATGCACATGTCAGCTCATGTAATCTTCTCCTTAGTCGCACACCAGATCATCTTCAAACTCGGGGACAGCCAGCTTCAGGCTGTTACTTTTTCTTCAGCTGAGCACAGGCCATTCACATAGACGTCTTGTTTTCTATTTCAAATAATTTAGCTTTTACGAACTGGGCTCAATGAAGGTAACAGATATATAGGTCAATTTTTCCAGTGTACCAACACTTCAAAGGGCACGCTCTTTGTATGATTATACCATATACTAAAGAAGAAAATGAGGAAGTGAGTGTATTTAATGTAGCAACCTATCACTCTTTCAAATTGTCTCTTTTATAGTTAACTGCAGATCTCAGAATCAATTTTTATATGAACTCTTAAATTTGGGGACAGACTCGGTGAAAACCTGTTTGTCCAATTCTTACAAACCCAGTGGGATTGGAAGATAAGAGTCTGACTTAGGAAGTAGTTTTTGTGTTAGGGGATATTCCGCTTTTAAGCAACTTTTGAAGCTCATCAAATAAACAGTGGGGGGGGGGGTCTGTCAAAAATATTGTTAACTCTCATAGAATGAAAAGTGTCCAATTTCAAGACAATCTAAAAATTTAGTTTCTAAGTTACAGTTAAAGGTACAATTTCACAATATATTTTGCAAATGTCTAGCTTTCGCACATTTTGCATAAGCTTGTCGCAAAGTGAAAATGAGAGCCCCTGACAAAAGCGCCGCTCGTGCTTGTAAATGAAGAATATTTCAAAAGTTGAGAAGACCGGTTTTAAACCACCAGTTGCCTTTTATGGGTGACTGCCTGTCACAAAGCAGGAGTGAAGTTTGTTTCTTCGCATTGGTATTGGAAGATGAATGTTGATGTTTTGGTAACTCTTGAATCTCTTTTGCTGTCATTGTTGGCTTGAAATATATGAATATGGGTAATGTTTTCTGAAATATTATCTCAATATGAGGAAAAGCACATATTTGTAAATAACAAAAAAATCTTAGTTTATGCGAGTAGATAAATAAACGAAGGCAGAAGGACACAGTTAATACAGAGTTGCTCTCTGCACGTCCAGATAGGTCCGATTTCCTAGAGTCTCAGAGAAGACTTAGTGTCATGCTATACCTGGTCAATAATTTTTCTCTGAATGCTGTTGGTGATCAGTGTCGCCAGTGCAGCAAGGAAAATATCCACTAAGTCCTATTGTGAAAGATCAAGAACAAATTCAATTTGGGATATATCCATATTTCTTACCAGCTTGTAACAGAAAAGGTGGAATAAACAATTATAAATGCTGACGCTTATATGCTGAGAAGTATGTGATAACGATTGATCTTCAACAATAATAGCTTATATTTACAGCGTATTAGAGAGATTATAGTGGAAGAAAGAAAATATCGACTTCCGTTGGATACGGTGAAAGATTGCCTTCATATTCCTTGCGTGAACCAAATATTGATAATAACCACCTGGGGTCTTTCTAACTTACAGATCGTAAATGTCGTACCACGTATAAAGATCAAACTGACAGTAGCAGTATCGGTTATATTGCCGTCAACTGCCCTGAACTGTGGAAACGACCTCTATATAATTCGCAAAAAATTCAATAGACGGTCCAATAGGACCTTAGAGACGAAACCTAGGCTTAAATGGTTTCAAGACTTTATCTTGTTCTCAATATAGGACGTCATCGACAGGATTGTGGAAGGGGGTCAAAAGCTTTATTGTAGTAGTTCCAATATCAGTGGTATTTACCAGGCATGAAGCTTAGAATTCTGATTATAGATTTGCTTGTTGACGTCGGCATGAATGCTACTATTATGAGTTCTCTTCAGTATTTTCTGCCCAGAAGAATTCAGTATATAACAACCATAAATCACGTTGTCTGCCTCACCTATAATCTCCATGCTCACACTCAAGAAATCATTTTGTGACACAATGTCCCCATGAAAGCTGCTTCATCAATCTATCCCCCCAGCAGGAAATGATGGCTGCCCACATGTGTCTGCGAGATGCAACCCAATCTTTAGGTAAAAGCAAGTGTATCTTGTTTCTTTCAAATCTGAATTAAGTGAATTTTAGGGAGTCTGACTTCATTATGGGTGCAGTTTAATGGAGAGTCATGGATTGGAAGCTGCAGTCGACATGTCGACTCAATGGTCCATTGATCAAGCACACGTACCCATTGAAAGAACCTTCCTGAGATGACACCTGGGCTATTTGATGGGTCAAAATGCCAGGACAACAGATAAAGTTGGAATGATGATTTAGCACTTCAGTGTTAAATGCAACAAAGTGGATGCATTTTCTATCAGGGATGGCAACTGTCACTGGACACGAGGGATACTCTGCGTTGAAGCAATGTAGCTCTCTGCTGAGAAACTATAATGATTGCTTTGACTGACCTATTGTCTGTAACTGTTGGACAGAAGTACCTTTGATACCCATCATGTAAAACGTCTACTACTCCATGTGGAATTCCCTTTAGGTCTGTGGACTGCTTGTGCAAAAACCTGACTGATCTCTGGTTATGCGCTGCACCAATATAGAAAAGACGCAGCAGTAAGATATGAAGGCGTCTAATTCTGGTTGGTTGCTATAGCCAGTAACCAACAACAAAGCATGTCACATGCAAGGTGGTCCCTGTGCTTAGCTGAACAAAGTTAACTCCTTCAAGGCCAATTTCGACAAAAGGCGATATGCTCTAAATTGACACTTTGATGCCACATTCATCTTCTTTGTAAACCGACCTTTCCTTCAAGTAACCACCATACCTACAGTTACTGTAAGAGAGCAGAGACAGTGCGAATGGTCCAGGTCAACAGCTTTCTAGGGGTGTTGGGCGCTTTGCATCCAAAGACGATAACTGACTCCAAATTTGGTACTGAAAGGGTAAAGGCGGAATAAAACCAACCGGAAGAACCCCGGATGAAAAAAGTGACAGAATAATTTTAAAAAGTGTATTTAGGTATCTCTTTGGCTTAATATTACTAGCATGCTTTTTGAAATCTCAAAAAAAATGTAAAATTGAATGTAGCACCTTTTTATCCCTAGGATGACTCAAAACAGTCGATACAGGCACGTAATAAGATGGCAAGAAGATCTAATTGTGCAATACAAATGAAGTGAAAACTGGGTAACCTGAAGTCTGTCACGATAACAACTTTAAGATCCTGTCACGCGCTGGCACAGGGGATTAAAGGAAATGAAACTCTCTGGATTTGCGTGGCACCAAAATATAGGAAACTTTATTTCGTCTTAGATTGTTATTTTATTTTGTGAAATGGTGTGCCAAGGAAATTTAGATGTCGATTGATCTGTTCTACGGAAATTCAGCACATTTTCAATTTTGATCATGGCGGTCACGGAAGAACCCAGTTTGGCCTGGACTGAAACGATGATCAGTATTGGTTGCCATTGTATAAAAACACGCGGATGCAAGGTTTGTATGAAGTGGGAAAAAACGAATTGAATCCCCCCCCCCCCAAAAAAAAGAAATAAGTTTGAGCTCCGAGAAGCTGTTTTCAGGCCCCATAAAAATTATTTGTTTATCATCACCGCCCGCCCCTTTATTTCCCGCCGCCCCTACTTTTTATTTTACATTTTATTTTCCTTAAAATCATACAAGTAAGTACGTAAGTATTTTTTTGACATCAAAAGAGTCATTTTTGACTCATGAGTCGTTACAATGTGAAATATAAAATAAACAATCGACCTCACATCTGTGCAATATGATATTATAGAATCTGCAATGATAAACATATACACTGGAAATAGCACCTACGATTAAATATGGGATATCGATTTCGAAGTATACAAAATAAGCCGGAACTATCAGCCTGCTCAAGACAGCGGGATACAGTCGATTGTAGACATGCAATATGATATGATGGGAATTGCAATGATATCCACATTAACAACAATATGCATTTGGAAATAGCACCTACAGATTAAGTACGGCATATTGATTTTGAACAGTACAAAATTAGCCAGAACTATCAGCCTGCTTAAGACAGCAAGATACAGTCAATATAATCACAGCAGGACTCAATCAGTAGCACTTGTTGTGTTTTATTTGTCAAGTTTCAAACTTTGAGGAACAAGGTCGATGTTCAATAAATTCCGGTTCAAATAAATTCGTACTTTATGGCTACTCTGCTACCGGAAGTTTTAGCGTAGCAGACGCTCGAGCTGCAGACGAGCGATGGTTTTCTTGGTTCTTCAAACCAAGCGTGGTTTACGCATCGTAAAACCCTGGATGGGGCTCAGAGTGGACGTGAGTAAGGCTCTCAATCAAATATTTGAATAAATCATGGATAAAAAAAATTAAAATAAAATCCTCTCTCCCGCCCCATAATTTAAAGAAAAAGTGATGATGAACAAGGTTTTTAAATTTTATGGGGCCTTCCTGGCAAGGTTTTCTTTGACAGTTTTAGCATTGATGACGTCACTAACGAGGTTCTTTGTGCAGCCTGTAATTAAGACAATGCAATAGACTTTGACAGGGCACTAAACCAAGGCATTATCACCATACTTATCACTATGGACGTATACATTCCTGCTTTTTTGTCCTTTCAGTGTGGCCAAATGATGTCAATTGTTCCCTATCAACTCACAAGTTGATGACTGAGAAGTATAAAGATCGTGACCACAGGAAGATTTTACAAAGCCACAGAACTGGCTTCTGAAAAAAGCCATATGTGTTGCCCACTTTTCCGTACTTTAAATCAATCTTATTGGTCCTTTACCTCTGCATGTTAAATGTACTGTAAGCTGAAGCATGACATACACACAGCTTTAAAAAGTAAACACTGATAAAGCTTATTCGAGGCACGCTGCTTGATGGCAGATTTACACTCTTGAGTGCCTCTGTAATTTGGTCAACTAGCTATGGCTTCAAACACGCACGGATTGGCTGCAAGATGTAAGACTCTTGAACAGCAAAAGTCGATTGCAGTTGGGCGGCTTTAGTGATGTAGGTAATATTTTCTATCTATCTATCTATCTATCTATCTATCTATCTATCTATCTATCTATCTATCTATCTATCTATCTATCTATCTATCTATCTATCTATCTATATATCTATCTATCTATCTATATATCTATCTATCTATCTATCTATCTATCTAGACTGGTCACAATCACGATGTAGAGAACGTCTTCGCAAAACAACACAGATATAATCTTACTGCTATACTCCTAATCTTATTGCACACACATGCGTTTCGAAACTTAAATAATGTATTAGTGAGTATAGAATGACGAAAACACATGATAATTTTTAATGAAATTGTTTAAATATACAGCAATGAGAAAGTTTAAAGTTTAGCGTGAGATATCCCTTTATACGTGGAAACGCGCGCGCGCACACACACACATACACACACATATATATATTGATATTGACACACACACACACACGTGTGTGTGTGTGTGTGTGTGTGTGTGTGTGTGTGATCCATTAAAAGATATACAAGCTTCCGAACAACCTTATACTCGATTTGAATTCTGCCACTCCTATTAATCACATGTCCTGACAATAGCAAAGCAATCTGTCCCCAAAGTTTCCATACTACCATTGTCCATTCCTGTCACTGTCAATTTGTAACGTATTAATACAGAAGTTTTGAATTTTATTTACAATACACGTTCATCAATTGTGCAAACTGGCACAACAGTGCCGTATCTTCCGTGTAAACCCCCCCCCCCCCCAACAAAGAATCACAATCCAATCTCTCTACTCTCTATAGCCGATCCAGTCACTATCTATGTCTAAACCGATTAACTTATCATCACATTCATTCAAAATTTAGAAATTTCTAGGATTCAACAGACAAATGAAATTAAAAACGGGTCATCAGCGGGAAACCAAGCAAATAAAATTATGAACGGGTCATGAGCGGGAAACCATCAAGCATGTTTCGCAGCCTTGAATTCCCGGACATGATATAATATGATGGCGGCTGCTCCGCTTTACCTACTATATGGTAAAGACAACCCAATTGAATGTGAAGAATGTTTGTGAAATATCAGCAAATACATAAATACGTACTGTAAAACACGTTCTTGCTATTAATGGCAAAACTGAAGAATTTATAAGAACCAGCATATGCACAAATACACTTTAAAATAACAAAATTTAAATTTAAACCTACTCTGAGAAAAGGATTCCATAAATATTCAGCTCGCTTCTCTGGAAAGAAACCAAAAAGACCAGGCAACACAAAGCTATTGGCACAGAAGGATTTTTCAAGGCGGACTTTATCAGCCGAAAAAGATAATGACGGGTCCTTATTGGATAGCCAGCCAGTTTATATATCAATTTTCTGATGAATTTGATGAAATGCTTCTGCTGAAACATTTAAATTAATATCTCTTTAATGGAAAAGTGGAAACTTTCACCTCCGTATGATGCACGTACACTTTGTCCGTGAAGCAGACAATGACAAAAATGTCATGTCAGTGGCTTCCATTCATGAGACACTAGCACTCGTTCTTGTGTCCTCTGTGAGTGATGGATTCCATTTGAACCCACATAGGAAGATATCAGCATTAGTTGTGAGCGACCAACCTTGATCTGCAAGTGCCATACATCTAGTCTTTATATGACAACTTTCCAAATCACTGGTTCTTAATGGCACTCGGAAGGTCAAGTCATTAATGTTTGTAGATGGTTAATAAGGGAAAGTTCTGAACACTACTGATGGGTGACCCGTATGAAAGCATATCCAAATGAGTATCCAGCTTCAAAAGCACCCGAACAATTTTTGATTAAATAACCATTTGATGGCGACTTAAAATATAATACCTTGACATAGCAACTAATGAGGAATTTATTGCATGTAACCTTGGCAGTCAGGAACAGCAAATCGCTTTATTTATATAATTAATGCAGATGCATTAATTATATAAATATAAAACCGTTCTGATAGCCCAGTCATGAACATTTAGTTAGATAATTTATACGATACTTCATAGGGACAAAGCCGAAATGGACCAACGACCAGAGTCATATATCAATGTACAGGGGGAGAAAGCAGCCATACAGATATTTAATGATACAAAAGCTTCAAAGACATTATTCCAGTTCACCCAAGATCAGTTTAGTAGTCTAATCTTGAATTGCCTTTGTATTTGAATGATACGCAGCTTATCTAGTCAAACAATACAATTTGATTGTGCGAGAACGAAAATTACATAATTTTTTAACTTGAGTTTCTCGTCTCGTCTTGTTATTGTATAAGCTGCTGCAAGATGAAGTCTTCCTTACGTTGGAGGCGGCAGAGACGCAATATGCAAGTGGCGGCGGTGATGGTATTATTGTGTGGGTAGGTGAGAGAACGAAGAGTATGGAGTAAGAAAACAAGCAGATTTTGGTGGACTGTGAAGAAATTATTCCCTCTCCATGTACGTATTCCCACAGGTAGCAATCATTGATGTCACGTGTGGTTATATGGAGTCCTTTGGTTTTCCCAACTGCGCAGGGGAGTCATAGACGGAAGCAACATTCCCGTCATCAGGCCATCTGATCATCACAATGATTATGCAAATAGAAAATAATGGCATTTTATCTTAATTCAAGCTGTTTGTACACTATAATGATAGATATCTGTTCACAGATGTCAATATTGGATGGCCCGATGGGATTCAGGATGCCAGGGTCCTGGCTAACCCAAGAAAAAACAGAGAAGGAGAGCAAGGAACTTCATTTTCAAGCGTCTCTCAGCCAGTCACAATGGGAGGACAAGCTGTGCCCGTCGTCCTTCTGGGTGACCCAGCATGCCCTGTGAAAGCTTGGCTTCTGAAGCCATTCAGTGATTGAGGCATCAGTACCGCACAGCAATGTTCATTACTCTAACTATTGCACGAGCAGTGCACGGATGACTATTGAAAATACATTTGGACGAAGAAGAAATATACCCCCTGGGGCCAAATGGGGGGGGGGGGATAAAATTTGTCCACTTCCTGAGGTGGGGCAAATGTGAGGGGCAAATTTGAATTTTACCCCCGGGGGGTTTTACCCCTGTTAAAATTTTGTTCACATGCCATTTTATCCCCATGAAACACAGGGGGTAAAACACATACCCCCAAGAATAAAACACCCCGGGGGTAAATTTTGGCATGTAAAAGTGGCTTAAGTCAATCTCCTCTACGATCTGTCTTTGAGGAAAAAAAATAAAAGAGCTTCGGCTCTTATTCTTTTTTCAAAATAAGGATCGCCGCGGAGGTTAACTACTACAAGGAGCAGATTGTAGGCTCCTTGACTTGACGGAATTTGAACATGACGCAAAAGTGATACACAACAGTATATGACACTTAACATTATCAATGGTTTGACAATGGCACTTTTGGCAGTGATAACCCATAATATGTTTCAGCCTCATTAAGATATCATTTGGCAAGAGGTTTCCATACAAATAGTTTCTATGTACAGATAGAACTTCAATTTCTTGTCGGTAGTCACTCTACCCAAATAGTATATCTCGAACCTTTGTTTCAACTTATGAGGACTTGCTATCGTGAAACATCATCTTTTTTCGTGGACCTGTGTTTAATTATGTTCAAACCAAGACAGCTCCTTCAAGTTAACTCAGTACTGATTTGACAGCTGACGTTGCACTTGCTATAACAGTGAAAATATTACAATCTACAAAATTGATATAACAATGGCACCTTGATGAAAAATGTCTTGGTGAAGATATTGAACAGACACGTCTCGGGAACCCATCCTTGGGAACATCTTTCAAAAATGATTTCAAAACAGTATACAATTAATTGATTTGGGGCTCGTTTTACGACCAGTAAGGGAATTAGCTATCAGAATTAATTAAGAAAACAATATAGCAAGATACATGGGGTCAAACGTCAATAATCCAAATGGCACTAATGAAAAAGGCAACATGTAACATCAAGTTGTCAGGTGTATGGTCCAAACAATAAACATCCCCTTAATTGGCAAAATAAAAATGGAATTGAAAATGAATCACCAACAAATCTATGTTGCGTATCGATAATAGTATGGCGCCAGGTAAATTTATTCCATCCAGACTTTTCCCCGCGATCTTAGAAAAAAACAACAACAACAAGCTACAGCATCAAGGAATTGGTTCCTTTGGTAATGCAACATCAGAGGAAGAATGCCGTGTCAAGAAATAGTCAAACATCCATGGGTGTGTTGTAGGTATACGAATGTACAAACATTCCAATTTAATAGCGTACACAGACGAAACCGACAAAGAAAATAGTCTGTTTTATAAATATATTAGAAGCTGGGAAACATGTGATAAATGTGTGGATTATTGTATTTGTGTCTTTTTGCTCAGAACCACTTCCTAGTAGTCAATATCCTATTCCGCAGTCCGAACTCTTTACTCTCCATAAGCTAACCTGTCCCTGTCTAACCTATATACGTATGTAATTACTTTTGTCCATATTGCACACGTTCCTCTGTAAAATTTTGACATAAGCTGTATCAGTCCAAATAAATTAAAGGGTCTTCAGCGGGTAACTACTCAACATGTTTCGGAGCCTTTTACCCGTACATGTCTCTCTGAGTAGCGGCTCCTTGTCTAAGCTAAATATTCAGCAAAGACAACTCACATAATAAAGAATAAATATGAACGTGGCAAATGATGAATTAGCTAAATACGTGAAGTTTTGCTTATAAATGCAGAGCTTCATTATGAAAGAAGAATACCTGTCAAACAAACCATAATTACTAAATTTGTATAGTACAGGTTCAGATAAGAACAACTTGACTTACCCCTGAACCAATATGTACCCTTTCTAGCTGGACAGCTTATCCTAGTTAAACCACCCGCCAGTGTATAACTGAAGTGGAAGCAAGCTGGGGCCTTATATTCAGTCCCAGTGATAGTAAAATGAACAGTTGCAACTAGACCACTTGTACAAACCAAGGGAAATCCCAACAAGTACTGCAACAATGGACATCCTACACCAGAAATGTAAAACAAACTCTGTGATGACACCTACCCCTCAAACAATTAAGCTCTATTTAACTGCCAACCCTGAGTCAATGTATTAACTTAATGTGTCAGATTTGTGACATTTGAGAAAATACTGTTAATTTTGAGTAAATGTGCATTTAGGCATGTCAGAAAAGAATGAAAGTCATTAGCATTTATGTCAAAAACATGTTATCAAAACAATTTTTCTTAACAGGATTTTGAGTACAATTAGGCAAGCTTGTAACTGTCGTCAGTAGCTGCTTGCTACCTATAGCCCCTGGGGATTTGACCTAACAGAAAACAAGCTAGCCTAAAATGTCTGAAAGGTGAACATTAAAACAGAATGATGCCAAAAGATAAAGTTAAGTAGCAAAACCGACAAGTGTAAAAACTGTAAATTATTGTAGCCAAACTTTCTAATAATCTTTGGATATTAACAGCTAAATTATAGGGCAAGTCAGAAAAGAATGAAAGTCATTATTTGTATTTAAGTCAAGAGAATGCTACGAAAATGTAATATTTCTTAACCAGATATCAAGCACAATTAGGCAAGCTTAAAACTGTCGTCAGTAGCTGCTTGCTACCTATAGCCCCTGGGGGTTTGACCTAACAGAAAACAATGTGGACACGATAGAAAACAGGTGCTACAAAAATGACAGTCCAGTACCTTTCTGGAATTTCAAATCAAAATTGGTAGGTCAGCATATCAAATAATAGTATCGCTTTGAATGAACATATCCTTTATGGAATGCACAGGTATACCCTTTATTCATTTGCAGCTACATAGAGATGCATAAAGTCCAAATTTTAACTTATTGTTTTAAATTGTTAAAAACAGAACCAGATAAATTCTTCTCTCCATGGATGACAAAGTCCATTTATTGTGAACGTAACTGGTTACACCTTCTTAACAGCCTGACAAAAATATGAGTGTACTATATTGTGGTGGTGACTTCAGTCACAAACACACAAAAACAAACTTTGGGATGATCTTTATGCAAATCTGCGGTTTTAATTAATTTTAGTACGTGACTTTCTTCTAATTTGTCAGCTTAATCTTGGATCATTTACGTGAATACAAAGCATGCATATAAACTGAGAAATAAGATTTATAATTAATTTGGTGTTTGGTTGGGTAACCTGCCGAGATATTTTAAATCGCCTTTCTATTGTTTTAATGCACATTGCACCAAAGGTTACATTTGAGATGGATTGTATTGCATCAGCGGTCAGATGTCATTTTTATGTGATGGGAAGAAATCCCAGTAATCACTACATTTACCAGACAGCCACAAGACTGTCGTTGCATGCAAGCTTTTGTGTGGCATAGAAAAGTTCTTATCCGAAGTACAGTAATTAAAATTTAGAATAGCAACAACTAACCAATGTTGTCCCTGACTTGGAGCTTGCATTTGACACCACATCATACTCTTCAAACACATCAAAGACCCAACAACTTTGTTTTATACTTTTAGCCTCCTTGATACCATGTATATAAAGTCACAAAGCACTACCACGTGGCGTGAGTACGCCAACGACCATCAATTTGAGGACGAGATATACGCAAGTATGAGATGATCCGGAGATTTTTTTAATTCACCAATTGTATGTATATTTGATAGAATGTGACTTTCCGTAGTCAAAACTCGATAATCTGAGGATTTGAGGGCCTGAAAATATAACCATGAACATATTCTATGTAATGTGAATTTAATTTCTCAACTTTACGTTTTTTGTCAAAATACTAATAATTTCGGTTACATATGCCTCTTTAATTACCCCAATGATATGCATATATATATATATATATATATATATATATATATATATATATATATATATATATATATATATATATATATATAAGAGCGAAAACTGATCACAGTTTTGTGCAGAACTTCGTCTTTGTTCAATCTTTTATTGGCATGTCTACGTGTATAACTTCCTGTACTGGTAGAAAACATAGGCCTACAACTTTTTTCATCTTATAATGTCATAAAACCAGAACGGTTGTAAAATGATAGAAGATGGCCATCTGTGCACTGCACATAAATTCACTGTTTATAGAGGGTGATTCGTTATATTATTAACCTTTTTGGATAGCAAGGGCCGGCGGATACGTCTCCCAAGGATGTCCTCACGAATATAACACATTCAGGGCGCCTTCTGTGATACATTGTGGTTGGAGGCAACAGTGGTGCCTTTGCAGCCAACTGATAACTTTTGATCCCCAAATACATGCAATCCCATTATTATTATTCATCCTGTACCTATAACTGTGTTTTCACGTAATGAGACCTCTGGGGCAAAAGATATACCTGTACAACTCGAACCAGGCTAACTGGATCTTTAACTAGGCAACCGCCAATATTTGCACAATCCAGGTCCTATCTGTAGGGTATGTATATTTTATTGAACTAAATTAGGGATATAAATGCAGCATGAATCACTTAAGCAAATGCCAAATAGACGATACATATGATTTCGGGCGAAAAAAAAAAGAGAGACCAGAGATGATACGTCATGCAAATCGCTAACAAGTCATACATCTACAATTCTTCTGAAAAGTCTTCGTTATAAAACGCGCTGCTACTTTCATACATGAGGAACACGAGTCCTGAAAAATTTTGACAGCAAAATTTCAAGATAATCTTTTCACCCCTGGAAGCCTAATCACTTTGATAACGGCATGGTATCACAGCAGGGAAGAGGTCTGGTGGATCGAAGTGACAAGAGTGAATTAGTGTGTGAAAAGATAACAATCTCAGCACAGGCAAATTATCACATGAGTGGTCATAAGGAGCAGCGGTCGATTTTGTGCAATAGTACTAGGGACAGAGAAAGCCAGGTGATGAGCTCAGCATGTACCTGAAATACTTGACCTTGTGTTGGCACTCCTAAAGGCATGATATCTGACCAAACTTTGTTTTAAATTACTTCTGTGGAAATAACCTAAAAACGCCGCAGTGCTGTCCAGCTGAAAATCTCTGTAGCAAAATTTTCTTCACTTGTAGCATTTTTTACACTTCTTCACATAAGAAACACTTATTTTTGAGAAAATTTGTAGCAATTTTGAAGAGCACTGTAGCAAAATTTTGCTACATTGCTCCAGTCGGACAGTCTTGCACCGGTTTTCAATTCGATTCAGCTATCTCCGATTTCCTCCCACCAAGTTAGAAATTCGCCTATTGGTGTTGTAAGTAAAATACAATATGTTCGTATTTGCAACCCCAAATAAACAAATTGTAGTAAAAAATCGTTGACACGTTTTAACCCTCAAGATATTACGGATAAGAAAACAGATAAATTAAAACCCGGCAATTACAGTCATCTGACGTTAATGATTTGTGGTAGAGCCCAGTGTCTGTTATTTTGGAGTCATAGTTCAACATGATCCATTGAATGTCGAGATATGTTTAAAACGATTTCCGTTGTTTTTAGAATTGCACACAGATTTAAACTCCAGATAAGGTCTGCTTACCCTGGCTTGTCTACGTTTTGTTTTCTCTCTCTCTCTCTCTCTCTCTCTCTCTCTCTCTCTCTCTCTCTCTCTCTCTCTCTCTCTCTCTCTCTCTCTCTTTTCCAAATTTGTAACGAAAGTTATGAGTGTTGTCATTGCTACACGACAGGATGGACGATTGTTTCTATATTCAGCCGGATTCATGGTATAGTGACGATCTATTTCGATGTCTTTATTATGTTTGGCTGTGTAAGATCTAGGCTATCTTTTGAGCCGCTTGTCATGTTCAGTATTGTTTTAATACAAAGTTGGTGTTTACCCTAAGACGTCCGCAACCACTTGGTTATTTTGATCTTACTTTACTACAAATTTGAGTTGCTTTGATGAAATTTTCCTTATAAAGATACATGGCACTACTTGTAACAATATTATTATAAGATACGACATGAGTACATGTTGAGCCGACTGATGCTCCTTCTCTTATATTCTATAATGCTCCATGGCGATGATTGTTCAGTATGGTATTTAGTGCATACAATTTACGGAAATATTGTAAACGATCAGTTCACTGCTAACCAGTACGAATATCTAGGCCCTATTATAGATACATGCTGCCGTCTCTACTTGTTTCCCAGGTACTTCTCTTATTGAGAGTGATAACACATCACTCTATATACCTGGGCTTATGCTATTTTCTAACTACTAATGTTCGTTTTACATTCTATGTTTGGTACTTTTGTGCCATTTTGTGTACTCTTCTACCATATATCCTTGAAACATATGCTGGTTCCCTACGATGTGTGAGCAGGTCTGTTCTGCTACATATAATGTTACGAATGAGGGTGTTACTATTTGCAATATTTATAAGTGTATTCGAACTAGTATTTTTGGCAATATCTTACAACTGCTCCTGGATGGCGTGCCTCTGTCTTGTCTATTACCATTTTTTACATGGGTTGCAAACCCATATACTCACAGTAAAGAAACTATTGTCCAAGATGTGTAAGATGGTAAATACAATTTACAAATATGGTATTCATACAGTGAAAGTGATGCATCATCTGTGGTGCTTCCACATCATTTCGTATTTCATGTATGCAATTGTAGGCTTTGTCATATACTGTACAAACGGACGTACATTGGGTGAAAATTACGGGGTATTATGGGAACTCTGGAAACTTATGTTTTCACCTAACTCACGAGAGCGAATTTTTACACATGTGTACTTTTATTTCATAAGAATATTTGTAATCTTTTTGCTAAGACATACAACAACCACTATGTTGTTTGCCCGCTGTGCTACCATTATTGTAGGTTCATTGTATACAATGGGTGCGAACATTTATTATTACATGGTATGGAGTTATATTCACTACTGCTCTCTATGTTGCTCGAACTACCATCAATTTACTGCGTGATTTTGATGTACAGTATTCCGGTGCTATGCACGGTCGATTTCTTATTTACTACGAGGAAAGTACACCGTAACAACTTAGACAGAGGTTTGGCCTTCCAGCAAATTTTATGTATTTTACACTATCATCACTTTTTTGAGAATGGTATTGGCAGTCTTGCTATTTTACATTTCCTGCTGCTGATCCTGGCGGGGGATGTGCATCCAAACCCGAGCCGCAATGATGCATCAGGTGATTTGAGCGTATGTCATGCGAATATTAGAAGTCTTACGCATGACAAACTTTTATGCATTAGATCTTCGCTAGCACAGTCATACGACTTAATAGCCCTCTCTGAAACCTTTCTTTCACTTTACAAGGAAAGTACTAATCTTAGTATACCTGGTTTTCACCCAATAATACGCCGTGATCGCGCTAGTGGTCACGGCGGTGGAGTAGCGCTTTATGCGTCCCGGACCTTAGTCGTGAAAAGACGTACCGACTTAGAGAATACAGCTCTTGAAATTTTGTGGGTGGAAGTTCGGCTCCACAACAACTGTTTTTTATTAGCAGTTGTCTATAGGCCTCCAAATTTAGGGATACCTTTTTGGGATGACTTACAGACTAATGTAGACCAAGCTGTTAGCTCTGGTACAGAAAAATTGTAATTATGGGTGACTTGAATGCAGATCCCAAAACTCATCATGGAGTTCATTTGACAAACTTTGGTCTCCACAATAACTTTACCATTCACATAAAGGATCCCACCAGAATAACCGAACATACTTCAACATGTCTAGACCAAATACTAAGCAACATTCCACAATATGTGCGAGACACTTCTGTATTGCCTCCAGTGGCTCAAAACGATCACTGTACTGTGTCTGCGAACTTACTTTTTCGAGTTAAAACGGACAGGTCATACGAAAGGTTTATATGGCAGTACTCAAAAGCTGATTTTGACTATTTCAGGGAAAAGTTAAGTGAAGTTAACTGGGATGCCTGCTTTGACTCTCTTGACGTCGATGCGGCCTGTCATGCTTGGACTACGAACTTTTTTAATGTTGCCCGACATTGTATACCGAACAAAAGTGTCTGGATAAGACAAAATGATTCCCCCTGGTACACATCTAAATTGCGGACTCAAAAACGGAAATTACATAGGATCCACAGGAAGGTGAAGGCTTCAAATGAAAGCCCCCATATTTGGAAGTACTTTCGAGAGCTACGAAATCAATACATAAGCGATTTAAGGAAAGCTGAAGACGAGTACCACGATAAACAATATAACCTTGTAAACGATGGGCAATTTAAAAGCAAGAAATGGTGGAAAATGGTTAAGTACTTCATGTCTGGTAATTCTAACAGTTCGATACCTTCCATACTATCAAACAATTTGGTTCTGTCTGATAGTGCATCCAAAGCTGAAGCCTTTAACAAATATTTTCTCAAACATTCCGACGTTGACTCATCCACTTTTACCCTACCTAGCGAAGGTCAAGACCCGCCAAATCTACTGGAAGTCATTGTACTAGACGAAGATAGTGTCTCTGACATCTTGAAATCCCTGGACACTGATAAGGCATGTGGACCGGACGGTATTAGCCCCCTGCTCTTAAGGGAAGCAGCCCCCAGTATAACATCTTCCCTTACGAAATTACTGAACATGTCTCTTTCTAACTGTAAGTTTCCAACCGAATGGAAGAGAGCACATGTAACACCAATTCACAAAACTGGTGCGACAGAATTGTGTAACAATTATAGACCCATCTCTTTAATAAGTTCTGTAGGGAAGGTATTTGAACGTGCAGTGTTCAAGCATATTTTCAATTTTCTACGTGACAATTTTATACTATCTGAAAATCAATCCGGCTTTCTACCCCGTGACGGAACTGTCAATCAGCTTGTTTATCTTTACCATGAATTTTCTAAAGCGGTCGATCTCCAGAAGGGCGTACGTGTAATATTCTGTGATATTACCAAAGCCTTTGACAGGGTACATCATCCAGGGTTAATACACAAACTTAAAAACGCGGGCGTCCGAGGTCCACTTATTTCTTGGTTGGAGAATTATCTTCACGCAAGAACACAAAGAGTAGTCATCCGGGGTCAGGCTTCATCTTGGGGGAGAGTCAAAGCAGGGGTCCCGCAAGGTTCAGTTTGGGGCCATTACTATTTCTCGTGTATGTTAATGATATTGTGGAGATTGTCAGATCAGAAATACGTCTTTTTGCTGACGATACAACTCTTTATATTACAGTTGACAATCCGATTGAAGCAGCTGATACACTAAATCACGACTTGGAATCAATATCCCAATGGTCAGGTCAATGGCTTATCTCCTTTAATCCTAAAAAAAAACGAATCTCAGATAGTAAGTAGAAAAAGCACTCCTGTAAACTATCCTAATTTGATTTTTAACAACAATACTCTTGACAATGTAGAGGTACACAAACATCTTGGCCTTTGGCTTTCCGCAAATCTTTCATGGTCAGCCCACATCAATAATATATATTATTGCAAAATTAAAGAAGCTCGTTGGTGTTCTTAAACGCCTACAGTACAAACTGAACGGAAAAACTCTTGAATCTCTTTACTTCTCTTTTGTACAACCTTGCCTGGAGTATGCTAGTGTGGTCTGGGATGGATGCACAAAACCCGACAGGGACCGACTTGAAACTGTCCAGCTGGCCGCAGCCCGGGTGGTGACCGGGGCTTTTGCCCACACCGGTCTCCAACGCATATACGAGGAGACTGGCGGGGAAAAATTATCAGAGCGTAGAAGAAAGAAAAATTAGTACTTCTGTTCAAAATTGTTAACGGGTTAGCCCCAGCATATCTTTCCAGATTATTACCGGGAACAGTTTCCACACGGACTAAGCAAATACGAACAATTGCGGCCAAGAAAACTATATTTTATAATTCCTTTCTGCCGGCAACTATACGCGAATGGAACTTATTGCCCCGATCAGTAAGGACCATTGAGCATCTAGACGATTTTAAACGAGAGCTTAACAGAAACAGTCCAAAACGTCATGAATTGTACTATTTTGGAGAAAGGAAAATTGCCATAATTCATTCTAGAATGAGAATGGGCTGCAGCCAGCTGAACAGCGACTTGTACAAAATAGGTGTTGTAGAGTCTCCAGCATGCTCATGCGGAGCCAGTCAAGAATCTATTTACCATTTTTTCTTTGAATGTGATAAATATGTAACCCTACGAAACGAATTGCAGTGTAAAGTACTCACTCTTGGTAATTCCAACTTGAAAACATTATTGTTCGGAATAGAAAGAAAAGGATTTTCAAAAAGTCAAAATGAGGAAATTTTTGAAGCAGTACATAAGTACATAAAATTATCTGGCAGATTTAAAACGTGATCCTATTTTGGTAACTGTGTTCATGGAGTACGACTCCTTCTATTTGTACCAATGCTCACGCATCACTTCTTTTCCCTTCCGTTTTCATATTTGTGGTCCTGTGCGTGATCTATCTGTGAATTGGTGTTTACAATATCTATGTAGTCTTGTCTTCTTTGTACAAGAGGCCCTCATATAGGCTGGTGAGCCTGTCGGCCAATTGTGTTAATAAAATATGTTTAAACCAAACTCCAGATTTTGACATGCAATGGACAGCTTTCTACTTGTATAGCATTTCAGATTGGGTTTGATATTACATTAACACATACATACATACATACATACATACATACATACATACATACATACATACATACATACATTTGTAAGTACGTACGCACATACAGACACACACACACACACACACATATATATATATATATATATATATATATATATATATATATATATATATATATATATATATATATATATATATATATATATATGTGTGTGTGTGTGTGTGTGTGTGTGTGTGTGTGTGTGTGTATTTCATATATAATTTTGTGCGCTTCTCATGGTACACAGATTAGCCGAAGGTACAAAAAGCATACCAAAGATCTTGGAGCCAGGAATAGCGACCAAGCGCTATATTGTGCTTCATTTGGCAGCAGAAATCCAACTGTACATGGGTCACGAATATTTTTACAATTGACGAATGAGCGACGCATGGGCCTCCACCTCATCCGAATAGTGTTCATCCATTTTTTTTAAAGAAGATTTGGTTTAAACTCTTCAACCAGGGTGTTTCTGTCAATTTGACAACATCTATTCTGCTAGAAATTTATATTCGCAAAGGAGAACGACAGCATTTCAACATCCTACCGTATATTCTTACTACCGTGCTGTTACTCTCAATTAGATTGTGCATAAATTTAAGGGAGTGCCGATACACGCGCACTCAGCGTATCCCTGGATATTAGTGATAGAACTACAAAATGGGTTCTTAAGCTTGTTATTTTCCGCATTAATCGTACAACTTGACGCCGTGAATGGATATTTTCTCTACTTCTTTATCTTAAAATTTTCAAAAGATGACATTCATAAAAGGAAACGCAATAGGACTGAAATAGTCTGCGGCGTTAACAGGCGAAGGCTTTCCAAATTGAGTCGTTAAATTCTGCAAACTCTTTCACACCACTTTTAATTTACTTGGCAGTATAATTAAATCCAAATAGCTACCGAAGATGGACAAAGGATTATACCCCTTTAATTGGTTTTCCATCAAGACAAATATTGTCATATACGTCACTTTGCAGACATGTTACGTCGCTTTTTGTTCGATTGAATATTACATTGCACTTCTTTGCAAAGCGGGAGTAGTATCAAGAATATAGCGGGGAGGGGGGGCGGCGGGGGATATTATAACCAGAAGATAAGCGTAAGCCAGAGTACCAAAAAAACATAAGGCCAATGTAACACCCAAACTATGACCTCTTCAATATTACAGCATTTCCTGAAGATCATAAACACCAAACTATACTGACGACAACACGCTACTTTTTCACTCTTTTCTAATATCTGAATAGTTGACATACTCTTGTTCCGCACCAAACGATGTTTCGATTAGTATTCATAACAGTAGTATCACGATTGACAACATTCCATTTTCAACCAGTAACCCAAATAGCTTTGCTTTCTGAAATCTGCCAAATGCTTTTGTGGTACAGGTGTCAAGAAAAATAAGGTTACCATTAGTGACATGAGTATTGTAGTAATTGATGCATTCAAATAGTGCATATGTGCATTGTGTCGCAGAAGCACTAGTGCTTTTTCTGTTTTGTTTTCGTTTGGTTTTTTTTTTCCTGCTTTTTGTTTTTTTTGTTTTTGTTTTTTGTTTGTTTGTTTGTTTGTTTGTTTGTTTGTTTTTTGTTTTTGTTTTTGTATTCGTTTTTGGCTTTTTTTGTTTTGTTTTGTTTTTGTTTTTGTTTTCGTTCATCTCAATTATATCAATTAAATAGTTTGCCAGTGAAATATTACATAAGTTCAGAGTATGAAAGAAAACATGGAAATTATTGGTCAAGGATAGGCCGTGTGACCTGATCCTAAGCCAACTTATATATGTACGATCAAATACATTGCTCATAGTCTACAATTGCGCAACTACAGTAATTTATCAATTTAGAAAAAAACTTTAAGAAACTTTGCATGAGATTCATGCATAAACTTTATTGCCATTTATAATTGGTTCATAGACACGTCAGTGTACAAATCTATAGACTAAGTGCTGGATTGCTATCACATATTTCTACCGTAACATCTTCGTTAAGTTCATCCAAGTCTCTTATAGACTGAAGCTGTTGCAAGTGCCTACCATGTCCTCTGAAGCAATACCCATAAAAGACGGATTATCACTGAATAAGACTGGAATTAAACTAATTCTTGTCATGACATTTTCGCTATAAATAAGACACTGTTCTCATTAAGCTCATTTGCCAATGTTTTGCAGATCATAATAAGTGTCATTCTCATAATTCGCCCTCGCCCCTGCTACTTAAAAACGAACCAGCCTCGATCGTTACCCTTCCCATTGATCATGCACAGAGAGGCAAACTGGTCTTTGAGAGCCTGACGAGCATGCGAGATGCTGGTGAATAACTTCGAAGTGGTTTGACATCTGTAATGATAGGTGGCTGATCAAGTGTGACATTGGAGGGATAAAACGTATACATCTATAAGCGCAGATCAATATCGGAAGTCTGACATTCAACGCTGATCCAGCACGCCCAGGTAATACTCTTCATTAGCGTCATCATTACGGCAGAACTCCGCAGTGGCAACGCTACGACCCCTAAAATTTCACCACTATGTCGATTTATGTATGGCTGTTTGATACTGCACTCAGCCCTCTTGGTGGGCTGGGAAGTTCAAAATCAACTTGAGACTGACATTTGACTTGTGCCGCTAAAAGGATTATTGATGGAAAGTTGACATGTGATGTTCTATCTGTAGAAATGACTTGCAGTGATATATGGCGGGTTAAAATGTATAATGCAAGTTCTGTCCACGCGATCGACCAAGTTTCCACTTTCATTTATACATTTCGATCCTTTCCTTTCCATCCTTTCCAAGCTATTCGTTTCTCAGCAACCTTTTCCTTATGCATTTCTTCCCGTGGGCCTCCTTGAAGTGGTCCTGTCCTCCATTCTCCCTCGTCCTTCATCCGTTTCGCTGTTGTTCATCCCTGGCCATCTACTTATCATCATCATCAACATCATCATCATCATCATCATCATCATCATCATCATGAAATTGCCATCGCCCTATTTTGGTCTTTTTCAATATAACAACTTTCTCGCCTTGTCTTTCGCACATTCTCTCCCAGTTTTAAACATTTAAGTTGTTCAGAAATTCTAGTTTTCTCGAGTGTTTGTACCTATGCATTGCTAAACATTTGGTGTCACTACTCTAATACTGTTACATGAAATAATACAACAATATCGTGTGAGTCAGTGCAAGTGATCTTTAGGACTGGATATTGTTTTTCATAACTACAATTTGTGAAAAATGATAGGTTTCATTCTATATTCTATGTTTTTTCGTATATAATTTCATATTTTCATGTTCAGTATGACTTCTGTGTCCGACGCGTAGTGTTATCAACGCACAACGTACATCATATTGTAACCTGAAATAGTTGTCACGGTGCAGATTGTGGTAAGAGAATAGAGCGTCTATGTTGGTTCGGAATACAACCGTTTTGAAAAATAGAAATTATCCAAACGAACAATCGCAGCATATCAGCTGAAATATCAAAATGAGAAGAGAGTTGTGACACCTTCCATTGACTTCCTCGTGTGATTGCAATAGTTTCGAGTCTGAGTGTGTTAGTGGCATTACTAAGGGATATGTGCTGTCCTTTGGGCTGTTTCAGCTAATTAAGCCTCAACGTATTTTTGATTACTACACGTGTCAGTGTTATATGAAAGTATATTTATTTAAGAACCGACCCCTTTACATGGGGGGAGGCACCAACGAGTAGGGCAGATCACGTGGTGTACACAGTTTGCATAAAACACATTGAAAAAATTAAAAAGACACCTATACGCAAACACCTACCACGTGGAGCGCCATTGCGTGCGCGTTCATTCAACTTTAAAAACACACTTTACAATATATACAGTTTAATTGTTACATAGTTGGGTCAGATTGGACGCCAGTGATTGACTGCCTCCTATAGTGCCAAGCTTTAACTCAAAAATCTTTAGAGATACGGTCATAAACGTCGCTAATTTCCGGGCCAAAGTCGTAAACATGCTCACCAAGGAGCCAACAAATTTGATTATTCATGGAAGTGGCCGAGAAAGTTTGCCAAACATGGTCAAAATATGACTTTTTACATTCACGTTCCAAACATGCATGCATTTCGGATCGTATTTGATTGAATGCTGGACATAAAGATAAAAAGTGAGGTACATCTTCCTCAGCACTGTTGCACAAAACAAATTTACCATCAGCATCCATTCTGGCCAGAAATGGTCATCTTGTGCCAGAAAAATTACCTGCACTAAATAAAAAACTCTCACCCAATGTAGACCATTTTAACATTTCATGCCAATTCAGGGACCTTCTCTCATCGGTTTCCTGTTATTAAGCGGAAAGTATGTTTTCGGTCGTTCAAACAGATTGATTAATACAGATATCGATAATGTTACCAACGGACACGACATGGAAATGCCCGATAGGTTGAAAGTTATTTATTCTACACCAGCAGCATGGTATGATCATAGGGAATGTGCAGGTAAATACGATAATATGGTGATAACCATATGTGAGCTGCACAAACGGTGTGATAACTAGACGTCTCACAGTCATACAAAGAAAAATTTTCTATTCGGCACCAGCAACAGAGTTACACGTCCAAGATTGATATGCGATAACCATTTATCCTGCTCCAACAGTGTGATAACTCTGTTTCCTAAGCTGATAGGATGAATGACTGCATATGCCCGGCGGAGACGACACGATAAATGTGGGTCCTGAATTGACACGATGATAACTCTCTCCTGCACCGATAGGGTAATTACTGTATGCCTGCTGGTGACACCCTGCTCAAAGCACATGTCCTGTAATGACGTCACTGATGACGTACCCTATCGTGACTGTATGTAATAATATGCACATGTCCTGCGATGACACAATATATCACGCACACATAATTGTAAAGAGGAGTAACCAAGTATTCACTCAAGTGATGAATAATCAATAAGTTTCTGCATTCTCGGGAAACAAAACCAAACCAAACAAGAAAAAGGAAGTTGGTGATTGCAATACTTCCATGGGCAGTTTGGATCTGGAAAGAAGACAGCATCTGTCTCAAACTGTGTCTTTTGCAATCATAAAACAGTACTTTATAATTCAAAAGTTTCGTTCAGATAGCCTAAAAAGGCGAAATCGCGTATTGTATCATTTTTCACTTTTTTCAGATCGATGTAATCTACGATCCACATGGGTGCAAAAGCTGTCCGCAATACGAGGAAACGATTGGATCAGGTAATGAGCCAACGGAGTGCACAGGGTAACCCTGACCTGATGCAGCCACACGTCTGCTTCAAGTCGATTTATGCCATGATATCTCGGCTAATGAGATAAGATGTTCTTTTCTGTCACCGTTCTTCCCATCATTTGTTCGGAATAGGCGATTGACTAGAAGTTTGTTCGCGATCAGCAATTTTGGTCATGTTATGCCTATGTACAGACTTGATGCATGCAATGGACTTGAGTGGTGACACTGACGTGCATGGCTTCATTCTACTCTGCAAAACCAGACCGAGCAAACATAAAAATCTAATTTCTTCTTTTTCAATGTTAAAAGATTGGATTGGTTGTACAAGAAATTGGCTTTGGTCGGGGATGATGAGAGAAGCCAGATATTGCTGGATTCGTCAATCTGGTGTGATTTATTGTACTAATCAGTGTAATAGGGAAGAGGAGGCAGCAATAACAAAATTATACTGCATAGACGAGACGCCAAAGAAGGTTGCGTGACATATCATCTCTTTACCTTAGTGTAATATGAAATGTCGACGTGAAAATAGTAATTAGACCTAAAGTCGTTCCATAGACCCCATACCTAAGACTTTTACATATATCAAAATTCTCATCACATGTACACATGCTCAAATAGATAAAGTTTTAGGAAAGTCCCTGTGGTAAAATCGCAATTTATGTTAAAAGACAGAAGCTGTTATATAAACAGATGTTTTGTTCTTTGGGGAGTAGGATCGCTGTGTGTCATTTTCTTCTAAACAAAATGAGTTATCGGCATACTTCAATACATCTCTTGTGAGCGTTTCCGCGGTTTTCATCCACGCTTTTCAAGCACATATAAAACGAACTGTATTTAGTTTGTTTGTTTTTAAGGGTAGACGCGCATCAAAAGCAGAGAGATTAGAAGACTTGAATATTGTAGGAAATTTAGATAAATATTGGTGAATTATAGATACCACATGGAAAAAAAAAATTCCATGTTCCACCACCGGAGAAAAATAGTTTTAGAATAGACATAAAAACACAACTGTACAAGAGAGAAATTAATTATCAGACAATGTGTGTTCACATAAAGCATTTTGCGAAATCAGCAGGGATATTCGTTGACCCCATGGCGTTCTGCCTCATAACCGTGTCTCTGGTTTTGGGACTTGTAATGTCATATATGTTTGCGATAAACTTATGTGAAAGCCTTTCATCAAAATTAACAAAACAATAAACGATTATTACAACCCATAAGCTATTCCCATTTGTATAATATGTACTGCAGCTGAGGCTGTTTCTTTATCCTTGTTGCTCTATCGCCAAGTGGCAGAGCTCCCACGAATGTATCCAGAATATCACATGCCATCGTAACCAAAAGAAAAATGCTTTTTACATGATGATCGATTTGCACAATATATAAGGCATTAATGATAATGAGAGAAATGATTCAATTTTAACAATGACCCCATAGTTCATAATTATACCGATATCAGGCAACAGACTGTTTTCATGTTCGATGCAAAGAGCAATTATTATTCAATTTTGCCCTGCGGTTTTGCATAACATGTCATTGATGTATTTACATCTCCGGAATTATGATTTTGAATTTTGATTTTTTTAGCCAATATTCAATTGACTTAAAATACAAGAAAGGTTTTTTAAGTAGTATTTATTACATTTGTGTCGTGTAGCACACAGTAAAATAGTATGCAAGTATTTATTACCCAAGGTGAAGCTGAATTGTGTCTATACATATAAACAGAGAATAGAGTTTTTACGGTACCTGTGATATGTAAATGTTTGTGGCAAGATTAGACTTAGATTTCACTAACAAATGTTATTTTGTTATTTGTCTATTTTTCGTTCTGATGAGCATTGCACCAAATCAGAAACTTTGGCACCAAAAGCTATTTTTAGAAACAAGAGAAAAGTATTATTTCCAACACACAATCATTACAAATCAATGACAAAAGATGATATTTATGTACTCACATAGTAAATCTTATCACATATGAAGATTATAAGATCGTATATCCGCAAGGTGAGATATTACTGTGTTTTTTGCACATATTAAATCTTTTACTTAATATGACTTTCCACTGCGAAAGTAAATAAATAAACAAATAAATAAATAAGTAAATAAGTAAATAAATAAATAAATAAATAAAAAAATAAATAAATAAATAAATAAATAAATAAATAGATAGATAAATAAATAAATAAATAAATAAATAAATAAATAAATAAATAAATAAATAAATAAATAAATAAATTTTTTTTTCCAAAATGGAAAAAAACTACCCTGAGTCAGCTTATTATCATGTCAAAACCCAAAATGCCACCAAATGCCAATACATATTCCCGGTGTGAATAGATGATAAAAACAATAGTAATGCCTTATTTATATATATTGTTATATAAGTCAATATTCGGTTATAACATTAGGCACCATGTCATTTTACGGTTTGGAGTTTCAACAATAAAAAAAGACATTCCCACTGCCAGAATTGGACATTTCCGATTTTTGTTTTCAAAGTTTTTATACTCATCAATTATATTTGGAAAATGGATAAAATGTCATATATTGGATACATATGTTCACATGAGGAGCAAAATAAAGATTAATAAAGATATATAACAGTGTTTTACTGTTACTATGTTATACAAGTGCATTACGAAAAACTGTCTTCTGTAAATAATAATAATAATAATAATAATAATAATAATAATAATAATAATAATAATAATAATAATAATAATAATAATAATAATAATAATAATAATAATAATAATAATAATAATAATAATAATAAAAGCTAAAAAACAAAAATGGTATCATGGCAATTGATTTTCAAGCTCGTTTGGAACCAAGAAAAAAAACACGTGCATGTATATTATACCTGACTGTCAATACTACTTACTCAATTTTTGCACTAAAGGCAATATGCAGTATGATTTGTGTTACGTTATTATGACATAACACATTGGTGCTTAAGGGTTAAACTATATGAGGTCTTCAACAACATTAAATACCGGAAATTGCATGGAGCTTTGCTTCTGATCACGTTAATTTATACATCATCTATTGACTACAGATCTCTTCTAAATTCTGAAAAAAATTTAGAACATCGTAGACGTAACATGTTACATTATGTGTTTAGCTGGCTTGTATGATAATTATTATGAATATGAAATATTGCGAAATGTGAAATAATGGACCTGAACTTTTGGGGGAAATATGGCGTAATGTTATATTGCCAGAATAAACCAATGCTAGCCAGCATATATGGAGTATATGTCATGCACTAATTGTATAATTCAGACGTATAGCCATGTAGATCATAACGCGCAGAACCTGAGGGCCACAGCCA
Organism: Hermodice carunculata; assembly: GCA_964020975.1. NCBI lineage: Eukaryota > Metazoa > Annelida > Polychaeta > Eunicida > Amphinomidae > Hermodice > Hermodice carunculata. The sequence goes on along the minus strand of OZ026615.1, from coordinate 55,587,392 downwards.
GCTCTTCTCAAGAGCTGGAGAGGGGGTTGCACTCTGCAGGGGTTGTTTACGGGAACGTTTGAAAGAGGAAACTAAAAAACATTTCCCGCTATCCGGGCATGGATTTTGTCGCAGCTTGGGACAGCCACATTCAATAAAATCACGGTAAAAACTAGAAAAGAAATTTTGCTTTAAAGCAATTCAAAATTGATAAAGATACATGACAGTTAACATGACCCCCCCCCCCCATCCCCAAAGAAAAATAGAAAAACTGTAGCACAATGAGGCTCTTGGCATAAAAATCTGTGATGAAAAGGAAATGGTTCAATTAGAAAATAAAAAGATTTGCTTGAAAGCAAATCTGTCTTTGTGCCTTTAAAGGAAAGTTGTTGTCTTGGACATTTAAATTCAAAATTGATAAAGCTACACGACAGTTAGCATGAAATTTCAAAACACTGTAGCAAAATGAGGCTCTTGGCGTGAAAAATCTGTGGTAAAAAGGATATGACAGACACAAAGAAAGAATTTTGGATTAAACAGAAGGTCAAAAGTCAGCAAACAAACAAGATCCGGTCATGTCATGAGAAACTCTAGCTAATTACAGTACTATACACTTTTTATTGCAACTTTAATTCATTTATGGATCACTGTTGACACTACAGCACGGAATGATGACAAAATGATCGCCGCATTGTGCATAAAAGTGTTATGTCTGACATAAGTATAAACAGCAAGTCCTAGCCATGTACATTTAGGTGTTATTGGCTGCTGATGGCAGCATGACCTGTTGTATGCATAGTCCAAATATGTACACGTCTACTATCGTGGCTCCTAATTTGCATAATTTCAACCTCACCGATAGGGCCTCACAATGTTCAGAGATTATAACTTTAGTGGCATGGACAAATCCAAGGTGTGAGGTCGAAATGGCGCATCCATGCGTGATAGTTTAGAACACCGATTTTCAACATTTATTTTTTTCAATTCTCCCTGACAGGTATAAATCCAAATTTTGCAACTTGTGTTCGTGGTTCATTGGATCCGCATACAGTAAAAACTTATGAACTGAAATTTGAATGTCATCTCTATCTACCATAGCTTTGAAGATATTCAACATTTAAACTTTTCAAGTGCCCAAAATAAGCTTAAATTAAAATTCTGTTACTTCCGTTTGTGACTCATTGGATGCGCTCACAGCACAAGCCTATGAATTGAAGTTGGAATGACACCTCTACCTGTAATAGTTGGAGATATTTAAGATTTAAGTTTTTAAATGGTCCTAATTTGCATTATTTTCAAAACTGTCGCACCTCTGCATAAAAAAGCCAGACTTTATTTTACTGAAGCATAACTATACCAACTTTGGAGCGTCTATATATCATAGTCTTCAATAAAATTCCAGACAAATTTGCTGGTAAAGAAAGAAAGAACGAAAGAAAAAACTCACAGAAAATATGTCTGTGTTGGCACACAGACATAACAACTGTTACTAGGGTGTGACTGTGAAGACCAAGACCGAAACTCTTGTAAACTACCAGCTGGATCACTCACGTTAGTCCTGAGCCACCATAGGCTAAGGTTCTGTGTTGGCAAGGGATGGAGGGTCACAGGAGTGTGGTCACTGGATGGAGATGGTTTGTTTGAAAAAGGGTATTCTGTCGAACCGCTACGGGCCTGACGCACAAGTAAATCTGATATCCAAACCAACACATTATTGTTCTATAAAGGTATTTTAAGTAAATACCAGCAATGATTTATCTTTTTTTTCACATTTCTGTTTTAGAAACGGTTATGGACGATGAAGAGAATTTGTCTCTGTCGTGATTGGACCTATCAATATTTTCTATTATTTTATTACTTTGGCGCCCTATGATTATTAATTGGTAGAACGTTCTACATATAATTCACATTTCTGTTAAGTCAAACACTAAGTTTAAAAGGACAGTTATTTGAGTGATACCAAAGATATTGTTGAATATCATATTTATATACTGATGGAGTCACGGGATTGTATATCGTTAATTTGGCATTCAAATGCTGAAATATAAAATGATTTATAAAAAATTATGGGCATGTGAAATTATGTGACCATTGTCCGTAATACGTTAAAATGTAACATAAATCTCTACAGAATGTTACGAGACTTATTTTGGGGCGAATAACAGAGAATCAACATGCAAGGACTTTTACGAGATAAAAACAAAACCTGACCTTATTAGTCTTTACATTAAGATTTTAAAAAAACCCATAAAATCGGTGTTAGATCATTAAGTGTAAAGATACCCTTAAAAGTAAAATTACGTTTAATGTTAGACAGTAGATTCAATGTAAATGCACCATTCAAAGTAAATAGTTTAAATTTACTGAGCATAAAAACGGCCATAAATGTAAACGTGAAGCAAATGGTCCCTAAATGTGACAAGAAAAATAAGATTTGTTTGATCCCAAATCTGTCAGTGTGCAAAGGAATATTAATATCATTTGAAATGTGAACACTTTTGGTCAATGACAAAAGGAGGTAAATTTATTCATATTGATAGCGGACATGTGCTGTCCCATATCCCATAATATGGAATTTGAGAAGATGGAAGACACATGCATGTAATTACCAGGGCCAAATATGTTTCCCTAATTAAAGTGGTGAAAAGACCATAAGCTTAAAAAAGTTATTCATTTATTTTCAGATATAAGGGAAGGTTAAAATATTTAGATGCTGTCATTGTTTGGGAGGAAAAGTACTGTAAAGTGTGCCTAATTAGCATAAACTAAAATTTTACGACTTTCACTTTAGGTCATTCGATGCGTCTGTAGCACAAACTAATGAATTGAAGTTTGCTTGACACTTCTATCAATATTTTCGAAAATTTTCTTTTGGATAATACTTTTGTTCAATACGGACCATTGATTTTTCAACAACAAAAAACGCATTTCGATGGGTAGCAACTGCTCCCCGTTACTTGCAGATTTATATTTAACCTAGCTTGAATTTAAGTACATAGATAAAATGACGAAAAAGGACTTTCAAATGACTAAAAAATTATCAAACAACGCAAGATATATTGATAACATTGCTAGCGTAAATATACAAAATTTCAGTAAAATTGCTTTTTAAAAAAATGTACCCAAAACATATCCCTTTGGAAGGTGGCAATTCAAATGGTTTCAGAGATGTGTTTCTGGACTTGGATATTCGTGTCACTCATGACAGATTTTGCATTAAAGTCTATCACAAAATTGATGAGTTTAACTTTGAAGTAGTTAACTGTCCTTTTCCGGACAGTAATATTTCGGCAGCTATTGGATATAATACATTTTTGTCACAGATTTTGAGATTTGGTCTTATTTGTTCTAAATTTCAGGACTTTGCATCTAGAACCAAATTTATTTACAATAAACTTGAGTCAAGAAGATTCAGAGATGTACTTTTGATCAAATATTTCTTCAAATTTTGCTGTAAATATCCAGAGATGGTCAGAAAGTTTGGCCCCAACAAATTTAGAGATTTTAGACTTGCCTGTTTTGCAACTTAATTAAATCTTTTGGCATCATTCTGTTTTAATATTCACATTTCAGACATTTAAGGCTAGCTTGTTTTCTGTCAGGTTAACCCCCCAGGGGCTATCGGTAGCAAGCAGCGGCCTACGACAGTTACAAGCTTGCCAAATTGTACTTGATATCTGATTGAGGAAAAATTATATTTTGATTGCATTTTCTTGACTTAAAAGCCAATGATTTTCATTCTGACTTGCCCTACAAATTTTGCTGTAAACATCCACAAATTGTTAGAAAGTTTGGCTGCAATAATTTTACAGATTTTAGACTTGCCTGTTTTGCTACTTAATTTTTTCTTTTGGCATCATTCTGTTATAAAATTCACCTTTGAGACATTTTAGGCTTACGTGTTTTCTGTCAGGTTAAGCCCCCTGGGCAGATGGATAGCAAGCAGCGGCCGACGACAGTTACAAGTTTGCCCAATTGTTACTTTAAAATCTGGTTAAGAAAACTTATGGTTTGATAACATATTTTTGACTTAAATGCTAATAACTTTCTTTCTTTTCTGACATGCCTATAGACATTAACTCAACATCAAAAAATTACTCAAATTTGACAGTATTTACGCAAATGCCACAAACCGGACCCATTATGTTGAAACATTTACTCTGGGTTGGCAGCGAAATAGAGCTTTATTGTTTGGAGACTTTCAAAGTGAAGAGTAGATGTCATCACGGGGTTTGTTTTACATTTCTGGTGCAGGATGTCCATTGTTGCAGTACTTGTTATGATTTCCCTCGGTTTGTACAGGTGGCATAGCTGCAACTGTTTTTTTTTTACAATCACAGGTACTGAATATAATGCCCCAGTTTGTTTCTACTTCAGTTCTACACTGGCAGGTGGTTTAATTAAGATAAGCTGTCAAGCTACAGAGGGTACATACTGGTTCAGGGCTAAGTCAAATTGTTGTTATCTTAACTTGTACTATACAAATTTAGTATTTATGTTTGGTTTGACAGGTATTCTTCATTCATAATGAAGCTCTGCATTTATAAGCAAAACTTCACGTATTTAGCTAATTTATCATTTGCCATGTTCATATTTATTCATTATCATGTGGGCTATCTTTGCTGAATATTTAGCTAGACAAGGAGCCGCTGCTCAGAGAGACATGTACGGGTATAGGCTCCGAAACATGTTCTGAGCAGTTACCCGCTGAAAAACCTTTAATGTATTTGGGCAGATATAGCCACTGTCAAAATTCTACAGAGGAACGCATGCAGTATGGACAATAGTACTTCCATATGTATATAGGTTAGACAGTGACAGGTTAGCTTATGGAGTGTATGAGTTCGGACTGCGGAATAGGGTAATGACTACGAAGACGTGGTTCTGGACAAAAAGACAAAAGAAAAATGATAATGAAACTAAAGGCATAGATGAACTTTGAAGACGGCACTCCTTGGGGTTCAGGGCTTTGTTTGTGCCAGTTAAATGTCTTAACTGTCCACATTCTACTACATTTTCGTTTGCGTTCAGGGGTGCTTTTGTGTCTAACGGTCTGACACCTTACGTTAAATGTCAATTTACATTTATGGGCATGGTTAGGAAAGGACTTGACTTATAAGACTACGGTCTGCAGATCTTGTCCCATTAACGACCCGGCATAGGTCGGTGGATAAGGAGCTTTCTTCTTTGATATTTTATTTGAGGCTAAACTTTTCATTCTAAGACACTGGTAAACAACAGTGCGTTATAAAATGTGGGTCAAATGATTTTGTAGACGGGTTCAAGGCACTAAAAAGTAGTTTAATTGAACTTATATGTTTGAATCGCGTTGTCTTTTGTGTTCGTGCTAGAGCTTGGAATAATGGACAAATTTCATTACTTGAATAAAATAACATGTCAGAGGAATAATTGTTAATCCGCCAATTACGCTGTCAAGATACGGCAGTGTAATTTCTTCTTTTCTATACTCTATTGTGATTTACTTATTCCTTCATGCCAAATGGTGGTAAATCTATATAAAAATGGACAAGGCTTGTAGGTTATAACCCTATGTATTTTGAAAATGGCAGGTGACTTATAGCACCTCCAAGTCAACGTGTCTGTGTTCACATTGACAGTAACAACAACAAATGATTTTCCGTCCAGGGCTGGCTTGGTCTTCGATGATTAAGTCAATTAAAATATCAGTCTACAAGAATATAATTCTTGGGTCAATCTGTGCTTCACTCAGATAGGTCAGTGGGAATATCTTTAAGGTTGGCTGACAACTCAAGCAGCGTATTTCACAAGTATCTTATAAATTCTACAGCATAATTTTGACAACAACCGATTTTTACAGTAGCAAATGTAAAAGTCAGTTTGCTCTGAAAATCATACTTTGGCAGCGACCCATTGGATTCTTAAAGCAATATCTCCGTGGTTTCTAGAAAACAATATTTCAATTTGCATCTTGACGGTAACATGAGACCAAATATATTTCATTCATTCATTCTTTCATTCATTCATACTTCCTCAAAATTCACTTTTCATCGGTCTTGGTTGAAAGTACTGGTGGTCTCTCATCATACCAAGTTGCTTTGTTAAGATTTTTTTTTTTTTTTTTTTTTTTTTTTGTGAGAAAAGTAAGCCCAAATGTGCGTGGCTGTGAGCATCTTTTAGAAGTGAAGTCATGTGTCCTTATTTATTTAGCAATGCAAATTCGCCTGACCGGGAAGCTGGAAATGTGCGATGCTATACAGGGGTGGATTGGGGGGGGGGGGCGAGGGGGGCCAATTAAGGCCCCCCTTCCTTCAGCCAACCCGAACTTTTTTTCGCAAAATAGATCCGTTTATTTATAGTTTACTTCAAATCCTTGCTGTATATCCTGCAAATTAGGCTCAAAATTGCTCAGAATCCACCATTTCACACCTAAATTTTCTGGGGAGGACCCCCAGACACCCGAACACCCGGAAGACACCCCAACACAAGTCAATGTTTTGGCCACTTGCCTCCCCCCCCCCCACCACACACACACACTTTTTCCAGGAATTCCTGGACCCGCCCCTGATATATGTGGCTCCATTGTCCACACAATACCTGGTGCTTGTTTATATGGCAATATATGGTACAACTATAAATTTTCAAACTTGTATCTCTCATGTCTTTTGAGTAATATTGTCACAAAGTACAAATGAGACCCCTTGACAAAAAAGCGCCACTCGCACTTCTGAATTATTACTTCAACACTTTATTTTAACACGATAGAAAACTACATATCTACAAATCAGAAAATGTATACAATTTCAACTTGTTAGCCTATTTATGGCAGTAGATTAATAAACGGAAACATACTCACACATGGACATACTTAATACAGAATTGCTCCACATATTTCCAGATAGCTCTGCTACCGTAAATATTAGGATTATATATATATATATATATATATATATATATATATATATATATATATATATATATATATATATATATATATATATATGTATATACATTTACACGTCTGTCGCGGGATCTGAATGGCTTTGGATATTATAGATTGTGAAATGTTTGCGTGGCGCTGTTATAACTGTTAGCAGCAAACAAATTACATGCTTCAGCTTTGCTCATTCAAGTCACAAGACAATCTACAACTTCAACTTGTCCCTTCTTTGTGCCCTGAATCTGAATGGATCCATAGATTTACTCGATACACAAGATGCACCGTTATTAAGGCATATAAACAAGACTGGCATTCTACTGAATTCCGTTAAGTTGTGTGCTGAAAGTGCAACATCAACCGATAAGATAGCACACAATTGAGTTTATTTCTTAGAAGGGAGTTATAAAACCCGTTGAAGCCACTGCCATGCTTTCGTAGCAGAGAGACAATGTAATATGCCTTCATTCTTTGTTATACTACAGTAGGAAAATAAAACAAGTTAAATCGGAAATCTCTAATTCCATATGTAAGAATGCTTTTTCAGAGTGTCAAAACCCAACACTATAAAAAAAAAATGACATCAGGATGGAACGTTGCTAACGGATATCTGGCTTTGGCTTTATGGAAGCGTTGTAGAACATCTAACACTTCGAAATAAGTGTGTGCTTCAATATTCTGATATAATGCTCTGTTAGTCTGTAATGTCCATGAATTCGATATTATTATGACATTTATCATCCCTTCATATTAGTACAATATCATGCCACTGGACTGCATTTTGTGTTCGAGGTAATGGCATGAAAATAAGAAGTTCTCTGAGGGAGCTTATCATATATGCTGCATAAAGTCATAATTAGCAACATATTTAAAATTACCAAAAAAATCGCGGCACCCAATGATTGTGGCGATACGTTCATTTAATGTTCATATGTGAAAAGATGTGAAAGAATGTACAAAATAAGTTCATAGACAGTGTCTTGACCGTTGACCTTTGACGAAGAAAGAACAAAGCAAAGCACATGTAAATGACAGACTGCTGCCAACTGGATTGCCTTCGAAAGTGTTAACAAAGAGATTAATAGCATAGTGGAAACACGAACAATTAGCAAGTAACAGGTCACGTGCATGAACCCCAAGAATATAATTTGACCCCTGAAATTAGACCATAATGGTTCTTTTTCCATTGTACATGACTTAAGGCCTTTAATTTTCCTGAGCGACTTCATACCTAACTGCCCAAAGCTTAGTATATCTGCATGAGCAACACAAATATATCGCGTGCATGATTTTTCGTGGATCTAAATACCTCTCCAAAGTGTCACTTGACTGACTGTGTGTCTGTTTCCCGCGACAGTGAATCAAACCGAATGCTGTGCCTTTCGTGTATGAATAACCCTCAGTTTCCCTGTTGTTTTCCCACTTTTACCATTGTAAAAATTAATATTAAACACGCTGCGATGTACCAATACCCACCAATAACCATTATTACCTACACCGTTATGTCCAGATCTTAAACTGTATATCAATCAGGAGGAGGAAGCCATCGCACACAGCCTATGTGGCGTATGAGTTCACGATGCATAGGGATAAAGTGGTTTAATTTTATGGCAATGAATATATGTAGACGTTTCTGATTTACAGACACTTTACATTACACGGAAGCTGCTAAGCTTAAGCATGTATGCCAAACCAAGGTGGTAATAAAAACACGTTTACACAGTCTTAGGGACCTTATTTCCCTTTAGGTCAAACATAGTCTGCCCCGCAGTAATATGAAACCTGTGCATCGGTGGTATGGGAACAACTTTGATAGTATATTTCGTTATTGACAAAACCATTTTGTGATAATCAAAACTAGAAACACGGCTTTTAGTTTTATAATTTGTTGCATAGTTTGCCTGTATTGTTTGTCAGTTAATTGCTCTCCCATTCACAATATTAAATACAAGGCGTCACTTGTGTAACAATGTAGACATTGTTCTGTGTCTGTCCCTTTGATGTAAGCCCCCAAGGACTATTACAAACACCACCCATTGATATCCGCTTGTCTTTTGATCGCAGGCCATGGTCAATATCACGGTATCAACACTGTCATATGGTTTCATCCTATGGCCTATGGCTTCATCCTGCGTCCCTGAACATGAGCGAATAACAATAAAACTAATTTATTTGTCTTTACCTTTATTACGACACCAAATGCGAACGTTTATTGGAGTAGCACTGTACATGGCACGAGGCTGACATTGACCCCGTAATGGAGCAAATAAATTGCTGGAGACTGATAGAGTTATAACAGACCTAGCTGCCCATATAATATTAACTGTCCCAAGGCACCCCTTCTAGCGATTTGTATCATTTGTTTAAAAGCATGATATTTTTACACGGATCAAAATGTGTTTCTACAGCGTTTTGGCTCAAGGCTACTGAACACAATCAAGACCTGATATAGTTGCCACCGTCTTAATACCATGCTTTATTAGATGATGCAAAATGCTATGGTTCAACTAAAAAGTTTTACTCTTTAATTTACAGCATATCCACGTGTTTATAATGGTTACGTTAAAATATATGTAACCATAAAGTTTGATTCGACGCTTGACTGAAATCATGGTGATCACTATCGCCAGCCTCTGTTTTTGCTGTTTCAATAATAAAGCTTGGTATCAATACCACTCTGTCAGAAGATGTTAAATGTTAAGTCCCTAATCTTGCCAAATATATAAAGCTTATTACCCTTTGGATATGACTGTTGATGGATATCTTCCAATAACTGCCAGTAACTTCAAAATTACAATCACGACCACCATAACAGAATTACTTGCTACCGCCTAGTTATTTATCTTTTTAACTTGTCTACATAGGCTGCCTAATATTATGTAACATATTGGACTCCGAGCCTAAATTATCAATGTAGAGCTGTACGCAGAAACAAGCATATTTTTCGCCTCTAAATTTGCTGCTTTCTTTCGAGTACTGTATGATTCTACATTCCGTCATAGTCTATACTTTCTTTATCGCAGGAGAAATAACGGAGGATCCTGGCTTGACTTATAGCAGACATTGTGAAACTGATTCATACATTACTGCCTTTGACACAAAGTCTTGCTTTATCACAGGGGAAACCATATTCTTGAAGGTTTTGGTGCGTCTTGATGCATTTCATCCTCAATTTAGGCAAAGCAGCTGACATACATGTATATTATTTTTAACTATTTGCCTGGCATTCTAGGCATGATTTACGCTGGCATAAATATTTGGTAATTTGAGAAATAGAATAAAAGTGTGATTTGTTTATTGAAGTTAAGTCATTTAGCCAATGGTCTGTTTTTTGTTTTGATCACGCAATATCATAGTAAAGCTCTTTTGTGCCGTTGGATCAAGACAAACTTTGACTCTTTCCCCCTGGTCAGAAAATGGTATTATCCCCTGTGAAATAAACCGAGGAATCGCCTTGCACATGTACATTTAAACAGAGAAAAAATTTGTTTCATTTTCTTTTGCCATAGGACAGGCCATCTAAAGCATATACTTACAACAGATTCTCAATAGGACACCTACAGTTTATAATGTTTCACACAATAAGACTTAAGTGTACACCCACACTAAAATGTCACCGACCAACCGATGGTCCCTTTCCCTAGAACCGAAGGAATAAGGTTATGATCTCACTGCAACGTTATTGGTAGGCGGAGTGACTGGAAGAAAAAAAAAGACAAAGTGACAGTGCACAGACTTGTTTCTAATATTGTGACCTATAGCAACAACTGCCTTAAAGACATGATGATCAGAATGAAGTACCATTCATACGAAGCTGCGCATTTATTCCAGGACCTGCGATTGCAACATGCTTGCTCCCATCAATCTGCTCATACTCTTCAGCTGTTCAAACTTTGCATTTCCATGCCTTCGTGCACGTATCGATACTCCTGCTAGTAGTATTTTTTAAAACTCAGTACACATATTGTTACACACTCCTTCCAAGCTTTTCACACTTGAGTAGACATGTGAAAGTGAGTTTATTTAAGTTTCTTCAAACCTTGGTTAAAAAACATTATGAAATAAGCTCTACATGAGCTTTCCTGAGTGCACATATCGACATGAATTTCTTCCAGATGTTTCACATCTGCATGCATATGTCTAAATGAGTTCACATACATCGGAATGAGCTAGGTACCCTGGATTACAGTGTAGCGTTTAATAAAACTGCAAATTCCAATAGAGCTATGTTGCTCCTCTGATTCTGAAATGTGATTCCTTCAAGGATGAACAGGGGATTGTTGTAAAAGGACAAGTGAGTGCACTATGCAAAGCCAGACCTTTAAATTGATGATGCATAACTGTACTTTGTGGATCATGGTTTTCAATTTTTGTATGTATGTATCAAAATCACAGGCAATTTCATTGTCTGTTGCGTTTCTTAATTGTGATGTGTCTTTTTGCCATTGTCGCGCCATGACTTCTACTGTACTAGATTTTAAAAATTCGACTTGGAATCAAGTTTAACATTTGCATCCTTTTTTTCTGGTACATGTACAGAAATGTATCTTGTTGGCTGTCAAAGTAATGCAATAACCAATTTGAACGGAAGACAATGGCACCTTGACATTTCTTGTTGGGCCATATCACCCATGGCTATGATTTGTCTTTTCCACTCCCACTCTCACAAGTGACGTAGCAGCTGCCACTTGAGACCGATCAACCTCTTACGTTGAGATGTAAATTTTGCGCAAACCAGAAATAAACTAGCACGTAAAATGGAAATAAGTGCCTCAGGAAAGTTATCTGAGGGAAGGGTATAAAGTGTGGGTCAACCAAACATGGAGCACCGCCAGTCTAAAATTTATCCCTCTCCAGTTAAAAAGTGCCCGAATGTCAAATGTCGACTGCCTCATTACTATATTTTTTTAATGTCATGTTAACAGAAAACATTTTGAATGAGAATTGCTAATAAAATGTACAAGAATACAAGATAGCATGCCCTATTTCAACATCTTTCCCTGGCGGGGAAGCTGCCAAGGAAAGCTGTTGACTTGATCTTATTCTGACCAGAAAAGGGTTAATGTAGTGTGTGAGAATTAGCCTGGTACCACATGGCGTGTTAGATTGAGGTGGTAACCCTCGTTATGAGCAAGGTGTATTGAATCGTCTGTAAAACAGGAGAAAGTACTTGGTCTCGTGACAAAACCAATCAACTTACTTATGGGTAGGATGCCTTCCAACAATTTGTTTAACATATTTCTTATTTAATGAGTGGATCTATAGATAGGGTGTATAATAAGAGAAAAGAAACAAGCTGTCCAGTTCCCAGTCATAACGTGACGCAGAACCAAAATTGACGTGTAAAGAAAGTCAGGCAGAAATAAATGTACTACTTTTTGCTTTGTGGGCGGGCTCTTTAAGAGTGATGTTACTCCACAGTGGTTATGTGATACTTGGTAGGTCTCTTTCATTTTCTGGTTACCTTGGCCTGACACGCTGTCATTGGCTGAGGTGTTGCCCACTTCCTGGGCTTTGAATAAATTGTAGCTGCTGGCCTGTCCCATGTGTGTTTGAAGATGCCTAATTGGCCACCACTTAGCAATAGCACTTCTCCTTACCTTTAACGATGTATCCTTCTCTAAAACAAATTAGCAAGCGCACTCATAGAAACTGTCAAACTTTACCCTCTACTATGTCCCATACTTTTGTTGCTCCCTTTATCACATCTGTACTTATATGCTGATGGCACCCGTTGTTTTAGCTTAATCAACTATGTTGAAGAAAATTGAAGTCAAGACCCGCTAGCTCTGTTCTTTATATGAAAAAAGAATCATTTATCGATTTCTCGTGTGAAAAATTGTGCACATACATCTTTGTCTGTTTGAATTGTACCTTACGTGCGGTTTCATCTGTAAAGCAGGTTAGAGAACGCACATCGACTAACATTTCGTGCTTTGACCAACTACTAAATCCACATAAGCAGCCAGAAAAAAATCCAGAGAACGTTTAATCTGTACCGATACTTTTAGTTGATATACAGGTATTTGTTGGTCGGTGTGTTGCAGTAGGCAAATCTAAATATTTGAGTCACTAAAATTAAACAGTCACAAAGGACATGAAAATCTACGAATGCACGCCAGTGGCAACTAACTGACCAAAAGTCATCCTGGTAGTGCATTTTGAAAGCACAGAATAGTGCACATCTCAATTTCTCATTTTCATAACTGTATGAAAATCAGCATAGCATCGTTTTGATAAAACGACCTAGCACAAGAAAAAAAACCTACATACAGCATACAATATACGTTCGGGTTTGATAACTTGAAAGGACAAATGCAGGTGGTCAGGAAGTCTATGAGGTATAGTTGCAACTGCTCTTCCATATTATTCCTGTGCCGTCAAGTTCTCTATCTTCCCGTCAATTTTTCTGCGAGCCTTTGAGTTCACAGTTGTGGTTCATGACATTTGAAGATTGGCACATTGAAGTTTGAGGATTCGCCAGATGTCTTCAGGTACCTGAGTCGTTGTCTGACAGCAACGACCGCCGTGAGTTCCTGCAGACGAATATGCACACTGAATTGAGCTTCCTCTATCTTTAGCCTCTTAAACTCTCCAGAGGTAACTTCCATGTGTAAGACTGATCGAGTGAGGCCCCACAAGGCCGTCATTCAAACCATATCTGGCACGAGAGATAGCTGAGCAGACAATGCCATGAGGCTTTTCTTGTTAAACGTTAGAGCCAGTTTCCCAAAATTTTTAGGTAAATTACCATGCAATGATTTGCCTTAAATTTGCGGTATTTTATTTGAAATATAGATATGTTTTAATTTGTTTCATATTGATAATTGCCCATGTTAAATAGGAGGTATTCGTATTTAACAAGTTAACTTTAGACCTGCTCTGGTCCCTCAGTTGTCAGGCAATAGGACTATGCCTCCGCCATGATCAGGGCAATTTTACTACTTATGTTACTTAACCAACCAGAAATAACACTTTTTCTGCCAAAAAATTAAATATTCTAACTATAGGTAGCATTTTGTATGTCTTAAAACTTAGCGAATGACTTTTCTTAAGCTGTTGCTTTTTCAAGTTGCTCCATTTATCACAGAAGCTCATTTGGCCTTGCTTAACACACGAATGTGCCCTCCTTCCCGTCAAGTTCCTTGCTGCAGTCTAGGTGGCAGCACATGATCCTAGTTAATATGCATATCCCCTATTGGTAATGGTTTTTCCATGATCATGTATTGGAGGTAATTTCTAGGAATAAGAGTGACAATATCTTAGGGCTAAATGTGTAGACATCCACTGACAATTGTCTCAATATGTTTGTTATTCGTCCACTCTGTCCGCCGAAATCTCAGCACAGGTGGGGCATCGGCGCTAAATCTGAAAAAGTCTTGATGTTAAAGGGGGGGTTACTTGTATAACAATATAAATAATAATAACAGGCGATGTGCAGCGTTATCTGTTCTTACAACTACCTACTGCAATGGTTTCCAATCTAGTGCCTGGTAAACTCACTTCATAAGTACATAACTACCTCTCAATAACGTGATGCGTGTTGCCAGCTAAGTAAGAGGGCTCTGCATATGATAAACCATTTTGCCCACAGAAGGACGTGAATAAAAAAGGTGTTTCTTCTTTTCTTTCTTTCTTTCTTCTTCTTCTTCTTCTTCTTCTTCTTCTTCTTCTTCTTCTTCTTCTTCTTCTTCTTCTTCTTCTTCTTCTTCTTCTCCTCCTCCTCCTCCTCCTCCTCCTCCTTCTCCTCCTCCTCCTCCTCCTCCTCCTCCTCCTCCTTCTTCTTCTTCTTCTTCTTCTTCATCTTCTTCTTCTTCTTCTTCTTCTTCTTCTTCTTCTTCTTCTCCGTCTTTCACCTGTCCTTATTCTTCTGCTTCTGCCGCTTTCACTTTTATTTCCTAATTATAAAATTTCCCTCATGCGTCCCTTCTCGTGCATCTTTCTTGAGTCTTCTTGCTATCACAGTGATTTTTTGTTATTGCTGGCATTGGTATGATCACTACTATTATCATTATTATCCTCATTTTATAGTTTTTGTTATGGACAAGATGTTCTATCTGTCACGATTAATAAGATCGATATCATTATTTGAAATCGCTGAAAGTTATAATTCAGATTGAAAACATCACCATGGTCAATCAGAACAAAATTAAATGCCGAAATGGACCACAATGCTACATGTCCCAGTTACCACTACACAAAGGGCACAAATACAACTAGTTGGCCGTTTATCTAGTCAGATACTACTTGGAGAAGACGGTAGTCTGTTGCTGCAAAGTTACTGAAAAACTATAACGTCGAAAAAAAGCTACCAAAGGAACCGAAAATCATTACCTCGGGAAACATGATGATTTTGTCACATCAGCCAGAAACCAATACTTATTCATGGTCTTGTAAGCTTGCTATATTTTAGTGTTTCATGATCAACGATGTTTCTGCTCAAAAGTGCCAGGATTCAGACCGCCATATGACGGATATAATCGTGAACACGTTAAGTATTTGTTCCACTGTTTTGACTTATAAGTTCAGACATAGCTGATGTCCAACAAATATAAGCTTCACGGTTTGCACATGGAGAACAGAAAAAGGTACAATGTTTTCACTGTTTAACAGGATTTATTGCATGTCATCTAACTAGCTATTGAGAGCACAGTTTATTGCTATCTGAGGCTTTATACAAATTGAACAATATCCTTTTATACTACCGTTGTCTTTCCCTTTCCCTAAAGTGCATTATTACAACATAAAAGATAAAGAAAACTTTGGTACATATAATAAAGCACGGCTTGGTCAAGGCATAGGGTTGATTTTTAGCGTCTCAATTTTTCCACTGAAAGGAATGAAAATCTATTACACCTAAATTTTCAAATTTGCGTTTTTTCGCGAGTGGCCACTGTCTGTCAAAGTGTCCCATTACATTAAAGATAAGGAAATTAACACAACTACAGGTGGATTATCTACAGCTGCCAAGATGACAGCTATAGTTGAGGCATCCGCGAGTGGTTGGGCCACAATTTCTCATGGAACTTTTCATGTCTAAAAATTATGTTTCTCGTCGGAATACATCACCTCTTCCATGTCTTTTTGAGATTGAATTTAAAGAGGCATTAATTACAACGGTATGTCAGCCACTACCATCAATGTATTTTGGTCAAGTACTGTGCTTGAGGCACCAAATCAATAAACATATTACTGTATCTTTCGACAACTAAAGGGATAACCTTTTCAACATTTTGCTTTTGATGTCTTGATAGACCCGAGAGCCACAGCAAACATCGCTAAATGTGATTCGTTTGATGACAACGGACTTTCAATTTAAATTCCCATGCAATCAGTGAAGCTTTATAAGTATGTTCACATTAAGTTTACATCACATGAGTAATATTATGTTGTCAACAGATTCTTTTATTGACTCTTTACCGCCTTCTTTAAAAGTGAGTCAACAAAGATCTTCGGTTAGCGGAGGTCAATTTGTGAACAAAAGGCGTATCGCTTTTTAATATTACTCTACAATTCTCGTTTAACACATTCACACATCATACTCTTAAAACTGGCCGGTAAATACTACTGTTAACAGATGCATGGGTTTATATTTTGTCTCGCCAGGAAAAGGTCACGTGAACAGATAATACTGATCATACATTTGTAAGTCCAACGTAAAAGGTGCGCTTTGTAGGTTTGCTGTCCTCCCCTCCTTGTGTATTGTTAGTTAACAAGCGGGTTATTATTTAATTCAGGTAATCACCGACAAGCTATAGCTCATGCTCGGTTACGAACGCGAAGCTGCAAACTCCGTGAGGTTCGTTTCCAAAACGGGCTGGTGGAGTGCGCCGGGTGTGATGGTGGCAAGGCAGATCAAGAAGCTTTCCAGTTTTTAGCTCAGCTGACCTGTCAGCTGAGCTTTTGTGAGGGTCTGTCGTCCGTCGTCCGTCCGTCCGTCGTCCGTCCGTCCGTCGTCCGTCTAAATTTCACATTTTCGACTTCTTCTCCAAAACAGTCAGCCAGATTCACTTCAAACTTGGTGGGGATGTGCCTTGGGTGGGTCTCTACCAAGTTTGTTTAAATGGTCATGCTCCATAATTTTTTAGATTTTTTTTTCCTTTTTGGGACAAATCTTAAAAAATCTTCTTCTCCGAAACCGCTCACCCAATTGCTTTGATATCCCACAGGGACACTCCCGAGGACTCCTAGTTCTTAGTTTGTTCACCAGGTGGCGCTGCGTTTTTTATATCTTTTTATGATTTTTTGGTGCGTTTTTGCTATTTTCGACTTCTTCTCCAGAACCGTCACTCAGATTAAGCTGAAACTTGGTCTATATGTTCCTTGTGGAAGGGTCAAACAAAGTTGTTCACTGGGTGGCACTGCTGGATTCCTGATTTTTAACGATTTTTTTTTTCAATTCGGGTACTTGTCGGTCAATGCAGCTTTCCTATTGATTACTATGTAAGTCAATGGACATTCTAATGCTAATTCACATTTTCGACTTCTCTGAAGAAACTGTCATTCAGATTCATGTCAAACTCGGTGACAATGTACCTTGGGTGGGTCTATACCAAGTTTTTTTTCAAATGGTTATGATCCAGTGATTTTTTTTTTTATTTTTTATGATGTTTTTCGAAAATCTTTAAAAAAGTTTTAATAAGAAAGTTTAAAAATGGGAATTTCTTGTAATGGTTACAACAAAGATTTGTGCCAAACTTGGTAGGGATGTACCTTTTATAAATGACTACCTATTTGGTGCAAATGGTCATGCTCCAGTGGTGTTTGGAGCTTCACCTCATTCCCAAGGTCACAGGACAACTGACATGAAATTTACTGTTCACTTGATAACTTGAGATCGGTTTTTTAGTTGTGACCTTGATGTTGCATATGTTAATGTTTCTCCATGAAGGTCATGCTTAGACAGTACATGAGTGACCTTGACCTCGTTTCTGGGGTCACAGTGCAACATACATGAATTTTACTCTTCACTATATCTTTAGAACTACTTGAAGTGGGACCTTGATGTTGCACATGTTAGTGTTCCTCTATAAAGGTCAGACCTACTCACAACATGGGTGACCTTTATCCTGTCCCTAGTTCACAGAGCCACAAGTGTGATGAATATCTAGGTCAGCTGAGCATGGGCTGTTCACACAACCATCTTGTTTGTGAATGTGAACTTTCCGGAATGTATCGAGACAAATTACAGACAAGGGTTATTAGCCTAGCATCATTCACAATTCAGACTTTCTGAATAAAAAAATGCACCTCTGCTGAAACATATATCGTCTTTGGGGCCGTTCAACAATACATAAAAGACACACGCAAGCTTTGTTTGGCATTGCTACACTTACATCTTCATGTCTTAACTTAAACTTTTATAAATCGAATATAATTTGTGCAATATATATTATTTCCAGTTTGCTGGGTGTCTTTGGATTTATTTGGGGAAAACTTTAATTCTGTTTACATTCAGGGGTTTCATATTTGTCAATACTTTTCTATTGTAACAAGGGCATGTCGTTTTAACAAGCTAGGTGGGCAACACATACACACAGCACACGGTTGATCCAGTTTCCATCATAGACCCGTTAGAACCATTTTCCATCATAAACGATGTCCAAATGCGTCTTGCTTGGCACAAAAAGGGCGTGTGCACAGTTGTTCTCAAGAAAGCGTGATCTACATGGTAAAGATATCAAAATCTGACAGTTACAGTATTAAGTGTAACTTACAATTCTCAATTTTTAATTACTTCTGAGTGTATATAAAGATAAAAATAAGGTTTTTATTTCACACACTCATCCTTAACTGACAAGCAAGACCAGTGTAGGTAGTGGTACCTAACATATCTATACCATTTTCATGTTCTAATATTCCTTGCCGTAAGGGTTGTCTTAGTTAAAAATATAAGCTGACACAAAGAGCAGCTGCCAGAATTATACATCCGGGTATTTCAAGCTCTTTGACATGTTCTGATGCCTGCACGCTGATGACCTGTTGTTACCTTTCAGGCTGACATATCTTATTTTCAAAAAATTACGTGTCGACTGTGTTATCGATAAAAGGAAAATTAAATCCTTAGATATTTCTACTTTTATATGTATACACAGAGAGTAACAGTAACTAACCAAGCTAACGGACACGGGAATTGGTTAGATGGATTACTTTTATTTTCTCTGGAAACATATAGACATGCTGTTACTTAAATGAAAAACTTTTTGCAAATAATCTGGAAACATTGTAATTATTGAGATCAGCACAAGGTTTGTTGTGATTATCCCTAGAAGATATGAAGTGCAAACAGTTGTAAAATGTGCGTTTAGTGGTGACTTTTTAGCCTTGATACAGCAGTTGATCAAGATTTCTGGGGCTATGTACCTAGATCCCGTCAAACTGAAACCAATTAACTATTTCTTGTTACCAAATGCATTTTATTTCATCACTACTGGACCACAAGGGAAGTTCTTGCTCTCACTGCCGTTGGACGTGTTTTCGAAACAGCCACTGGTAATTTGTTCATCCGTTTCTGGAAGTACATTACATATGCTATAATAAAGCACAATATTCCAATTAGCGTTCAAAGCAGGCTTATATGACAGACTTCAAAGTCAGTTGGATGTGCGTCTGACAGGAAGCGTTGTAGTTTAACTTAAGTGGAGCATCCATGTATCAATGACGAAAAAATGTGAAATTACGGAATCGAGAATTGTACATCTGAACTATATAAAGTAATAATCGATTGTTACGATACTGGGAAATCTAATCGAGGGTTGAATGATATATTTGCATGGAGCCGCTGTATAAGCTAACACGACACAAGACGTGTTATATTATTTCCTCGCTGTTGTCTACTTTCCGCACAATCAAATGTCATTGAGTTTATGCCAATAAGGTATCTGATTAAAGCTGACCTTCAGTCCTATGCGTGGATCTAACCACTCTTAAATTTATTTTTCATCATCAATAAAAAAACTCCGTGGAAACAAAAAGTGACGTCGTTTTCTTTCATCTGGCTCGGAATGAAACCTGTATGACATCTGGAAAACTTAAGTTCATGGAAAGAATGTGTCATTTACAAAAAATCGTAATTTAATTTTCAAAGAATACAAGCTCGATGTGGCACTCTATAAACGTAAGGAAACTCAACAGGAGTCGGACGACTTGCATCGTAGTACCAGCATCGTCACGAATTGCTTCTTTTTGAAAATTCTGCGCGATCATCATTCACTTTTCTTTTCGTTTCACACTTCAAACGTTTACTTGAAAGAAACCTCACGCACCAACATTATTAATGTGTTTTCTTATTTTTAATTGCAACCAATGCCACGAATAGGGTTTGAATCGTTTGATTTGTACAAATTTGCATCTGTGGCCGTTCATACCTTTAAAGAAAAACTGTTTCCAAGAGGAATTGTAGAAATAATGCTAAGATGTCTTTCATGTGAAACATAAAAGTAAAAAACCAAGATAACAAGCTGTACGCGTTTCATATGTTTGTGAACTTTTTATACAAGACAATTCATTCTATGAGAGAGTGGCTCTTTTTACTCCGAAATAAAGCAGCACAAAATCATTTATAAAATCAAAACGTGAATCATTCATCATGCGTAGAAATGCGTGAAGCTTTTGATCATATTGCCATGGGTAAAATCACATTTTTCATAACCCCAATGTCGCTTGAACAAATCAGATCAAATGTGCCGTTATTAGATAACGAATGTGTCATTTTGCACAACAAACAATAAGTCGTTGCCTTTGTATGGGCACTTGTAAGAGGTGTAAGTCCTAAGTCGTACGTCGTCCCCAGAGTCTAAATTTTGACAGCAAATTTCGTTCGAAACAAAACCCGGCAACGATTGACACTATATGTATTGGTCTCTGCTGATATTTTAAAGCGATGGATGTACCGTTACAATATTCTACACATATCCTTCATCCACGCTCACACTTGTGGGATGGATGACGAAGATAAATTCACCGAGCAACAAAACAGATTGACATAGTCTGCGGTTGTATTGCTACCAAAACTGAACTGATTGGAATAAAAATTATGATGTAGGTTGTTGGAATCCCTTTCTGTCTTTAGTTATCTTGTTATTTCTCCATCAGCGCGGATGTTCCGTGAGAAAGCTCTTTAAATAGCTGCAAGAATAGTACTTGGTTGTTCATGCGTGTGATACCCTGGTGAAAGCATTCTATTGTCATTCAAAGCAAGTTCATACAAGAGCTTCTATTGATATTTGGCTTTCGAATAAGCCCATGCATTAACTATAAACAGCAGACGTCAACTCCTATTCCTCGTTTAGTTTAAACATCAAGCCCTATTGAACCATCTACTGCATGCGTGATCGATGCATCACGGCAGTATTTTTAACTATAGCCCACCAATCTTGAAAAATCTCCACTTATTTGCCTCGCTATTTCTAATTAATATCCCTCGATTTGACTTATCACGGTTTGCTTTAAGACTGGGTGATCAAGCACGCGTATGATGGATGCACTCAGCATAAGTTGCAGATTTGTTGACATTTGGTGCGATAGAAATATATTTCACCGGGCATACTTTTTCTTCCTTACGTACACTTTGGCTCTCTGTGTCTCTTGCGCTTGACCACGTTAACCGGATACATATCAATGCTTTGCCATGCTGATTAATCAGTACCGACCTGCGGCGCTCCATTGCATGTTCTTTCCCCATAACAGAAATGGCTTCTCTACCACTAAAGGCTTAATTGTTGAGTGTTTTCCTTCCTCTTTTGACGTTTACATATGTATGTAGACTTTATCATTGCCAGACACAACACTCTCATACTTACTAAAAGCAAATGGGTACTTGCTGAATAAGAACTCATAGAAAATGTGTATCCTATGATTTGTGGATTTTGTTTCCCAGACATCACTCTTCGAATCACTCAATGTGTGTGTGTTAGATCGCTAAAAAGGACTTCTCTTCTCGTATTTGTTTATTTGGCGCCGACATTCAAAACCAAAATGGCCTTAAATAAATTATACATATAACATGACCACCAGTACCAAATTTGGGCGGACAGCTACCAATCCTGTTTCTGCTTATTGTATGCTACCAAAATATTCAATGTGAAGGACATATTTACATACTTACATGAAACAGACCTGCGTGTGTCAATTTTGATTGTTTCTGCGTAATGAACATAATGTCATGGCTTTCATCTGCAAGTCTTGTCTTCTACGTGTATAATCGCCGGAACATCGACAGGTGGGACTACAATTACAAAACAGATTATATTCATGCATTCAGGATACTACGAATAAGGAAAGTGTGTTGCTTTGCAATGTTTAAAATGTAGGCATTCTAGCTTAGCATGCAATGCAACCATTAAAGGGTTTTTGTCATTCTGGCACACTAAGAAAAACACATATTAGTGCATGCAGATACTGAAGGAACTTATCGATGCAGCGTTTTTCTCTAGTCTGTATAGCAATGCTTCTCACGTGCAGTTATCGTAGGTTTTTCTTTTAAATTTGAAAAGCACGGAGTTCATTGGGATGTGTCACAAGATGGCATAATGTATTAAATAATGGTGTTTGCAAATGTATAATAAATTTCCTGCTATGATATCAACTTATCCCTATACAACTTAAAAAGGCAGCAAAAGTTTTTCGTCGATGAGTCCTTGTGGCGACGCAAACTAAAATGAAGTGACAGAAAAAGAGTATTAATATTTGTTATGCGTTTCTGTGTGAATTAATGTGATGCCTAGGGAATAAATACAAGATTAGACGGCAATGCTTTAAAAAGGTACAATGAGGACAAGGAGCAAGACAACAGGTGGCGTCCTCTAAAAATTGCCTCAGAGCTTAGTTGATCGGTCGAGCACCATATCTGGTTAAACGTTGCAGAAACATGCCAATACGATACTATATATTAACAATTTTGACCATTGAAACAATTTTTTCCACATTCAAAGTATTGAACAAAGCATCGTGCACACACACACACACACACACACACACACACACACACACACACACACACACACACACACATATATACATATATACCATATAGCTGGCCGGCTCCCCACTTAAAATATTGAGATGATCGTTGCGTCTATATATACTATTCAATGAGCAAATGTTGATACTTCTTGGGCTGTTGAAAGGATCAGCTTGCGGGAATGCCTCCAGAATGCACGTTTTCTTTTCTCAACACCTTGATGCCACCTTCGCAGGCATGGAATTTGTATTCTTTAATAATACACAAATTCCTGAGTTTTGTTACCGAAGTTAAGGTTCCGTTTAGTCACTTGCACATGAGTGTCGATATGTCTTCGAGGTGTGCTTCTAGTGTTATTAGTTTTTGCCAAATTATTTAGGGCATGATGCATAAAGAACCTGTTCCTGCATGTAAAAAATTGGCCTGCACGTAAGTGTAATTGCAAATCACGACTCCTAATGTGATCATTACAGGTAGCTGTCTACTTGGCATCCAGAATCATATATCTCTCATGTGTGTACCTGCGACAGAAAACCCTGATGTCCAACACGAGAATTGCTTATTCATGAAATGATTTTCCTGGTTGCAGATTAAGAGCTGCACAGGGCAATATGTTTTCAATTTATATGTTTATACTAATTGAACATTATTTATCTGATACTTCTTTGTTTACGTTGTGCATCCGAATGATTTGGATGAGAAACACTCCGCCGCACTGTTTTGCATTGAGGGGAAAAGGATTCCATTGAAAATGTACAGAAGAAAATGTATGCTAGTCCTCGACAAATATTAAAGCACAGGAACGTTATAACCCAGATAGAAATGGCATTATGAGTATATCACTGTGACCCACACACATAGCATAGTGATCTAGTTATTCTTTATTGATCTTTGTGTCTTTTCGTCCAGAACCACTTCCTGGTAGTCATTACCCTATTCCGCTGTCCGAACTCTCTACACTCCATAAGCTAACCTGTCACTATCTAACATGTATACACATGGAATTACTATTGTCACGTTCTTCTGTAGAATTTTGGCATAGGCTGTATTAGCCCAAATAAATTTATGCGTCTTCAGAGGGTAACTACTCAGAACATGTTTCAAAGCCTGTACCCGCACATGTCTCTCTGATGATACTTATTTTGGCTTCATATATATCCATGAGTAAGATTTTGTGATATAGAAAGACAAGTTAAAGCCTAGAGATAAACGGTACCTAGTAACCCAGTTTCAGCGCACAACACACCCGCGAGTTCTTAAAAAGGTGTGCGTGCGTGAAGTTTCATGAATCTATGTCAAAGTTAAAAAAAAATTGTGACCTGTATATGTGTCTTAAGCATAACTTACACATTGATGTATAAAATTACATATCAATCAATAGCAAGGTTACACTCATTGAATGCAATGCAAAAGAAATCCATTTGAGATCAAAAAATGACTGAAGTCCCTTTCAGTAAACAATAAGTTTATCTTAAGCAAATCCGCATAAAATTTGTAGAAAATCCAACAGGGTGGTTTTCGAGAAGTCAAGATTACATAAAAGTAAAATATAATAAGATTAAAAAAGCACACAAAAATCAAACATTTTTGGCATCGCCATCTGATGAGCAAATAAAGAGCTGTCGGTCCCCACAGGGGTCCCAGCGTGATTTCTGAGCAAATGGCCAAGTGGTTTCATGTAAAAATTTAAGATTTCATGAAAATGAACAAAAATATAGTGAAAACTCAAATACATCACGGGAATATAATTTACTGAAAATATTTAGCAGAGATCTACCCAAGGTGTATCTTAATCACGTTTAAAAAGGCCGACAATTTTGAACAAAAACTGCATTTATAGTGGTATCCCTTTATCAGCTATGTTTGTCTACCATTACATAATTTCGAAAAAATGTTTAAAATGAACAAATAACAGTAAACCACCAAATGAAAAATGTTTGTGGAAACTAAGTCAAGCTACACCGCCAGAAAATAAAGGTATCCGACAATTCTTTGACATTTGTAAAGAGTCACAGCCCTATCTGTTGAATAAAGTAATATCCAGGGGTATTCGGAAGTGTTCCTTTGCATTTTCTAAGCAGGGAGCCAGCGATTTTTAGGACACCCCCTCCCCCAGAAGAAGAAGAAGAAGAAGAAGAAGAAGAAGAAGAAGAAGAAGAAAGAAGAAGAAGGAAGAAGAAGGAGAAGGAAGAAGAAGAAGAAGAAGAGGAGGAGGAGGAGGAGGAGGAAGAGCAGGAGGAAGAAGAAGAAGAAGAAGAAGAAGAAGAAGAAGAAAGAAGAAGAAGAAGGAAGAAGAAGGAGAAGGAAGAAGAAGAAGAAGAAGAAGAAGAAGAAGAAGAAGAAGAAGAAGAAGAAGAAGAGGAGGAGGAGGAGGAGGAAGAGCAGGAGGAAGAAGAAGAAGAAGAAGAAGAAGAAGAAGAAGAAGAAGAAGAAGAAGAAGAAGAAGAAGAAGAAGAAGAAGAAGAAGAAGAAGAAGAAGAAGAAGAAGAAGAAGAAGAAGAAGAAGAAGAAGAAGAAGAAGAAGAAGAAGAAGAAGAAGAAGAAGAAACCAAAAAATCATTGAGGTTTGACAAGTAGAAAAACCGTATTACGGTCCCACTCAACGTGCATCCTGAACAAGTTTCAGGATGATGATCTGGACAAGTGTCTCCAGCCGACGGACGGATCGCCCATTCGAAAGCTCTACTGACTGATATCTCAGCTGAGCTGAAAAAAGGGAAGTTCAGCTTTGAATCATGCAAGAGTTACTTTCATTTTTGTCGTATATCCAACTATTTTTTCAGAAACACAAGGTACAGCATTTCAGTCACAGATCATATGAAACAGAGAAGAATAGCGGAGTTGCTCACGAGCCACGCACAGGGTCCCTGTCTCCTCCTTGCTTTGACATTTTGATTGGCTGATAACGCTGTGTCAAGTCATTGCGCATTGGATTATGTTCTCGACCTATGCATACATGAACCACAGTCGATGACTTCAAGCAAGGAAAGGATGTCTATCATATATCAGTTGATATAATGAAACCTGTAATTGGAGCTTGGAGTGGACACGAAAACCAGATAGCGGAATGGAAGTGGGACTGGCCACTCGATAACATGGAAGTTGACACGTGTAACTTCTACACTAAAATAACTTTTTCGACTTTTTGTAAATGGCATTGTATCGCTGACTAACACTATCCTTGTGGCTTTAACCCTTAAACTTTTAGCCAATTATGTCTTTGCATTGAGTTGAGGGTTTTGTTGGGGAAAAGTGAGTGATAAACTGCTAAATACAACAGCCGAAGTTTTCCAAAATAACCACCGACCAGGTCCATTATTTCTAAGTGTCTTCTGTGATACTTTCAGGAAAATGTTCTGCCAAAGATCAAAATCAAATACATGTAATAAAACAAAAGACATAAGAACCACTGATCGTATCGGTGGGAAAAGGTTCATATTGTTAACAGATCAATAACGGGTATATGAACAGGTCCAGATAGCACAGTGATCCGTTTGCTGTCTGTAACACTTAAAGAGAAAACCACGTGTTCAGGTTCGGCTCGAGCTGATAACATTTATGTAACTGCGAAAATATTCAAAAGAAATGTCGACAGCAGTTTTTCATCCGGTCTGCAGCAAAAAGAGGCACCAAATCATCGAATCATCGACGCAGTGTTTAAAACTGTACTCGGATTATGATTAATGGATAGTTGTGACATTTCCGCGACATGCGTTTTGATATGAAATATATATTGTTTAAAAACATGTCTGTTAAGTTAAATAATAAAGACGTGGAATGAGTATTACTTTTTAAAAAATCAAGTCCTCAACACTTATAAATGTTTATACATACATATATATATATATATATATATATATATATATATATATATATATATATATATATACATATATATATATATATATATATATATATATATATATATATATATATATGTATATCAGTGTTGAGGATACTATCATGTAAACCTTCATGCTTAAACTGTGTTTACCGATGATGATTGCCTATTTGTGTATGCTTGCATATTTGTGTGTGCATATACATCGTAGGAGATTGGACAAAATGTCATTCATATTATTTATATAGCCAATGAATTTTACTTCATTCTTGAATTTGCGACTGCTAACATTGCTCCAACGTCCTGATAAGCCTAACAAAGTTCTCAAAACAACATGAAATTTTAATTTTGCTGCACAAGTAAAACAAAGACAACCTATACATGATGGAATATTGATCTCAAAATTTGAACTGACCGTTTGCTACGAGCCAGTGAAATGGACGCCACGAACTGAGGTTTGATACTGAGAGGATTTCTACCTATAACTGTACAAGCACCCTCGTGTCATAACACCACAAGTGGCTGTTTACGATACGAGGAGCCCACCGCCACGTGAGAAATCACAGAGCCAACTTGTTGAACTAAGGTGTGGGACAAATCTGGAGCACTCTTATTATTTGTACACATGTTTGTGTGGCTTTTACAAACCAGCTATAACACTAGTTCAAAAAAGTTTGAACGGAAATTTTTGACTTTAGGTTTCCGTTGGCAAAACGCTGTCAATACTTCTTACAATGTTACATGCGTAAGACCACATTCCAAGAGCTCTCGGATCGCCAAACTTTCGGTAATATCTGAAAGAAGGAACTAAAAGGTAACAGTTACAAATGACCACTTAATCTCATTTTGAAAGATGCTCAAAACTGCCCAGCTGACATGACCCCGTGAGTGATAGCAATTGGTCTCCGGGGGTATGATATACCAGGGACTCATTTTATTAGAACCCCATCAATTTATTTTGCTAGTGATTTCCCATGCTAGATTCCTGGGTTGGAAATGGTCTGGAATGAGGAAAGGTTATGACAACACCCACTCTGTCCGTCTCCTACAGTTCAATCATAGGCTGGAGACGTGCAAGGTCAAATATTTCGTTGAGGTTGTTAGACTATCTCCAGGGACATTGCCCTCTGATGGGCTACAGGGTGCTGCAGGCATGACTCCGTCACTGTGTCGCTGACTATCAACAGCAAACAGTTCTTAAAATAGGCCTTCTTTGAGCCTGCCTCTGTCCAGGAGATGACTCTCGAAGGAGTTCAGATGACCAACACAGGTAGGCAATTCCTGACCATCAGCGATGAAATTGCTCCTCAAGATAATCCACTTTCTCAAGAGTGGCCACAGTGGCACAAAGGCTTGAGGCTCCGTCTGATTGGCCGACGATTTACACAGATGGCTTCTTGCTGTAGAGAGCACCGAGGTTCTTATACTATGCAGATTGGGCTCACAAAACAACCGCCCTTGGTGCATCGCTATTCCAGGTAAGATTATCACGCATCGCAAGGCACCATAAAATGAACCATAGACTGTTCCTACGCTAATCAAATACTTCAAATATAATAAGGGTAAGTTTCTGTGATGCACGACAGTCGGTATTGGAGGTGACATTTGTAGTCAGCGTTTGCATTTCTGAATAGTATTTTATATTGCCATTGTTTATTGGGACCTGTAATTTCCAATATGTTCCTGGAAGCCAGTGTGGAACAATGGGGTCTGTGGACGTTCAGACTCCACCAGGTTCATTAGTCCTCTTGGTCAAAATCATTGATACATGGAGAAGCAAATTTATGTGGTCAAATCACATTTTTGGGAGGGATGGTTCATTAAGGAAATTCAGTGATCCGGTTAAGATGGGCGTTTTATTGACAAAGAGGAATTTACTGACATCGATGAGAAGTTAGTACGCCATGCATCTATATCACAAGGACACGATGTGTCACAGGTATGCTGGGGGATCAGCGCATACGTAGGATATTTGCGTGCATTTCATTAAACATACAATGCATACTTAATTTATTGAATGCTTGTAATAATACCGCAGCTGTACCTTTTCAAACTTACGTCAACTATGTACAGGAAAACGTGGAAAATACTTTTGTAGTATGCATTACCAACTGATAGACTTGGTAAAGTGACGAAAAGATGACCATTTTGCTCGAGTGCTCAAATTGACTTCGTGTACCCATTAAGTATATATTGTTTGGTGCAGACGTGCATGTTTTATGACACCCCTGTTAATATCTATAAGAGCGATACATGTCATAATTTAGTGAACGCGTCAAACAAAATAAGCACGCGTGCATGTAGTTAGATAAAGTACACGCGTGCTGGATCGCTGCTATAAATATGATATTTCTGACATAAGAATCCTATAATAACATAAGATATGGACCTAACTTGGGTTGAGCAACTTTCCAAGATCCCAATGCATCCTTGTATTATTTCTAGGGAAAGTCTTAGTGAAAACCATTCCTGAACTGTGCGAATTACACTGGATATTCAAGTAATAAAATTTCAGATATTCGCACCTGGACCACTCGTGGAGATCGTGTTCATCTCCACATGTGGCAGAGGACCTACGCTCAGGTGCAAATCCAGTTTTCATTAGATTACCTTTATGCATTCTCACACATCTGAAGGTTTTGTACCAGCTGTAATTTAAATCAAGGAAGCGTCTGTGAATTTAACACACATGCATTTTCTAGCGTCTATGGTAGAATAACCAATGGCACTGTCCCCCCATCGTAAGAGCCCACGTGAGCTATTATGGTGGGGAATCAGTGCCATAAATGCGATGTTTCTAATGTTTGTCATTAACTATACACGCATGTTGCATGCTCGCTCAAAATTAGTGCATGCGAGATCAAAGTTACTTGACGTGTGTGCATTTAAATGCTCGCGTGTTATTATTTTGTAGACCCGTGCAGATAATCATAAGTGAGCGTACGCATCCACGCATGTCTAATGACGCGTTAGAAATATATGGTATTTATGGCACCTACCTCCCAGCCAGACACAGGAGACCTCAGAACACAAAAATCACACCTTTGGTAATGCTTACTGTCTGTGGGTCCTGTAACCTATTCTCCATGTCATCAATCACTGAAAAGTCCAAGATCATCACTGGCTGTCTAAATAAAATAGGACCAACTGACTCTGTCTATTTTGCCCCAACTGAATACAATGCTCTCCATGATCATCACTGGTTATGTAAATCAAGTAGGGCCAACTGACTTGGTCTGTTTTAAGCCCGACTTAATACAATGTTCATTTTCAGTTATACTGACCCTCCCCCCCCCCCCAGACGCTGAAACATAACATAGAGACCTATCTGTACAGCACCACCATTGCGCTACAATTTATCACCACATCATCAACCATGTTTTTCCAATAAGCAACGATACACCATCACATCATAACTCCATGTAAACACCAAAATAAACAATAATATATCAACATATTATTACCCATGTTAACAACATTGCTTGGTCCAATAAGTTTCAAGTCAGATTTAGGATTGTATTTTTTTCACAGGAGAACGAAAATAAATGAGGCAATAATGAAAGCGTTAAATATGTTGAATTTCTTGTGCTATTTAGGAAATGAAAGATGCTTTACCATCGAAGAATCTTGTATGTGCAAGACATGTATGATAAAGATTAGCCACAAAATATTTTACTTGAAAGGAAAAGGTTCAACCATGACACAGAAGTTGCGTAATTCTTCAAAAAATAATAGAATAAATAAATAAATAAATAAATAAATAAATAACAACAACAATAATAACAATAATAATAATAATAATAATAATAATAATTATTATTATTATTATTATTATTATTATTATTATTATTATTATTATTATTATTATTATTATTATTATTATTATTATTATATAAAATAACTAGAAAAAATTGATTTGCCTGTCCGTAAATCAGTCTGTTTGCCTAGAAAACTTTTAAAGATTGCTTTTTCAGGATCTATTTAACTCCAGCATCAATAATGTTTTCTTGCAGCTATGTCGAAACCTATAAATTGAAGTTGGAAAGACACCTCACTCTATTATAGTTTTGAAGCTATTCAAGATATAAATTGTGTGTATTTGCCTTATGTGCACAAACCAAGCTGCTACAACTTTGATTCATGGTTCATTGAATGCAGCTATCCTAAAAATCTATCAATTGAAGTTTGAATGACACCTCAGTCTATAATAGTTATTCGATATATAAATTTTGCCTATTTGCCTGATTGGCATAAATTAAAATGCTATAACTTTGGTTCATGTTTCCTTGAATGAGGCTATGTCACAAACCTATCAATTGAAGTTGGAATGGCACCTCTATCTGTGACAGTTTGTAACTTATTCTAGATTTAAAGTGCGCGTATTTGCCGTAATTGCATAAGTTAAAGAGTACTACAACTTTGGTTCATGTTTCATCAGACGCGGCTCTGTCATAAATCCATAAAATTTAATGGAAGTTGGAATGACGCCTCGATCTATATTATTTTGGAAGTTATGCAAGTATTCAATTTTATGGATTCAACTAATTTGCATAAAGCAAAATGCTACAACTTTGGGTCGTGGTTCAATGGATACGGTTATGTCACAAACCTACCAATTGAAGTGGAAATGGCACCTCTATCTGAAACAGTTTTGGAGATATTCAACTTTCAAATGTTCCAAGTGCTCCTACTTAACATAATTTAAAATGCTACAGTTTTTGTTCACTGTTAGATTGGAAGGTGAAACAAACCTGTATGCAGGACTTCAAATCTTGTGTCTATCTTTAATAGGTTGCAAGATATGAGCTTTCAAACTTTAATTGCCCCTAATTTGCATGATTTTTAACATCATGACTATTCTAATAATATAATAATATATGCACAACTTCACTACTAGGTCTATCACCATGCCAAGTTTGGTAATTTTCGGAACAACAAAGTCCGAGAAAGAATGACCACAAAATTCAAACGGAAATAAATAAATAAATAAATAAACAAATAAATAAATAAATAAATAAATAAATAAATAAATAAATAAATAGATAAATGAATAAATGAATAAATGAATGAATGAATGAATGAATTAATTAATTAATTTATTTATTTATTTATTTATTTATTTATTTATTTATTTATTTATTTATTAATGATAAAGTATTTGAGGAAAAACAAAAAGAAGATTATGGAGCTTTAGTGTGGAACAACATTCCATCAGATATTACATGTTCTCATTTTCTCTATGTGTTTATATCTACGCTAAAGACTTTTTTTTAATTTCTTGTACGTCTTAGATATTGTGTACTTGAGTGATATACCTTTTATGTTTAGTTTTTCCATTATGCCATAATCAAATTAACTGCTGGCTGGTTGAAACCTAGAATTTTAACAGTACTGTGAAATGATATTATGTAACAGGAGATTGTATAAGCCCATCTGGGTTTCCATGTCCTGTGTGGTCCCTGTTTACTTTTTGATGTACTTTCTCTTCTGTTATTAGCCACTTTTAAGTCTTTCAACCCTGTATTTGAAATACGTGTTTGACCCTGAGGCCGGTGTGGCGGGGCACGTGTGTAGATTTGTACGTCGTTTTTTTTTTTACACAGAGATTCAATTTCTTGATCTTTAACTTTATATTTTACTATGTATTGTACATGTTATGTACATTCTACAATGCAATGGCATAAGAAGCAATAAATTTTATTCACGATTCACTTTCCCTTAAACTCAACCAGGCATAAAGAGCATGCAACTTGAAATCCATTAGGAAAGTCCGCTTCCAAAATGAATCATCACAAACAATTCCAGGTTATTTGATGCAAACTGTTTTACATCTTCTTTAGTATATTACAATAAAATAACTGAAATGATGTTATGGACGGCCATTTCTTATAGTGTCCAAAGGTGTGGACCTGTTGCTGTTTACATGTACTTTTTTTAATGTATTTGAGTCACATTCCAATATTTGCATTTGCTATTTTCGTTGGCATCTGAGAATTACAGGCAAAATTTGAGTTCAACCTGCCATGAATTAGCTGGCGTGCAATCATAAGTGTTATTTTGGTAGCAACCGTAGATACCCGCGTGCTCCTGGCTCGTCACACTAAGAAACGAAACAAAGGTTTCTTGCAAAACAATGAGTCAAAAACGTCTACGAATCAAACCTCAATTATTGTATTAATGTATATTGAAGAATCAAACTTCCTTTCTATTCTTAATTATTGACAGTTGATGGTCATGCTATATTATGATACAGTTTGTCCTTTTTTAACCATGTAAGTTGTCAAGAGGACCGGACACTCAGAAAGTATCATTCAAATCACAAAGCGTGGTAGTATACAGCTATTGGTCATGCTGGGCATGAACTAAGGTGTTTCAAGCTCCATAATTCTGGTAAATATGGAGATATGGTTGGTTGATTGGTTACTTTTTTTCTTTTATCGGGAATCGTTCTGAAAGTGTTGACATCATGGGTTGGTGATCCAGGTCAGGCATCGTAAGACCAAGGATTCGCAGGTTATCGGATCCCATAATGCATCTTGTCCAGCATCGATGTAGAACAACCAAATACTCATTATTTAATTTCCGCTACCTTATGACTGATCAAAATAGAAAATCGTTGGTCAGATAGGATGAAATGTTTAAAAGTAAGAATGTATATGTAAAATATGACAGAGTGACAGTGAATTGAATATTGTATATGTTTGTGTACCCGAAAAGTATTCTATCTTATGCAAGAGTTGAGCTTACTAAAGCATCGCCTTGGTTCATCGAATAAATATTTACGGTTTGTCCAGGACATCATTAATTCACACTGGTAGACAACAAAAGTGCAATAGAGGGAGCTCCAACAGACATATACGACAAAACAACATGTAAGTCTAAGGTATGTATGACACCGCATAATGTATGACATCACGTGATGTATCACATAGAGTTTAACACTTTCAGAAGAAAAACAGCACACTGAAGCTGTAGAAACAAACAAAACATGGAAAACACCGCCAAGCGAAAGTTATCTTACCCATTGCACCAGGCTTAAATTATGAACACAGGGTTGAATCCATCATGACGACCGGGAAATAATTATCTGAGTGCCCACCGCCTATAATACCAAGCACCAACCAAGTACATTTAACATGGAGTAAATGAAGCCGGGACAGACGGCAGAGGTCATGCAATCTCTGGAGTAACGATGCTATTTCCATAAAATATGAACGACATACCCACAAATTAAGCGTAACATTTCCTAATTGAACAGAGTACAATATTTTGCATTGAAGCCTAGTGTCTATAGTCATATGGTCCAGAGCTGTTGACTTACATATTTTCAATTTTCATATAATGACTTGTAATGTGTGAATTGCATCATCAACAGCTAATACATGAATATCGCCTGGGGTTAGTTTTAAATCCAATTCTGACACTGAAGATGGAACTGGGAATCGCTTGCCTTCGTATCCACTTCACTGGTAACATTTCTGAAAACATTATACTGATAATTATCTACCTACATCCCTGTCACATGATCGTCTCCACAACAACCATTAAGACTTTCAGGTAATTACTTCTTGCGACAACAATTATAAACTAATTGAGACTTTCCATAACAGTTTCACGAAGAATTTCATCACAAATTAGCAGCGTTTTCACGCAACCCCTTGCATAGCTCGAGTGGCGGGTATATTCAGATATTGATGCAGCCTATCTAATATATGTCGGCAAGTATTACAAATTGACTCAGTGTACTTTATTCAGTCGGAAAACAAACGTAACATATTGATTACTATGTTAACCTTTTTTCCTATCTGAGTCAACAGCTTCCTTTTGTGTTGAACACGGAGCACTAAACCTGGGCCAGTGGGAAAAAAAAGTGTTCACAATTGTTTTCTCTGATAACCATCACAACTGAAGCAGACGACGTTCGACGCCTTTCACTAGTTCAAGGTGAAAGGGGTAATATTGGCAAAATATGGCTCTCTGGCAATAATTCTACTAAAGTACAGTATGTTGTGATACAAAGGTAACATTTATAGCCAAATTACATTTTCAGATGGCTTCGTCTTATCTTAACTGAATTTTTGCCAGGTTCGCATGGTTATTATAAAATGGATGTGTATTCTTTAGCAGAAATCGAGTGCTGGTTCTTGCAAACCTCATAATCGTCAAACAAGTGCAAACAAAAATGGCTCGTCGTTAACGTTATTGTTGTTGTTGTTGATTTGTTTTATGTTGTTGTGTTTTGCTTTGTTTTGTGTGTGTGTGTGTGTGTGTGTTTGTTTTTTTGTTTTTTAGTTTGTATGTTTTTTATTGTTTTTATTCATTTATGGGTATATTTCCTTGAAGTATTATTTTTTGTGAGGGCAGTGCTTTTTAGACAGGAATTGCAAATATATGGGCATAGTCCTACAAGTTGTCTACAATCAAGTATTTTCATATACTATGATAATTATTTCTGGGCGCAGATATCACTGGCTATCTGTTGTTTCAAGGTAAATGAGCGGCACTTTCTCTGCATTATGACAAACGAAAAGATAAAGAAAAGACTATTACTAAGTTATAACCCTATTCGTAGCATAAGTTGTGCCTCTTAATATGTTTTTTTCTTCTTGATGTTACATGATGAGACCAGATGATATTGTAAGATGTCTTTGACCTACATCATGAGAGTACCTGGCCATCGGTGGAGTATTATGATAGAGATGGTCATATGTTCGTCCATGGTCTTTGTATTACTTTGTGATGATAAGCTGGGACCTGATATCAACGGACATGTAGCATCAAAATATTTCCATGAACGAATAAATGGTTTCCAAAAAGTAAAAATTGTTTAAATGGAAAAAATGGATAAGGATGTATGGTAAGTCGTTTCAACATTTAATCGTTATTTTGATTTTCCAAATATACTTTTGGTATCAAAAAATCAATTCTGTATATCCGAAATTTCGGATATCAAAAAATCAATTTTGGATATTCAAAACTCAGTTTCGGATGTCAAGAATTTAATTTTGGATATGACAAAGTCAATTTACGATATCCAAAAAACATGTTTGCATATCCAACATTCACTTTTCGATATCAAGATTCATTTATTGATATCCCATATTTGGACATGATTTGGTGAATTCTTGATAACACAAATTTAAGTTAAGTTATCCAAAAATCAATTTGTGATGTTCATACATCAATTATTGATATCCAAAAAATTGAATTATTGATCTTCACCAATCATTTTTTGATAACAAAAATACAATTTTGCTATCCAAAACTAAGAGGCTAGCAGTGTGTTTTTTGGACATCAAGAATTCAATTTTGGATGCAAGAAATATCAATTTTGGATATCCAATAATAAATTTGAAAAATGAAGTGGGTATCTGTGATAATAAACGGTCTCTTCTGTTCGATATTAGTGTCCATAAACTCAGTTGAAACACGGCTGGTCTGGATGATATCCATGTTCCCGGCACAATCCTCGAGGGGACAGCCTGTACCATAAAAAAGAGAAGTTCCTAATTAGAGTTTGTCTGTCTTACATATCCAGTGAAAGCACACGAGCCGAATTAGGAGTTGCCTTATCAATAAATTGCTAAACTGTCAATTCTGAGACACAGAATTCAGTATTTTTCCTCTTCTTTCCTTTTTTGGAGAAATGAGAAACAAAATATTGGTTCAATTGTCTAACTGGTCACGCCAATCAGCTTCCACAATTGTACAGGGAGCAAAACTTATTTCAAAGACTAACATTAAGCCCCGCAATTTTTATATCAAGAATTTATTTACTGATATCTAAAATAAGTTTTGGCTGTCCATAAATCAATTATGGATATCAAGAATGCACACGGTGACAAACTAGTTTTTAATATCCAAAAAACATTTTGGGATATCCAAAAATGATTTCGATTCCCATAATTGATTTGATTTTTTTATATCAAAAATGAATTTTGGTATCAAAAAATGAATCATGGTGGCCAAAAATCATTTTTGGATTTCCAGAAAATGTGTGGGGCATTTTATATAAAAAAATCCTCTTGTTGCCTATTCATT
Source organism: Hermodice carunculata (assembly GCA_964020975.1). Taxonomy (NCBI): domain Eukaryota; kingdom Metazoa; phylum Annelida; class Polychaeta; order Eunicida; family Amphinomidae; genus Hermodice; species Hermodice carunculata. The sequence goes on along the minus strand of OZ026615.1, from coordinate 55,550,654 downwards.
TTTGGCGGTAAAAAAAGGGATTTGGTAAATCCAAAAATCAATTTCGGATATCAATAACTGATTTTTGTTATACAAATATCATTTATTGATGTCAAGAAATTATTGTTTGATATCAGTAATTATTTTTGTTAAAAGAAAATTATTTTTGGATAATCGAAAATCATTTTTGGGGTGGATATTCATTAAAATGATTCAATGTAAAAACTACTTGCCATTTGGATGAAAGAACACATATCAAATTTGAGTCGTGCAATTTCTGCTTTGGCGATTTTGATAAGAATGAGCTACAAAACATAAATGCAAGGGTTTATATGATCGTTTCAATCAAAAATACACATCCATAAGCCATAAGATGCTAACAACTGTTTTCATATTTACCGCAATTCTCCGAAGTCAATGCGCAATTTTAGAGTCAGCTTTATTTTCGGAGTTACAGGACGCGTTAGTCACGAGAACATAGTCCAGGAACCTTACTGGCTCCTACAAGTATGCCGATTTTACGAACAAGTTTGAAGTTGTGAACTTATTTCACCTCACAAATGATTCCGAGACGTCCGTTATCAAAATCGATGGATTAAAAGCAAATGTAAGCGGTCATCAAGTTGTCGACGTTGAAAAATAGTTTTTTAGTTATATAATTGTGAAGGAGTAATATTTTTAAAGTGAACTTTGCACGATTTAATGACTACACCATCCACGCGGCCCAAACGATATATTGGTGGTAGCCACGTTTGCCTGTGGCGTCTGTTTACTGATGCACAAAAGCTCTTGACAGCTAAACTTTTTTCTGTGGAGACTTAGGCACAACACTGACAAAGCATCAGCCTCAAGGAACATAAACTTATAACTAGAAGAGATGATTTGCTGCATAGCAAATCAGTGTGTGTGTATTCAAAGTTTATTGGTATGACAATGTACAATTTGAATTTCAGTACTGTAGCGTATGATACATACGACAATGTTACGACAGTGTACAATGGGTACTTCAGTACTACAGTGTATAACAGATACAACCAGTTGGTGTAATCAACTGGTTTTTAGGCATAATATTGGAAAGCCACACTTAACACAAAGCAGTCTCAGTGTGACAAGCTCCAGGTCTTACTTCAGTGCACCCAACGTATCTCTTGGATGATGGAAAATACTTTTTTTTTCAAATTGCCCCAAAGTACTCTAACTCATCTTAAGTTCAGTTGTACCACATAAACCTCTGTGTTTTCACTGCTGTATGTCTTGCACAGCACAGCCAAACTTGTGTGCAATCCTCTCTGGTGTATGTGATGCAGGCACAGTCTGCCAGTGTGCATACAGAAGTCTTGCAACATTTACGCATACTAATTGGCAACATCCAAAAATAAAGCTCTGTCACAGCTGAGGTACCTAGAGAGGAGGGAGGTGGAGGGATGGCCCCACCAGACTTTTTACCAGTGGTTGTGCACATGTAAATAAAGCTCCTTCTTGGATTTCACTTGTTACTATTCCTTCCAGTTAAAGACAACATATTATTCAAAACCACACTGCATCTTCCACCATACCCCTACCCTATGGTTCCACTTTCACCAACATGCCCCGTCCGTTGCTAGGCAATGAGCCTTGCCCCAATCTGAAACTATGATTCCCAGTCTCAGCCCCAATTCAGATCCAATACATGTATACATACACCCAGAAACTGAATTTGCTTCATTGCACTTAATTTTAACTTGTGCAATCAGCTCCACATTCGTAGAAGATATAAATGGAAGTTCATGGTAGGTCTAACTATTGTATTCCTGATGACAGAGTCAACCTTCAGACTCTATTGCATTCTAAATTTTTCTCACCAGGTGTCACCACCTGTCAGTGAGCTGAACAAATCTGTCTGTCTGTATACTTTTGAAAATATTCAAGATTTGAAATTCCAAATGCCCTTAATTTGCATAATTGAAATTTGTGCAGCCTTCATTACCAATTGATCAGATGCATACTAGTACATAACATAGGAGTGAGAAGTTGGAATGGCATCTCTATCTGCTATAGCTTTGAAGTTATTCTAGATTTAAAATTCCCAATGGTGCTACTTAGCATAATTCAAATTGCTACAACTTTTGTTTTGGATTCATTACATGCGCAATGGTTACTAAACCCCTGGTAGAAGTTGAAATGACATCTCTATCTAGAATAGTTTTGAAGATATTCAAGATTTAAAAGTTCTAATGCCACTAATTAGCATAATTTAAATTGCTACAACTTTTAAATTTCATAGATGCGCAATGGTCAATAACCCTCTAGTAGAAGTTGAAATGACATCTCTATAATACTTTTGAAGATATTCAAGAGTTAAAATTTCAAATGCCCCTAATTTGCATGATTTTAAACATCTACATTCATCTGCATAAAAAGGCCCAACTCCTTATATGGAGGTGCAATTATGCCAAGCTTGGAATTCCTACGTATAATAGTGTCAGAGAAACGTGTAGGACAAATTCATTGGCAAAGAAAACAGAAAGAAAGAAAGAAAAAGAAAGAAAGAAAGAAAGAAAGAAAGAAAGAAAGAAAGAAAGAAAGAAAGAAAGAAAAGAGTGACTACTTTTAGTATTGTATTACTGGCAGTAAGAGTATACATCAACTCTGTGGCAGAGGCTACCATAGACCCTCAAGCTACCCCAGCATAGACCTATCGGTTAGCTCGGAGTCAGCTGCCACTGGAACTCGGCCAGTTAGGTGACTATGACCTCGACTTGGCCGGTTCTATAACTTTAAGGCCCATGAGAGCATCAACAGAATCAGTTGCTGCACGTCTAATAAGGTCTTCGATTGGTTATTTCGGATCCTGTGCGCTTTAGTGTGTCTAAATAAGGTTCGAGAAATTAATTTGTATCTTCTGAAATAACGCCATTCTATATAATGTTTCAAAGATTAAGTGATTTCCTTCTATGGAATTCATTGTTATGAAATAAAGTGTACCAAGCAATTTAAGAGGAACTGTATTGTCTTTTTCATTTTGATTCCAGGTTTTCAATTGGAAATTACTCTTGCATCGGCAAGCTATTTGCCCCAATCTGGGGAGAACAAGTTGCTCTACAGTTGTATAATTTTTTTATATGAACTTGATTTTTCATTTTGCGGCCAAATATGCACCAACGTTCGCGAAATCTGTACTTTTCTGCTCGTTCTCATGATGATATAGGTCCATAACACCGGTAGCAAACCGACTTACTTTACCTTCTCTGGAATCTCTCTTTCATGTTCCATATCATTTGAAGACATTGCATATCCACTCATTGGAGGATATCGATGATCTATGAGGGAACTGTACATGTCACAGTTTAAATTCCAGTGGCGTCCATGCAACGATCAATAGAGAAAAGTAAATTTATGATACAGTTCAACTTGGAATAAAATCAGTACGATGACAATATATGAACAAAAATAGCGTACAGAGAACGGATTACCCTCGGCGCCTACAATTTTTTTTCCTCAATTATGCATTTTTTTAGACTTTGCAGTAGAATATTTTACATACAATTTCCATATTGTTGTCTATGAAATGAAGCAGCACTTTTGGATGTGTTCTTGAGGCAAGTTCTGGTGACAGAGACCACTGTACTGTGCGTTACTCAGTCGGCCATCAAATAAATACTTCAAAAGTTTCATAACAAGTTTAAAAAAACAAGAAGAAGCTGGTTTTCAATAGGAATGTGGTCCACTATGATGTGCATCTCTGATAAAAAATGAGGAAGCTGCGTTGGATCCTTCGTGAGATATTATGGTAACGTCGTCCGCTTGTGCACCACTCAGACGGCCTAAAAGATAAATACTCTAAAGTTTCATAAAAGGTTTATAAATACAAAGAGTTAGTTAGTTTTAGATAGGAATCTGGTCCATCATAAGCTGCATCTCTGACAAAAATTTGGGAAAGCTGTAGTCAATATTTTTTTAGATATCATGGTAACGTTGTCAGGGTTGACGCCACTCAGACGGCTTTCAAATAAATATATTAAAAGTTTCATAAAAACTTTAAAAATAATCAGAGGAAGCTGAAAAGTTTATAAATACAAAGAGAAAACTAGTTTTGAATAGGAACCTGCTCCATCATAAGATACGTCTCCGACAAAAATTTGTTAAAGCTGCGGTCAATATTTTTTAGATATCGTGGTAACATCGTCAGGGTTGACGCCATACATTAAAAGTTTCATTAAAAAGTTTTAAAACAATCAGAAAAAGCTGGTTTTCAATAATTTTCTATAAAAATCCCAGAGTTTTGTATTACAAAACCCAGGGTTTTGACACAAAAACATGGGTTTAGCTCTGGTATTGTTTGCCTTTTTTTTTTTTTTGTTTGCTTTTGTTTGTTTGCTTTTGTTTGTTTGTTTGTTTGTTTTGTTTTGTCTCTCCCTTTTTTTTTTTTTTTTTTTTTTTTTTTTTTTTTTTTTTTTTAGCAAAACCATGGGATTTGGAAGTAAAACTCTGGGTTTTGGGCTTGCAGTGTTCAGTTACAATCAAAACCCAAAGTGGTCGCATTAAAATCTTAAAACGAACATTTGGTTGCTACCCGTATAAGCCTAACTGAGAAAAATAAGGTCCTGACAAGTGACCACATACTGTGGGCAGTGGTCCATGAACAGGACAGTCAACATCACCTGTGGCCAAATTAAGTACCATCTAAAACCATTGAAATGATTTCATCATGCCCCTGTTATATTATTTATCAAAAAAAAAGGGCTTTTTTTTTTTTTAAACAAAATCCTGGGTTTTGTAACTTCACAAACCATGGGATTTGTGACACCGTAAAACGCGGACTTTCGTAATTTCACGGTACATCTTCTAATGTAAATATCTGTAGAGCGAGCAATGAAAGATAACATTTCATTCCCTGTGCTGATCCTGGTTATTGACTTGCAGGTGTTTCATGCACAAAATCCAGGGTATTGTGAACAAAAACTCTTGAGTTTCATTACTGATGGTTTTGTGACACAGCTAGTAGTCTTAAAACCGCGCGTGTGCTGATTGGGTCTTAATAAAACTGGGCTGTTTTTTTTCTCTCAAATTACAGTTACGAATCCAAATGTTTGTGACGCCCCAATACCCAGGGTTTTGTAAAAATTCAAAACCCGGGGTGTAGCTCTGTTATTTCAAAATTTACAAAATCCAGAGTTTGTACTGAAACGCTGAAATTAGTCCAGGGTTGATGGATGGACCTTAATTCATAAAACGAAGAGTTTTAGAACAAGCATGCAGGTGTGCTGTTACTTACATTCTGCACCGAACGGAGGGTTTTGCGACAAAACATTAAGTTTTGTGCATAAAACGCCGGTATTGTTACAGAAGCTACATAGGTTTCATAACAAAACCCCGGTTTTATATGGGTTTTGTATCATGAAACCCTCGGTCACATGATACAAAAACCGGGTTTGTGAACAAACTCAGGTTTTTGTCTACAAATCTCAGGGTTTTGTATCAAAACCCAAAATTTGTTAGTATCACAAAATTATGCCTCTGTGCCAACACAGACATTCTGTTTCTTTCTTTCTTGTTATGTCTGTGTGTCAACACGGACACACTTTTTTAAAAATAAAAATTCTTTCTCTATTTCTTCCTTACCGGCAAATTTGTCCGACATTTCATTTGAAACCTATTATACGTAGAAACTCCAAACTTGCCATGATCATATTTCCATTCAAGAAGTTTTGAGTTTTGAAAACACGTTCAAGGGTTTTAAAAATTATGCAAATTATGGCCATTTGAAAATTTAAATCTCGAATATCTCCAAACCTATTACTGGCACAGGTAACCAATCCATCTTCAATTCATGGGTTTGTGACCTGCACATTTTCTTTTCTTTTTTTTCTTTTTTTTTTTTTTTGAGTTTACATGTGACCTCTAAAGGTCAAAGGTTAAGGCCATTTTGCCATTTGAAATTTTCTTGTAGCCATCACTTGCCCTATTTTTATCCAATTTTGATTAAGTTGGGCTCAAATTGTTTATATTGTAACACTACACATTTTTGGCATTTACATGTGACCTCTACAGTTCAAAGGTCAAGGCTATTTGGACCTTTGGAATTTTCAGCGAGCCTTAATTTGGTCAATTTGCATCCAATTTTAATCATGTTGGGCTCAACGTGTAGGTATTGCAACACTGCATATTTTCTTAATATACATATAACGTCTAAAGTCTAAAGGTCAAAGATTAAGGTCATTTGGAGCTTTAAAAGTGTCATGCAGCCCTAACTTGGTCAACTTTCATCCAATTTTAATCATGTTGGACTCAAATTATAAGCACTACAACGCTGCACATTTTTGCAAGTTCCAAGTGACCTCTAAAGGTCAAAGGTGAAGATCATTAGGGCCTTTGAAATTTTCATCTAGCCATAACTTTGTCAATTTTCATCCAATTTCAGGCATGTCGGGCTCAAATTGTAGGTATTGCACGCTGCACATTTTTGTGATCTACATGTGACCTCTAAAGGTCAAGGTCATTTGGACATTGAAATTTTCATCTAGCCATATTTACAACCTTCCAAAGCACACAAACAAATTTGTTTTGAAGCAAATCTTCTTTTCTAGTTTTTTTTTCTTTCTTCTTCATATTCTTCTTTACCAACACTTTTGTCCCAGAATTTTCTTGGACACTATTACACTCAGAGACTTCAAATTTGGTATGATGACTGATTCATGTATCAAGTCGTGCCTTTTACAAAAACGGTTGACTGCATTTAAAATTATGCAAATTAGACTCATTTGAAATTTGAAATGTTGAATATCTTCAAAACTATTATAGGGAGAGGTGCCATTCCAACTTCTGTGCATAGGCTTGTGATGTAGGCGCACCCAATGAACCACAAACAGAAATTGTGGAATTTTTATTTATGTAATTAGGAGCGCTTGAAAAGTTTAAATGTTTATAATATCTTCAAAAGTATAGGTAGAGGCGCCATACCAACTTACATTTATAGGTTTGTGCTGTACTTGCCAATGAATCACAAGCAAAAGTTTACGAATTTTCATTTATGCTAATTAGGAGCACTATGAAAGTTTAAATGTTGAAACTATTATAGGTAGAGGTGCCATTCCAACTTCTATGTGCAGGTTTGTGCTATAGACGCATCAAATGAACCACAAGCAAAGGTTGTAAAATTTTGGTTGATGCTAATTAGAAGAACTTGAAAAGTTTAAATGTTGAATACCCTCCGAAATGTTGCAGGTAGAGATGCCATTCCTACTTTTATTAATAGGTTTGTGATGTAGGCGCATCCAATGAACACGAACAAAAGTAGAATTTTAATTGGTGCTGGTTAGGGGCACTTGAAAAGATTGAATGTTTAAT